>CM077634.1:8618045-9848898 GCA_039660915.1 Euphorbia tirucalli | reverse complement strand
TTGAATTTTCTACACAATAGACTATAATATCTTTAAAAAAAAAAAGAAAGAAAGAAAAATCTCCACCACTAATATGCTATTACACATACATACAAATAAATAAATACAATCGAGAAAATGTCAATTACCGTAAAAGTAGGAATTATTAATTTTAGGATTGATAAATGAAAATTATACCAAAATAATTGGGTGTAAATCAAATTAAATAGAATTATTTTGTTAAGCAAATAAGCTAAAAAGAGCAGTTTTCAGGTTGCTGGAACGTTTCTGGGCAAAAGCAAGCAGTCTGGGCACGCAAGGTGGAGACTGCTGGAATTTAAAGATAAATATAAGAAAAAGGAAGAAACCAAGCAGCATGGGCGTGAAGAGCAGCAGCAGACAGCCACTAATGGCAACCACCGACCAGCACATGGGAGAGAGAGAGATGAAGACAAAAGGTGATGGGCAAATATTTATTTGTTTATTACTTCATGGCTGTAATTTTCTGGAACTTAGCAACCTTGGAGTTGCCACCATCCACTTGCCTCCAAGTGGCTAATTGTTTATTAATTTCTTTTGCTTCTTTGGCTATTTAAGCCACTTAGCAAGCTTGGAATAGGGGAATTCGGCCATGTATGGTTTTCCATCCATAGGCTTTGTATCATTTTAATTTATGAATGTTAAATATATTTGAGTCTTGTTATTTTTATTCTTGCAACCCTAAGGCTGCTTGGTGCATGAGCAGAAGCAGTAAGTAAGCTTTTCCCGCAGGCTTAAGCCTGCTCGGCAGGCATGTGTAAGTAATGTAGTTCTTAAATGTTTATGAGTAATATCTATTGGAGATTGTTTGTTGGTATGCTTAATAACATTGAGAACGATCACCTCATAACAAGTATATGTAATGAAACCGAGAGGGTATTTGCATTACGGAAAAATCAATAAACACATGTATATTATGAGACCGAGAGGAGATTAGATGCATGCTAGGGGTTTTTATTTATCAATAAAATGCTTGTTAGAACTTAAGGCATGGAAGTTTTATCTATGAGGAAGAGATTTAAGTAGATTAACTTCCATAGAATCCATGTGAGGGAGAGATCTAAGCATGGTGAGTTAAGAACAAGAAACCTTAGATCCATATGCCTAACATTACTCATAACATATAAAGGACAAGTTAACTTACAGTGTCTGACCTTGCTTGCTTAAGTCTGCATTCTTTATTATCATATTATCCCGCGACCTGAATCTGTTTCACGCAACCTCAACACTGCTGATAATTTATTTTCCTTTTATTGTTATATTTCAGCTATTATTCACTACATCCATTTATTTGAAAGAAATCAGATCTATTAACTTACTTGAATAATTCAAGATTAGTTACTTCAGTCCCTGTGGATACGACACTTGGACTCGCCAGTCCTATACTACAACAAGACCTAGTACACTTGCTAGTGTTATATTTTGGCGACAACAAGGATATATTATCAAAAATGAATAAAAAATAAAATAATAAATAACATTTTATCTCGTAAATTAAAAAATAAATTAATTTTTCATCATTTGATAAAGAGTTTTAAAGGTGTTTTAATCAGTTGAGCAACTCCAAGGTTGGCCTCTTTTTGTTCCAAGCTGCGTTGGGCCTAAGTTAGGATGTTTATTGGTAGAAAATTATTAAACTGTAATTTTACAAAAATACTTATATTTTACCATCCCTATTCTTTTGGGGATTTTATAAAAATATTTATATTTTAGTATCCATTTTTTTTATAAACAGAAAAGTTTTATTAAAATCCCTTTTAAACTTTTCAAACTTACTCAAATACTTTATTCAACTTTGTCCATACTTATCTCTTCTCTTTTCATAATTTTAATCTAATTTCGTATTTATCTCTCAATCCGTTTATTTTTTTCATGCGATTTTAGAATTTTTTTTGCTCTTCAAAACAAGGTGTATATGCATATATTTTTTCTAATTTTTTTTCATTAAGGTATAAATAATTATACCTTTGTATCTTAAAGTATAACTAAGGTATAATCATTGTTATAATGTATCTTAAGGTATAATTAAGGTATAACTAAGGTATAATCATTGTAATAATGTATTTGAGATATAACAACGGTATAATCACTATAATAGTGTATCTTGAGTTATAATTAAGTATAATCATTGTTATACCTTAGTCATACCTTAGTCATACCTTTCATACTCTTATTATATTTTACTTATATTTTTGTACAACTATTATACCTTAATTATACTTTAGTTATACCTTTCATACTCTTATTATACCTTCTAATGCGTTGATGATACCATAGTTATACCTTCTGATACACTGATTATACCTTATTTATATAATATTTAAGAATTATAGTTTATAAATAGTGTATAACAGTGTATAATAGTGTATAAGCAGTGTATAACAATGTATTATAACTTTTATAAACATTATACTTTAGTTATACCTTATGATACACTGATTATTCATTAGTCATACGTTGTTTAATGTTAGCCTTGTTTTTACATTGATTATACCATTTGATATTTTGATTATACCTTTTGATACACTGATACACCAATTATACCTTAGTTATACCTTCTGATACACTGATTATTCCTTAGTTATACTTACTAATATATTGATATACTGATTATACCATAGTTATACATTCTGATACATTGTTATACACTGCTTATATATTATTATACATTGCTTATACACTGCTTATACACTACAATGCTTAAACAATGAATAAATAAAGTAAAAACAATGTATAAATAAGATATAATCATTGTGTCAAAATGTATAATTAGTGTATTAGAATGTATAATTAAGTTATAATCAGTGTATTAGTGCATCAGTAAGTATAATCAAGATATAATGAGAGTATCAAAGTTACAACTAAAGTATAACTAAGGTATAATAGTTTTACAAAGATATAAGTAAAGCATAATAAGATTATCCAAGGTATAACTAAGGTATAATAACACTATTACAATGATTGTACCTTAGTTATACTTTAAGATAACTATTATAATGATACACTATTACAGTGATTATACTTTTATTATGCCTTAGTCATACTTTAAGATAAACTATTATAATAATACATTATTACAGTGATTATACTTTTATTATACCTTAATTATATTTTAAGATAAACTATTACAATAATTATACCTTAGCTATACCTTAGTTATACCTTAAGATACACTATTACAATGATTATACCTTAGTTATATACTATTATAGTGATTATACCTTAGTTATACATTAAAATACACTATTACATTGATTATACCTTAGTTAAACCTTAAGATATAAAGGTATAATGAGTAGCTTAATGAAAAAAATGTCAGAAACAAAATATATACATACGAATCTTGTTTCAAAGAAAAAAAAAAAATTTAAGTCGCATGACAAAAAAATAATCAGTTTAAGAAATAAATATGAAATTAGATTAAAATTATGAAAAGAGGAGAGAGAAATGTAGACAAAGTAGAATCACGTATTTGAGTAAATTTAAAAAGTTTGAAAGAGATTTTTGCAAGAGAAAATGTATAAAATATATGAATTAATAATAATAAAAAAAACAATTCAACAATTATGAAAGAAAAAAAGATAGAAAAGTAATTTTGAAAAGGTAAAGTCCAAAAATTATCTCACATGTCTTTAGTTTGGTAAATAATACAAAAGTTTTTTTCCCTTTTCACATGATAAAGCGCTTCAATTTTCACCTAATTATGGTTTTGGGTTTTTTAAAACAAATACTTTTGTTAAATTACATTTATGTCATAATTGGTAAATAGGTTATATTTATTTTATGTTTCTTATATATATTCTAACTCCACTCTATAACAATTTTCTCTTTCTCCCTTATCTACTACTTTTCTCTCTCTTATTTTATAGTTAAAAACTAATTTTTCATTTATTTATTTATCTATTCATTTTTTCATCATTCGATTTTAAAAAGTTTTGTTCGTTTATTTTCTCTTTGAAATGATATCCATATTCATATATATATGTGTGTGTGTGTATATATATATATATATATATATTAATCTTCGTTTTTTATACTTATATTGCACACAGCATAAAACTAGTATAATCACATTATATTGGAGTATAAATCTAGTATAATCTGTGTATAAGTTGCAAAATACAATATTAGTAAATATACATGTAGTATACAATCAGGAAATGGAACAATAATGAACCGATATAGAGATAAATGAAAAAAATTAGTTTTTAATTATATATAAGGAGATAAAAAAGTAGTGAATAAGGGAAAGAGAAAAGTAGAGATAAGATAGAAAGTAAAAGCAAGGATAAAGGAGAAAAAGACATTTTAATATTTATTTTTTCAAGAGGCCAACTGTGTGAACTTTGAAATTATTAGTATCTTTTGTGTTGAAAGACCTTTTTTATTTATGGTGGCAGTAGGCTTTTCTTTTGCCACCCATTTGATTCATTACTTTTCTGTCTCATCTTTTATAACTTTAATCTAATTTCATGTTTATCTCTTAGTCCGTTCATTTTTTCGTCATGGGACTCTACAAAGTTTTTTTCTTTTTTTTTTTTGGATATGATATCCATATATGGAATTCCGTTCTCATTTTATAAAAACGAACACTTGCATCCTCATTTACTAAAAGCGGATTAGCATTGGTATTGACCAGACAGATCAGAGCTAAAATAGTGGTTTGTTTGTGGATTCACACACTTGTATTGAGCAAACAAGTTTTAAGAAATAATTAATCACTCAATCAAGGTTTGCATCCAACTAATCACTCATTAAAAGCCAACAAAGAAAATTCATCTCCTTCCAAATAAACTTTCATAAGAAACCTTTATTAATTGTAATGGCTTCAGACTCATGACCAAATTGGACTCACACACTAACATTCTCAACTTGAAGCAATGTACTTACACAAATTAATGCATAAGCCAAAAAGTAGTTAATAATAACAAATTACATAAAAGAATATATTCTCTTGAGTCACCAAAAGCCTAGCTAGCTATAATGAGCAAATGAGTAATAGTTAACATTCAAATTCACCTACAGTATCTATACAAAAATGGATCATCCTCTGTCTTTTGCCATCTCCAGTAGTTGTTGTGTCGAAGCCTCATCACCCCTCGTTCTTAGACCCCTTTAGCAGCTGAGCAAAGTTTTTATACTCAGTGTCACCTGAAAAAAACAAATTGAAAATTATTGCTAATTAAGAAATCTAATCAAAACCAAAAAAGCTTAGTCATTTATTTAAACTCTCTAACTCTAGAAGTGTGCAATCTTTTCTATTAACTAGGAATTATAAATCTATATATGCACAACATACAATAATAGTTATCAATGAATTCTAAAAACTCCTAAATCGTTTGGAAAGAAAGATTTAGAAACAGATGTGATGTGAGAGTTTGCATTCAACATTTAACATTTAGTTTCAACATTCAGGTTCTTATTTTTTTTTATCTCCTTTATATTAAAGGAAGCTATTGTATACAATTATGTAGACATAGTAGTTCAACTCATGGAATTCACTATTTTCTACCCCAAGAGCTACATAGAGTTAATATCGACAAATGCTTGGAAAAGCAAGTTATATGCGTACTTGTTGGCTAGAATTTACCACCCTTCCTTCTCCTTAATCATAGGCTCCTATTTATGATAATGAGAAAGGTGGAAATATATCTCGAGACCAAGTTGTAAGGCAACAAATTGATATCAAGACCTTTTTCTTACATATTCCTTAATGCTCTCTTAGCTTGTTGAGAATTGTTGGCTTGTGCATGGTAGCTGATGATGGATATCAGTCTATGAGCCAGGAAGGTTAGGAGTTTAATAGACTTCACAGCTTTTTGGTTGCCATAAACTTTTGTGATAAGGTCTAGTTGAATAACAAGATCTTTATCACAAACTGTGGTGCAAGCTCTAGATGTCATCCATTCAGACACAAGTATCAATTAAATCAAAATTAAAATCAATAAGAAGGTAAGAATGTTCTATGTAACGGGGAGAGAAGAAACAAGAAGCTGAATTTAAGATGTCTTTGCATTCAACATTCAGGTTCTTATTCTTCTCTCCCCTTTACATTCAACATATTTACATTTTTATTGATTTCGATTTTATTAGTACAAGTGTCTAAATGGAGAGCATGCCATCTATGATTACTACTGCTAGATACTAAATAGATACTCTCTTTTTTTCTTTAAATAATTTTTTTTTATTTGTATATAAAAAACTTCACTAAAACTTTTTAAATTAACTCGACCCATTTTTTTCTCATCCAAATATATAAAAATAATAACATTTTTGGAACATCTTTTTCAATTCTTACCAATTTAACACTACGTTTTTCTACTAATAATCAAATTTAAATTTTTATATAAGAAAACTACTCTACTTTTGCTCTTGTTTGTGCTAAAATTATATCATTTACATTAACTAACAATCATGTTATATGTACATTTGGTTGCCATATACCTTCATGATACCTTTTGTGATATTGTGTTAATGTATGGTTGTTGTATATGTATTTTTTTTGCCATATAGTACCATTATACATTCATTATACCTTCTAATATCTTTTGTGATACTGTATTGTTACATGTTTTAAACAAAATGTATCATGAATACATAACTATCAGTATAAAAAAGGTATAAACAAAGTATAACAAAGGTATAATTGCATTAAGAGGTTATAAATAACACAAATGTAAAATGAATGCATAACTATCAGTATAAAGAAGGTATAAACAAAGTATAACAAAGCTATAATCACAGTATAAGAGGTTATAAACATGACCAAATACATCTGAACCCCCCTAAACTTGGCCCAAGAAGCCAACTGTCCCCCTGAACTTACAAAGTGTCCAGTTACCCCCCTGAACTTTAAAAAACCAACCAAATTTGCCCGCTAGGCCCACTAAACCAGCGTTTATGACACACATGCTTTGGAAAGTCAAATGTGAAACAACCAATAAATGATTGACATGTGGTAGCAAAGGGGCAAATGAGTCACGTTTTCAAAGTTTAGGGGGTTAACTGAATGACACAAAGTTTAGAGGGGCACTGGTGATGTCTGGGACAAGTTCCGGAGGGTTCTGATGGCATTAGGCCTATAAACAACAAAAATGCAAAATGAATGCATAACTATCAATATAAAGAAGGAATAAACAAAGTACAACAAATGTATAATCAAAGTATAAGAGGTTATAGACATTACAATGTAGGTGGATTGAAGCTTAGGCAATATTGAAGCACCTCAACATCAGTGAAATGCAGAATTGATGCATCAGTGATTTGCAGCAGCATCAAGAGACTTCAGAACAATAGTAGCAATAGATTGCGGATCAATCAATAGAAACAACAAATTGCAAATGGAAGACAGTAGCAGTAGTAAATTGTAAACGTGGAACATCAATAGCAGAAAAACTATAATGCATGCACAGAACAATTAGTAGAACGCTTTTGTGAACAACAATAGTAAAATGTAGACGCAAGATAAAAGTAATAGCAGCAAGTTGAGGGCACAAAGCAGTAGCAGACTATGAGCACGAAGCACCAATAAAAGGCTAAGAGCGCGATGAAGCAATAACAATATGGACAGTCAACCACTAGACAGCAACACCAGTTGTCATAAACATAATGGTTTGGGGTAGAGAAAGATATTACATTGTTTATACCTTTTTTTCGAGGATGAACAAAAAGAGAAATATACACACACACACACACACATATGTATATATGGATCTCATTTCGAAGAGAAAAAAGGGAAAAAAGCTTTGTAAAGTGGCATGAAGAAAAGATGAACGAATTGAGAGACAAATGCGAAATAAAAAGGCCGAATACATAGATACCCCTCTAAACTTGGCCAAAAACGGCTACTGCCCCCTTGAACTTTGAAAATATCCTAATGGCCCCTGAACTTCTTAAAAGTGTTCTAATGCCCCTCTATATTTCTTAAAATTGGCCCAGTTTCCCCCTAAGTCCCATAAAAACCAAAGTTTGCTTCGAAAAGTCAAATATGAAAAACCAACAATTAAGTGACACGTGGCAGCAAGAGGGCAAACTGGGTCATATTTTCAAAGTTCAAGGGGGCAGTATGTATTTTTGGACAAGTTCAAGGGGTATCTATGTATTTGGCCAAATAAAAATTAATTTATAAAAGAGGAAGCAAAATAAGGAATCAAATGGGTGGGGAAAAAACCATATTCTTCAAATTTTGGAAAGTTTTTGAGGCATTTTTAAGCGAATTAGCTTTAATCGTTTAAAAGAAATGTTGGGTCAAAATTGAAATATTTTCTTAAAACCCCTTATTTATTTTATTTTAGTTCATTTATGGTGTGTTTATGATGCAAATTTTAATGAATGAATTTAGATAAACACGCCGAATAAATTTATTCATTAGATAAACATGTCATTCTCTTCTTGCCCCCCAGTCCCTCCAAATGAACACACCATTAGTCTACATTTTTTTTTGTACTTGGTATAAAATTTGATGAGTGCATTTTATGCACTTAAAGCTTTATTTTATTGTTTTCATTGTATTTTAGGCGAATTTTACTCTCTTTGCTTTGTTCTTCTTGATAGGTTCTGGAATATGAAAAAGGAGCGAAAAGTACTTGGATAAGGCGCAAATAGGGACCAAAGCAGTCCATGAAAAGTCTTAAGGCATGACCATGCCTTATAAGATGCTGAATTTTGGGTTTTAGAGCTGAAACTACTTTTTGGGCCATCTTTACTAGTGGGCTTACGGGGAGCTATGAATTTAGCTTGGAGAGAAGGAGTCAAACTCTTGTCAAGAGGGTTTCTTTATTATTTTTGTATTATTCCTATTCCTAAGAGGATTGCCTTCTTTTATTCCTTTTTAGAGTTGGATTTAATTTAGATTCTCTTATTTTATTTGGGAAAGGACTATTTTCTCTCGATAAGTTCTAATTTTTAGTCTTAGCTTTTAGTTTTTGAAAGAACGTGTTCTTTGGGGAGAACGTGAAGCTTTCAACATGAAGAGCAAGGGTTTGAGTACTCAACGGATTATTCATTCGGAATCGACAGAGTTTGCATTAATTCTTCAATGAGATTTTCTTCTCTTATCTTTTTATCTTTTGAATATGGATTTTAGTTTTTCATTTGATTATGTTTTCAACTTAATTATGAGTAGCTAAATCCCCAAACTAGGGTTAGGGATGTAGCCTAGTTTGGGGTAATCAATTGTTTATCACCATGTTGGATTTTGATTTTAATTCTATTGAATTATTTTCTTTTACATTTTTCTTTTTTGAATTTATTTATGAATTTTGTATGTGGCAAATGCATGATTCAGTGTTGGGATTTGTATGATGAACTGATAGGCAGAGTATGAATTCGGAATTAGGAAGATAAACACAATTGGACCTAGACTAGACATAGTTAAGATTAATTGTGATGATATATTTGTTGCTTAATGGGTGTAATTAATGTTAGTGAGACGACGGATAATACAGTTAATTAGTGTCAACTTAATAGTTCGACGAAGTATTAAGATACCTTTTTGTCATTGTAATTGCTTGTTGAAAACTTGGTGATAGTATAGTTGGTTACTCGTGATAGAGAGAGAGGACATTATTGTATTTTTACAATTGTATAGTGTATTATAATCCTTGTATGATTAGGAATCCTTGTAGGGTTAGGGTTCCCTCTTGTATATAAACACTCTTTATACTCAATACAATTCAGTGGCCCTAATTGGTTTTCATGGTATCAGAGCCATAACCAAACCCTAACCCTAAAACATGTCCACCGAAAATTCTACCATCTCCACCCCATCACTGTCGCCACCTCTCCCACCAACGTCCGCTCCATTCATGGCAACGACAATCAATATCTTGGCAGCCACGCAGCCCCTATCAACAACCATTGACTCCACCACCATCTCCACATTCCAATCCCCACCGATTGGATCTTCCACCACACCTTCCGCCACCGCACCCATCAACTATCCTAATCCCGCTACATTCATCACCACTAAACTCAGTTCAACCAACTTTGTGTTGTGGAAGGCACAGTTTATCACCATGTTACGTGGCTGCAGGATGTGGCATCATGTGGATGAGAATCAATCCATCCCGCCGGAGCTTCTTGAAGGACAAGTTCGAAATCCGGCCTATGATTTATGGGAACAACAAAATCAGCAAGTGTTGAGCTGGTTGTTCGCCTCAATAGAACCAAGTTTGTTACCTCAAATCATTGATGCACCAACAGCGGTTGAAGCTTGGAGTCGACTCAACCGAGCCTATTCTTTGGGTTCTCGATCTCAAATCCGAAATCTCCATGCACAACTTCAAAGTCTCACAAGGGAAAAAAGTGAGACAATTACAGCATATACACTTAGAGCAAAAAGTGTAAAGGATCAATTAGCTTCCTTGGGTTATCGGGTGCAAGATGATGATTTTATTGACTCTATTCTTGCCGGATTAGGCGAAGACTACCGCCTTTTTACCTTGACTTTGGAAACCAAGATGGAACCCATCGGGTTTGAAGACTTGTTAGGTCTCTTGTTAACGGAGGAAAGAAACATCGCCCGCCTGAACCAACACAAAGTCGCTACTGCTGCTGATTCCGTCCCACCTACAGCCATGGTTGCAACTCGTCCCAGGCAGCAACCTCATCGGGGACGTGGCCACCAACGTGGCCGAGGAAGGGGCGGCCGCGGAAGAGGCCGTGGTGGCCATTTTACCACTGATTTTCGGGGTTTCCAGCAACAAAATTACAGCAGCCCCAACTCTGATTCCAAGCAGAACTTTCGCACCTTTGATCCGCATGCTATCACTTGTCACAATTGCAGAGGGATTGGACACTACGCCAGGGACTGCTCTTCACCACAACTGACCCGTGACACTAATCCAAACCGTCCCTCCTCCAACTATGCAGCTAGCTCCGCCCCCTCACAACCTTGGGTCGTCGATTCGGGTGCCTTTCATCACATGACATCGGAATTGGGAAACCTCAATCTCCATTCTGAATACCAAGGCCCTGATGAAGTTACTGTTGGTAATGGTTCTAAACTTTCTATCTCCCGTGTTGGTCATTCCTCCTTCAAAATTGGTAGTGAAATATTTCAATTTCATGATATTTTGCACGTTCCCAAATCTTCTCATAATTTATTGTCAGTTTATGCTTTAACTAACGCTAATCCTGTCTCTGTTGAATTTTTTGCTGACCATTTTCTTATTAAGGATTTGGCCACCGGGAGAGTTCGATTCAGAGGCCAGAATGATGCCGGCTTGTATTCCCTTTGTGCTGCCGCGTCGGGTCCTATTTCTTCTTCGGGTTCTATATCTCCTTCAGCAAATTTAGCTTCGATAAATACTTGGCATGATCGCTTAGGACATGCCAATTTTCCTTGTGTTCAACAATTGTTGCGGTTGAATAAAATTGCCTTTTCCAACTCTCAAAATTCTGTTTGCAATTCTTGTGCCATTAATAAAAGTCATCGTTTACCTTTTGCTCTATCCAAGTCTGAGTCTAAAGCACCATTGGATTTAATTTGTGCGGATGTTTGGGGGCCAGCACCTGCTGTCTCTTTGGATGGCTATTCTTATTATGTGATATTTTTAGATCATTTTAGCAAGTACACCTGGATATACTTCTTAAAACATAAGTCTGATGTTTTGTCTGTTTTTGTGCAATTTAAAACACTTGTGGAGAAATTTTTTAATGCATCTATTAAGACCTTTCAATCTGATGGGGGGGGGGGGTGAATTTATTGCTTTGCAACCTTTTTTTCGGGAACATGGAATTACTCACAGACTTTCTTGTCCCTACACACCCAAACAAAATGGCAACGCCGAACGGAAACATAGACACATTGTTGAACATGGCCTAGCCCTTCTCCACCGAGCTCACCTACCCCCTACATTTTGGACCTTTGCCTTTGACACCGCAACCTACCTAATTAACCGCATCCAAACGGCCTCAATTAATTTTTATACACCTTACCAAAAATTATTTGGTGACCCCCCTGACTACCACAACCTCAGAGTTTTTGGCTGCTCCTGCTTTCCCTGGTTGCGTCCCTACACCAAAAATAAACTTGACCCAAGGTCTAAAGAATGCATTTTTCTTGGTTATAGTAGACTCCACAAGGGTTTTAAATGCTTTGATCCCGTTACATCTCGTATATTTATCTCACGCCATGTTTTGTTCAATGAACAGGTTTTCCCATATTCGAAGCTTTGTGATGATGGGCACCCGCAAACGGCAACTCAGCTTGACCCTCCAACGCTCACACTTACCGTCCCACTCCCGTCACCACATCAACCGAATCCACCTTTGCTGCCCCTAGTCCAACCTGTCGCCAGCAACACCCAGCCGAACCCAGCAGTACCAAATCCCGTCCGCCCTGCACCACCCGAACAGAACCACCAAACCAACCCACCTCCAATAGCATATAACCCACTACCAAAACCGATGCCCCAACACTCCTCGCCCGACCAACCTCCACACTCCACCGAACCCACCACACAGACACCGTCCCTTATTGTTGACCTTTCCTCCTATGGTTCCCTGTCCACTGGTTCTGTGTCCAATCTTAATGCTTCTCTGACATCTGGCACTTCCATCACTGGTGTCCTTCCCCCACAACGGCGAATGGTTACTAGGTCTCAAATAGGTGCTCTGAAACACAAGGAACCCAAGGCTCTCATTGGTTCTCTTCCTTTGGAACCTAGCACATTTCGACAGGCATATAAAATACCTGAATGGCGACAAGCCATGTCTGAAGAATACAATGCTTTGCTCCATAATGGTACTTGGATTTTGGTTCCACCTACCAAGGCACAGAATGTAGTTGGCTGCAAATGGGTGTACCGGTTGAAAACCAAGGCAGATGGTAGTATTGATAGGTACAAGGCTCGGTTGGTTGCCAAAGGGTTTCACCAACGCCCGGGTGTGGATTATTTTGAAACTTACAGTTCTGTCATCAAGCCAGCCACCATTCGGCTTTTGTTATCTATTGCAGTATCGTCCAATAGGACTGTTATTCAGCCGGATGTTTCTAATGCCTTTTTACATGGCAATCTTGATGAAGATGTTTTCATGTCTCAGCCGCCTAGTTTTGTTGACCCCCACAAACCTGAGTATGTTTGCAAATTGCAAAAATCTCTCTATGGTCTAAAGCAGGCTCCCAGAATGTGGCACAAGCGTCTCACAGACACCCTAAGCACCCTTGGCTTTACAGGTTCCAAGTCCGACACCAGTCTGTTCTTTATTCACTCCGGTGCACTTTTTGTGGTTTGCTTGATTTATGTTGATGATATTCTACTCATGGGGTCTGATTCCATCTTCATTCACCGACTAGTTACCAAGCTGAAACACCAGTTTGCCATCCGAGACCTTGGCCGATTATCTTACTTTTTGGGTATTGAAGCATCTTGGCGGCCTTCTGGTTTGTTCCTTTGTCAATCTAAATATATTACTGATCTTCTCTCCAAGTGCAGTATGACAGGTTGTAAGGGCATCTCCACTCCAATCTGTCCAAAGGAGAAATTAATGCTGGGAGACAGTGATCCTTTTCCTGATCCATCTGAGTATCGCGGCATACTAAGGAGCCTTCAGTACTTATGCCTCACTCGCCCGGACATTGCCTTCGCTGTCAACAAGCTCTCCCAGTTTATGCATGCTCCTACAGTTGCTCACTGGCAGGCCGTTAAACGGCTTCTTCGGTATCTCACTCAGACACAGAGTCATGGCATTTTTCTTCACCAAGATTCTCCACCCGTCTTACAAGGCTTTACTGATGCGGATTGGGCCGGTAGCCTCGATGATCGGAAGTCCACCACCGGGTATGTGATTTATTTGGGCCGCAATCCAATTTCCTGGAGTTCGAAGAAACAACAATCGGTTGCTCGCTCTTCCACTGAGGCCGAGTATCGGGCTTTAGCTACCGGCGCTTCTGAAATATGTTGGCTCCAGATTTTACTTCGTGAACTCAGCTTCTCTCTTCCGTGTGCTCCAAGACTTTGGTGTGATAATATTTCGGCAACCTACCTAACTGCGAATCCCATTTTTCACCAACGCAGTAAGCACATTGAAGTTGATTTCTTTTTTGTCCACGATAAAGTGTCCAAACGACAACTGGTTGTGCGTTACATTCCCACATCGGATCAAGTCGCCGACATTCTCACCAAGCCTCTTCTCAAGCATCGGTTTCTTGCTTTGCGTCGCAATTTGAGCCTCTGTTCTCATCCGGCTCAAATTGAGGGAGGGTGATAGAGAGAGAGGACATTATTGTATTTTTACAATTGTATAGTGTATTATAATCCTTGTATGATTAGGAATCCTTGTAGGGTTAGGGTTCCCTCTTGTATATAAACACTCTTTATACTCAATACAATTCAGTGGCCCTAATTGGTTTTCAACTCGGATTAGGTAAATCCCGGATCCCTAGTGTTTCCTTCCATTGTTTAACACATAATTTTGTTGCTTTTTTGAGATATAATTCAACACAAATTCATAACTATTTCTTATAAACTAGGATTAATAAGAATAGTGGTTGGTTTCCTTCTTTGGGGTTCAACGCTAGAATACTCCAAATTTATTACTATGACTAACTACGTGGGCTTGTGTATGATTTAGTCGATGAAAATTATTTTGTGATATAAAGTTTCATGTGCAATTTACTACAGAGTTAGAGAGAATAATTTGAACACATGTTGAGGTGTGCAATATTCTGCCAATATAATGATCTATCAATGAACAAATTTTTTGTCAATAATAAAAATTTCGCAAAGAATTAAAATTCAAATATGAATGTACCATCACATTCAACTACGTTCTAGTAATGTGCATCTCTCCCTAATGGAAAGTTTAGAGTTTGAGACTTCGTAAAACCAGATGCTACACTCCTAAAAAATGAAAATTGAAAAAAGAAAAAAAAGTTACAAACACCAATTTTAAAATATGGAGGTTAAAGTAACAAACTATGCTTAATACACAAAAACATATTACTGCATTAAATTGTATGCGTATATGTAAATGTGTATTCAATTCGTATCTCATAATATATGTTACTTCTCAATTTATTTTATTTTTTTGATTTATTTATTTATTTATTTATTTATTTTTTGTTATTTATGACCACAATGCTGTAATGCTGCTAATGCTATACTCCATCATCTTCCCAACCCTACTCATATAGGTTACAAAAAGACAACTAATCCATAACAATATCAATTCAACTAGTTTAAGGCTTAAGCATCCAATTGTTTTTAATCTTTTTATTAATTAAATAATTAGGCATAGAATTGGTGAGTGAACGTGCTTGAACCTCTTAGCCTTTGGTGTAGATGATTACAAGTGGAGTACCTCAAACTACAAAGCATAATTTTGATATCACCAAAAAAAAAAATTAAGTCATGAGAAATTATATAATCTAACTTATTTCGTGTGAATTTTTCCAACGAAAAACTAATACATAAGTGTTTTTTATTTTCCCAATAAGCTTTTTACTTTCGCAATACTTATGATCCTTGTATATTAGTTTTTTATTGGAAAGATTCATATGGACCGGGTCCATAATAAAATTTCTCCTAATATTTACGAAATTGTTTTTGGTATTTTCATTTTGTGGACATCTAT
Source organism: Euphorbia tirucalli (assembly GCA_039660915.1). Lineage (NCBI taxonomy): Eukaryota > Viridiplantae > Streptophyta > Magnoliopsida > Malpighiales > Euphorbiaceae > Euphorbia > Euphorbia tirucalli. Next base: position 9,833,301 of record CM077634.1, on the reverse strand, counting down.
TTTTTCAAGTTTTACTTGATTAATATGTTCTAGATTGTACATAAACATTTTAGGTGATTACTCTTCACATATTTCTTTTTCTGTACATAAAAATCGAACTCCAAAATTTAATTTAAATAACTAGAAATCTTTACAACTCAGGCTAACTTTAATGATAGTGAACAAATTAGTGTTTATTGTTGAAGATCCCACGTTGAAAATAGATGAGTATTAAGAGTGGATTAAATTTTAATACAAGCCAATTAGTTTTCTGTTACATGAGTCCCACACAAGCCCATCGGACATTAATCACGAGCCAATTGATTTTGTATACAGGAGTCCAATTCCACTTATATGCTCATTTATGTAGTCAAATTGAAAGCTTTCAATGCCTACGGAGTTTGTTTATAGTATCAAAGTCAGAAGAAAGTCTAATAGTCGAAAATCTCATAGGGTCATCTTTAAAGATCCGGGAGTTTAGACTTCTAAAGAAGATGAAACCCATTGATCACCATGAAATTCGAAGGATACCGACCAATAAATGTTTGACGAGTGATAATTGTTCTAATTGCACTTGAGAGAGTGTGTTGGAGATCCCACATTAGAAATGGATGAAAATAAAGAGTAATATATAAGTACAGTATATTTGGCCGTAACATACAAACCAATTAGTTGTATGTTATATGGGTCCAATCTCTATATATGTGCTTATTTATACGGTCAAAGCTAACGCGCTGTCAATGCGTATTGAATCTCTCCATCTAATATAATAGATTATGTAATGCTGGAAGCAAAGAAATTTCTAAAAGAAATTTAAAAGCACAATATGAATAAATAAATGGAATAAAAGTGTCTACCTAATTATAGTTGGATGGCAAAAAGTATATTTCTCCTCAACTGGGAGGTTAGGATTCGAGTCTCAATGAGACTAGATATTCATATTTTTCCTTAACTGGGAGGTTAAGATTCGAGTCTCAATGAGACCAGATATCAAACCTTTAATTAAGAATGAGAATATTAAAAAAAACTGTAGTAAGAGTCAAACATTTTTTTAAACGTGCATGCATATCGAAAGAATTTCAATATTTAAACTATATTTTCTAGATATAAAGTTATAATTATATTACTTTTATTATGTTTGAGTTCAAGTTTGCATTCTTTTTGAAGAATTTCATTACATATACAGTTGACAAAGTTGAAATTTGTGAATAATTTTATTAGTAATTAAGACTGAATCAAGATAAGATTGCACTCTTCCAAGAATTATATATTGGGGATATAAATAAAATTCTTGGCCAACGAGGATTGAACTGAAGTGTTCTTAGTTGCCAGCAGCCGCCTCCAATCGACAATGCATAATTTAATCAACAAATTTTATTTAATATACACTAATCACTAGTTGTAATTATTATTTAATTTCTTATAATCCCAGAATGCTCCACTTCTTGGATGTTCTATAGAAGTAATATTATATGTATTATTGACTGCTCTTCACATTGCACATATAGATTTGATGTTAATGAAAATTATTTATCTTAATCTATTCCTTTTTTTGTAATACATGAGAAAGAAAGTTTAGACAGTATTCAATGTATTTGATATTCTGTGGATTTTTATTTTTAAACGAAATTGAAAATTCTAAAATTTATTAGAAGGATTAATACCACATTTCTTATGAAAAGCCAATTGCAAAATTTACAAAAGTTTGGGGGTTCAAATATATTTTACCTTTCACTTTTATTAATGTCAAAACTAAAATCTTAAACTAATTAAAGTTGGCTTGAGCTGTAAGTCGCTTAAGTTAGAAATTTCAAGTTCAAGTTCTAATATATGTAAAAGAACTTTAATTGGTAGAGGAGTCACATAAAGAATATTTGATCAATCTCAAATTTAGTAATCTCACGTACCTAAAAGAAAAAAAACACTAAATTCCTAATATTTATGAAAGTCTAGTATAGTCTTCGACTGTACTGGTCTAACGCAATTGGTTGGGTGCTAAATTAATAATTACAGTGACTTACCACTTATCCAACAGTATTAGACTAATTAGATTAGAGATGATACTATAAAATTACAAAATATTTTCATTTATTTATCAATGTACAAAATATTTAAATTTATATCTCATAACATATGCTACTTTTCAATTTATTTTATTTTTTGATTTATTTATTTTTTTTTTTTGTTATTTACGAATACAATGCTGCTAATGTTGTCGAAACCCATATACTCCATATCTTCCCAACCCTACTCATATAGGTTACAAAAAAATACAACTAATCCATAAAAATGATAGTGAATAAATTAATATTTATCGTTGGAGATCACACGTTGGAAATAAATGAGAATCAAGAGTATATTGAGTCTTGATAGAGTATAATAGTAATTAGAATTGTATTCCTACTTAGTCTCTCTTTGTCTAATCCTATTAGGACTCTCATTGTATAGTCTAACCCTAAGTGCATAACCCTAGTATATATATGTAACTTGTACTCTCATGAATAAACAATTCATTCAAGCCTTTCATGGCCCTCCTTTTTCGAAGAACAATAAAAACCCTAAACCCTAATTTTCTTCCTTTGAAACTTATGGCTTCTACTTCTTCAACGTTGACCTACACCTCTGTGGCTGCGTCCTCCTCCACCTCTGTGGCAGCGCTTATCTTTGCCTCTGTGGCTCCTACCGGATAGCTCTTCGGCATCCCCATCATGACCACACCCCTCACCCATGCTCTTCTCAACACCTCCGATTCCATTATCCAAACCGCCGACCATCACATGGGCTTTGTGCCTCCAACGGGTTATGTACCGCAAACGGGCTTTGTGCCTCAAACAATTCCACCTGTGACATTTAATCCCGCCCTTGCTGTTCAGATTTCGCAAAAGTTAACTCCGAACAATTATCTTTTGTGGAAACTTCAGATTCTTCCAATGCTTCGTGGGTGTGGCCTTTCCCATCACATTCTTGGTACTTCTCCACCTCCATCCAAATATTTATCTGATGGTTCCGATAATCAAATTTACTTGGCATGGGAGCAACGTGATCAACAGGTCCTTAGTTGGATCATTTCATCTGTATCGCCTTCAATTATGCCTCAAATTGTTGGCTCCAACACCGCTCGTGATGCATGGAATAAATTGATAGCCGCATATGCCTCTGGTTCCAAGGCTCAAATCCGCAATCTTCATGGACCTCTTATTTGCTATCCCCCTTCTATACCATCTCACCTTCTCGGTGTTGGAAATGCCCTAGTCCCGAGGCATTGGTCCTTGTACTTGTATTATACATTTATTGGATTTATGTATTATACTCATTTGTGTTATTAATAAAGGCATTAATTCATTTATTATATTTATCTTGTGCAATATATTAAATGAAGTATCCAATAGACATATCTATATCCATGATGACAAGTGTCATGCATTTGGCAGTAAGACCATGGATAGGGTAAACGATATGACCATAAATAGATCCGTAGTCTGTTCCAGTCATGGGAATGAATGGAACAAGAGACTATCATTAACCTGGTTGTATGGCGGTGTCTTACCGGTCATTGGACATGGAATGTCAACGAAGTTAATGGGTACATGCATGGGGGCATGGTACTGGATAGATCCACTAAACGAGCAATCCACATGATATAGTATCACAAGTGATTCTCATGTAGTACTTGTATGGATCCTTTGACCTGACCATATGATGGTGTTGCATGTGAGGTCGCATACTTAGGGGTACGCCTAAAGGGCCTGTAATAGGGTGCCAAGTATGGGTACTTTTGGGTATGTCACTTAGCATAGTAATGTTATGGATATGCAGAAGGGATTTGTCACTCAGTAGTCCACTGGGAAGATATCACCGGCCTCTTGATGACTGTAACTGATAAGAGTGTGGCCACACCCAAACAGGTGGGAACTTGTTTGTGAGCTTCAGTGCATTCGGGATCAAGTTAATGTCCCACACAAAAGAGGTTGATCAATCCATGCCTCCGTGTTAGACATCGATATCAATGACATAGGATGTATAAGTTCAAACTACAGGGTTATGATAACAGTTAGACTGCCATCTCCATCTTAATTGGGGGCTGCAGTGGCTTGCTAGAGCCCAACTGCAGTCTGCGGGCCAAAGGTCCGCTGCCAACATAAAGATGGGCCCACGGGATCGTACACATAGAACGACTGAACATAGACTTAAGGAATCACATGTATACTTGGAGTATACACTATGGAGAGAGAGAGAGAGATGTACATATATTAATTACATTCTAAAGATCAATTGGATTGATCCTAATAATAGAATTAATATATTCAGTTGGCTCTTCATAATTAATTGAATTAATTATGAGATTATTTCCTAGGTGGAAATATTCATATGTATAGGTTTACATATGATTTTATTTTGTGAAGATTTAATTTTAATTTGATGGATGAAATTAATTGGTCAAACTAATTTTAATTTAAATGTGAATAATATATTACTTGGTGTAATATATTAAATACATGGGTATATTAAAATTGGGCTTGAAATTAATTTAAACCAGAAAGCCCGCACAGAGTGAAAAAGAGCCAAGCTGGGCCTGAATTCCCCTAGGGGAATTCGGCCACCCTAGGTATAAAACCCTAGGGTGAAAATTTTGGCCACCCGATCACTTAGCCACATTGTAGCCGAAATTCTCCTAGCCCTCTCTCACCATTGTTTTTGTTTTTCCAACGCTAGCACGGGTTATGTTCGTTAGGCGTTCATGTACGAAAACGAGGAGGGAATCTAATTTGATTTCTGCAGTCTTCATCCATCTCTTGAAAGAGATATTTCAGGTAAGAATTCAATCTCTTTCTATTTCAATTTTAAGTTTTACAATTTCCATTTCAATTGCTGCTAGGACTGGATTTGAAAAAATCATCGCGTTCTTCCGCTTTTATTGGGTGATTTCCGGTGAAAAATCCCTACACCCGGAACCAGCTCCCACAACCCGTGCTCACCACCCACGAACCGAACTGCCTACCCTGACCCCAACCAGCCCAAACAACCCAGACGGTCCACTTGCCATTTCCAACCAGCTCACAATCCAATGATCTGACCCACACCGGCGCCCAACCTGACCCGCCTAACCAGCAGCTCCACCCAGAAATCAGCCCATCTCGTCCCTCCACCTCACCTCCAGACAAACCGAACCCGTTCCCCCTTCAAGCGTCATGCCAAGTCCATCCTTTGCTGTTGATTTTACAGGTTATGGTCATTTACCCGCTGTTTCATCTGCTGAACCTTCTCCGCAATCTCCTCCAAGACAGATAATGACACGTCTTCGGACTGGTTTTCTTCCTCTAAGGCCAAGATAATTTTCCAGTATTGTTACTACTACTGAAATTGAGCCAACTTGCTTTACTCAAGCCTACAAATTTCCTCATTGGCATCATGCCATGGAAGAAGAATATAATGCTCTTACTCGGAATGGTACTTAGCAACTTGTTCCGCCTTGTACTGGGCATAATTTGGTTGGATGCAGATGGGTTTTTAAAATTAAAAGGCATCTGAATGGCTTTGTAGAGAGATATAAAGCTCGTCTTGTTGCTAAGGGCTACACTCAACGGCCGGTCTTGATTATGCTGATACTTATAGTCCTGTGGTCAAACCAACTACTATTCGGGTAATTCTCTCAATTGCTGCATCTCTTCATTGGTCTATCATACATAAGGATGTCTCTAATGCCTTTTTAAATGGTAATTTGGAGGAAAGAGTTTTTATGACATAACCCCCTGGCTTTGTGAATCCAACTTCCCCTGGACATGTCTGTCTTCTTCGAAAATCTCTGTATGGATTGAAGCAGGCTCCGCGTATGTGGCATAAGTGTTTGACTGATGAGTTGTGCAAAATTGGATTTCAAGGGTCAAAATCGGATACTTCCTTATACTTCTATATTAAAGGGCAAGTTCGATTATTTGTTTAATCTATATGGATGATTTGGTGCTCACTAGAAATAATCAACTGTTCTTGAATCGCATTATTTCAACTTTACAATCCCGGTTTGCAATCAGAAATCTCGGCCCCCCGAAATATTTTCTTGGAATTGAAGCACATTGGTTGTACTCCAGACTTTTACTTACACAAACAAAGTATATTGAGGATTTTTTACGGCGAGCTTCCATGCACACGTGTAGTTCGATCTCCACACCTGCATCCACTTCAGAAAAATTACATCTTAATCTTGGGGAACCATTGATAGATCCGAGCCAATATCGAAGTATTGTTGGCTCCCTCCAATATTTGGCTTTAACCCGTCCAGACATCTCATTTGTTGTCAACAAACTGTCTCAGTTTTTACACTCTCCTACCTCAGCTCACTGGGCAGTAGTAAAACACATCCTACGGTACTTGTGTGGTACTGTGACTTCTGGTATTCTTCTTCGTGCCTCTTTTTCTTTACTCTTACAAGGTTATTCTGATGCTGATTGGGCCGGATGCTTGGACACGCAGAAGTCAACCTCCGGATTTATTGTTTATCTCGGCTCCAATCCAGTCTCATGGTGTTCTTGCAAGCAGAAGGCGGTTGCTAGATCCTCCACTGAAGCTGAATACCGTTCATTGGCTGCTGTCTCTTCTGAAATTCAGTGGATTCGGATTCTTCTCCATGAGATTGGTTTTCGGATTCCAGTGCCTCCAAGGGTATGGTGTGATAACTTGAGTTCTACTTATCTCACTGGTAATCCTATTTTTCATTCACGTAGTAAGCAATTAGAAGTGGATTTCTTTTTTGTTCGTGATCACGTATCCAGAAAACAGCTCCAAGTTCAGTTTGTCTCTTCACAAGATCAACTTGCAGATGGGCTCACCAAGCCTTTAAGTAAAAATCGGTTCCTTCACATGTGTGGCAAGTTAAACTTGGCTTCTCGCCCCGTTCAACTTGAGGGGGAGTGATAGAGTATAATAGTAATTAGAATTGTATTCCTACTTAGTCTCTCTTTGCCTAATCTTATTAGGACTCTCATTGTGTAGTCTAACCCTAAGAGCGTAACTTGTACTCTCATGAATATACAATTCATTCAAGCCTTTCAAGTCTTAATAATACAAGTTGATTGGTTTTTTATTGCATGAGTTCAACACAAGCCCATTGGACATTAAACACAAATCAAATGATTTTGTATTACATGATTTTAACTCCACTTATATGCTCACTTATGTAGTCAAAATGAAAGCTTTCAACGTGTATGAAGTTTGTTCGTAGTGTCAATGTCAGAAGAAAGTCTAATAGTCGAAAATTTCATAGGGTCGTCTTTAAAGATCCAGGAGTTTGGACTTCTAAAGAAGACGAAACCTATTTATCACCTTGGAATTCGAAAGATATAGACGAATAAATGTTTGATCAGTGTTAACTATTCTAATTGCACTTGAGAGAGCGTGTTAGAGACCACACATTAGAAATAAATGAAAATAAAATAAGTGAAGTACATTTGGCTTTAACGCACAAGCCAAGTAGTTGTATATTACATAGGTCCAACCTTTATATATGTGCTTATTTATGCAGTCAAATCCAACGCTGCTATGAATGCGTATTAAATTTCTCCATCTAATCTAATGTATTATGTAATGTTGGAAGCAAAGAAATTTCTGAAAGAAATTTTGAAAGCACAAATGGAATAAAAGTGACTACTCAGCTATAACTTGTTAGTAAAGGCATTTTCTCTCAAACTGGAAGGTCAGGATTCAAGTCTTAGTGAGACCGCATACTACATACTTTAATTAAGAACGAAAATATTAAGCAATTGTTATGAGAGTCAAACATAAGTTTTACACATGCATGCATGTTAAAAGATTTCAATATTTACGCTATATTTTTTAGATAGAGAGGTAAAATTTAATATTTACCTTACATTTTTTAGACATAAAAGGTAAAATTATAGTAATTTTATTATGTTTTTGTTCAAGTTTGCATTCCTTTTCCTGAATTTCACTAAATATACAATTGATAAAGTCGATTTTTTTTTTTAAAAAAATTTTTATTAGTAAGATTGAAGCAAGATAGGATTACATTCCTCCAATTAATTATATTGGGATGCTTGAAAAAAAGAAAAAAAGATAATTAAAATGCTTGGCCAACAAGGATTGAAGTGTTCTTAGTTGTCACCCGCCGCCTCCAATCGACATTGCGTAATTAATCAAGAAAATTTTATTTAATATACACTAATTAATTAACAATCACTAGTTGTAATTAGTATTTAATTTCTTCTAATCCTAGAATGCTCCATGTCTTGGATGTTCTATAGCCGAACAGACAAAAATAAAAAAAAAAATAAAAAAAAAATAAAAAAAAAATAAAACAGAATTTTTAAGTATTATTGACTACTTCTCTTCCATAGCATATATAGATTCGATTTCATTATATTATGTCAATGAAAATTATTTATCTTAATCCATTCCTTTTCTGTAACACGTGAGAAAAAATGTTTAGACAGTATTCAATGTATTTGACATTCTATGGTCTTTGCAATTGCAGCTGATTAATGTCTTCAACACATTGATTAACACTTCTATTTCGTATGAATTCTAGTTTCCACTAATTGATGTCTTACATGACTTTTAAACGAAATTGGAAATTCTATAATTTATTATAAGGATTCGTATCGACTTTTGATTAATACCAAATTGTAAAATTTATAAAAGTTTAGAAGTTCAAAATATATTTTACCTTCCACTTTTATTAATGTAAAAATTAAAATTTAAACTAGTTAAGCTTAGTTTGAGAAATTGTTTAAGTTAGAAATTTCGAGTTCGAATTTTAGTATAAATAAAAAGATTTTAATTCATAGAAGAGCCACCGTATCTCATCAACTTGAACCTAATAATCTCGTATACTACAAAAAGAAAAAACCAAATTTGTAATATTTAGAAAAGTCCAACATGATTTTCGACTACACTGATCTAACAAAATTAGTTGAGTAATAAATTAATAATTATATCGACGTGCCGGTCATCCAATAATATTAGACTAATCATTGGTTTGAGATGATATTATAAAAATTAAAAAATATTTGGCTGAATACATTATTTGTCCTTTGTACTTGGCTCTAAACGTCTACTGACCCTCCTAACTTATATGAAATTCAGTTTGGCATCTCAACTTTGCAAAACTCAAACCAAAGTTCCCCTTAAATCTGATATGGAACTGAAATTAAATATCAAATATTACTAAGAGCGTAAAAAAATTTTTAATACCAATTTTACTAAGAGTGTTAAATTTAGGAGGAGTTTTGAATCGATTTTATTAATTTAAAGAGATAAACTAAATTTCATATAAATTTAAAGAATCAGTATACATTTTGCGTGAAGAAAGGGGGCAAATTATATATGCAGCTAAAATATTTATAATTGAAGTTCGAATTGTCTTCTTCAACCACTTATTTTGATTTTTCAAGTCAATTTATGTGAAGCTTTAGTAAAGTCACGGTGTGTTGCACACTAAAAAGGTGAACAACCAACCAAATGTGGAGTCGTGTCAATTTGTGTCCTACAAACATGGAGAAGAAGAGAAAAATATCCAGTCCAAACTCGCTGGCGTTTCAACCTATTGATCAAGAAGCTGTGATCCGGTACACGCAAATACTCGTGTAATCGAAATAAGTCAACAAACAAGTTCAAAGCATTGACTTTCCTTGATTAGTTAGGTCCATAAGGTTCCAAAATTGATATGCATAGAAAAAAATCTCAATTTCCAATTGCTGAGCTAACTCTCCAATAAATTTATTACTCACATAAAATGATAAGGAAAAGTATAACGTTTGAAAATTTGCACTTTTATAAATAGACGAATCTGGTAATTTTTATTAAGAAAAAAAAATTAATACTTATTATTATACTGTTGGTAATGAAAACTAATATTGTTTATTTACGTGTTGTGGTCTAGTTGACGATGCAGACTGAATATGTGAAAAGAGATTCCATTAAATACATCGACACGGAAGGGTGATGAACCTTAACTTATTCGGTGAATTTAATATATTAGTAAAAACTAATAATCTCGGTGGACAAATTTGTTTTATATTTGTATCTATTATATTTATGTTATGTTTGGAACTGCGGTAGTTTTCAGCCAGAGCAAGGAGAACCTTACTTTGGCTGAAAACTGTTTTTGGAGCTGCGGACAGCAGCTTCAAATGCATAATTGGTAAAAGTCAGATTGTATTCAGGAAAGTATTAGAAAAACACTTAAAACTACATTTAAAGAAAGCAATGAAATCTAACTGTGGGGAAAAACACTTTCACTAACATCAATTCCAAATTGGCCCTTAGAATGATTAATTTTGCCGTTCCATGAATTGCTAAGGTAACATACTAAAAAATATTAATATTTGTTACAAAATTGTATTGCTGAAATTTAATTTTAACATTTTACTTTTATACTTTCTCAAATGTTAATATTTATTATCTTGCAAAATTAGTTTTGGAGATTGCTTTTGAGATGGATTTAATAAATTTATTAAAACTTCGAAATGGTTGAATCACATTTTGAGTGGTTTTTTAACTATTAAAACTTATAGTGCATATTTTTTTTTATGTCGAAGTGCAAAAAAATTCTTGTAAATTTACACATTTGCTGATAAAAAAAAATGTAATATTTCTATTGCAAAAGACACAATACATTCAACAAAAAAAAAAAAAAAAGAGAATTTGATGATTATTTTCACACTTTGTTATTGTGGTTTATACCACGTTATTAATTCAACATAATATATCATTAAAAATAAAAATTCAACATGAAATATCAACAAAATCAATAATTCAACGTCATACATTAACAAAGCTAACAAAGCTAACGTGTCATACTTGTGAAGTTAATAAATACTAATACTATTATTTGAATTTCTTATTTTGGTAATAGTCTGAAATATATCGTCTTGTGATAGTAAATTATCATATTTTTTTATTCGTAAACGTGAGAAACGCATATATTATATGTAAAAAAAATTCACCCACACACACACACACACACACATATATATATATATATATATATATATATATATATATATATATATATATATATATGCTTTTGTCTTAATTTTAATTGTTTTGTTTTTTAGTTTTTAACCGTTCATAAAGTCCCAAAATGACCACAAGGGTACGGGGCGGCTAAGATGTAAAATCTACATCGGGACACAGACAATCGGCACTCGAGCAGCTATATTCACGTGATTCCGAAAAAAAATAAAAAAAGAATATCATAGGATATGATAACGAAATTGTTCTCAATAATAACGAATCTCAGCCATTCAAATTCTTTCTTGGAGCCCAAGTACTAATTATCCGCCAAACACGGAACAGCAAACCTCACCTTCGGGTAACTTCTTCTTCCCTCTCTCCTTTCTCAAATAAATTCTCAACAGAGAGACACGTTAAAAACCCTGAAGCAGAAGGAGAAGGAAAAAAAGACGAGAAACTGTGAATTGGACAACAGAAATGAATCATTTTGTGTTGAGGTCGGCGGTGCGCGGCTTTCTTGTCCAGGGAACCCGCGGTGGCTGTAGGTACATTTCGACGGCGGTGGCGGAGACTGGTGCTGGTGTTGCTAAGCCGGTGGAGTTATGGATGGAGTTGAGGAACCGAAACGGCGCTTCTGTCGGTGCTTTTTACTGGAGGAGGATGATGAGCACTGCAGCGGAAACCGCTGTGGCTGAGAAGGATCAGAAGGAGGAGAGTTCGGTAGGAAAAGTGGCGAAATCTGATAGCGGTGCGGTGGTGCCGAGTTATTGGGGGATTGATAGGCCTAAGATCAAGAGGGAAGATGGAAGTGAGTGGCCATGGAATTGCTTCATGGTATGTATGGCTAATTTGTTTCAATTATTAGCAATACTAATTGATTTCCGTTCTGCTTAAGCTGTATATTGATTTCCTGTTTTTGGTGGTGTAGCCATGGGAAACTTACAAGTCTAATACATCCATAGATCTGACTAAGCATCACAAGCAACGACATTCTTGGATAAATTTGCCTGAGGACGGTGAAAACGCTTCGAGTTCCAACTGATATATTCTTTCAGGTTTGTTTTTTCGTTTTTACTCTGTTCTTGTTTCAGGTTTTGTTCACTCTGTTTTTGGTATTCTTTTTGGTTGAATTATTTCTTTCAAGATTTAGCGCTTGAATTTCATTGATCATTTCCATTCACTTGCATCTTAAAAATGTTTATTGTCAAATTTGGATTTCTTCTACCAGAGTGAAATCAACGGATGGAATAGATTAGAAACTGTAGCTGGTGAAAAAATTGCCAAAAGTCAGCTGCGCCTATCCTGTGGAAGGAAAAGGATTTGGCGATGCTGATCATGTTAACTGATTGAGGACTAGTTAATGGATATGGTCTTCATATCTCCCCTTATGATGAAATTCGTATGAACACATTTATCGAGTTACTTTTACTTTCTTTTTATGGCATTTTGCAGAATGCATTGTCCTTCATTCTGAATAATGCTTTTTTAATTGTCTTGGGCGAAATTTGCATATTATGGTCTTAAATCATGTTACAGTTAAGGTGTTTTTGGATTGATCGCTTTGTGGATCAGGAGTTACCTTGAAAGGCTCCCTGATTTTTGTGTTAGATGAATCCCACTCAGAGGCAGGTCCTTTATAAGAAACAGAGTGGTAGCTGTTCACCTAAATTGGTAATTTGTTTCAGTTTCTAATCTACCTATTAATTTCAAAGTTCTGCCATCTCTGTTTGGCTCTCTTATTGTGTATAAGATATAAGACATTTGTTTGCTTGAGAATGAAAATTATTGGCATTTAGAAGTAAATTTTGGTCACTAGTATAAATTAGGAGATTGCTGTATACCATTATCTTATATTCATTATTATGTTCTGGATGCTGCATGACAGCTTGGAGTAATTAACGCTTAAATTTATCCGAGAATGCCCATTTATGTGAATTCTTATTAAGTTGATTGTGTTGTGATATATTAGGTCTCTATGTATCCTCCTAATTTGGGAAGATAACATTTTATCTTCTAAAAATTGTTCTGTTACAGCTCGAATGATTTCATTTTTCTCGTTGACAAATTTCTTCGTACTGTTTCATAGTTGGCTTGTTAATTTAGTCATTCCAGTGAGTTTTCAGCTTCTCTTTCTTTGTTGGCAAACTTATCGAGCATCTTTTGATTTTGCTGATGGTTTTATCTATATGATGAATTGCAGAGACGGTATAGATGTCGTGCTGTGATGTTGGAAACTGTTGCTGCTGTCCCGGGGATGGTAGGAGGAATGCTGCTGCATTTGAAGTCTCTTCGCAAGTTCCAGCATAGCGGTGGTTGGATTAAAGCTCTGCTTGAGGAAGCAGAGAATGAGAGGATGCATTTAATGACAATGGTGGAGCTTGTGCAGCCCAAGTGGTATGAGAGGTTGCTTGTCCTTGCAGTGCAGGGAGTATTCTTTAATGTTTACTTCATCCTTTATTTGCTATCCCCAAAACACTGCCATAGAATTACTGGGTATCTGGAAGAAGAAGCTATCCACTCATATACAGAATACTTGAAGGACATCAAAGAGGGAAAAATTGAAAACGTACCAGCTCCTGCTATTGCCATAGACTAATGGAGGCTTCCAAAGGATGCAACCCTGGAGGATGTGATCACTGTGATCCGTGCTGATGAAGCTCACCATCGTGATGTCAATCACTTTGCTTCTGTAAGTATTGGCTCTTCTCTTATGCCCTAAACTGTTGATAGTGATGATAGTGTAAACCTGCATTTTGGAATTGAAACTCTCCTACATTGCATTTAGGGTACTTTATGTAATTGAGCGAAATGTACACTCGTTTCTTAATGTAAGCATTTGCTGCTTTGAAATTTTCCATCAACAGATGAACTGACCAAGAATTACTTAATGGTTTTTCACCTGCAAAAAACAGACTAAATTGGATTGTTTGTGATAATAGATATAGATCAGCAAACCTCGCACCAATGCATTACGTTATATTTTTGGTGGGACGTTCTACTAATAAATTTGTTTTGGCATTCAGGATATTCATTTCCAGGGCAAGGAATTGAAGGAAGCACCAGCTCCTCTTGGTTATCACTAAAGTTTGGGCAAGGAGAAGCTGTTTCTAGTTTAATATCATTCAACTAATATTTTGTGAAGGCTTATATCAGATGCAATATATAGTTTTAGATATGAATGTTAGAGATGATATAACCCTTTTGTACATGCTGAGATTTGAGACCCATTGATGCTTGTGGATTCATTTGCAATTTTTTTGTAGATTTATGATAAATAAAGATCGTACATAGAAATAATATATGCATATGCATAGAAATAATGTGATTTCATGTCTTTGGACAGATGTCAGTTATTACAATTTTTAGAATAATTCTGCTAGGTGAAGGGGCTGTACACTTCCAATTTGTGAGGTCACACGCTCTTCAAAAAAATAATCTGCTAAGAGCTTCTGTCCATGCCAAATTGTGAAAGGTGCAACTATCTGGCATGACACTGTTCACACTCCACGCCAGTGTAATAAAGTAGGGGAGAGTGGAAAATATGGCTGACCAATCTCTTTTAAAGTTTAAACTAAACTTTTGCTACATGCTGCTGAAACACTCTGAACTACTGCTACTCATGCTTACTGTTTCCAAATATCCTCTATGCATAACTTTTGAAGATAACAATGAAATGGAAATCTCTCCACTTTAGAACCATGAACAATGCCCAATATATGAAGATAATGATCTGGCTATTGAATCAATTCAAGAACCTATTATTGACATGTTTGATTATGTTCGTATGATAACAGAAAACACACAACAAGAGCTGGATCAAAATCTTAATATGCAACAAGAAACACTAGTACAACAATGAGGCCGTTTGATTACAAACATTAAGCACTCGAACTTTCAAGTGGGACAAAGATTTTTTGACAAGTCCATCCTACAAAGAGATATCAGTATGTACGCCATTAAAAATAACTTCCAGTTCATGATAAACAGGTCTACTGTCAGACACTATTATTTGAAATGTGTTGATGACAATTATAAATGGATTTTCACAGCTAGCAAGTGCGGAGATTCAAAGGCATTTCAGATTAGAAAAATGAAAGAAACACAACGGTTTGGTTAGATAATAACATTTAATTAAAATAAAAATAATGATTAGATGCTTAAAGAACAATTGTTGGAAAATATATTAAGAAAGCATTTGGCACTTGTTGGAATATATCCTTTGGTAATTTCACAAATTTGTTAGTTCTTTACAATATTCTAATGAACATGTTGAAACTGAAATTAATGTTGGAATGTTGATATTTGTTACAGATCTTGACTTGTAAATGATCAAATATTGTTATTGGTATAATCTCAGCTTGTAACAGAGTGTAACAATGTGATTCCATTTGTCCAAAAGCAGAGGATAGGAAGTTTATTTCGATAGAAAAAATCCAGATGGCACATATAGAACCAAATTAACTAAAATTAACAAATTAAGAACAAGAAAAGATGTAGAAGCATTCTAATTGAGGACACTTTTTGTCTATTCGTTCCAAATTTAGACCACAATCATCCATAGATAAATTATTCATTAGAGTATCCTGTTCATCAATTTATTGACATTTTTGGCATTTATTCTGCCTCTTCATTTCTCTTTTTGTACCATAACAACTACTGTGACAATTTGCAGACATTCATTATTTATACAAAATTGATGAAAAAGTTCATTTTATTCAATCCAAAACACATTCAACAAAACTTAGGAAACTAACCTTGAGAAAAGGGGAATTACATCATCAATGAAAAAATAGTAGGTCTTGTCAATGCTCATCTGAACATAATAAAACCAAAGTCTTCTCCAGTATGGATTTATGCATAGAATTGCAACTAATGACAACAACACCATTATATAAGCTACACCAAAGCTCACATAGAAGACCTCCATATCAATGATGCTGTTACTGCTTTCTTGTCTGAAAGGTGAAGTTGATGGAGGCGATTCTTCTGCAGTACAACTTTTTGACAATGGCCAACCACAAAGATATGGATTCCCTCTATAACTGTTTTCATCAAATGTTGCAAATTGTTTCATCCTGTCTGGTGTCTGACCTGATAGATTATTGTATGACACATTGAAAACAGCTAAACTAGTTAATTGTGTAAGTTGATGGGGTATTGTCCCTCGCAAGTTATTGTGTGATAGGTCTAAACTCTCAACTTCTTTCAAATTGGAAAATGTTGGAGGGATTCTTCCTGTCAAATTATTGTGGGACAAGTTCATTGCTTTGATAGTTCTAAGATCTCCAATTTCATAAGGAATATGGCCAATTAAATTGTTACATGATACATCAATTCCACAAACTTGACTCAAAATTCTGCTTTCATACAAATATGTTTGTCCCTTTATTGTAATCTCTAAAGCCTCTGGTAAACCAAGAGTAGCACCATTCCTACTCCAAAAGCTCGTAAAATTTAGACATGGGAGCATCTGACCAATAATACTATTGTGAGAAAGATCAAGGAAACTTAATTGCTTCAACTTGCAAAGTTCAATTGGAATTTCACCTTGCAAATTATTATATCCCAGCACAAGATAACTTATTTTAGATAATTTCCCAATCCCCAATGGAATGCTTCCAGAAAAATTATTATGGCTAAGGTCTAACACTATTAGCTGAAAGCAAGAATAAAATGCATCCTTCAATGATCCTTGTAGCCTGTTTTTCGATAGATTGACTATGGAGAATGAAGGGCTAAAGTTGGAAGGTAGACTTGCAGAAACATTGTTATTTGAGAGATCCAAAACTCCAAGTTGAAACATATTTCCAATGCATTTTGGTATTCTTCCAGATATATTGTTTTGACTTATATCCAAGAATTGTAAGGCAGTGCTGTTACATAGGCTATTTGGAATCCTACCCTTCAATTCATTTTTGGACATATCTAATGATTCCAATCCTGGAAAGTACGCTCCAATTTGTGTTGGAATATATCCACTGAAGAAATTATTAGAGATATCCAATGTTGTCAAACTCACATGAGGCGTATTTGGTAGTTGAAGATTTCTTGAAAGAGAATTATTGGTTAAGTCTAGAGATTCAAGTCCTGTGTTGTTTTCCAGCAACCAATATGGAAACCTGCCTCTCAATTTAAGGCTAGACATGGATAACCTTTCTAGGTTATATTGGTGATATAAGAATTTGGGTAATGCACCACCCTCACCATATCCATCCATATATAATACCTCTAACTGAAACTTGGGGTTCATATTATGATCCTCTGTGTCTGCATATATTGTATCAACATATAAGGATTTGAGTTGGGAAAGGTTGAAAAGTGGAGTGAGTGAAGTTGGGATTTGGAAGAGATTGTGAGAGAGGTCTAGATCTCGGAGAGATGTTAAACTCTGCAGTGGAGATGACATTATCTTTCCACTAAATTGATTGTAAGAGAGATATAATGTACAAAGGGACGTCAAATTTGCCAACCACCAAGGCAAATTGCCGCTTAAATCATTGCCACCAATATAAAGTTCTTGGAGATGCTTCATTCCTAAAGAATTATTAATTGAAATGCAAATTAATTAATATATTAGTTGAAATGGGTTATGAAAATAAATAAATAAATAAATAAACAATAAAGAAAGAAAAGTGAAAATATAATTAATTAGATAGGTGGGGATGAAGGTAGTGATTATGAGATTATTAACCACAAAAATATTAGAGAAGGTAGTGATTGTGCTGCTAAGAAATGCATTCCTTCACAAAATATTTGAAGAGTATTTGGTTATAACATTATTTTGGTTTGTTGTGTCGGTGAATTAATTAGACGGCAACCATATCTGAGTATAACATCTTTGACTTTCTTCTACTTCTGGTTTGTGATTGAGTATAATAGTCTAGCTTCCACTATTATATTAATGTAAAATAATAATATATAGTTTCAAAGCTTTCAATTTCATTCCCTCTTAAGTCCAACTCTTGAAGAGTAAAATGAAAATCAATTAAATGATGATGAAAATATTGGATTATGCCTTAATTAATTAGACGGCAACCATATCAATTAAATCCAAGTTTTGTTTGCATTAACTTAATTTACAGCCCCTTCTGTCCAAATTGTTTTTAAATTTTTGTTAGTAATTGCTAGATTTTGGTTAAATATTGATAATATTAAAAAAAATAGAGAAATTTTCCTTCTATGGTAAGTAGCTAATAATATTTTTTTGAGGATTTTATTATTTTTTAATACAAAAAAAAAAAAAAAAAAAAAAAAAAAGAAATTTGAAATTTTATAGTGTGTACGGACCATCGATATTTTATAGTGTGATGGAACTTTTTACGGTTTTTAATAAAAGGTTGAAAAGGAAATAAAAATATAAGGCAATCTAATTATTTATGTGCTTTTTACCCATAAAAAAAATTAAATTAAATTTATGAAGAGTACTATTCTTATATATATATAAGAAAGTACTCGTTCAATCCTTTTCTTAAAGAAAACACTGCTTTTCCATTCACTCGTTCAAATTTACTTTCATATAAAAATTTAAAAGAAAAAATTCAACCCAAAGTTTCAAACTATAACAATAATTAATACACACAAAAAAAAAAAAAAAAAGAAATTTGAAATTTTATAGTGTGACGGACCATCGATATTGTTGGTTTTTGGTCCGCCCATGACATTTTGGAATGGCAGGGACTAAACTGTAATTATGTGTAAATTACAGGGACCAAATGTGTAATTTGGTCCGACCCTATATATAGATGGAAGTTGGGATTTCTACTATAAATAGAGAAGAAGTTTCTCATTTCCTAACGATGATGGAATCGTAGAGATTCCTATTCGATTCCCGGGGAAAACGTCCCTACTGACAAAACACGAATTACTTCTTCGTTCGTCGGAAGAATTCACGGATATAGCCCGTACTCAGTGTATTCATACACTCGTAGGAAAGGCAACCAGAACGATCCGGTTTCTCGCGTAGATCAGATCCATTCCATAAATGAGTTTCCGCTGCACATAAACCGTAAGTCTGTTTATTTATTCTGTTTATGTTTATGGAATTCTGACTTCATTGGTATCAGAGCCGAAAGGTTTATAGATTGATGTGTTCGAATCTAGTTTTCTGGTATTCCATGAATAATTTTGATTCATATCTTGGTTTATGGAAATCCGTGAATAAGAATACGTTTCTTCATTCGTGCGAATATGTATTGATTCGTTTAAATTCATATTCATTCGTTTTTTATACGGATTTATATTGAAATCCGCGTCAAAATGATTCCGTAAACATAGAAATCCGATATTCCATGACAAGAATATGTTTCTGTTCAATTTGAATTCGTTTTTATTTGTTTTGATATGGATTTGTGTTGTTATCCGCGTCAAAACGATACCGTATTAGATCCAACAGTACAAAGTGTCAAAATTTTTTGTCGGAATTTCGTAAATCTGACCGCACCACTGAAATCAGCGCGAAAAATCGAGTTGGAATGTAAAATTTCACGGCCAACGGAGGCCCGGAAGGCGGCGCGTGGACCTCACGCGCCACCATTGCGGCTGGGATTGGCCGCTTGACGGTTGGGAAGTTTGGGTCGGCAGGACACGTGGCGCAACGCGATTCGTCGATTTTCTGACGGTTGAAAAGTCCATCCAATAAAGTCTCAACACGTGTCCACGTCAACTGCCTCTGAACGGTCAAACGCCACGTGTAAGAAACGTGGACCAATAGCATGTTGCCACGTGGCAAACGGTTTGTGATTCTGCCACGTCATCGTGACACGTCATCACCATGAACCAATAGTATGATGACACGTGTCACGTCGTGACACATCATCTCGCCATGTCATCAACCACGTCATAAGTTGACCCAATCAGGTGATGACACGTGGCATGTGTGCCACGTCAGCGCGAATCACAAGTTGCCACGTGTCACTTGAGTCAGCAAACCCCATTGTGGCGCGTGCCAGCGCGTAGCGGCGCGTGGAGAAGGTCCAGACGGCGCGTGTGGGCGCGTGCGGTAGCTTCCGGAAGGGATATTGTTAGAGTTATGGATTGGTTTAATGCGTTAAACCGGGAAATCCAAGAGCTTGTCTGGAAATGAGGTTTTTCCTTTGGAGCTGATCAATTAAAAAAAAAAAATGTTAAAATTTGCGAAAAAGGCTTTTCATGAAAAGCACTTTAAGAAATTCTGTTTTGGAGAAAATTTTGATTTTGACGAACTAGTGGACTCCATTGAAGGATTAGTTCCTGAACTGGATTATGGATCCCAATGCAAAGTATTTGTGTTGAACTTGGCTGAAATGGGAGCTAAGTTATCTTATAATCCTAGAACCATGTTACTTAGAAGTAACAAGTTGGTTCGTCACCCATGTCTGGATGCTGTTATTAAGGGTGTTGTGAACATGCTTTTGGATCTCTACTATAAGTTCGTAGAGATGATCTCAGTCGCCTTAAAAGAAATTGAGACAGTTCCACTTGATGAAAATGAAGATTGAGCTCTTCATTTTTCACTCTTTCTCTTGCTGATTTCATTTTTCAATTTCGTATTGAAAGGCTTTGTGCTTCAGTTTTTTTTGTAGTGGTAATTTTGACTAAATGTTGGATATTTTTATGGTATTATAAAATGTTTATTTGTTAAACATTGCTATTTTAGTTATTTGTTTTAGTAATTTTTAATTTATTTATTTTGAGATTATAACTCAGTGTTATATTACTCATTAGTTTTATACTTAAGAGAAGTATAAATTTAAATAAATTAAAATGTAATCTAAACCAAAACTAAATATATATTTATTATTGGAAATTTAAACCTAATATGGTGTTTGTATTAGCCTATGTAAATGGTGACTCGATGCATTGCGCATGGATGTTCGATTTTACGTGAACCAAACACTATTTTTAGTTTTAAATGATCTTATAATAAATATGGTGTATCGCTTACTTATTAGTGCTACTTTTGTCTTTAACGGTTTTTCAATAACTGCTTCAAAAGCAATAGTTGCTTACCTAAATAAGGGATTTTTTGTTTGAACGGTGACAATTATAAAGTTTGGGTTATGATAGTCCAATACATAATTGAAGAGCAAGAGGCTCTTGACACTCTGGAGAGAATAATGGTTCCTCCTTCAGAGGGTAACACCGCCCAAACAAAGAGGGACCTTGATGCTTATCAGATCTGGAAAAGGAAAAACTCTACTGCCCGCATCATCATGCTTAGTGCTATGGATGATGATATCGCGAAAAGGTTTCGCGTCTTCCCCACAGCTAAAGAACTTTGGGATGCTCTCAAAGAAAATTTTGGAGGTGTCTCCTTAACCAAACTCCGTTCCTTGAGTATCAAATTTGATACTTACAAGAAGAGAGCAGACCACACAATGAAGAGGCATTTAAGAGAAATGTCCAACATGATGACGGAGCTTCATGATGCTGGTCATAAGTTGACTGAAGAGCAGAAAGTTCAAGCTGTGATACGTTCTCTACCGGCCGGGTGGGAGCATATGAAGTTGCACCTAACCCATTCTAATGACATTAAGAACTTTGACGATGCAGTTCGTCATCTTGAACTAGAGGAGGACCGATTGGCTTCTTTCCGTGTGAGATCTGAGGTTCACATAGCTAGTTCAAGTCCTGGTCTGAAGTCCAAGGAGAGGAACAAGAGGTTCTTCAAGAAGAAGGCAAAGAGAATGGTGGGCAGTGTTCCAGTTCAAAAGAAGGGCACGAAAGATTTTAACATTTCTAGGGTGAAATGTTACAATCGCAGATAGAAGGGGCTTTTTGCAAAAGATTGCACAGCTCCTACGGTAAATGTTACCGAAATGTATAAGTGTTATACATTTGTTTCAAGTTCTGTTTTTCCTAACTGAATCTCGTCCTTTGTGGATCGTAGACTCAGGAGCAACAGACCACGTAACAAAGAATCCAGATTCTTTTGTTGAGTTCCACAGTGTTCCACCGGGAACTGAGTGGATATACGTGGGAAACAACTCTAAAGAGGAAGTCTTAGGGATTGGCTGTTGTCAGCTGGTCTTGAATGGTGGTCGACCACTATTTCTTAAAAATGTCCTCTATGCTCTCGGAATTCAAAGGGACTTGATATCTGTTTCTACCCTCATGAATTTGGGATTCATGTTATCTTTTGAATGGAACAACTTTAGTCTCTTTATGAACAATATCTACTTTAGTGGTTGACATTTGTTGGATGGTTTTATTGTTTTGGATTTAGATCCAAATTATGTGTGTCATAATAGTTTTTCCTTTACTGTTAACTCATCTGTGGATAATGTTAGCATTTCAAAAATGTGGCATGCGAGACTTAGTCACATTGGTCAACGTCGTTTAGTACGATTGACTAAAGCAGGTTTGTTGGCTGATTTATCAAAATAGATCTCCCAACTTGTGATAGCTGCTTAAAAGGAAAGATGACAAGAAAACCATTTGGTAAAGCTACGCGAGCTGACCAACCATTGCAACTAATCCATTCTAACATCTGTGACCAAATGAATGTTCGGGCAAGGCATGGTGCATACTATTTCATTACATTCATAGACAACTATATAAGGTATGGTCATGTCTATTTGATTACACATAAATCTAAAGCATTAGCATGTTTTAAAAGATTTATGGCTCTAGTTGCAAATCAATTAGAGTAGAGAATCAAAGCTTTAAGGACCGAACGGGGAAGAGAGTACCTCTCCGAGGAATTTAAAGTTTTATGTGATGAAACAGGTATTGAACATCAGTTGACAATACTTAGGACTCCACAACAAAAATGGAGTAGCGGAAAGAAGAAACCGAACCCTCTTGGAGATGGTGAGGTCTATAATGGCTGAAGCCAATTTGCCTATCTCCTTTTGGGGAGACGCACTATTGGCTGCCATATATGTACTCAATAGAGTACCTTCTAAATCCGTTGAAACCACGCCTTGTGAATTGTGGACGAGCCGCAAGCCTGATTTGAACCATTTACGACCATAGGGATGTGCAACCTATGTTCGTGATACATCTAGCAAGCATGGCAAGCTAGGCCCAAGAGGCAAGAAAGGTATCTTTATAAGATATCTTGATCTCTCTAAAGGATATGTTCTAGTGGGAGAGAATGAAAATGGTCAAATAGCAGAATTTGAGTCACAAGATGTCACATTCTTAGAGAATGAATTTCCTAAGCTGGGAGAAGTGGATCAGGAATTCACTTTCTTTGAAACTCAAGAGTCTGAAACTTCAGGATCACTCCATCCAAGTGGGAGGAATGAAGTTGAAGACGTGAGGGAAAGGGAAGAGAATGATGTTTTTCAACCTTCACAAGCGGATTTGAGTAATCCTGACCCTAACTTGAGTGGTCTTGATTTGAGTGGGAGTCTTGTTCCAAGTTCAAGTGTGAATATGGATATAGATCCCAGTGGGAGTGGTCCCAGTGGGAGTTCTGCCCAACACCTTGATGAATATATGAGATTT
Source organism: Euphorbia tirucalli (assembly GCA_039660915.1). Taxonomy (NCBI): domain Eukaryota; kingdom Viridiplantae; phylum Streptophyta; class Magnoliopsida; order Malpighiales; family Euphorbiaceae; genus Euphorbia; species Euphorbia tirucalli. Next base: position 9,809,922 of record CM077634.1, on the reverse strand, counting down.
GTTTATCAAGAAGCAGAACCTCTAAGACGATCACAGAGGGGAAATATCCCGCGACGCCGTCATTTATTTGATAGCGAAGCTTTCTCGATCGTAGCTCAAATTAAAGACATTCCAACCAATATGTAGAGATATTGGAATCCCCAGCAAAGAAAAAATGGATAAGAGCAATGGAAAGTGAGATGGAGTCAACAATGATCAACGAAGTTTAGGAACTAGTTGATCTGCCCAAAGGGCATATAGCCATTGGGAATAAGTGGGTACATACGATAAAGCGATCAGCGGATAGGAAACCTATCCAGACTAAGTGTCGGCTGGTTGCGAAGGGGTTTGCACAACAGGAAGGAATTGACTATCAGGAGACTTTTTCACCTGTTGTCCGTTTCACGTTTATAAGAAAAGTACTTGCTTTTGTAGCATGTATGGACCTTGAATTACATCAAATGGATGTAAAGATTGTGTTCTTAAATGGTGAACTGAACGAAGAAATCTATATGGTTTCATTGTCCAGGGACCAGAACATAAGGTTTGTAAGTTCAAAAGATCAATTTATGGCCTTAAGCAGTCTTCAAGACACTGGTATTTTCGTTTCCATGAAGTGATTATATCAATGCAATTTAAGGTGATTAATGCAGACTTGTGTGTCTACATTAAGCGTGAAAACGGAGGGAAGTTTGTCATTCTAACGTTATACGTTGACGATATTTTGTTAGCAGGAAATGACACTTCATTACTCAAGAAAGTAAAGACTTAGTTGTCTTCTAACTTTGAGATAAAGGATCTTGGAGAAGCTAATTACATTCTTGAGGTTAAGATCTCAAGAGATCGATCTAAGAGATTATTGGCTCTTTCACAAGAGACGTATATCAATAAGATCTTAGAACGGTTTGGTATGGCTCACTGTGATCCTGATCCAACCCCTATTGCATAAGGTACGGAACTGAATGCAATTATGTGTCCCACGACTCCACAAGAGACTAAAAGAATGGAGAGAATTCCTTAAAGGTGTGCAATTGGTAGCTTGATGTACGCTATAATTTGTACACTACTTGATATAGGTTTTGCGGTGGGTCTCGCAAGCCATTATCAGGCTAATCCAGGTTTGAAGCATTAGGCTGCAGTGAAAAGGATATTTAGATATTTGAAGGGGACTTCAAATTATTCCCTTTATTACCAAAGAAAGGATCTGCAGTTAAAGGGATACACAGATGCTGATCACGGAACTGATAAAGACGGGAGGTAGTCCACGTCTGGGTATATTTTCATTATAGGAAATGGTGCAATTTCTTAGTGTAGCAAGAAACAAACTTGCGTGGCATTATCGACTATGGAGTCGGTATATGTAGCTGCAGTACAAGAAGCGTTTTGTTTCGCTTCATAGATCTTTTGGATCTATTGCCTAAAAGGAAATATACGACTATCTATTCCGACAGCACTGCATCGATAGCTTATTCCAAGAATATTTGTTATCATGGAAAAAGCAAGCATATCGATATAAAATATCATTTTGTTAAAGACAAAGTAGCATAGGGAGAAATAAGTTTAGTGCATGTTCCAACTGGTGATATGATTGCAGATTCGTTAACGAAGCCAATAGTTCCAAATGTTTTTAGTAAACACATTTTGGAATTTGGTCTTTGTACGTTATAGGAACATGTTGTTGTTTTTGAACTGTTATAATAACTTTGGTAAATTCTATTGGAATAGAATGTGAGTTATTTGTTGTGTTCAAATTCATTCACTAATTAAAGCGATACACATAGAGCTATTGAGTGTAGTTCAGTATGTTGGCGAAATGTCATCTACTCACATAGATGAATCTTTTACTATGAATTATGTGTTCATAGGTAAAAGTGGGAGTGTGAGTTACTCCATATGTGATATGTAAAATATCATTATTTCGTTTATACCGAAAGCTGTCCTGTGAAAGGCTTAAAAGTGGACTAGAGGTACTGATGCATGAGTTGCATTTAGAGACTGAATGCTTTCGCATAGTGTTTATAAAACATACGTCCTAAGTGGATTAACACTATGGCATATTTTAGTAATATATGTAAAAGCCGACCAAGGGATGGAAAGAAGAAAATTGATCTCAACTTTCCTAATGTGAGACCCAAATGAAACTATGAGTTTCAAGTTCACCCTTAAGGACTCTTGTAAATAACAAGAAGGGTATGTCTGATGATTAACTTGATTGGAACCCTAAACTAGGCTTCGTTAGCTATGAACGGGCATATAAGGACCAGTCAGATAAGCATTAGACATATGGTGGAAGGTTATTTATAGAGAGGAAGTACATTTTCAGTAACATGTCACTTAGTAAACATATAACACTCGAGCTCAATACTTTTTCATGGAAAAGGTATGTAGTGTATATGAATGTTTTCGTGAGATCAAAAGTGAGTCGAAAACTAGTGATCATGGAAAATGGACTAGGGGGAAGTCACGTTAAGCTAAAGGTGGAACGATGAAGGAGAGCTTCAAGGTTTAACCGTTACGTTGACTGGTCGCGTGAATTCGCCGAATAAGAACTGAAAGAAGTGTGTGTGTTCAATCGCAATGAAAGTGTGTCTTGTCATGTGCGAGTGGGAGATGTTGGTTTTTGGTCCGCCCATGACATTTTGGAATGGCAGGGACTAAACTGTAATTATGTGTAAATTACAGGGACCAAATGTGTAATTTGGTCCGACCCTATATATAGATGGAAGTTGGGATTTCTACTATAAATAGAGAAGAAGTTTCTCATTTCCTAACGATGATGGAATCGTAGAGATTCCTATTCGATTCCCGGGGAAAACGTCCCTACTGACAAAACACGGATTACTTCTTCGTTCGTCGGAAGAATTCACGGATATAGCCCGTACTCAGTGTATTCATACACTCGTAGGAAAGGCAACCAGAACGATCCGGTTTCTCGCGTAGATCAGATCCATTCCATAAATGAGTTTCCGCTGCACATAAACCGTAAGTCTGTTTATTTATTCTGTTTATGTTTATGGAATTCTGACTTCAGATATTATTGTAAAAATTGTTATGTTGATGGAACTTTTTACGGTTTTTAATATAAGGCAATCCAATTATTTATTTTAATTATAATTTTAATTTCATTAAATTTAATTTAGTTTTATATAATTTTAAGTTTACTTAGTGCTTCAAGGTTTCCATTTCTCAAATTTTTCTACAGCTACCTTATCTTATCATAATAACCTCAAACCAAACATAATGTAAGAGTACCAATGAGATTGTTCAACTCTATCAATTCATTAGTAAAATAAAAATCAATTAAATGAAAGATGAATTAATTTCTTTTTTTTTTCAAAAATTTAATAATAATTAAGAAGAACCTGAGATATTAATTGTTCCACTGAGTTGATTGCCGGTCAAGTATAACGATTTCAAAGATGGAAGGCCACTCAAAAATTGTAAGATGCTATTGTTGAAGTTGTTGTAACCTAAATCAAGTATCTCCAAATTGGTAAGTGTTGATAGCCTTTCAAAACCTACAAATAATTAAGGTTAGTCAGTTTTTGTATTTAGAAAAGACATTAAAAAAATTAGAAGAAAATGAACCTTCATTCTCAATAATTAATATACTGAAAATTGAATTTGTAGATAATACCCTGTATAGTTTCAAAGCCTTCAATTTCATTCTCGCTTAAGTTCAACTCTTCAAGAGTAAAATGAAAATCAATTAAATGATGATGAAAATATTGGATTATGCCTTAATTAATTAGACGGCAACCATATCTGGTCCAAATTTAAGAGGTGATCATGAAAATCAATTAAATCCAAGTTTTGTTTGCATTAACTTAATTTACAGCCCCTTCTGTCCAAATTTTTTTTAAATTTTTGTTAGTAATAGCTAGATTTTTGTTAAATATTGATAATATTAATAATTTTTTTTTTTTTTGAGAAATTTGTTATTGTTTCACATTTTTCCATAATAAAAATTCTCAAAATTAGGTTATAGAGTTAAATGGGAGATAATTAAACAACATTCAATATTTTTCTTATCAATTAACCGAAATATAATCTGAAGCTAAAAGAATGATGTCATAATATATTCCCGAAATAAAAATTCTTAGTAATGTACTATTTGTTATAACCAAAAAAATAAATAATTATATTTTTATCATAAAAATAAATTGTTATGTTGATGGAACTTTTTACGGCTTTTAATAAAAGGTTGAAAAGGAAATAAAAATATAAGGCAGTCCAATTACTTGACAAAAAGTAATTGGAAATTATTTGACAAAAAGTAACAATCAAAGTTTAATTGAGTATAACATATTTGACTTTCTTCTACTTCTGGTTTGTGATTCTCTTAATTCTTCTGTTTCTCTTTAATTGTAACCTATACTAACTAACTTTGGTTAATAACTAACTGCAGTCAACTTCCTTCAATTTTACTTGTGTAGGAAATTAAAGAAAAATAAAAAGAAAAAAGAAAAAAAGAAATTAGCAACCCATTTGCCCAAATTATAATTTTCAATTACATTTCTCATCGAACATAATTCTTTCTCTAGTTTTTCATTCTTTGTGTCGGACTTATCTCCAATTTGCAAGATTTTATTGCTCACAGATAAGATTAAGCATTGAGCTATGAAATTAATCTTATCTTAAATTTAATTGAACATTTATTTCAACTAATTTAATTGAACATTTATTTCATTAAATTTAATTTAGTTAATAAATTTTAATATAGTACGAATTTCTACTTCTACCTTATCTTTATCATGATTACCCTCAAACCAAACATAGAGTAAGAGTATCAGTGACATTGTTCAACTCTATCAATTAATTAGTAAAAAATAAAAATCAATCAAATGATATTGTAAATAATAGATGAATGGAAATGTTTTCTTTGAAAGATTTAATAATAGTTAAAAAGAATCTGAGATATTAATTGTTCCATTGAATTTATTGCCACTCAAGTATAAAGATTTCAAAGATGGAATGTCACTCAAAGATTGTAAGATGCTGTTGTTGAGGTTGTTGTAACTTAAATCAAGCATCTCCAAATTGGTAAGTGTTGATAGCCTTTCAAAACCTACAGATAAAAAAAATAGAAGAAAATAAAAAGTCTTAGTAATGTACTATTTGTTATAACCAAAAAAATAGATAATTATATTTTTTATCATAAAAAAAATATATTTTGAAACAAATATATATACATATAGAAGAAAATCTAAGAGTATAAGATTTTGTAAAACATATTTTTAAAATTCAACCCAACTAAAATTAGATATCTGATCATGATCAAGATGAGGAGTATGTTCACTCAATCATATACGTTTCTGTATTTATATATTAATTACAGGGATAATATATAAATATATCAGTAATTTAATTAAGATATAAAATGTTTTTACGATAAAATCTTATCCCACCAAAAGATTTATTCGATTCGATATTATTGTAAGAATTGTTATGTTGATGGAACTTTTTACGGTTTTTGATAAAAGGTTGAAAAGGAAATAAAAATATAAGGCAACCCATAAAAAAAGTAAATTAAATTAAATTTATGAAGAACACTTCAAGTGATTTCTTGAAGAAATTATGTAATTTATGTAATTCTCTACCCAGAAAACAGAATTACACAAGACTGTTACGTATTATAACTACGAAAAAAAAGAGAATATGAAGATTAAATTTAATTATATATATATGCAAGAAATTACGTCATTGAATTTGATTATTGTATCTTAAATCAAAATGAAAAACAAAATGAACATTCCTTCTCAATAATTAATGCACTGAAAATTGAATTTGTAGATTATACCTTGCATAGTTTCAAAGCCTTCAATTTCATTCCACCTTAAGTCCAACTCTTCAAGAGTACTTGTGAGATTGTTCAACTCTAGCAATTAATTAGTAAAATGAAAATCAATTAAATGATGATGAAAATATGTGACAGATATGCATCGAAATGTTTGCTTTTCAAGATTTAATAAGAAAGAGAACCTGAGATATTAATTGTTCCATAGAGTTTATTGCCATTCAAGAATAAAGATTTCAAAGAAGGAAGGTCACTCAAAGATTGTAAGATAGTGTTGTTGAAGTTGTTGTAACTTAAATCAAGAAACTCCAAATTGGTAAGTGTTGAAAGCCTTTCAAAACCTACAAATAATTAAGAAGAATATATGGTTTTAGTTTTTGTATTTAGAAAATAACATTTAAAAAGAAAAAGAAGAAGAAGAAAATGAATTAGACCTTCATTCTCAATACAACCTGCTATGTTGTTATCCCATAAGGAGAGTTGATTCAATTGTTGAAAGGGAAGAAACAAAGACGCATTCAGATACCAACTATCGTAATGATATGTTACTTGAGAAAGATCAAGACGAGTGACGTGGCCAGTGGTGGAATTGCAATAAACTCCCTCCCAATTACAACAATCAGTACCATTCAAACCCCATGAAGAGACCCCATAAGGATTTGGAGGAAAGGAAGATTTGATTTGTAAGAGACCAATTTAGGGTTGTAAATGGGGCGGGGCGGGGCGGGGATTGCATTCCCCATCCCCGTCCCCAAATTAATCGGGGATCCCCGTCCCCGCCCCGTTTATTAATCGGGGATAAAAATCTATCCCATCCCCGTCCCCAGCGGGGAATCGGGTCCCCGCGGGGATCCCCGTCCCCGTTTAGCTAATTTAATATTTTATAAAAAAAACCCTGTAAAATTTCAATTTTTACCCTCAAATTTATCCAAATATACATTAAAATACAAACATAAAATTCTTAAAACTCAATTGTCAAATACATTAATATATAATTAATAATTAAACATAAATATATTAATAGCATTGGGATGAAAATATATTTTGGAAAATGAATTTCAGCATATGCAACTTATACGATTCAATACAAGTTCGCATTTTCAACTGGTAGTTATATGTTAATAGCATTGGGATGAAAATATAAAAGACATGAATGATCCGGCCAAGGTCTCAAGGGCTGTGATAAAGGTATGGTTCAGCTCAATTGCATAAGTACCTGAAAAAGAACTTCATCCAGAACAGGAAAATGTCAATGGTATTTGCATCCATGAAGAGAAAATACAAAGAATCAGCCTATTAACATGTAGAAGAACTCCTACCACTAATTTTCATAACAATAAGCACCCTATATAACCAAATTAAATTATACCATATAATCGGGGACGGGGGCCCGCGGGGCGGGTAGGGGTAATACCATCCCCGTCCCCGATTAATAAACTGGGACAAATTCGTCCCCGTCCCCGCCCCGCGGGGATTTTAATCGGGGATTCCCCGTCCCCGTCCGGGCGGGCCCCCAACGGGGACGGGCCCCCGTCACCCGTTTGACAACCCTAGACCAATTCTCTCATTCTCCAAACAGCATTCACAATTCTCATTCAATCTTATAATCATAATAATTACTATTATTATCACAATTTCCCTCATCTTCTCCATTGTTTTTATATATATCAAATCTAACAACGATTGAATGTGGAAACAACCACTAATAGCTCTCTGATTTATACCCACACTCCATACTAATACTAATACCACAAGTCAATTATTCCACAAGTCAATATCGTGTTGAAAGGGGCCAAAAGTCATGTTTTTATTATTTTATTATTTTTCTTTTTATATTAACGTTTTACTCAATACATTATTATTTTTAAGGGTAAATACTTTAACTTTTGTTTAACAAATATTTGTTTATTCAAGTGATATTTTTCAAGGATTGATTTGGTGAGTTCTAGCCAAAAGAACAATAAAACTCGTAGTATGAAAAGTTTGCATTATAACTTAAAATTTTATATCAATTATGTTCCATTTCTAATAATTAGAGGACTAAAAATATAATTATCTTTTGTTGGTTTTTTTTTTTTTTTTTTTAATTTTTGTGGTGCGGTAACAAAGTTGTTTGATAAAAAAAAAAAAAAACCAAATACGATGTCTCCAAGTCAATGTCCGCTTTAATTGACTCCAAAGTCAATGTCTCCCATCACTAAGTAGCCCTACTAAACACGTCATTTGTCTTTTTTTTTTTGGTTTTTTTGTTTTTTTAACCATATTTCTCCCAGAATGCATGTTATCCGTAGGTGCATGAAGAATACTCAACTCATTAGTATATAAAAAAATAAAAAAAGAAAAAGAAAAGGCCACTGTTCTTAAAACTTTTATAATTAAACTGCAATAAGATTGAAATAAAACTAATTAATATTAATAATACATAGAAATTTAAAGTTAAGAAAATTAGTTGCAAAGGATTTCAAGGCTGACATGAATTAAAGCAAGGACAACATGGAAATGGAGTTTCATTTCATTTTTTTTTAATTGGAACAGAAATCTATTGAAATTTACAATTAAATTCAATAAACATCTATATTTTTAAGAAATATAAAAACACACAGATTGGGATTAATCTGAAACCTGTCAGGCATATCATTTTATTAGTCAAATAATTAATATTGTTGTGATTTCTTATGCAAAAAATTCCACAATCGTACTGTGGAAATTAAAGATGTGGGTTCAGTTAATTAAGTTTGTTGCTATCACCATTTTCCAAAGATAGAATTGGAAAATTTTGCATAAAGAAAGCATTTGGGCCACTTGGTGGAAATTCTGCATAATAAAAGCAATTTTGGGACTTAATAATCAGTTTAAGTTTTTGAGATAAATGATGATATAGTATTAGAGCTTCTTAAAATAAGAGTTCGAGATTCGAATTTTGACAATTGTATTAGTTGATTAAATTTTAACCCATGTGAGTCTGTATTCTCTTTGAAAAGTAGTTTTGCCCATCCGCTTGGATTACATGTTGTACATAACACTACAAGCCCATCAGGCATTTGCGTGCAGAAAAATGTTAGAGATAAAAAAAAAAAAAAAAAATAGCTTTTAGTTAAGTTAAAATGATTATGTGACAAAGGGTAAACGGGCATAACCTCTCTCAAATTTGATTTAATACATAAGTATCTCCCTCTGTTTTTAAAATAAAAAATTAAAGTTCAATACCACATATTGACTAAAATAGAACAGAGATTAACAATGTGATTTCCTTTTCTTTCCAGTCCAAATTAAACAAATACATAAGTATGATTTATTCCCTTATTAAATTGTAAATCTTATATAGGAAAAAAGTAAATTTGGCCTGTATATGTACTTTATACTGTACAAGCAAATACATGATTTTACTAATCTGTTTCTAGAATTCTTAAATAGTCCTCAATATATAATTTTTTTGCTTAATCTTATAAAAATTACTGCATGTTGCTTTTATGAAGTTATTATTATATGTCTTTGCAGTAAAGTTTAATTTATTGTTATTTATTTAGGGGTAAAATAATTAAGGTTGGTTTAAAAAAGAACTTAAATGGTAATTTTCCATACTAATTTGGGGTAAAAAAATCATCTTAAAAAATGGAGTAATACATTAAAGTTTCATCTTCCTCCTAAATGCATTAGTTTCAATCTTACTGTTACTCCACCCTTAATTAGCCTTTACAGTAACAATTAAGCATTAGCCTAAATTGTTTACAGATTATGCATAGAAGATGCAATTATGTATCCAATGGCAACTTCAAAAAGGAAAAGAGACTGCAACAAATAATGAAGCTAAATGTGCTGTATGGAATATTGGAAAATTTAGAATATGTGTGACACACTATATATATGTAACTGGGTTCCCACTCTATATAAGATATGTTAAATTTATTGGGCAACAATGGAGTTTGTAGTAAAATAAATTTTACTGCTGAAAAGATCATCCAAAAGTTGTTGAAAAAAAATTTACTTGTTATTTACATCTCAATTTAGATTGTGAATTAGAGGTAGCAAGTATTTGGTTCATTGTTGGTTATAGCCATAGTCGATCTTAGAAGCTGGATTGATTCTTTATGGTTTATAACATAGTTTTTGAAGGATCCCTTTCATTTGGAAATGAACTTTTCTGAATTAAGGCGTGTTAATTTCTGATTCCGATTCTTGTGCTGGATAATCAATTATTAAAACTGGGTTTGACCGAAAGAGATTCTGTAATATTGAAATAAAAACATTACTCAAACAAAGGTTAAGGAAATTATGAGAACGTTAACGACAAAAGTATTAGAGAAGGTAATATGCTAAGGAAATTAATGGACAAATGAAGGTCTGTCACAGAATTCAACATTCCTATTTCAGCAGGTATCAAACCAGAAAGTTGGTTCATATGAAGATAAAGAGCTGGCAAGTGTGTCAAATTTCCAATGGAAGGTGGAAGAGAACAGATAAGGAAATTGTTCAATAAATCAACATACCGGAGAGATGTTAACATCCCGATTTCATCAGGAATTGAATCGGAAATGTTATTGAGAGGCAAGTCAAGAATGTTGAGGTTGGATAGATTTCCACTAAAAGAAGGAATGTTGCCATGGAAGGAGTTGTTGCTAAGATTATGATGATAAGATAGGGAAATGAATGGGAAGCTGAAACTTTGAAGCAAACCTTTTAAACCAGAATCCTTAAGGCTTATATTGGTGACAGTTCCTGCCTCATTGTAGTGAATTCCATACCATTATTACATGATTCAGTTGAATTCCAAGAAGACAGGAATGATTATCGCTTTGATTGTCAAGAGAAGACTTCCATTTTAGTAGAGCATCTGCTTCTTCTGTTACTCTATTATCAACAGTTGCAGCAGTAAGGAAATGAAAAGATAGAACAAGTTTGAAGAATAGTGAGGCTGCCATTTAAGGACAAAAGTAGGTGTTTCTGATAAAGAACAGTTCAACTCAAAACAATGAATAAGAATTACAGAAGATTAGAATAAGAATGAGACTTAGGGAAATGATACTACTAGTAATGGCAACTGTAGAACAAGGTGTTTACACTAAAAGGGTAATACCCTCCCTAGGGCACATCCCCTCACACTCACAGCAAATAGCTGGAAGAATCAAAACAAAAAGATATGTCTGCCCATCCTAGCCACTCCTCAACTCATTTAATACCCCTGCACATAAAGGACAAAATAACACCCCAAAATTACCTGACAAAGCACACACACAGTAATCAGTTGCCTTCCTTCCCTTTTTCTCCTCTCTCATACACATTCCATACTTTAGGGCCATAAGACATTTGGGCTATAATGGGCTTTTGCTTAACACTGCTGCCCGTGTGAAGAGCAGTCTTGTCCTCAAGACTGAAGTCTGGAAATTGGGCCGTAATCACAATCTCATCTTCCCAAGTTGCTTCCTCCTATGGCTTGTTTTCCTACTTGATCAACCAGTGTTTTATTTCTTCCATTCCTTGTTGTCGTGCGCTGCAATATGATTCTTTTGGGTTGAATAGTAGTTCCAGCTCCACCTCAAATCCTTCCGAAAGCTTGGGTTCTGTTTGTTGAGGCTGCAATGCTCATTTTAACATGGAAATATGGAAAGACCGGATGAATTCTTGAACTCTCTAATAGTTGCAGTTCATATGCGACGTCTCCCAAATGTTTGATTTGAAATGGCCCATAAAAACAGGCTGCAAACTAACAAACTCTGTTCTTCCATTTCTTTGCTCTTTAAATACCATTTTTCTGTAATTGTTTTACTTGAGTTAATAAGAATGAAATTGCATTCAATTCTTCAATTTCTTCTCAAACCAATTTGCTTGTGTTAAGGCCCAATCTACTCTACATATATACTACTTTTTATTCTCATTTATTTCCAACGTGGGATTCTCAGGCATGTCAACTAAATAACCTCACATCACATTCATATAATTGAACTGCCTCTTTACTTATTCATTTATTATTTATCTATTTTAATTTTCTATTACATATATAAATCATAAGTACCTAATCTGATGATGTAAAGTGATTTAGTTGAATTGAAGTCTATATTATCTCCCCCTTAAAGCAAGTTAGAATATGACTGCTATTACGTAAACTTAGTGTTTACGTAATGATTTCTTATGCAAAAATTCCCACAAGCGGACGGTGGAAATTATAGATGTGGGTTTGTTGCTGTCACCAATTTTCAGAGACAGAATTGATGGGTCCAAGTGCGGAAAATTTTGCATAATGAAAGCATTAGGGCTACCTGTTGGATTATATCCTTTTGGTAATTTCACACATAATTGTTATCCTCTCTTGTTTTGAAAGGATGTCATGTAAGAAAAAATTCCATGTTTTAAATAGTTGTTATTTTAAGAAATCGATAGAGCATTTAATGATTTTTTTCTAAATATACTGCCATATTTAATGTTGATTTGAATAAAATTAATAAAGTGATTTATATTTCCAAGAGTATATTTAGGGGTATTTTAGTAAATTGAAAATACAATTAAGACTATACTAATTAATTTCCTACTGGGTGTGCCAATTTCTTATCTTACACCCTTTCAAACAACTGAAAAAGTTAAACAGCTGAAGTCATTGACTCCAAGTCAAGTGAAGTCACTGTCTCCCATTACTGAGTAGTACTACTAAACACGTCATTTGTTTTCTTATATAACAGTAGATGAAACCGAAGAGAAATTGAGCAATTAATGCTAATATCTCAGGAACGACCAATGAGATAAGAAGTCACATGCGAAATATTAGATATAGATTTTATATATTATTTGCTATTAAATTCGATAGATATCTGTATATTTTAAGAAATAAAAAAATACACAGATTGGAATTAATTTGAAACCTGTAAGGCATATCCTTTTATTAGTCAAATAATTAATGTTGTTGTGATTTCTTATGCAAATATTTCCACAATCGTAATATCGAAATTAAAGATGTGGGTTCAATTAATTAAGTTTGTTGCTATCACCATTTTCGAAAGACAGAATTGGCGTGTCCAACTGCGGAAAATTTTGTATTAATAAAAGCAATTTTGGGATCAGTTTAAGTTGTTGAGATAAATGATGATAAGATATTAAAGTTTCTTAGAATAAGGGGTCGACAATAAAACAGTTCTAGGGTTGTGAAAACTCTCAATCAATTGTAGAGAGTGCATTCCATTGATTTATATACTATACATGGTAAGTTACATAAATACACCAAAAACTATTTAGGTATATACAATAAATACATAATGAGAAATTACATTATAATCCCTATCACGCCCCCGCAAGTTGAGCGGGGGTGGAGACCACAGCCAACTTGTCCCTCAACAGGTGAAAACGTGTCTTGTGCAAGGGTTTGGTTAAAATGTCTGCAGCCTGATCATCAGTAGAGATGTAGCAAATCCGTAACTGCTTGGAAGCTACCCGCTCGCGAACAAAATGAAAATCGAGCTCCAAATGCTTCGTGCGGGAATGAAAGATAGGATTTGCCGTGAGATAAGTCGCACTAAGGTTGTCACACCAAAGTGTAAGAGCTGCAGACAAGGGAAAACCAAGTTCAAGAAACAACATTTGAAGCCAAGATACCTCAGATGTTGTGGTGGCCAAGGCTCGATACTCGGCCTCAGTGGAGGATCGAGAGACTGTCCGCTGCTTCCTGGAAGCCCATGAAATTAGATTGGTACCATGAAAGACCGCAAAGCCCGAAGTGGACCGCCGATCATCAACATCACCCCCCCAATCCGAGTCCGAAAAACCATTTAACTGAAGAGAAGATTAAGGCCTATACCGTAAGCCATAGGAAGCCGTAGCCTGTAGGTACCTCAGAATACGTTTCAAAGCCTACCAGTGGAGAGTGGAAGGAGCATGCATAAATTGGGCAACCCGATGAACAGCAAAGGCTATATCTGGGCGGGTGAGAGTGAGATACTGCAGTCCCCCAACCAAACTGCGGTAAAAGGAAGGATCCGGAAGAGGAGTACCACCCTGAACAGATAATTTATCAACGGAGCTGGCCGGTGTAGAAACCGATTTGCACTCATGCATCTTAGCCTTAGCAAGTAACTGAGTAATATACTTTCGTTGCATTAGAAACAGACAATCCCGCTGCCGAATAAATTCCACACCAAGAAAATATTTAACGGGTCCCAAATCCTTAATAGCAAATTTTGATTGTAAGTGAGAAATAAGAGAAGCAGCAAGGACCGAATCATTTCCCAATAAAAGCAGATCATCCACATAAATGAGGCAAAACAAAACAACTGACCCTTTCCGCAGATAATACAGAGAAACATCAGCCCGAGAACATTGAAAGCCAAAAGCAATAAGAGCCTGCGTGAGACATTTATGCCACATCCTGGGGGATTGTTTCAACCCATACAAAGACTTCCGAAGTTGACAGACATGCTGTGGAAAATTACGGTCAACAAAGCCTACAGGCTGAGTCATAAACACAGGTTCATCCAAATCGCCATGAAGAAATGCATTTGAAACATCCATATGAGTAATAGACCAATCAAATGAGACAGCAAGAGACAATAATAAACGGATAGTTGCAGGCTTAACCACAGGACTAAAGGTGTCATGAAAGTCCATACCCGGTCTTTGATGAAAACCCTTCGCAACAAGGCGCGCTTTGTAGCGCTCAATGGACCCATCCGGATTTAATTTATTTTTGAACACCCATTTACAACCAATCACATTTGGAGCTTGAGAAGGCGGAACTAGTTCCCACGTACCATTGGAAATAAGGGCTGAAAATTCATCAGCCATGGCTTGACGCCAATGAGGACTTTTCACTGCTTCACTATAACAAGTAGGGTCCTTTGGGGTGACCGAAGTCATGAAGGAACGAGGAGGCAGCTTGCCCGTCATCTGCCTCGTAACCATCCGCCGGGCAGGAGCTGAAGGCGGATCAACCAAGGAGGAAGTAGGAACTAGTGAGTCTGAAATTTCAGGTGGACGAGGGTCAGGTGCAGCAACCAAGTATTTCTGAAAATCAACCACTAAAGGGAGCCCTGGTGAGGATACAGGTGGGGAGGAAGGAGCAGACGGAGGGGACTCGGGTGAGGCAGCTGAAGGTGCGGTAGGGAGGGCTGGTGGCGGGGACGCCTGCAGCGCTGGTGCTGGTAGCGCAGAAGGCGTGGGCAACGGGTTGGTGTCTGGGTTGAAATCTGGCCGAGATTGTTGATTGGTGGAGGTGGGGAATAGGTGAATTGTGGGTAAAGAGGAGGGAGCCACACTTGGATCAGGAACAGCCATGGAACTCAACTCCTGATAAGGAAACACCTGTTCATCAAATACCACATGACGTGAGATAAAGAATTTATTAGACACAGGATCAAAACAACGATAACCTTTATGCAGCTTGCTATAACCCAGAAAGACACACTTGTGGGAACGGAAATTTAATTTATGAGAGTTATAGGGACGCAACCATGGATAACACAAACAACCAAACACACGGAGAGACAAATAATCGGGACTAGTGGCAAACAAGCAAAGATACGGTGAAATATGATTAAGATTAGGTGATGGCATACGATTAATAAGAAAAACAGCAGTGTCAAAAGCATAAGACCAGAAAGAAAGTGGTAAATGGGCACGATTAAGAAGGGCAAGACCCGTTTCTACTACATGACGATGTTTTCTTTCCGCCGCCCCATTTTGTTCCGGGGTATACGGACATGACATGCGATGTTGAATACCATTCTCAGACAAATAGGCTTTCATGGCAATAAATTCCCCTCCCCCATCAGACTGAAAGACTTTAATAGGACGCCCAAAAAATTTCTCAACTACAGTACGAAACTTAATGAAGGTATTCAGCACTTCAGATTTATACCGCAAGAAATATATCCATGAATATTTGCTATAATGATCATAGAACAATAAATAATAAGAGAAACCATCATGTGAATTAATCGGGGCTGGACCCCAAACATCTGAACAAATTAAGTCCAAAGGACCATCAACAACAGAATCAGAAAGTTCAAACGGTAAACGATGACTCTTACTGACCGCACAACTAGAACAAATGTGATGGTCAGTTTTATTGGAAAATTGGATATCATGATTTTTCAAAATTTGACTAACTACAGAAGAGGCCGGATGTCCAAGTCGTTCATGCCAAGTTGATAAGGAGGTGAGATGAGACTTGATTGGAGCGGAAACTGAAGTGGGCATTGCATAGAGTCCATTCCTATTCGGGCCGCGGAGTAGCACCTGTTTGGAAGTCAGGTCCTTTACCACAAAAAATTTATCAAAGAATTCAACAGAAACATCGTTAGAGCGGGTTAGTGCACTAATAGAAATTAAATTAGACTTGGAATCAGGCACATGTAAGACATTAGATAATTTAAGTGCACTATCAGCAATAGGAATGGAAGAGGAACCAACATGTTGAATAGGGAGAGAAGACCCATTACCTAAATGGACTTCCTCTGGACCGGTATACTCGGAGTGAAGATGCAGATGCCCTAAATCAGAAGTAAGATGGTGAGTCGCACCGCTGTCCATAATCCATGTGGAGTCCGAAGGGGAGACGGAGGTATGGTTTGATTGAGGGTAGGCTGAAGTGTAGGATGGGGCTCTATTAGTGGTCGAATTTGGGGAAGGACATTGCCGAGAATAATGACCAAAGCCGCGACAATTATGACACATAACACCTGCAGTCGGAGCAAAGTGGGGCTGCTGGCCAAATTGGGGCCGAAAACCGGCCGGATTACCTGCTGAAACGCCGGACCCAGCCGCTGGTCGTGGCTGGCCGAACTGGGGACGCTGCTGTCCCTGGTGGTGCTGAAACCGTCCTCTACCTCTGCCTCTACCGCCGGCAGCAGGTTGCTTCATGGTGAAGTGAGCCGTGGGCGCATTAACATCATCCAAAACAGATTTTTCCCGTCGAATATGCCTCTCTTCCGTCAACAGCAGCCCAAACAAATCATCATAGGACACTGCTTTTGACCCCAAACTCCTGCAAAAATCTCTAAATGGACCCCGAAGGCCATCCAAAATAGCATCAACCAAATCATCATCCGAAATCGGATATTGCAACGAGGCTAACCGATCAGCAATTAACTTAGCCCTTTGCATAAACTCAGTCACAGACTCACTATCACTTTTAACCAAAGAATGTAGTTGTTGTTTTAATTCTCTAATTTGCGCCCTTGAACCTGAAGCATATGCGCTTTCTAACTTAATCCAGGCTTCCCTAGCCGATCTAACTCCAATAACTTGAGGTAAAATAGAAGTAGAAATAGAATTGAGCAACCAACTCAATACCTGTTGATCTTTACGATACCACAATTGATATGCCGGATTGGGCAAATTATTTTCCAGCCTCTCTGCTGGAATCACGGCCGTACCATCTACATGATTGACGAGATCACACCCAGCCAACATTGGAAGGATTAACGTTTTCCACAAAACATAATTACCGGAATCAAGCTTCAAAGGCAGTTGGTGGGACACGGTTGGCAAGGAACCAGCAGCTGCGCCGGCGGCAAGAGCTGGAACGGTGGTGATGAGGGCTGCGGATTCAGTGCTCATGGTGGCCGGCGGCTAGGGTTGCAAAATTCGGCTATTATGCCTTAAGCTCTGATACCATAAAACAGTTCTAGGGTTGTGAAAACTTTCAATCAATTGTAGAGAGTGCATTCCATTGATTTATATACTATACATGGTAAGTTACATAAATACACCAAAAACTATTTAGGTATATACAATAAATACATAATGAGAAATTACATTATAATCCCTATCAGACAATTTAAATTTCCACAATTCTATTAGTTGATTAAATCTCAACACATATAAGTCTGTATTCTCTTTGAAAAGTAATTTTGCCTCACCCGCATAGATTACATGTTGTATATAACATTTCAAGCCCATCAAGCATTCAGGTGCAAAAAAGTGTCAGAGATAAAAAAAAAAAATAATTAGTTTTAGTTTAAGTCAAAATGATTATATGACAAAGGGTAAATCAGCAAAACCTCTCTCAAATTAGTTATATATACCTATAACTAATTTGAGTAATTTTTATTTTAAAATCTTATAAGTCATTTTTATAATTTATTTAACTTTTACCCTTCCTAAACAAATAGAGAAATTTTAGATAGTGTTCTGTTAAAAGAAACTACCCATTACCTCTAAACACAAAGCCCTATTTTAATTCTTCAAAGTTAGATTTTTCAATTCTTTTTTCTAACTAATATATAATTATATCCTTATGCTTATCTCCCAAAATAATTAGCCTTAGGAATTCGATTTTAAATTCTCTGATTTTGGCTTCTTTTTATGCGTGCAAACACTAATTGTAAACTAATTTTAGTTGTTTGTAAAAAGTTTCTTTTGTTAGATCCTTTAATTGTTGTAATTAATGTTTTGGTTTCAACAGATTAATTTCATACGATGTTTTAGTGATTTATTACTACTGCATATATATATTTTACTAAGTCTTGTTAACTCTATTTAATTTAAATAGCAGCATCATATAACTCTATCGATTGCCTTGAGATATAGTACTTTATTTATTAAACTATCAGCCCTTTGCATGTTCCCCTCTGTTGTGTGCTATAGTTACTATTCACTGAGATTTCCGTGGTTATTTACTCACTGAGATCCATCTCTTTGAGTTGAAATCTCATACCACTTCAATTACTCTCTTTCAGATGACTAGTTTTGTAGCCGGATCGAATCAGTATGCTTCCTTGGAAGAGTTTGGACGTTCCTATTGGTTTTATTGATCGTGGAATTTATTTTGGCATAGACCTTTTTTTCAGTTAGACGTTTATTGTAATTTCAAATTATTCCTTGTATTGAACTTTTCGGATTCCACTATCTACTTTAAGGATATTATTTGATTGGTATCTGGATCGAAGGATATTATTTTGAAATGCTATTATGTATCTTTTGAGGCTTGCATAGAATTAGGCAATCCTAGTTTATGCATCGGTCATAGCCGAATTAGGTCGTGACAGCTGTATATGTACTAAACAAGTTGATAAATTGCATGTACCAGAAGATATATGAAATCAGAGACGAATTGAGGAGAAATTTAAAGTTAAGCAAATTTGCTGCGAAGAATTTCAATGGTCACACAAATTAAAGCAAAAATAGACAATGCAAAGAATATGATAGACATAACTAGGATCTGAAAATTGTCAAACATACCCATTTAGTAGTCAAATAATTAATGTTGTAGAGATTTCTAATTATGCGAAAATTTCCACAATCGGACCTTGAAAATCAAAGATGTGGGTTCAGTTAATTAAATTATAGTTTCTATCACCATTTTCCAAAGACAGAGAAATGGCGGGTCTTTGTGTGGAAAATTTTGCATAAATAAAGCATTTGGGCCACTTGTTGGACTATGTCCGTAGGAAATTTCACAAATTTGTTACTTCTTTACAATATTCAAATCCACAGGTTTTTGAAATTTGTTATGGATACTAATCACTTGTCGATGAATAATCTCAGATTGTACAAGAAATCTGAAAGGAGTAATGGTTAATGAATGGTTACCTTAAGGGTGTCAAAGACAATAATAAAAGTTATTCGATCAGCTAAGTCTTTTGGGTTTAAATGGTTTCATGATGATATCATAGCTTCTTAATTAGATTTAGAGAAGGGTTTGAATTGCCAAAATTCTATGGTAAAGTGAGTTTATGTGATACACGCTTCAAACCCCTTAGACATTTGTGTGTGAGTAAGTGTCAGAGATAATAATAATTAAACAAATATAACATCCCTCAAGTTACACGCAAATACCTTTTGGGCAAGAAGTGAGTATAACACAAGCTAGTCTACCAAGTGTTGCATTTAATCAACAAATGGAGCTGTCGAGATTTAAACCGTTTAATCCAAAAGTTTAACTTTATTTTTTTTTTTTTTCCAAAAAGCTTAACTTGATAGATGAGGTCCAATAATACCTCCTCAAGCAAATGCCTCTTGGCTTGAAAAGTGTACAACACAAGCCCAGTCTACCAAGTGTTGAAGTTTAATCAACAACTGGAACTGCTAGGATTTAAACCATCGACCTCTAGATGTAATAAACTCTGATACTATGTCATGAAACCATGGAACTCAAAAATTTAACCTAATAGGTAAGACCTAAGAATAGTTTTTACTATTATCTTTGATACAACTCATCACACAAATACTCCCGACTTAGAAGAGTAACGAGCTAGTTAAACTGTTGAAAATAGGTCCAACGAACAAGTAATTAAGCATTGATAACTCAATTTTATTTATATGTATGAGATTGATAGGGTGGCAATGAAGGAAGTGGTAGGAAAAGAAGGGAAGAAAAGATTGTCAAAAATATTCGTGAATTAAAAATCAAACTACTGCAACCAACTTAATTGCCATCGAGCAGACAATTGTTGTGAATATTTACGAACACAACTAATACGTCTGCTCCTATTATTGCGGTTTTTTTTTTATTATATATTTGACTCATATATGTAATTCCAAAACAATTACAACAAATGAAAATTTTATTAGTCTAAATTATATATATAGAGAAATAGAGAAAGAAAATGAGAGGAAACCCATGACTTATATATATCATGCTTATAGAAGATGCAATCGAAACTCCAAAATGATTCAAAAGTTAAGTGAGAATTAGGGAATAAAGACCTTTTTGGGTCTTGATCTATCCACCATATACCGAGTTGATACCTAACCTATTAATTTGGTCCCTTTGGTACCTGATCTATAGAAATCGAGAATATTTAGTACCTAAACAACAAAATTTAATGAAATTGATAATATTGATGGTTTAAAGAGTGATAGTGAAAAGTAAGAATGATCGGCCTATTACAATAGCAATGATTATGTAAGTTCTTATAGTGATATTAATAACTGACTAAGTAGTAAAGTATTTTAGATTTTAATAGATCAAATATTAAATGTTTTTCATTTCAAAGCATCAAGTATCAAAAAGATCATATCAATAGGTCAAATACTAAATGGGCGGATTGTGGATAAGTCAAGCCTCTAAAAGGTTTTTCTTTTGTGAGAATTGGAGTTAATTAAGGCTTTCAATTGACAAGTAGAAGGAATAGATTGGAAGAATTGAAATTTTTAATTTGAATTATGAAATTGAGTTTAAGGATATGGGATGAGATGGATAATGTTAGATCACATATATATATATATATATATATATATATATATATATATATATATATATATATATATATATATATATATATATATATATATATATATATATATATATATATATATATATATATATATGGTAGAGTTTCCTTTCTAAACCAAAGTAGTATAATTATTCCATTACAATTCTTTTTCAATGTTCGCCCATTTATGATATGAAAAAATACAGGAATTAATGGTTGACACAATAATTATTTTAAGGGTCTCAAAACAGGTTATCATTCGTTTTCATGTCATGCAAGGATTGAAACTAATACATATAAAATCAACACCAATACTATCCATTCATTATAAGGGTTAAACGTGTAAACCCATTCTCGAAACTAATCCACATAACATCAATTATAGTCTATTTTAATGTGTGTTATTGTGTCATATTTACATTCACAGTGTCACGAACAAATAGCAAGTCACTACTAATACAACTTATTTATTGTACAGGTTAAACATGTCAATCCACATAATATCAACCCTAATCCACCACGTGTTAACGTGTTAACACACATTTTCCTCCACTTTCACAAAATTACAATTAAATTACACTTTCCTTCAATTTTTCTGAAACAAATAAATGGATCCACAAGTACTATGATATAATGTTTTGGTAAAGTCATTCTCATCCAATTAATTAAACTCTGCTATATAATTTCCTAATCAAACATAAATTCAATAACGGATTTCACATTTGAATCCATCATTGAAATTGAAATAGACTGATTAAAAAATTAATCTTAATAGAAATGTTAGGGTTTCATGTCCTTGCTTTAGTTGCTCAATAAAAATAAAATAAAATAAAATAAAATAAAATATGGATTTAACTTGTTTACAGTCTACTCATTTGATATGATCTATTGATTTGAATCTTTTGACATATGATTTATAGAAATTGAAAACATTTAGTATCTGAATAATGGAATTCAATAAAATTGATGATATTTATGGTTTAAAAAGTAGCAGTGAAGAAAAAAAGGATCTTCCTATTATAGTAAAAGTAATTATGAAAATTATTATAATTATACCAATAATTATTTAATGACCAAAATATTCTTAATTTTTACAAGCTAAAAATATTCTTGATTTCTATAGCTTAGTTATAAATCCCAGAACAATTACCTCTTTTTCATTTTTTTTTTATTTTTTTTTATGGAGCAATTTATGGCTTTAGTTTATTGTATTTTTATAGGATTGGCTTAATGGTGCGATTTGGATAAAGAGATTTTAAGAATCACAAAATCCATGAACCAAAATATTAATTATAATGGATTTGATGATTAACCAAAACATATAGTTTTGCTTAATTATATTGGTTTTTTATTTTTGGGTAAATAGAATTCACATAATAAGATGATTACATAAAAAAGAAAAATATAATCTAATATAAGGAAGCAAATTAGATGGCTGGAATATTTTCATCATAAAAATTAGAGTTGAATACCAGAATTGGACTTAGGTTCAGATTCTAAGCCCACCCAAATAATCTAAGAAATGGCCCGTATATGAAATTTGAACTAAATGGGCTTAATAGTACACAGAGCTTCATTCAACTCCACACTCTATAGTACTAAGTGGCTGTTTGGTTTCTTCCGAACAGCTGTTGTTTGTTTTTTCTGGTTAAAAACAGTTAATTACCAACAACAAACAACAGCTTTAATACTATCGGCAAAAGTAAATAACAATAGTAAATAGCAACGGTAAAACCAAACAGACTTTAAGCAACATAGTATTAAATATAATCCTAATTCAAGTTAAAATACATTTTTTAGAAAGAAAAGTAGAGAAAATTTTCTTTTGGATGAAGAAAAATTCAACATTGAAATATTAAATCTTCTCTTTCCTTTTTGTCAAATGAGAAATAAGCAAATCCAAATACAAATGTTTCATAAGTAAAATTATAATGACATTGTTGAATTACAATTATAAGGTATTCTTTCACTATTGTCACAAAATTTTAATTTCTATGCTTTGGTTAAATTTTACAATATGTTTTTGGTGAAATTCAATCAAAGACACAAAGTGATATAAATTAAAATTATAGTGATATTAATCCGCAATTTTGGTATAAATTATTTGCATATATACAGTGTGAGGTAATTAAGTTGAAATATATATTATAAGTATACAAATTAACAAATTGAAGAAATTGAGAAATTTCGACTTCAATTCATAATGTATTAAAAAAAAAAAAAAACCTTTGAATATGGGAGAAAATGAGAAATTTTCATTAATAAAAAATAATACAATTCCAATTTTTCAGTGAAAAACTAATAAAAAAGGTACAAAACCAATTTATTTGTTTAACCAAAATTTCATATGTTTGACTTTTAATACAAGCTAATTACAACAATGACAATTTTTACAGAATGAAATTTTTGGGAACTAAATTAAATAACTTCTTCAAACTTAATTAATATGAAAATTTCTTTTATATGTAAGCTCATTTAGAAATAAATAATAATAATATATAAAAAAAAAAAAAAGATTTTGAGCCCTTTGACTTTATTTTTGTTGATTACGTAATAAATTAAACCATTGAACAATTATAATTACACATACTCAATTTTTTATTTAACAAAATAATTACATATAAATATCAATAGTTAAAACATGTTACTCATTTTATATATATTTAAATTTAAATTTTTTTAGTTTGAAATGATGTATTTATAGTTTTTTTTGTTGGTCACATCAAATAGATAAAAAAAAAAAATTTCAAATGATTAGAAGATAAAATTTTGAATACAAATAAAATGAATAACATATTTTTAATTGAATTTGATATTTGCAATAAATTTTCAGTAATTCAATATATTTGCAATAAATTTCTCAATAATTCAATATACCAAATTGAAATATAAAAATGAAATCAGCAAAAATAAAAATGAAAAGAATGAAATTACAAATTTAGTTTTAATCTGTGAAAGAAAACTATTTTGGATTAAATAATAATAATAATAATAATAATAATAATAATAATAATAATAATTTTATCCAATTTTAAGACAAATACAGAATTGAATCAAATGAAATGTAACAATGTTGGCTTAAAGATGGTGATGTTCATCGATGAACGATTTTGATTCTTTTTCTTTCTTTTGAATCATTGGTTATCAGATGTACAATGTTGACTGATTTGCTAAATTTTTGTCTTTATTCATTTCCCATCTCCAAAAGAATCCGTTTTTACTCTGTTCTTCCTCTCTCTCTCTCCGACTCTGATCAATCAGTTGAAGAGAAGGAAGAAGAAAACAGCGAGAAAGTTGGAGGGGAAAGATGGGTTATCATCTACTTCACTTGAATCTTTCCTCTCTCTCTTCTTCTTTCAGTTCTTCTAATTCATTGTTTCCATCTCGTAATCTTTCTATAATTCCACCCAATTCCTTTCACTTCCCCTCTCCCTCTAAATTCCCACAAGGCAAGCAAAAGCTTCCGTTTTTATTTCTGTTTTATTTGGTAAATTGCTGTTATTGATTAGTCGATTCAATCTGGGTGTTTGTTTATTTTCAGGATGTAATATCTCTTGGGTTCAAAAGCTGCCCAGAATTGCTACTTCCACCATTAAATGCTCTGCTGAGATTGAAAATGTAAGTGCTTTTTTACCCCTTTCTTTTGTGTATATTGGGATAATTTTTCACAAATATGTGCTGTTGATTCTCAGAGCTCTGAGATCGTCAAAGAGAAGAGTGTTTCAGTCGTCCCGTTGGCTGGAGGGAAGCGCAAAAGAATGGGGGTAAGTTCTTTGATTGTTATTAGCCATAGTTTTTTGTTTCAATCAGTGGCATCTTTGAATTTGTATTATTTACTGTTTCCTTGTATGTGATTTTGATCATATTAGAATGAAATGATTGAATAATGATTATAACTAAGAAATTGCATACTCTTGGTTATATGTGTTGGGATTCAGATTTGGATTTAGCTCAAGGTTTTGAAAATTATACAAACTGGTTATTAAGTTGAATAAATTTTGGCTAATTGATGGGTACATTGGGATCTGGTTTAAGTATTTATGTGGAAAACATGACAGATTGCAGTATAGATAGAACTGAAGCAAACCCGATTTGCTTAAAAGAAGGATAAAGGGTCAATTTGCCTGCTTTAAATGGGTGGGATTTTGATTTGGAGTTAGTTCAAGGTTTTGAAAATGTATGACAGCATACTGATTGGTGATTAGAGGACTTTGGTCCAGTTTAAGGATTTATGTTGAAAACAAAGCAGGAGGCATAATATATAGAAAATTATGTCTCTTAAATTTGCATGATGATTCATATTCTAATTCTCGGCTGCCTTTCTCTCTTAAATTTGCAGTAAACCCAATTCGAAATCATGTCTCTTTGGCCATTTGCAGTAAACCCAATTCGAAATCATGTCTCTTTGGCTGCTAATCTATAAAATTTCCAAATTTTTAGGTATAATTAGCAGCTTTCTCTATTCCTGTTACTGTGGGGGGTTTTAAAGCATTTCAAAAATGTAATGACCTGTAAATTTAATAGACCCCGTTTACAACATTTGACGATCCATTAGTTTCAAGACTTAAACATTACAAAGGAAAATATCCGTTATGTTCTGTTTCATGTTGGAAAATATTTTATTCTTGTGTATTTTCTGTAATGTGATTCATCCATAAGGATTGGACTCCAAGCTCGTATCCATTTGCCTTTTTGTAATTATACATTTGCGTGTTGGTTGTTATGTTATTATCTGTAGTTACCATTTTTAGGCTAGCCAATCGCTTTGTACAGGTAATTAGATGACCAACTTATGTATATCTACTATTGGGAACACAGCGAGCCTGGAATCATTTGGCAGTTGTGGACTATTCAACCTTGGACAAAGGGTCAATTAGGTCCTTCAACTTCTCTTGCAGGTTCAATGTCCCCCGAAGTGAACTTTAGGTATTAATTTGGCTCTTCAACTCGGCATTCTTTTTTTCTAAACCGTCCAAAATGACATGCGTCATCATGAGAGACGACACGTCACAAATCAACCAGTCATATGCTGACACACTACATGTTTTGGATTACTTCGACAAAGAATGCCAAGTTGTCGACTAAATTTTATGCCTAAAGTTCGTTTTGTGCCAAACTAAAATATGACACCGTAGCCTATAGGAACAAATTTCTGTATTATTTTACAAAAGAAATGAGGATTAATTTATGATTGATATGTGTGAACAGTTTAGAAGACGGTTTAACTCGAAATAAGATGTTGAGAAAATACAAAACCCGCTATGCATGAGTTCAAGAGCATAGTTTTTTCAATTAGATGCTGAATTATTTGGATTATGTAGAATTGCTATGGTAATTTGCTACAATTTTTTCGTGTCTCTATGGTTTCTAGTGCATAACATCATAAATTAGTTCTGCCGTAATAATTTTTTTTTTCTTTCAATGTATATTTGGTTAATTTTTCTGTTAGCTGATATAATATTAGATGGCCTTAATTGCATTGTCTTCTGTTCATCCAAGAATTTCAACTGCCTAAGTTTGATAAGTTATTAATGCTGAAGGTGGGTATTTGTTATAACAAGTAATAATTGTGATGATCTGCTCATCTTTGAAACCTTCACAACTTCAGGGGAGAAAGGGATCATAAATGAACTGGAAGACCATTGAGATAGAAGATTTTGAATTCAAATCCAAGTCTCTTAAAATACCATATTTATTAAATAAAATTTATAATAAATATTTTCAAAACAAAATTATAATAACAAATGTTTTTATTTATCTTTCGTTTTTTTAATTATTAGCTTGATCGGTTGTTAATATAATTTTTTATAACGTTTGAAATAATAATTTAATAAAAATATTAACAGAAAACAAATCAACAAGTTAAAGTTTACATGCATGTATATATAATTTTCATACCGCAAATAAATAAAAGCTATTTTTAAGTTTATAATTCGCGCATCGACCGGGTATATATCTAGTTTTCCTTTTAAAAACTGTGACTCCATATATTTGATTCTTATTAATTAATGGGTGAAATAAATTGAAAGATTAAAATTTTATGTGTAAAAATAAGAAAATATGATATACATGAAATTTTTGGAAATTACCAAAAACACCTCAATTTTGATTTTTCTTTCACTGATACGTTGTGTCATTCTTAGAAATACGTTCATTGTGTCATTCTTAGAAATAGTGTATAAGCAGTGTATAACAATGTATTATAACTTTTATAAATTTTATACCTTAGTTATACCTTGTGATACACTAATTATATATTAGTTATACATTGTTTAATGTTAGCCTTGTTTATACATTGATTAAACCTTTTGATACAGTGATTATACCTTAGTTATACCTTCTGATACACTGATCATACCTTAGTTATACTTACTAATATATTGATACACTGATTATACCATAGTTATACCTTCTGATACACTGTTATACACTGCTTATACACTACAATGCTTAAACAATGTAAAATAAGATATAATCACTGTGTCAGAATGTATAATTAGTATATTAGAATGTATAATTAAAGTATAATCAGTGTATTAGTATATCAGTAAGTATAATCAAGGTATAATAAGAGTATCAAAGGTATAACTAAAGTATAACTAAGGTATAATAGTTGTACAAAAGCATAAGTAAGGTATAATAAGATTATCAAAGGTATAACTAAGGTATACTAACACTATTACATTGATTGTACCTTAGTTATACTTTAAGATAAACTATTATAATGATACAGTATTACAGTGATTATACTTTTATTATACCTTAGTTATATCTTAAGATAAACTATTACAATGATTATACTTTGGCTATATCTTAGTTATACCTTAAGATACACTATTACAATAATTATACCTTAGTTATACACTATTACAGTAATTATACCTTAGTTATACATTAAGATACACTGTTACAGTGATTATACCTTAGTTAAATCTTAAGATATAAAGGTATAATGAGTACCTTAATAAAAAAAATGTCAGAAATAAAATATATACATATGAATCTTGTTTCGAAGAGAAAAAAAATTTTCTAAAGTCGCATGACGAAAAAAAAATAAACGATTTAAGAAATAAATGTGAAATTAGATTAAAATTATGAAAAAAGGAGAGACATATGTGGACAAAGTAGAATCATGTATTTGAGTAAATTTAAAAAGTTTGAAAGAGAGTTTTGCAAGGGAAAATGTATAAAATATATGAATTAATAATATAAAAAAAGGAGTTCAACAATTATGAAAGAAAAAAAGGTAGAAAAGTAATTTTGAAAAGGTTGAGTCCAAAAATAAAATCTAAAATTGAGGTATTTTTTACTATTTCCCTTATAAAAATACTCTATTTTAAGTTTAGTTTTGTGAAAAATGTTTTTTTTTTTAAAGAAAATTATCTCATATGTCTTTAGTTTGGTAAATAATATAAAAGTGTTTTCCCTTTTTACATGATAAAGCACCTCAATTTTCACCTAATTATGGTTTTGGGTTTTTTAAAACAAATGCTTTTGTTAAATTACATTTATGTCATAATTGGTAAATATGTTATATTTATTTTATGTTTCTTATACATATTCTAACTCCACTCTCTAACAAATTTCTCTTTCTCTCTTATCTACTACTTTTCTCTCTCTTATTTTATAATTAAAAACTAATTTTTTGTTTATTTCTTTATCTATTCATTTTTTCATCATTCGATTTTAAAAAGTTTTGTTCATTTATTTTCTCTTCGAAATGATATCCATATTTTTATATATTTTTTATTCTTCATTTTTTATACTCATACTGCACATAGTATAAAACCAGAATAATCGTAATATGACTGCAGTATAAAACCAGTATAATCGTAGTGTTTGCAGTATAAAACCAGTATAATCACAGTATATTACAGTATAAATCTAGTATAATCTGTATGTAAGTTGCAAAATACAATATTAGTAAAACTAAAACATACATGCAGTATACAATCAGGATAAAAAATGGAACAATAAAAAAATAAACAGATATGGAGATAAATGAAAAAACATTAGTTTTTAATTATATAAATGGAGAGATAAAAATAGTGAATAAGGGAAAGAGAAAAGTAGAGATAAGGTAGAAAGTAAGAACATGGATAAAGGAGAAAGAGAAAAACAATTATTGTAATTTATATTTTGCCATAAGACACTTTTAATATTTATTTATGAAGATGCCAACTTTGTAAGCTTTGAAATTATCAATGTCTTTTTGTGTTGAAAGCCTTTTTTTATTTATTGTGGCAGTAGGCTTTTCTTTTGCCACCAATTTTATTCCTTACTTTTCTCTCTCATCTTTTATAACTTTAATCTAATTTCATATTTAACTCTTAATCTGTTCATTTTTTCATCATGGGACTTTATAAAGTTTTTTCTTTTTCTTTTTTTCTTTTTTTTTTTTTTTTTTTTGAAATGATATCCATATATGGAATTTCATTCACATTTTATAAAAAGGGACACTTATGTCTCCATTTACTAAAAGCAGGTTAGCAATGGTATTGACCAGACGGATCAGAGCTAAAATAGTGGTTTGTATGTGGATTCATACACTTGTATTGAGCAAACAAAATTTAAGAAATAATTAATCACTGAATCAAGGTTTGCATCCAACTAATTAGTCATTAAAAGCCAACAAAGCAAATTCAGCTCCTTCCAAATAATCTAATCTTCATAAGAAACCTTTATGAATTGTGATGGCTTCAGGCTATCATATAGACTCATGACCAAATTGGACTCACACACTAACATTCTCAACTTGAAGCAATGTACATACACAAATTAATGCATAAGCCAAAAAGTAGTTAATAATAACAAGTTACATAAACAAATATATTCTCTTGAGTCACCAAAAGCCTAGCTAGCTATAATGAGCAAATGATCAGGTCCTAAATCACACAACTTCAAACCCTAAAATGAGAGTGAATTGTGTATGTAAATAAGTAACTTTTAACATTCAAATTCACCTACAATATCAATACAAAAATGGTTCATCCTCTATCTCTCGCCATCTCCAGTAGTTGTTGTGCCAAAACCTCATCACCCTTTGCTCTTAAACCCCTTTAGCAGCTGAGCAAAGTTTTTACACTCAGTGTTACCTGAAAAAAAAATTGAAAATTGTTGCTAATTAAGAAATCTAATCAAAACCAAAAAAGGTCAATCATTTATTTAACCTATCTAACTCCAAAAGTGTGCAATCTTTTCTATTAACTAGGAATTATGAATCTATATATACACAACATACAATAATAGTTATCAATGAATTCTAAAAACTCCTAAATCGTTTGGAAAGAAAGATTCAGAAAAAGATGTGATGTGAGAGTTTGCATTCAACATTCAACATTCAGGTTCTTATTTTTTATCTCCTTTACATTAAAGGATCTAATGGACTTGTGATTCTCATTTTGTTATTGTCTAAATATTATTCAAAATTGCGATGATTATTAGTCTTTTAGTATGTGTGTGTTACTAGGAAAAGTATTTTTCTGCTTTCAAAGAATTGTAAAATTTAAAGTTACTAGTTTCTTTTTGCATATGTGATCAGATTTCAAAATGTTTTATAAAAGACTTAACATTATTTTTCAAACAATGTCAATCAAAATGTGCTTTTATAACCTACTTTTTCGAGTTAATATGCTTTGTTCTTGCTTATAAATGATCGGATTTCAAAATGTTGTATGAAAGAGTAAATTTGTATAACTATGTCGATCAACATTTATTGTGCTTTTTCCTTACCAGCTTAGAAGTTTTGTATAGCTGTAAATGCATTTCAAGAAGATGTCTCAGTTGTACTTAATACATCAGAATATGTGTCTTTTGATCTATGCTTTTTTTTACCAGAATATGCTTTTTCCTTACAACACTATTGTTTTATAAAGCCAGGGCATATGCTTCTTCAAATGCAGAGTGTCCCAATTCATGGTAGTTCCCTGAAGTCAATGTTTTAAAGCTCAATGTAGATGCTGGTGGTTGTAAGGTGTTTCATAATGGGAGGGAAAGGAGGATTTAAATCACACGATCATGATATTAAAAGATACAAATAGTGACTTATCACCAACATTTCACTTTGAATCATGATGACATGACATATGTTCGTGGGCTAATTGACATTAAGTGTGTATTTAAGTCTTTATGGATCTTAATTTGCAATAAAATCATTATTGAGAGAATCTCACTATTGTTATATAGTTTAACTCCACTTCATAGCATACTCACAAGGCTAGCAGAAAATCAAATCCTATTTGTTAGAACATTTAGCATAAATTTGTGATTAATTATGAATAACAAGAATTATGTTATTGTATTTTCTTCCATGAGATCTTTTAAACGATATATTATAAGTTCAAAAAAAATAAATAATTAATGAAAAATTGAAGCCCAAATAAGTCACTTACAAAAAATTAATTGAAAAAAAATTAAATTGAAATTCATTATCTCATAACCACAGTTAATGAGAAGTTCAAAGAGTTTATTAACAAAAAACTTCCTCAAGGTTGATTTCTATTACTACCTAAAAAGGCTCTTTCATGTGCAAGGAGTAAAAATACAAGCCGACTGTAACAAGCATCAACTAGAGATTAGGTCAGTTCAACAGCAGACTTAAGTGATTGATCAAAGCTGTTTACGTAAATAACACCCAGCAAGACAAAATTACTCAACTATCTTCCCACCTCATCCTGATGTTACAGAAATATATCCTCAACCTTTCAATCTTAACTGATTCAATATGTGGACTTAATGCATTTATCACTGAAGACTTTGTAGCCAAATTCAATTATCTCCTAGTTAAAGCCAAATATAAGCCTTACTAATCAATTATGGTGAACTTGGATTAGCCCTTTGCACCCCATAAGGACAATTGAAATGGTGAAACTTTTTTTTAACCAAAAATACCACATTCATCCATTCCAAATGCACAAAACTACTTTATAAGAATAATGCACAAAACTACACATTATTTTTGAACTTCACCATATATTTCTCATTATAATTTTTTGACCACGAAAACACTTTTAATTAATTAATATATAATTTTAAACTTATTTTTTCATCATTAATTTAATAAAGCTAGTGAATAGTTCGGTTTTAATTTAGTTTTTACCAACTTTTAAATTTTTTTTACAATATAAAAATATATTATTGGTGGTCGCCTTTAGAATTAGCTTTGAATTTTCTACACAATAGAGAACTTTTGCTATAATATCTTAAAAAAGAAAGAAAGAAAGAAAAATCTCCACCACTAATATGCTATTCCACATACATCCAAATAAATAAATACCGTCGAGAAAATGTCAATTACCTTAAAAGTAGGAATTATTAATTTTAGGATATATTATCAAAAATGAATAAAAAATAAAATAATAAATAACATTTTATCCTGTAAATTAAAAAATAAATTAATTTTTCATCATTTGAAAAAGAGTTTTAAAGGTGTTTTAATCAGTTGAGCAACTCCAAGGTTGGCCTCTTTTTGTTCCAAGCTGCGTTGGGCCTAAGTTAGGATGTTCATTGGTAGAAAATTATTAAACATTAATTTTACAAAAATACTTATATTTTACCATCCCTATTCTTTTGGGGATTTTATAAAAATATTTATATTTTAGCATCCATTTTTTTTTATAAACAGGAAAGTTTTATTAAAATCCCTTTTAAACTTTTCAAACTTACTCAAATAATTTATTCAACTTTGTCCATATTTATCTCTTCTCTTTTCATAATTTTAATCTAATTTCGTATTTATCCCTCAATCCGTTTATTTTTTTCATGCGATTTTAGAATTTTTTTTCTCTTCAAAACAAGGTGTATATGCATATATTTTTTCTGATTTTTTTTCACTAAGGTATAAATAATTATACCTTTGTATCTTAAAGTATAACTAAGGTATAATCATTGTAATAGTGTATCTTAAGGTAAATTAAGGTATAACTAAGGTATAATCATTGTAATAATGTATTTGAGATATAACAAAGGTATAATCACTATAATAGTGTATCTTGAGGTATAACTAAGGTATAATCATTGTTATACCTTAGTCATACCTTTGATACTCTTATTATATTTTACTTATATTTTTGTACAACTGTTATACCTTAATTATACTTTAGTTATACCTTTCATACTCTTATTATACCTTCTAATGCGTTGATGATACCATAGTTAGACCTTCTGATTCACTGATTATACCTTATTTATATAATGTTTAAGCATTATAGTGTATAAATAGTGTATTATAGTGTATAAATAGTGTATAACAGTGTATATGCAGTGTATAATAGTGTAGAAGCAGTGTATAACAATGTATTATAACTTTTTATAAACATTATACTTTAGTTATACCTTGTGATACGCTGATTATTCATTAGTCATACATTGTTTAATGTTAGCCTTGTTTTTACATTGATTATACCATCTGATATTTTGATTATACCTTTTGATACACTGATACACCAATTATACCTTAGTTATGCCTTCTGATACACTGATTATTCCTTAGTTATACTTACTAATATATTGATACACTGATTATACCATAGTTATACCTTCTGATACATTGTTATACACTGCTTATGTATTGTTATACACTGCTTATACATTGTTATACATTGCTTATACATTGTTATACATTGCTTATACACTGCTTATACACTACAATGCTTAAACAATGAATAAATAAAGTAAAAACAATGAATAAATAAAGTAAAAACAATGTATAAATAAGATATAATCACTGTGTCAGAATGTATAATTAGTGTATTAGAATCTATAATTAAGTTGTAATCAGTGTATTAGTGCATCAATAAGTATAATCAAGGTATAATAAGAGTATCAAAGGTATAACTAAAGTATAACTAAGGTATAATAGTTTTACAAAGGTATAAGTAAGGTAAAATAAGATTATCAAAGGTATAACTACGGTATAATAACACTATTACAATGATTGTACCTTAGTTATACTTTAAGATAAACTATTATAATGATACACTATTATAGTGATTATACTTTTATTATACCTTAGTTATACTTTAAGATAAACTATTATAATGTTACACCATTATAGTGATTATACTTTTATTATACTTTAGTTATATTTTAAGATAAACTATTACAATAATTATACCGTAGCTATACCTTAGTTATACCTTAGATATATCTTAGTTATACCTTAAGATACACTATTACAATGATTATACCTTAGTTATATATTATTATAGTGATTATACCTTAGTTATACATTAAAATACACTATTACAGTGATTATACCTTAGTTAAACCTTAAGATATAAAGGTATAATGAGTACCTTAATAAAAAAAAATGTCAGAAACAAAATATATACATATGAATCTTGTTTCGAAGAGAAAAAAAATTTCTAAAGTCGCATGACAAAAAAATTATCAGTTTAAGAAATAAATGTGAAATTAGATTAAAATTATGAAAAGAGGAGAGAGAAATGTAGACAAAGTCGAATCACATATTTGAGTAAATTTAAAAAGTTTGAAAGAGATTTTTGCGAGGGAAAATGTATAAAATATATGAATTAATAAAAAAAAAGTAATTCAACAATTATGAAAGAAAAAAAGATAGAAAAGTAATTTTGAAAAGGTAGAGTCCAAAAATTATCTCACATGTCTTTAGTTTCGTAAATAATACAAAAGTTTTTTCCCTTTTCACATGATAAAGCGCTTCAATTTTCACCTAATTATGGTTTTGGGTTTTTTAAAACAAATACTTTTGTTAAATTACATTTATGTCATAATTGGTAAATAGGTTATATTTATTTTATGTTTCTTATATATATTCTAACTCCACCCTCTAACAAATTTCTCTCTTTCTCCCTTATCTACTACTTTTCTCTCTCTTATTTTATAATTAAAAACTAATTTTTATTTATTTATTTATCTATTCACTTTTTCATCATTCGATTTTAAAAAGTTTTGTTCGTTTATTTTCTCTTTGAAATGGTATCCATATTCATATTCATATATATATATTCTTTGTTTTTTATACTCATATTGCACACAGTATAAAACTAGTATAATCGCAATATGATTGTAGTATAAAACCAGTATAATCTTAGTATTTGCAGTATAAAACTAGTATAATCACATTATATTGGAGTATAAATCTAGTATAATATGTGTATAAGTTGCAAAATACAATATTAGTAAATATACATGCAGTATACAATCAGGAAATGGAACAATAATGAATAGATATAGAGATAA
This sequence comes from Euphorbia tirucalli, assembly GCA_039660915.1. Lineage (NCBI taxonomy): Eukaryota > Viridiplantae > Streptophyta > Magnoliopsida > Malpighiales > Euphorbiaceae > Euphorbia > Euphorbia tirucalli. Next base: position 9,774,789 of record CM077634.1, on the reverse strand, counting down.
ATGAAAAAAATTAGTTTTTAATTATATAAAAGGAGATAGAAAAGTAGTGAATAAGGAAAAGAGAAAAGCAGAGATAAGGTAGAAAGTAAAAGCAGGGATAAAGGAGAAAAAGAAAAACATTATTGTAATTTATATTTTGCCATAAGATACTTTTAATATTTATTTTTTAAGAGGCCAACTGTGTAAGCTTTGAAATTATTAGTGTCTTTTGTGTTGAAAGACCTTTTTTTATTTATGGTGGCAGTAGGCTTTTCTTTTGCCACCAATTTGATTCATTACTTTTCTCTCTCATCTTTTATAACTTTAATCTAATTTCATATTTATCTCTTAGTCGTTTATTTTTTCATCATGGGACTTTACAAAGTTTTTTTCTTTTTCTTTTTCTTTTTTCTTTTTTTTTTTTTTTGAAATGATATCCATATATGGAATTCCGTTCTCATTTTATAAAAACGAACACCGGCGTCCTAATTTACTAAAAGCGGATTAGCACTGGTATTGACCAGACGGATCAGAGCTAAAATAGTGGTTTGTTTGTGGATTCACACACTTGTATTGAGCAAACAAGATTTAAGAAATAATTAATCACTCAATCAAGGTTTGCATCCAACTAATCACTCGTTAAAAGCCAACAAAGAAAATTTATCTCCTTCCAAATAAACTAATTCATAAGAAACCTTTATTAATTGTAATGGCTTCAGGCTATCATATAGACTCATGACCAAATTGGACTCCCACACTAACATTCTCAACTTGAAGCAATGTACATGCACAAATTAATGCATAAGCGAAAAAGTAGTTGATAATAACAAATTACATAAAAAAAATATATTCTCTTGAGTCACCAAAAGCCTAGCTAGCTATAATGAGTAAATGATTAGGTCCTAAATCACTCGACTTTAAACCCTAAAATGAGAATGAATTGTGTATGCAAATGAGTAATAGTTAACATTCAAATTCACCTACAATATCTATACAAAAATAGGTCATCCTCTGTCTTTCGCCATCTCCAGTAGTTGTTGTGTCGAAGCCTCATCACCCTTCCCTCTTAGAACCCTTTAGCAACTGAGCAAAGTTTTTATACTCGGTGTCACCTGAAAAAACGAATTGAAAATTATTGCTAATTAAGAAATCTAATCAAAACCAAAAAAGCTTAGTCATTTATTTAAACTCTCTAGCTCTAAAAGTGTGCAATCTTTTCTATTAACTAGGAATTATAAATCTATATATACACAACATACAATAATAGTTATCAATGAATTCTAAAAACTCCTAAATCGTTTGGAAAGAAAGATTTAGAAACAGATGTGATGTGAGAGTTTGCATTCAACATTTAACATTCAGTTTCAACATTAAGGTTCTTATTTTTTTTTTATCTCCTTTACATTAAAGGAAGCTATTGTATACAATTATGTAGGTATAGTAGTTCAACTCATGGAATTCGCTATTTTCTACTCCAAGAGCTACATAGAGTGAATATCGACAAGTGCTTGGAAAAGCAAGTTATATGCATACTTGTTGGCTAGGATTTACCGCCCTTCCATCTCCTTAATCATAGGCTCCTATTTATGATAATGAGCAAGGTGGAAATATATCTCGAGACAAGTTGTAAGGCAACAAATTGATATCAAGACCTTTTTCTTACATATTCCTTAATGCTCTCTTAGCTTGTTGAGAATTGTTGGCTTGTGCATGGCAGCTGATGATGGATATCAGTGTCTATAGGCCAGGAAGGTTAGGAGTTTAATAGACTTCACAGCTTTTTGGTTGCCATAAACCTTTGTGATAAGGTCTAGTTGAATAACAAGATCTTTATCACAAACTATGGTGCATGCTCTAATTCAGACACAAGTATCAATTAAATCAAAATCAAAATCAATAAGAAGGTAAGAATGTTATATGTAACGGGGAGAGAAGAAACAAGAAGCTGAATTTAAGATGTCTTTGCATTTAACATTCAGGTTCTTATTCTTCTCTCCCCTTTACGTTCAACATATTTACATTCTTCTTGATTTCGATTTTATTAATACAAGTGTCTAAATGGATAGCATGCCACCTGTGATTACTACTACTGGATACTAAATAGATACTCTCTTTTTTTCTTTAAATAATTTTTTTTATTCGTATATAAAAAACTTCACTAAAACTTTTTAAATTAACTCGACCCATTTTTTTCTCATCCAAATATAATAAAAATAATAACATTTTGGAACATCTTTTTCAATTCTTACCAATTTAACACTATGTTTTTTCTACTAATAATCAAATTTAAATTTTTATATAAGAAACATACTCTACTTTTGCTCATGTTTGTGCTAAAATTATATCATTTACATTAACTAACAATCATGTTATATATACATTTGGTTGCCATATACCTTCATGATATCTTTTGTGATATTGTGTTAATACATTTTTGGTGTATGGTTGTTGTTATATATATATTTTTTGTCCTATAGTACCATTATACATTCATTATACCTTCTAATATCTTTTGTGACACTATATTGTTACATGTTTTAAACAAAATGTATCATGAATACATAACTATCAGTATAAAGAAGGTATAAACAAAGTATAACAAAGCTATAATCACAGTAAAAGAGGTTATAAACATGACCAAATACATCTGAACCCCCCTGAACTTGGCCCAAGAAGCCAACTATCCCCTAAACTTACAAAGTGTCCAGTTACCCCCCTGAACTTTGAAAAACCAACTAAATTTGCTCGCTAGGTCCCACTAAACCAGCGTTTATGACACACGCGCTTTGGAAAGTCAAATGTGAAACAACCAATAAATGATTGACAAGTGGTAGCAAAGGGGCAAGTTGAGTCACTTTTTCAAAGTTTAGGGGGTTAACTGAATGAACACAAAGTTTAGGGGGGCACTAGTGATGTCTGGGACAAGTTCAGGAGGGTTTTGATGGCATTAGGCCTATAAACAACAAAAATGCAAAATGAATGCATAACTATCAATATAAAGAAGGAATAAACAAAGTACAACAAATGTATAATCAAAGTATAAGAGGTTATAGACAATACAATATAGGTGGATTGAAGCTTAGACAATATTGAAGCACCTCAACATCAGTGAAATGCAGAATTGATGCATCAATGATTTGCAGCAGCATCAAGAGACTGCAGAAAAATAGTAGCAATAGATTGCGGATCAATCAATAGAAACAACAAATTGCAAATGGAAGACAGCAGCAGTAGTAGATTGTAAACGTGGAACATCAGCAGCAGAAACACTATAATGCATGCACAGAACAATTAGTAGAACGCTTATGTGGAACAACAATAGTAAAATGTAGACGCAAGATAAAAGCAATAGCCGCAAGTTGAGAGCACAAAGCAGTAGCAAACTATGGGCACGAAGCACCAATAAAAGGCTAAGAGCGCGATGAAGCAATAACAACATGGACAGTCAACCACTAGACAACAACACCAGTTGTCATAAACATAATGGTTCGGGGTAGAGAAAGATATTACATTGTTTATACCTTTTTTTCGAGGATGAACAAAAAGAGAAATATATACACACACACACACACACACATATGTATATATGGATCTTATTTCAAAGAAAAAAAAGGGAAAAAAACTTTGTAAAGTGGCATGAAGAAAAGATGAACGATTTGAGAGACAAATGCGAAATAAAAAGGCCGAATACATAGATACCCTCCTGAACTTGGCCAAAAAGGGCTACTACCCCCCTGAACTTTGAAAATGTCCTAATACCCCCTGAACTTCTTAAAAGTGTTCTAATGCCCCTCTATATTTCTTAAAATTGGCCCAGTTTCCCCCTAAGTCCCATAAAAACCAAAGTTTGCTTTTAAAAGTCAAATATGAGAAACCAACAATTAAGTGACACGTGGTAGCAAGAGGGCAAACTGGGTCATTTTTTCAAAGTTTAGGGGGCAGTATGCTTTTTTGGACAAGTTCAGGGGGGTATCTATGTATTTGGCCAAATAAAAATTAATTTATAAAAGAGGAAGCAAAATAAGGAATCAAATGGGTGGGGAAAAAACCATATTCTTCAAATTTTGGAAAGTTTTTGACGCATTTTTAAGCGAATTAGCTTTAAAGGTTTAAAAGAAATGTTGGGTCAAAATTGAAATATTTTCCTAAAACCCCTTATTTATTTTATTTTAGTACATTTATGGTGTGTTTATGATGCAAATTTTAATGAATGAATTTAGATAAACACGCCGAATAAATTTATTCATTGAAATCCATGTCATTCTCTTCTCGCCCTCCCAGTCCCTCCAAATGAACACATCATTAGTCTACATTTTTTTTGTACTTGGTATAAAATTTGATGAGTGCATTTTATGCACTTAAAGCTTTATTTGATTGTTTTCATTGTATTTTAGGTGAATTTTACTCCCTTTGCTTTGTTCTTCTTGATAGGTTCTGGAATATGAAAAAGGAGCGAAAAGTACTTGGATAAGGCGCAAATAAGGACCAAAGCAGTCCATGAAAAGTCTTAAGGCTTGACCATGCCTTATGAGGTGCTGAATTTTGGGTTTTAGAGCTGAAACTACTTTTTGGGCCATCTTTACTGGTGGGCTTACGGGGAGCTGTGAATTTCGCTTGGAGAGAAGGAGTCAAACTCATGTCAAGAGGGTTTCTTTATTATTTTTTGTATTGTTCCTATTCCTAAGAGGATTGCCTTTATTTTACTTGGGAAAGGACTATTTTCTCTTGAGTAGTTCTAATTTTTAGTCTTAGCTTTTAGTTTTTGAAAGAACGTGTTCTTTGGGGCGAACGTGAAGCTTTCAACATGAAGAGCAAGGGTTTGAGTACTCAACGGATTATTCATTCGGAATCGACAGAGTTTGCATTAATTCTTCAATGTGATTTTCTTCTCTTATCTTTTTATCTTTTGAATATGGATTTAAGTTTTTCATTTGATTATGTTTTCAACCTAATTATGAGTAGCTAAATCCCCAAACTAGGGTTAGGGATGTAGCCTAGTTTGGGGTAATCAATTGTCTATCACCATGTTGGATTTTGATTTTAATTCTATTGAATTATTTTCTTGTTACATTTTTCTTTTTTGAATTTATTTATAAATTTTGTATGTGGCCAATGCATGATTCAGTGTTGGGATTTGTATGATGAACTGATAGGTGGAGTATGAATTCGGAATTAAGAAGATAAACACAATTGGACCTAGACCAGACATAGTTAGGATTAATTGTGATGATATATTTGTTGCTTAATGGGTGTAATTAATGTTAGTGAGACGACAGATAATACAGATAATTAGTTTCAACTTAATAGCTCGACGAAGTATTAAGATACCTTTTTGTCATTGTAGTTGCTTGTTGAAGACTTGGTGATAGTATAGTTGGTTACTCGCATTAGGTGAATCCCGAATCCCTAGTGTTTCCTTCCATTGTTTAACACATAATTTTGTTGATTTTTTTAGATATAATTCAACACAAATTCACAACTATTTCTTATAAACTAGGATTAATAAGAATAGTGGTTGGTTTCCTTCTTTGGGGTTCGACGCTAGAATACTCCAAATTTATTACTATGACTAACTTCGTGGGCTTGTGTATGATTTAGTCGATGAAAATTATTTTGTGATATAAAGTTTCGTGTGCAATTTACTACACTGTTAGAGAGAATAATTTGAACACATGTTGAGGTGTGCAATATTCTGCCAATATAATGATTAATTATTGACAAATTTTTTGTCAATAATAAAAATTTCGCAAAGAAATAAAATTCAAATATGAATGTACCATCACATTCAACTACGTTCTAGTAATGTGCATCTCTCCCTAATGGAAAGTTTAGAGTTTGAGACTTCGTAAAACCAGATGCTACACTCCTAAAAAATGAAAATTGAAAAAAGAAAAAAAAGTTGCAAATACACCAATTTTAAAATATGGAGGTTAAAGTAACAAACTATGCTTAATACACAAAAACATATTACTGCATTAAATTGTATACGTATATGTAAATGTGTATTCAATTCGTATCTCATAATATATGTTACTTCTCAATTTATTTGATTTATTTGATTTATTTTTTGATTTTTTGTTATTTATGACCACAATGCTGTAATGCTGCTAATGTTGTTGAAACCCCCTATACTCCATTATCTTCCCAACCCTATTCATATAGGTTACAAAAAGACAACTAATCCATAACAATATTAATTCAACTAGTTTAAGGCTTACGCATCCAATTGTTTTTTTCTTTTTATTAATTAATTAATTAGGCACAGAATTGGTGAGTGAACGTGCTTGAACCTCTTATCCTTTGGTGTAGATGATTACAAGAGGAGTACCTCAAACTACAAAGCATAATTTTGATATCACCAAAAAAAATGAAGTCATGAGAAATTATATATTCTAACTTATTTCATGTGAATCTTTCCAACGAAAAACTAATACATAAGTGTTTTTTATTTTTCCAATAAGCTTTTTACTTTTACAATACTTATGATCCTTATATGTTAGTTTTTTATTGGAAAAATTCATATGGACCGGGTCCATAATAAAATTTCTTCTAATATTTACGAAATTGTTTTTGGTATTTTCATTCTGTGGACATCTATTTTTTCAAGTTTTACTTGATTAATATGTTCCAGATTGTACATAAACATTTTAGGTGATTACTCTTCACATATTTCTTTTTCTGTACATAAAAATCGAACACCAAAATTTAATTTAAATAACTAGAAATCTTTACAACTCAAGCTAACTTTAATGATAGTGAACAAATTAGTGTTTATTGTTGAAGATCCCACGTTGAAAATAAATGAGTATTAAGAGTGGATTAAATTTTAATACAAGCCAATTAGTTTTCTGTTACATGAGTCCCACACAAGCCCATTGGACATTAACCACGAGCCAATTGATTTTGTGTTACAGGAGTCCAATTCCACTTATATGCTCATTTATGTAGTCAAATTGAACGCTTTCAATGCCTACGGAGTCTGTTTATAGTATCAAATTTAGAGGAAAGTCTAATAGTTGAAAATTTCATAGGGTCATCTTTAAAGATCCAGGAGTTTAGACTTCTAAAGAAGATGAAACCCATTGATCACCATGAAATTCGAAGGATATCGACCAATAAATGTTTGACGAGTGATAATTATTCTAAGTGCACTTGAGCGAGTATGTTGGAGATCCCACATTAGAAATGGATGAAAATAAAGAGTAATATATAAGTACAGTATATTTGGCCGTAACATACAAACCAATTAGTTGTATGTTATATGGGTCCAATCTCTATATATGTGCTTATTTATACAGTCAAAGCTAACGCGCTGTCAATGCGTATTGAATCTCTCCATCTAATCTAATAGATTATGTAATGCTGGAAGCAAAGAAATTTCTAAAAGAAATTTAAAAGCACAATGTGAATAAATAAATGGAATAAAAGTGTCTACCTAATTATAGCTGGATGGCAAAAGTATATTTCTCCTCAACTGGGAGGTTAGGATTCGAGTATCAATGAGACTAGATATTAATATTTTTCCTTAACTGGGAGGTTAGGATTCGTGTTTCAATGAGACTAGATATTAAACCTTTAATTAAGAACGAGAATATTAAAAAAACTGTAATAAGAGTCGAACATATTTTTACACGTGCATGCATATTGAAAGAATTTCAATATTTAAACTATATTTTCTAGATATAAAGTTATAATTATATTACTTTTATTATGTTTGAGTTCAAGTTTGCATTCTTTTCCAAGAATTTCATCACATATACAGTTGACAAAGTTGAAATTTGTGAATAATTTTATTAGTAATTAAGACTGAAGCAAGATAAGATTACACTCTTCCAATTAATTATATATTGGGGATACTTTAAAAAAAAAAAAAAAAAAAAAAAAAAAAAAAAAAAAAAAAGATGATAAATAAAATTCTTGGCCAACGAGGATTGAACTGAAGTGTTCTTAATTGCCAGCCGCCGCCTCCAATCGACAATGCATAATTTAATCAACAAATTTTATTTAATATACACTAATTAATTAACAATCACTAGTTTTAATTATTATTTAATTTCTTATAATCCCAGAATGTTCCACTTCTTGGATGTTCTATAGCCGAACAGAGGGGAAAGAGTAATATTATATGTATTATTGACTACTCTTCACATTGCACATATAGATTTGATGTTAATGAAAATCATTTATCTTAATCTATTCCTTTTTTTTCTTGTAATACATGAGAAAGAATGTTTAGACAGTATTCAATGTATTTGATATTCTATGGATTTTTATTTTTAAACTAAATTGAAAATTCTAAAATTTATTAGAAGGATTTATACCACATTTCTTATGAAAAGCCAATTGCAAAATTTACAAAATTTTGGGGGTTCAAATATATTTTACCTTTCACTTTTATTAATGTCAAAACTAAAATCTTAAACTAATTAAGGTTGACTTGAGTGGTAAATCGCTTAAGTTAGAAATTTCAAGTTCAAGCTCTAATATATGTAAAAAAAAACTTTAATTGGTAGAGGAGTCACATAAAGAATGTTTGATCAATCTCAAATTCGGTAATCTCACATACCTAAAAGCAAAAAAAAGGCTAAATTCCTAATATTTATGAAGTCTAGCATGGTCTTCGACTGTACTGGTCTAACACAAGTGGTTGGGCGATAAATTAATAATTATAGTGACGTGCCACTTATTCAACAGTATTAGACTAATCAGATCCGAGATGATACTATAAAAGTACAAAATATTTTCATTTATTTATCAATGTACAAAATATTTAAATTGATATCTCATAATATATGTTACTTTTCAATTTATTTTATTTTTGATTTATGTTTTATTTTTTATTTTATTTTATTTATTTTTTTGTTATTTATGAATACAATGCTGGTAATGCTGCTAATGTTGTTGAAACCCATATACTCCATATCTTCCCAACCCTACTCATATGGGTTACAAAAAAATACAACTGATCCATAAAAACGATACGATAGTGAATAAATTAATATTTATTGTTGGAAATCACACGTTGAAAATAAATGAGAATCAAGAGTAGAATGAGTCTTAATACAAGTTAATTTGTTTTTTATTATAGGGAAATTGTCATATTTACGGGGAAAAAAGTTTTTGTTTTATACCATACCAAAATCTATTTACATAAATACCTGATTTTTGAAAATCTTTTTATTAAATACGTTTTTGAAGTTGTTTTCTATTTTTTTACGTTCTCTTCTACCTCCCTTTACCCATCTACTTTACTTTTTCTTGCTGTGTGTGAACTCGTCGTCGGGAACTCGTCGGAGAGGACGTGGCGGTTCATGATTCGAGTGATACTCTTCAATCCCTAAAAGAAGCTTCTTCACCATCTTCATCTTCTGTTCATGATTCGAGTGATACTCTTCAATCCTCCTTGGATCTTACCAATCTCTTCCAGATCTGTTTTTTTTCCCTCTCTTCCGTTGCATTTTTAGCACAATCCAATTGAATAATCAACAATCTTTAGCTGTTGTAATATGGATTTATTGTATCACTCTGCAAATCTTGTCTTCTTTTTACTGTATTGTTGAATTGGCTTGTAGTTTGATTTGAGTTCTTTCAGCCCTTGCACTTCTTTTTTCTTCTGTTCATCCAACTTGAAGTACTGTAGTGCCGAATAAAAATTGACATTTTGATTGCAGAAATGGACGGCGTAATCTCAGTAATTGCAAACCACATACTTAAGATTCAGACCACAAGATCATGGGATTTCATGGGTTTTTCTAAAGATAAATTTTCCGCCCCTCAACAAGGAGACGTCATTATTGGTCTTCTTGATACAGGTTCATACAAATTAATTGATGCTTTAGTGTTTACTGGATGAAAATGTCAACATCACCTGATAGTACTTTTATATGAATTTTTTTAATATTGTAGGAGTATGGCCTGAATCTGAGAGCTTCAATGATATTGGGATGGGACCTCCACCACCTAAATGGAAAGGAATATGACAAGGTGAAGGCAATTCCACATGCAACAAGTGAGTTTTCTTTGTATTTCAGTACTATTAATGTCAATGCATGACAATTAACTCAATTAAGTAATAATTTAAATTGTGAAATTGCAACAAGATCATTGGAGCCAGGTACTACAACAGTGACAATTTCTATTTTGATACCGACTTCAAGTCCCCAAGAGATTCCGAAGGACACGGAACACATACAGCTTCGACTGCAGCAGGAGCAGAGGTTCAAGGAGTCAGTTACTTTGGATTAGCTGAAGGAACTGCAAGAGGTGCAGTTCCATTTGGAAGAATTGCTGTGTATAAAGTCTGTTGGTCATTCGGATGTTCAAGTGCAGATATCCTTGCAGCATTTGATAATGCTATTGCAGATGGCGTCGATATTTTATCAGTGTCTCTTAGTGCTCCATGGGCATTCCCTTATTTGGATTATCCAATTGCTATTGGATCATACCATGCCATGAAGTATGGTATCTTGACATCTAATTCTGCTGGAAACTCTGGACCTTATCCAGCCACTGCTTCCAACGTTGCACCTTGGACTTTAATTGTTGCTGCCAGCACTATCAACAGGAAATTCCTTACAACTGCTGTACTTGGAAATGGAAATATCATTACTGTGAGTTTATCAACAATTAGTTATTAAAAATGCATTTTACTTAGATTATCTTTCTTTTTTGTTTTCTTACTAATTTCATGCATTTGTTTCCACCATCATTAGGGGCTATCCATTAATAACTTTATGGTGAATGGGACATATCCATTGATTTGGGGAAGAGATGCAGCAAATTACGCTGCAGGTGCTGATCCTGACATTTCAAAATTCTGCATTGAAGGTTCACCGAATTCATACATAGCAGCAGGGAAGATTGTTTTTTGTGAAACCATCTGGGATGGTTCTGGTGTTCTCTTAGCTAATTGTGTTGGCACTATAATGGCCGATCCAGTGTACAGCAATGATTTTGCTTTCAATTACCCTTTACCGGCTACAGTAATCAGTGTAGAAGATGGAAACGAAGTCTTAAGTTACATAAGATCTTCTAAGTAAATTCAAATAAGCATACTTCACTTATGGTGCCTGCGCAGTAAAGGACCAGTTTATGTGGTAAGTTTTCAGCCTTTGTTAATTGCCATTGCAGCTGTTATGGGTTTCTTACTACTGGGAGATGCTCTTCATCTCAGTAGGTATGTATTAAATTTAACTATTTTAGTTTGTTATACAATTAATGAGTATGTAAATATAATGAAAAGAAATGGATGGGTGCAGTGTATATTAGTTACACCTTTGTCAATTGATATCATTTATTCATAATTAAATACATGTCTTTCTTTTAAATGATTTCTTGCGAAGAATTTTACACATATTTTTCAGACAAGCTGGAGCAAAAAAGAAAAAAAAGTTAAATGCGAAAGGAAAGGCATAGATGCAGGAGTTTATTATTTAAATTATGATGTTCCTTAAGCTATATGGTATGTGAGTGGTTACAACTTCAATAATTGCGTTACAATATTAACGGATGATAATCTTATTAATTCGAATTTGTTACATTTACAGGGGCTCGAGAAGTATGTAATGACAAAGTTATTTACCCGTGTGTTTGCTTCACTGCCAGATGATGTTGAAGCTGATGAGCAACTTTCTGAGAAGATGTCTTTGATTCGACAATTTATTAGACCCGAAAATTTATCATGTGTTCATGTATAGCGCCAGCTTTTTTACTATAAGGGGTCTATTTACTTTAGCTATTGATGTTGAATATTAATCTTTTGTAAAATCATTGTCAGCTGGTGACAAATTGAACTAATTCTTCAATGAAATACACTATTTATATGCTTCTTATACACTGCTTATACATTGTTTATACACTTACTATTCACTGTTATATATTGTTATACACTTCTTATATACTGTTATATATTGTTTATAAACTGTTTATACATTGTTTATACACTGTTTATACGTTGTTTATACACTTCTTATACATTGTTATAAATTGGTATATATTGTTTATACATTTGTTATACATTGTTATACATTTCTTATATATTACAATACATTGTTTATACACTGTTTGTACGCTGTTATACACTGTTTATGCATTGTTTATACACTTCTTATACACTGTTTATACATTGTTTATACATTATATACTGTTTATACATTGTTTATACATTATTTATACACTGTTATACATTGTTATACACTGTTATACATTGCTTATACATTGTTTATACACTACTTCTACATTGTTTATACATTATACACTTCTTATACAATGTTATATGTTTATACACTTATTATACATTGTTATACACTCTTTATACACTGTTTATACATTGTTTATACATTATTTATACACTGTTTATACATTATTTATACACTGTTATACATTGTTTATACATTATTTATACATTTTTTTATACATTATACACTGTTCATACATTATTTATACACTGTTATACATTTTTATACACTGTTTATATACTTCTTATACACTGTTATACATTGCTTATACATTGTTTATACACTACTTATACATTGTTATACATTATACACTTTTTATACAATGTTATATGTTTATACATTTATACACTTATATACACTGTTTATACATTGTTTATACATTGTTTATACACTATTATACATTGTTTATACATTATTTATACATTGTTTATACACTGTTATACATTGTTTATACATTATTTATACATTGTTTATACATACACACTGTTTATACATTGTTTATACATTATTTATATACTGTTATACATTGTTATACACTGTTTATACACTTCTTATACACTGTTATACATTGCTTATACATTGTTTATACACTACTTATACATTGTTATACATTATACACTTTTTATACAATGTTATATGTTTATACATTTATTATACATTGTTATACACTCTTTTATACACTGTTTATACATTGTTTATACACTGTTATACATTGTTTATACATTGTTTATACATTATACACTGTTTATACGTTATTTATACATTATTTATACACTGTTATACATTGTTATACACTGTTTATACACTTCTTATACACTGTTATACATTGCTTATACATTGTTTATACACTACTTATACATTGTTATACATTATACACTTTTTATACAATGTTATATGTTTATACATTTATTATACATTGTTATACACTCTTTTATACACTGTTTATACATTGTTTATACACTGTTATATATTGTTTATACATTATTTATACATTGTTTATACATTGTTTATACATTGTTTATACACTGTTATGCATTGTTATACACTGTTTATACACTTCTTATACACTATTATACATTGCTTATACATTTTTTATACACTACTTATATATTGTTATATATTATACACTTTTTATACAATGTTATATGTTTATATATTTATTATACATTGTTATACACTCTTTTATACACTGTTTATACACTGTTATACATTGTTTATACATTATTTATACATTGTTTATACATTGTTTATACACTGTTATACAATGTTTATACACTTCTTATACATTGTTATACATTATTATACACTTCTTATATATTATTATACATTATTTATACATAGTTTATACACCTTACACATTGTTTATACACTCTTTATACCTTAGTTATACCTTAATTATACATCAAGATATGCTATTCTAGTGATTATACCTTAGTTATTCCTTATTTATACCCTAAGATACATTATTATATTGATTATACCTTCATTATACCTTAGTTATACCTTAAGATACACTATTACAGTGATTATACATTAGTTATACCTTAGTTATACCTTAAGATACACTATTACATTGATTATACATTAGTTATACCTTAATTATACATTAAGATACACTATTACAGTGTTTATACCTTAGTTATACCTTAATTATACCTTAGTTATACATTAAGATACACTATTACAGTGATTATACTTTAGTTATACCTTAATTATACCTTAGTTATATCTTAATATACAAAGGCATAATTAGTTATACTTTAGTGAAAAAAATATGTCGGAAAAAGTATATACATATGGATTTTGTTTCAAAGATAAATAAAAAATAAAAAAAACTTTCTAAAGTCGCATGACAAAAAAATAAACGGATTGAGAGATAAATGTGAAATTAGATTAAAAATTATAAAAAGAGGAGAGAGAAACGTGGACAAAGTAGAGAAGGTATTTTGGAGATTTTGATTTGTGTTTTGTTGTTTACTTTGTAAATGAATCACGTAAAAATGATAATTTTTGTTTTAGGTATTTTTGAAATTTTGAAAAGTTTTTAGGGTATTTATGCAAACTTTTTCTTTTGAGGTAAAAATGTTATATGGTGCCAAAAGTTATGTATTTATGTAAAATGCCCTTTATTATATGAGTTCAACACAAGCCCATTGGACTTTAACCATAAGTCAAATGATTTTTGCGTTACATGATTTTAACCCTATTTATATACTCATTTATGTAGTCAAAATATCAGAAGAAAGTCCAATAGTCGAAAATTTCATAGGGCTGTCTTTAAAGACCAATGATCAGCTTGGAATTCGAAACATATAGACCAATAAATATTTGACGAGTGATAACTATCCTAATTGCACTTGAAAGAGCATGTTGAAGATCTCACATTAGAATTGAAAGAGCATGTTGAAGATCTCACATTAGAAATAAATGAAAATAAAATAAGTAGAGTAGATTTGACTTTAACGTACAAGCCAATTAGTTGTAAATTATATGGGTCCAACCTCTATCTATTTGCTTACTTATACAGTCAAATCCAATATTGCTATGGTTGCATATTGAATCTCTCCATCTAATCTAATATATTATGTAAGGTTGGAAGCAAAGAAATTTCTAAAAGAAATTTTGAAAGCAAAATATGAATAAATAAATGGAATAAAAGAGCCTACTCAGCTATAACTTGTTAGTAAAGACATTTTCTCTCAAACGGAAAGGTCAGGGTTCGAGTCTTAGTGAGACCGCATACTGAGAAAACAATTGAAACTAGAAATTGCCTTTTATTACTTATATTTCCTTGAAATTACAAGCTGAATTATACCTCTATTTATAGAGGAAGAAGATACAGAATTGAAGAAAAAAAAAGGGGGAAAAAATAGGCGGGAAGGTTGTTAGGTTAGTTGCCAAAAATAACAAATTGTGCCACCTCAGCTTTAGTCTTCACGCCTGCTTCCTGCCTCCTGCCTTTTGTCTTTATTGGGCTTGGTGTGTGGGCTTCTTTGCTGGACCTCATTTCTCAGCCCCCCCTCACGAGGAGCAGCATCGTGGCAAATGGAAACCAGCCCTAGCTGAGCCAAAGCTGAGAGCATGGTGTGATGAGGTTTTGCTTTGGTAAAGAGATCAGCCAACTGATTTGAAGAAGAAATGTAGGGTGTAGAAATAAAACCAGAGTCAACACAATCGCGAACCAGGTGACAATCAATCTCAATGTGTTTGGTGCGCTCATGAAAAATAGGGTCTTTGGCAATGGCAATTGCAGCAACATTGTCACAGTGAAGAGGGATGGGTAAAGTAACAGGAATGTTCAAGTCGCGAAGAAGATAGCTAAGCCATTTTAATTCGCAAGTGGCAGACCCCATACTGCGGTATTCTGCTTCAGCGGAGGAGCGACTAACAGTGGTCTGCTTCTTAGTCTTCCAGGAAATAAGGGAGGAGCCTAACAAGATACAAAAACTAGTGACAGATCTCCGACTGATTTTACAGGTAGCCCAATCAGGATCACAGTACCCTTGGAGTTGAAAATTGGAAGAAGAAGAATAGAAAAGGCCATAATGTAAAGTCCCTTTGAGGTAGCGAAGAACATGAAGAGCAGCTTGTAAATGATGGAGACAGGGACTCTGCATAAATTGGCTTAATTGCTGGGTGATGAAAGAGATATCTGGACGAGTGAAGCCAAGATAGAGTAAGCGTCCCACAAGTCTTCTATAAATTTCAGGATCATCAATTGGTGTGCCAGGATCAGAAAGAAGAATGCTTGAAGAAAAAGGACTGGATGCAGGGGTAACATCTTGGTAGCCAACATCTCTCAGTATATCCAGAATATATTTGGTTTGAGAAAGCAAAATACCCTTCTGTGTGCGGGAAAGTTCAACGCCAAGGAAAAAATTTGCAAGACCAAGGTCTTTGATGGTGTACAAATTGTGTAAAAAGTCTTTAAACTGCTGAATATGGGAAGGATTGGAACCGCAAATAAGGATGTCATCAACATAGATTGCCACCATGAGGGAATGACCATTCTAAACCATAGTATAAAGGCAAGGGTCATGGTAGGACCTGTGTAAACCAAATTGAAGAAGTTTACTAGTGAGTTCCTTATGCCATTGGCGACCAGCTTGCTTAAGCCCATATAAAGACTTGGTGAGTTTGCACACTTGATGAGGAGTAGCAGGTGATTAACCCTCTGGTATTTGAAGATAGATTTCTTCATCAAGGAAGCCATGTAGATAAGCATTATTGACATCAACTTGGTGAATTTCCCACTGTTTTGCTGCAGCAATAGCAATGAGAAGCCTAACAGTGACAATGCGGGCAACAGGGCTGAAGCAATCATTGTAATCAATGCCAAAAGTTTGATTGTAGCCTTTAGCAACCAATCTAGCTTTGAACTTGTCAATGTCCCCTGTTGGTGTATATTTGATACGGTAGACCCATTTTGAGGCAAGGGCACGCTTGCCAGGAGGTAAAGTGGTAAGCTTCCAAGTCTGATTGGCTTCAAGAGCAGAAAGTTATTGTTGCATTGCTGAAACCCATCTGTCATCCTGACTAGCTTCTTTGTAATTACGGGGTAATTTCTCCTGCATCACATTGCTGAGAAAAGCCAATTGATGCTCAGAAAGAGAAATTGCTGGTAAGGAATGAGAATCAGTATTAACATTAGCAGTAAAATAATCAGAAAGCCATTGAGGAGGATGAGGGACTCTGGGGGACCTGCGAAGAACTGTAGAAGGTTGTGATACAGCAGGATTAGTAAGAGAAGGAATTGAAGCAGAAGAAGGTAAAATGACTGAGGAAGCAGCAGAAGGAAAAATGGTTTCAGAGAATTGCACATCTCTGGATATGAAAAATTTGTTTGCTGCAATATCCCACAATTTGTACCCCTTTTGACCTGGGGAGAAACCCATGAATATACCAGAAAAAGCTCTGGGGGCAAATTTGTTTTTGTGAGGGAGAATGTTGGTATAATAACATTGACATCCAAACACTTTGAACTTTGTATAATCTGGAGAACTGTTATATAACATAGCATGAGGAGTTTGCCATTGTAACACCTTACTAGGCACAACATTAATCACAGCAGTAGCATATAAGATAGCCTCTCCCCAGAAATTATTTGGTAAAGAAGCTTGAAATAAAACAGATCTTGCCACATTCAACAAATGTCTATGCTTTCTTTCAACTACACCATTCTGCTGGGGTGTGTAAACACAACTTCTGTGATGCAAAATGCCTCTGTCATGAAACAATTTAGTGATCTTTTGATTCAAGAACTCACTGCCATTATCTGATCTAACTACCTTCACATGTTTATCAAACTGAGTCTGAATCATAGTAAGGAAAACACTCAAGGTAGAAGCAGTTTGTGTTTTGTGCTGAAGCATAATAACCCAAGTGTATCTAGAAAAATCATCAACAATTGTAAGGAGTTGGAGATTGTGCCCTAAGGCCAATAATGGATTATGTAATTTGACTTCTAAGATTAATCTAGTATAGATTAATATTATCATTTATGTTTGTATGTTAGCATTTATGATAAGTATCCATGAATAAATCGTGTTATTCTAAATATCCCTGGTCGATTGTTATTATGGGAATAATAACAAACTAAGACTAGTGTGAGTGATAATGGATATTTATAAGATGAATATAGTGTATACAGATACAGATTATACTCACGGGTAATATGTTAGAGAACATGTTACTGGAGACCCACTATGAGATCAAGTTCATGGTCATGTGTCACAACTGATCTTGATTATAGTAGTGTCATTAGCTGATTCCTTTGACCTGAGGTCACCATTGATTCCGGGATGAACTCATGTTGTGTTTTGACGCAGTCAAACGCTGCTCGTAACAGAGTAGTTATAAAGGTTGTGATTGGGTACGATATGACTCATGCCTTGGGATGTGAGTGACAGATATGGGATTTTGTCCCTCTCTATCAAGAGAGCGATATCACTGGGCCCCTCGATAAGTAAGACTGTTAAATGCATGGCCGTGCTCAAATAATTGATAGAGTATCAATTGATTTGTCTGGACAGTTTACTTTGAGATCGAGAAAGCATATGATTAATTATATAAGATTGACAAGTGTACCATGTCTTATGATTAATCATGATATCAAAGAGACAAAAGGGAATATGACATTCTATAAATAGGTATTGGATCATTCCAATCATGTTAATTGGGTAGTCATAAAGGCTTGCTAGAGTCCGCTTATGACCTATAAGGATATTATGGTAATCTCCTTATTGCCAATTAATATGAACCTATGGGGTCACACACAAAGAGCAAAATGAAGTTCATCTTTTCGGGTATAAATTATTATTGGATAATAATTTATGAATGAGAAAGAGAATAAATATATATAGTGATATATATTTATATATGTGTATAAATATTAATATGATTAATATTGCATAAAGTATGCTACATATTATAATTCAATTATATAGAGATATAATTAATTATAATATCAAATATACATATGTGTATGATGGAGAATGGAATTGATTTAATATTAATTGAGAATTAATATTAAATTGTGTGGGTTAATTTATAATTATAACTAATAAGGGTATTAAGTTATAATTATAATTAAGTTTAATGGATATAAAAGGAAGTTTTATAACCTAAAATCACTAACCCTAGCCCACATATCAATGGAAGCAGATTTTTTCCAGCAGCCACCTTTGGAGTGCCAGCCGAAATCTAACCCTTCTCCATCACCCAAGGTTTTCGAAACTTTGGCTTTTTCCATTCGAAGAAATCGTTCTTCAATCCCGGCGCTAGCACGCGGTGAATGAATTGCTCCGTGTGGATCAACCGTAGAGGGAAGCTACTTTGGTTCCTAATTGATTCAAAACCTACAAAGAATTAAGGTAATTCTTTAACCCTCCTTCTAATTCAATGCAATGTACATGGGTCCTTGGTGGGGATTAATCCTTTATTTTCCGCTGCATATTGTTTTTGTGCGATTAATTCCCCAACAGTATTTACCTCCACTTTTGGAAGGAATGGAATATGGACCCTAAAGGTCAATGTGAATTAACTGAAAAGAATTTGTAGAGGAAATACAACTTCGATGAAATGGAAGTCTACTTTGAGTAGCCATAGGACAGATTAAACATACATGGTGATTACATTTGAATTGTATTTCAGGAATATGAAATAAAGTGTTTGGGGAAACATGTCCTAATCTCAAATGCCAGATATTTGGCTTATGCAAATCTGTGTCAAAAGCATTTATACTATTGAAACAAATGGCTGATTGTAACATATTAGTATCAAAAGATCTTGTATCCAGCTTGTATAATCCACCAATCTTCCATCCTACTGCCAACAACTCATTTGTATTTCGATCCTGTAAATAACAACTGTTAGCACTGAAAATAATTTATACATTATCTTCTTCCAGTAATTTCCCAACAGATAACAGATTATATCAAAAAGTAGGAATGTGTAGGACATTCTTAAGAGTCAATTTTGGTGTTAAAACCACATCTCCTAAATGCTGAACAGATTGTTTAGATCCATCAGGAAGCAAAACCACTTGATTTCCAATTGGATAAGTTTTCCTTGTAAACAGATTAACTTGAGAAGTCATATGAGAACTTGCTCCACTATCCATAATCCATTCATTCAACCTTGTATCAAAAGAGTTAGATGAAAAAGAGAGAGAAAAATGCTCACCAGAGCTAGAGCCAGATTTTTCTGAAAGCCTTGATTCAAAAAATCCTGCTGATCCTGCAAAAGCTGAAAGATCAGTTGTATCAATAGGTGTATCAAACTGTTGCTTAAGTTTATGCTTCTCTCCTGATGCTTTCTCTTTCCCTCTGTATTGCTTGTACATTTCTTCGATCATATTTGCCATATGCTTTTTACTTATGAATTCTTCTTCACTAGTTGTGGAATCTGAATCTGCCTCTGCCAGATGTGCTTGAGTTTGCTTCTTTTTCAAATCCATATACCAATCCGGATATCCAATTAACTGAAAACATGAATCTCTAGTATGACAGGAGCATCACAATGTGTGCAAGTAACATTTCTTTTCCCTCTATCATCTTTCTTCTTCTTTTTGTAACCAGATCCTGAACTCTGAGGAAGTTTTGAATTAGATCGAAAAAATTGATTCTGAGAAAGATTTGCGATTTCAATGACATTATCAGCAGATACTTCTTTTTGTTTTTCAAGTCTTGTAAGCATTGAATAAGCCTTATTTAAAGAAGGCAGTGGATCCATAAGAAGAATCTGGTTCTTCACATGATAGTAATTATCATTCAGCCCCATTAGGAACTGAATAAGCTTGTCTTCTTCCTGCAAGTCTGAAATTCTCTTAAAAGCATTACATACACAATTCTGCGTGACTCCACAGTGACACATTGGATTCGGTCTCAACAAATTAAGCTCATTCCACAACCTTTTGAGCTTTGTATAATACTGCATAACAGACAAATTTCCTTGAGTAAAGAGACTGATACTTCTCTTAATTTGATAAAGCAGAGGACCATTGCTATCACCGAAGCGCTGTTCTAATTCCTGCCATAAGTCTCTTGCTGTCTCTGCATAAAGAAAATCCTCGCACAACTCCTTGGACATGGAATTGAGAATCCATGATGAGACTAAGCAGTCTATTTTCTCCCATCTTTCATACTCTGGTGTGCCTGCCTCTGGTTTGAGATTATCTTCGAGGATGTATTTAAGCTTTTCTTTAGCTGTTAAAGCTCTTCTAATGGCTCTGCTCCACGGTAGGTAATTTGTTCCTGTAAGCACTGCATTAACCAGAGAAATACCAGGATTTTCCGGCTGACTTATCTGCACAGTCCGGTTACTCTGTTCTTCGGTATTACTGTTAGCAGCAGCTTCTTCTTCTTCATGAAACACATCATAGCGATTGGCGTTTCTTCTCACCATGGCTCTGATACCATGAGAAAACAATTGAAACTAGAAATTGCCTTTTATTACTTATATTTCCTTGAAATTACAAGCTGAATTATACCTCTATTTATAGAGGAAGAAGATACAGAATTGAAGAAAAAAAAAGGGGGAAAAAATAGGCGGGAAGGTTGTTAGGGTAGTTGCCAAAAATAACAAATTGTGCCACCTCAGCTTTAGTCTTTAATCCTGCTTCCTGCCTCCTGCCTTTTGTCTTTATTGGGCTTGGTGTGTGGGCTTCTTTGCTGGACCTCATTTCTCACATACTACATCCTTAATTAAGAATGAAAATAGTAAGAAATCGTAATAAAAGTCAAACATATAGTTTTACACATGCATGCATGTTAACAGATTTCAATATTTACCCTATGTTTTTTAGATATAAAGGTAAAATTTAACATTTACCCTACATTTTTTAGACATAAAGGTAAAATTATAGTTCTTTTATTATGTTTTTGTTCAAGTTTGCATTCCTTTTCCAGAATTTCACTACATATACAATTGATAAAGTCGAATTTTTTTTAAAACTTTTATTAGTAAGATTGAAGCAAGATAGAATTACACTCCCCCAATTAATTATATTGGGATACTTGAAAATAATAATAATAATAATAATAATAATAATTTAATCAACAAATTTTATTTAATATACACTAATTAATTAACAATCACTACTTGTAATTATTATTTAATTTCTTCTAATCCTAGAATGTTCCATTTCTTGGATGTTCTATAGCCTAACAGAGAAATTAACCAAAAAAGAATTTTTAAGTATTATTGACTACTTCTCTTCCATAGCATATACAGATTCGATTTCATTATATTATGTCAATGAAAATTATTTATCTTAATCCATTCCTTTTCTGTAACACATGAGAAAAAATTTTTAGACAGTATTCAATGTATTTGACATTCTATGGTCTTTGCAATTACAGCTGATTAATGTCTTCAATACATTGATTAACACTTCTATTTCGTATGGATTCTAGTTTCCACTAATTGATGTCTTACATGACTTTTAAACGAAATTGGAAATTCTATAATTTATTATAAGGATTCGTATCGACTTTTGATTAAAACCAAATTATAAAATTTATAAAAGTTTAGGAGTTGAAATTATATTTTACCTTCCACTTTTATTAATGTAAAAATTAAAATCTTAAACTAGTTAAGTTTGGTTTGAGAAATTGTTTAAGTTAGAAATTTCGAGTTCGAATTTTAATATACATAAAAAGATTTTAATTGATAGAAGAGCCACCGTATCTCATCAACTTGAACCTAATAATCTCGTATACTACAAAAATAAAAAAAACCAAATTTGTAATATTTAGAAAAGTCCAACATGATTTTCGACTACACGGATCTAACAAAATTAGTTGAGTAATAAATTAATAACTATATCGACGTGCTGCTCATCCAATAATATCAGACTAATCATCGGTTTGAGATGATACTATAAAAATTAAAAAATATTTGACTGAATACATTATTTGTCTTTTGTACTTGGCTCTAAACGTCTACTGACTCTCCTAACTTATATGAAGTTCAGTTTGCCATCTCAACTTTGCAAAAATCGAACCAAAGTTCCCCTTAAATCTGATGTTAAATTAAGGGGATAAACTAAATTTCATATAAATTTAAAGAATCAGTAGACATTTTGCGTCAAGAAAAGGGGCAAATTATTTATGCAGCTAAAATATTTATAATTGAAGTTCGAATTGTCTTCTTCAACCACTTATTTTGATTTTTCAAGTCAATTTATGTGAAGCTTGAGTAAGGCCATCTCCAACCATAACTCCAAATTTCCACTCCAAATCCAATTTCCTCTATAATTTAGAGTAAGCTACAGTTTTTTTTCTCC
The DNA here is from genome assembly GCA_039660915.1 of Euphorbia tirucalli. Classification (NCBI taxonomy): domain Eukaryota; kingdom Viridiplantae; phylum Streptophyta; class Magnoliopsida; order Malpighiales; family Euphorbiaceae; genus Euphorbia; species Euphorbia tirucalli. The sequence goes on along the minus strand of CM077634.1, from coordinate 9,751,788 downwards.
AACCCTCCACTCCAATTTTCCACACCAAATTAAAATATTATTACTTTATTCCTTTCCACCTAACATTTTTATTATTATTATATTCCTTTTTACATAAATTTATATTATTCATATCTTTTTATTGAAACTTTGTGGCATATGTAGTGTTTTATATATTATTCGTAATATCTAAGTTTATTAAGTATGTTATTAGTCTAACTGTGTGTTTTATTTAAAATAAAATTTATGTGTGTGTGTATGTGTTCAAGTATATTGTATTGTACCGTATTGTCATATTTTGTAATGCAATGTCATTTATTTGGTTTTAATTTTATATTTCCAAGTTGTATGTATATTAATATTTTTTTTTTAATTTTCACCATTTTAATTTATTTTTGATATTTTATCATTATCAATTAATCAAATTTTAAGAATTCAAGCAAAATTATTAAAATAATTCAAGACCAAAAATACATATATAAATTAAATCAAACACACAAATTAATAAAAAACATAACCTAAATACTATAAAATAAATATATATTTTTAAAACTAAAAAAATAAAAAATTCAAAGAAAAAATTAAAAAAAAAATAAAGTAAGGAACAAATAAAAAAAGAAAAAAAACAGAAACAAATAAAAAAAGAAAAAAAAAGGAATGGTAGAAACAAATAAAAAAATAAAAAAATAAAATAAAAAACAAAAAAGTAAGAAAAAAAAAAAGGAATGGAGGGGAACAGTCCCCGCCAACATTGGAGGGGTACTGTTCCCCACCAAATTTTATACCAAAAATTTTGCATCACGGTGTGTTGGAGCAACCCACCACCAAATTTTGCATCTCCAACCCCAAATAGCGTGGGGTTGGAGATGCTCTAAAGTCACGGTGTGTTGCACACTAAAGAGGTGAACAACCAACCAAATGTGGAGTCGTGTCAATTTGTGTCCTACAAATTTGGAGAAAAAGTTAAAAATATCCAGTCCAAACTCGCAGGCGTTTCAACCTATTGATAGCGGAGCTGTGATCAGGTACGCGCAAACACTCGTGTAACCGAATTAAGTCAACAAACAAGTTCAAAGCATTGACTTTCCTTGAGTAGCTAGTTACATAAAGTTCCAAAATTGATATTGCATAGAAACAAATCTAAATTTTCAATTTGCTTTTGTCTTAATTTTAATTGTTTTGTTTTTGAGTTTTTAACCGTTCATAAAGTCCCAAAATGACCACAAGGATAGGGGGCGGCTAAGATGTAAAATCTACATCGGGACACAGACAATCGGCACTCGAGCAGCTATATTCATGTGATTCCCAAAAAAAATCAAAAAACAGAAAGAATCTAGAATATCACAGTATATTATAACGAAATTGTTCTCAGTAATAACGAATCTCAGCCATTCAAATTCTTTCTTGCAGCCCAAGTACTGATTATCCGGCAAACACGGAACAACAAACCTCACCTTCGGGTAACTTCTTCTTCTTCCTCTCTACTTTCTCAAATAAATTCTCAACAGACAGACACGTCGAAAACCCTGAAGCAGAAGAAGAAGAAAAGAAGACGAGAAACTGTGAATTAGACAACAGAAATGAATCATTTTGTGTTGAGGTCGGCGGTGCGCGGCTTTCTTGTCCACGGAACCCGCGGTGGCGGTGGGTACATTTCGACGGCGGTGGCGGAGACTGGTGCCGGTGTTGCTAAGCCGGTGGAGTTATGGATGGAGTTGAGGAACCGAGACGGCGCTTCTGTCGGTACTTTTTACTGGAGGAGGATGATGAGCACTGCAGCGGAAACGGCTGTGGCAGAGAAGGATCAGAAGGAGGAGAATTCGGTAGGAAAAGTGGCGAAATCTGATAGCGGTGCGGTGGTGCCGAGTTATTGGGGGATTGATAGGCCTAAGATCAAGAGGGAAGATGGAAGTGAGTGGCCATGGAATTGCTTCATGGTATGTATGGCTAATTTGTTTCAATTATTAGCATTACCATTTAATTTCCGTTCTGCTTGAGCTGTATATTGATTTCCTGTTTTTGGTGGTGTAGCCATGGGAAACTTACAAGTCTAATACATCCATAGATCTGACTAAGCATCACAAGCCAACGACATTCTTGGATAAATTTGCCTACTGGACGGTGAAAACGCTTCGAGTTCCAACTGATATATTCTTTCAGGTTCGTTTTTTAGTTTTTACTCTGTTCTTCCTTGCTTGTTTCCGGTTTTGTTCACTCTGTTTTTGGTATTCTTTTTGGTTGAATTATTTCTTTCAAGATTTAGCGCTTGAATTTCATTGATCATTTCCATGCACTTGCATCTTAAAAATGTTAATTGCCAAATTCGGATTTCTTCTACTAGAGTGAAATCAACGGATGGAATAGATTAGAAGCTGTAGCTGGTGAAAAAATTGCCAAAAGCCAGCTGTGCCTATCCTGTGGAAGGAAAAGGATTTGGCGATGCTCATCATGTTGACTGATTGAGGACTAGTTAATTGGATATAGTGTTCCTATCTCCGCTTATGACGAAATTGATATGAACGCATTTACCGTGTTATTTTTACTTTCTTTTTGTGGCATTTTGCAGAATGTATTGTCCTTCATTCTGAATAATGCCTGTTTAATTGTCTTGGGTGAAATTTGCATCTTATGGTCTCAAATCACGTTACAGTCAAGGTGTTTTTGGATTGATCCCTTTGTGAATCAGGAGTTACCTTGAAAGGCTCTCTGATTTTTCTGTTAGATCAGTCTCACTCAGAGGCAGGTCCTTTATAAGAAACAGAGTGGAAGCTGTTAACCTACATTGGTAATTGATTTCAGATTGTAATCTACCTATTAATTTCAAAGATCTGCCATCTCTGATCGGCTCTCTTATTGTGTATGAGATATAAGACGTTTGTTTACTGGAGAATTGAAAATAATTGGCATTTTTATGTAAATTTTGGTTTCTAGTATAAATTAGGAGATAGCTGTATAACATTATCTTATATTCATTATTATGGTCTGGATGCTGCATTCTATTACAGCTGACAGCTTGAGTAATTAATGCTTAAATTTATCCAAGAATGCCCATTAATGTGAATTCTTATTAAGTTGATTGTGTTGTGATAAATTAGGTCTCTATGTATCCTCCTAATTTGGAAAGCTAACATTTTATTATCCAAAAATGGTTCTGTTACAGTTCAAATAATTTCATTTTTCTTGTTGATAAATTTCTTTGTACTATTTCATAGTTGGCTCGTTAACTTAGTTGTTCCGATGAGTTTTCAGCTTCTCTTTCATTGTTGGCAAATTTATCGAGCATCTTTTGATTTTGCTGATGGTCTTATCTATATGATGAATTGCAGAGACGGTATGGATGTCGTGCTGTGATGTTGGAAACTGTTGCTGCTGTCCCTGGGATGGTAGGAGGGATGCTGCTGCATTTGAAGTCTCTTCGCAAGTTCCAGCAGAGCGGTGGTTGGATTAAAGCTCTGCTTGAGGAAGCAGAGAATGAGAGGATGCATTTAATGACAATGGTGGAGCTTGTACAGCCCAAGTGGTATGAGAGGTTGCTTGTCCTTGCAGTGCAGGGAGTATTCTTTAATGTTTACTTCATCCTTTATCTGCTATCCCCAAAACTCTGCCATAGAATTACTGGCTATCTGGAAGAAGAAGCTATCCACTCATATACAGAATACTTGAAGGACATCAAAGAGGGAAAAATCGAAAACGTACCAGCTCCTGCTATTGCCATAGACTACTGGAGGCTGCCAATGGATGCAACCCTGGAGGATGTGATCACTGTGATCCGTGCTGATGAAGCTCACCATCGTGATGTCAATCACTTTGCTTCTGTAAGTATTGGCTCTTCTCGCCCTTAACTGTATGTTGTGATGATAGTGCATTTTGGAAATTGAAACTCTCCTACATTGCATTTAGGATAGTCTATGTAATTGAAAGAAACGTACAGTCGTTTCTTTCTGTAAGGATTTGCTGCTTTGAAATTTTCCATTAACAGATGAACTGACCAAGAATTACTTAATGGTTTTTCACTTGCAAAAAACAGACTAACTTGGATTGTTTGTGATAATAGATATAGATCAGCAAACCTCGCACTACCGACCTATCGAATTTGGAGTATTATGCAGTATGATATATTTTTGGTGGGATGTTCTACTAATAAACGTTGGTTTGGCATTCAGGATATTCATTTCCAGGGCAAGGAATTGAAGGAAGCACCAGCTCCTATTGGCTATCACTAAAGTTTGGGCAATGAGAAGCTGTTTATGGGTTAATATCATTCAACTAATATTTTGTGAAGACTTACATCAGATGCAATATACAATTTTCGATATGAATGTTAGAGACGATATAACCCTTTTGTATATGCTGAGATTTAAGTCAAAATTAGACAAAATAGATTCCAAAACATTGACTGGGAGATACACAATACAATTTTAGAGCAATACATGATTCATAGTACAATCCAAAACATATTCAACAAGACTTAGGAAACTAAAACCTTGAGAAAAGGGGAATTACATCATCAATGAAAAAATAGTAGGTCTTGTCAATGCTCATCTGAACATAGTAAAACCAAAGTCTTCTCCAGTATGGATTTATGCATAGAATTGCAACTAATGACAACAACACCATTATATAAGCTAGACCAAAGCTCACATAGAAGACCTCCATATCAATGATGCTGTTACTGCTTGCTTGACTGAAAGGTGAAGTTGTCACATTTGATGGAGGCAATTCTTCTGCAGTACAACTTTTTGACAATGGCCAACCACAAAGAAATGGATTCCCTCTATAACTGTTTTCATCAAATGTTGCAAATTGTGACACCTTATCTGGTGTCCGACCAGATAAATTGTTGTAGGACACATTGAAAACTTCTAAAAAACTCAACTCTGTAAGACTTTGGGGTATTGTCCCTTGCAAGTTATTGTGTGACAGGTCTAAACTCTCAATTTCTTTCAAATTGGAAAATGTTGGAGGAATTTTTCCTATGAAACTATTGTGGGACAAGTTCATTGCTTTGATATTTCTAAGATCTCCAATTTTGGAAGGAATATGGCCAGTCAAATTGTTACATGATATATCAATTCCACAAACTAAACTCAAAATTCCGCTTTCATACAAATATGTTTGACCCTTCATTGTAATCTCTAAAGCCTCTACTACTCCAACTCTACTTCCTTCCCTACTCCAATAGCTAGTAAAATTTAGACAAGGGAGTATCTGACCAATAATACTATTGTGAGAAAGATCAAGGAAACTTAATTGCTCCAACTTGCAAAGTTCAATTGGAATTTTTCCTTGCAAATTATTATATCCTAATAGAAGATAACTCAATTGAGATAATTTCCCAAGCCCCAATAGAATGCTTCCAGAAAAATTATTATGGCTAAGGTCTAACACTATTAGTGCAAAGCAAGAATAAAATGCATCCTTCAATGATCCTTGTAGCCTATTTTTGGATAGATTGACTATGGAGAATGAAGGGCTAAAGTTGGAAGGTAGACTTCCAGAAACATTGTTATTTGAGAGATCCAAAATTCCAAGTTGAGACATATTTCCAATGCATTTTGGTATTCTTCCAGATATATTGTTTTGACTTATATCCAAGAAATATAAGGCAGTGCTGTTACATAGGCCATTTGGAATCATACCCTTCAATTCATTTTTGGACATATCTAATGTTTCCAATCTTGGAAAGTACACTCCAATTTGTGTTGGAATATATCCACTGAAGAGATTATCAGAGATATCCAATTCTATCAAACTCACATGAGGAGTATTTGGTAGCTGAAGATTTCTTGAAAGAGAATTGTGGGTTAAGTTTAGAGATTCAAGTCTTGTGTTGTTTTCTAGCAACCAGTATGGAAACCTGCCTCTCAATTTAAGGTTAGAGATGACCACATGTTGGAGGTTATATTGGTGATAGAGGAATTTGGGTAATGCTCCACCCTCACCATATCCATCCATATATAATTCCTCTATCTGGAACTTGGGGTTCATATTATAATCCTCCGTGTCTGCATCTATTGTATTATTATCAACATATAAGGATTTGAGTTGGGAAAGGTTGAAAAGTGGAGTGAGTGAAGTTGGGATTTGGAAGAGATTGTGAGAGAGGTCTAGAGCTCGGAGGGATGTTAAATTCTGCAGCGGAGACGGCGATATCTTTCCACTAAATTGATTGTAAGAGAGGTCTAATAAACGAAGGGATGTCAAATTTGCCAAGCACCAAGGCAAATTGCCGCTTAAATCATTGCGACCAATATAAAGTTCTTGGAGATGCTTCATTCCTAAAGAATTATTAATTGAAATGCAAATTAATTAATATATTAGTTGAAATGGGTTATGAAAATAAATAAATAAATAAATAAACAATAAAGAAAGAAAAGTGAAAATATAATTAATTAGATAGGTGGGGATGAAGGTAGTGATTATGAGATTATTAACCACAAAAATATTAGAGAAGGTAGTGATTGTGCTGCTAAGAAATGCATTCCTTCACCAAATATTTGAAGAGTATTTGGTTATAACATTATTTTGGTTTGTTGTGTCGGTGAATTAATTAGACGGCAAATTTAAGAGGTGATCATGAAAATCAATTAAATCCAAGTTTTGTTTGCATGAACTTAATTTACAGCCCCTTCTGTCCAAATTTTTTTTAAATTTTTGTTAGTAATAGCTAGATTTTGGTTAAATATTGATAATATTAAAAAAAATAGAGAAATTTTCCTTCTATGGTAAGTAGCTAATAATATTTTTTTTGAGGATTTTATTATTTTTTAATACAAAAAAAAAAAAAAAAAAAAAAGAAATTTGAAATTTTATAGTGTGTACGGACCATCGATATTTTATAGTGTGATGGAACTTTTTACGGTTTTTAATAAAAGGTTGAAAAGGAAATAAAAATATACGGCAATCCAATTATTATGTGCTTTTTACCCATAAAAAAAATTAAATTAAATTTATGAAGAGTACTAGTCTTATATATATATATATATATATATATATATGAAGAGTATATATATATATATATATATATATATATATATATATATATATATATATATATATATATATATATATAAGAAAGTACTCGTTCAATCCTTTTCTTAAAGAAAACACTGCTTTTCCATTCACTCGTTCAAATTTACTTTTATATAAAAATTTAAAAGAAAAAATTCAACCCAAAGTTAAACTATAACAATAATCTCGTAATTAATGCCGCCATTAACTACAATTTTTTGCTACCTTTATTGTTCATGATCACCTCTTAAATTTGGACTAATTAATTAAGGCATAATCCAATTATTCCCTATCATATCATCATTATATCAATTTCATCAAAATGTTTGCTTTGAAAGATTTAATAATAAAGAGAACCTGTGACATTAATTATTCCATTCAGTTTATTACCGCTCAAGTATAAAGATTTCAAAGATGGAAGGCCATTCAGAAATTGTAAGATAGTGTTATTGAGATTATTGTATCTTAAATCAAAATGAAAAACAAAATGAACCTTCCTTCGCAATAATTAATACTATGAAAATTGAATTTGTAGATTATACCTTGCATAGTTTCAAAGCCTTCAATTTCATTCCACCTTAAGTCCAACACTTCAAGAGTACGTGTGAGATTGTTCAACTCTAGCAATTAATTAGTAAAATGAAAATCAATTAAATGATGATGAAAATATGTAACAGATATGCATCGAAATGTTTGCTTTCAAGATTTAATAAGAAAGAGAACCTGATATATTAATTGTTCCACTGAGTTTATTGCTACTCAATTCTAAAGATTTCAAAGACGAAAAACCACTCAAAGATTGTAAGATACTGTTGTTGAAGTTGTTGTAGCTTAAATAAAGCTTCTCCAAATTGGTAAGTGTTGGTAGCCTTTCAGAACCTACATATAATTAAGGTTAGTCAATTTTTGTATTTAGAAAAGAACATTAAAAAAAAAAAAAAAATAGAAGAAAATGAACATTCATTCTCAATAATTAATACACTGAAAATTGAATTTGTAGATAATACCCTGCATAGTATCAAAGCCTTCAATTTCATAATATTGGATTATGCCTTAATTAATTAGAAGGCAACCATATCTGGTCCAAATGTAAGAGGTGATCATGAAAATCAATCAAATCCAAGTTTTGTTTGCATTAACTTAATTTACAGCCCCTTCTGTCCAAATTGATAAGAAAATCAATAGTTTTCTTATCAATTAACCGAAATATAATCTGAAGCTAAAAGAATTTCGGATTATTACAATTTTTGTCATAATATATTCCCGAAATAAAAATTCTTAGTATTTGTTATAACCAAAAAAATAGATAATTATATTTTTTATCATAAAAAATATATATATTTTGAAACAAATATATATACATATAGAAGAAAATCTAAGAGTTTAAGATTTTGCAAAACATATTTTTAAAATTCAACCATAAAGTTAGTTATCTGATGAGGAGTATGTTCACTCAATCATATACCCTATTATAATTATAGGGATAATATATCAATATATCGGTAATTTAATTAAGATATAAAATGTTTTTATCTGCTTATCCCACCAAATGATTTATTCGATTGATATTTTTTTAATAAAAAATAAATAAAATTTGAAATTTTATAGTGCGACGGACCATCGATATTATTAGAAAGATTGATGGAACTTTTTACGGTTTTTAATAAAAGGTTGAAAAGGAAATAAAAATAAAAGAAAGAGAACCTGAGGTTAAATTAAAATTATGAAGAGTACTAGTCTTACAATCCTTCTCTTATTAGTGCGTACGTCATTGCTTACCCACTTAACGAAAACACTGCATTTCCATTCACTCTATTCAAATTTACTTTTATATAAAAATTTAAAAGAAAAAAATTCAACCCAGAGTTTCAAACTATAACAGCACCTAATCAATAATCTCGTAATTAATTTAATCAATAATTAATACACTGAAAATTGAATTTGTAGATTATACCTTGCATAGTTTCAAAGCCTTCAATTTCATTCTCGCTTAAGTTCAACTCTTCAAGAGTACTTGTGAGGTTGTCCAACTCTAGCAATTAATTAGTAAAATGAAAATCAATTAAATGATGATGAAAATATGTAACAGTTATGCATCTAAACGTTTGGTTTTCAAGATTTAATAAGAATGAGTACCTGTGACATTAATTGTTCCACAGAGTTTATTGCCATGCAAGTATAACGATTTCAAAGATGGAAGGCTACTCAAAAATTGTAAGATATTGTTGTTGAAGTTATTGTAACTTAAATCAAGCATCTCCAAATTGGTAAGTGTTGAAAGCCTTTCAAAACCTACAAATAATTAAGGTTAGTTAGTTTTTGTATTTAGAAAAGAACATTAAAAAAAAATAGAAAAAAATGAACATTCATTCTCAATAATTAATACACTGAAAATTGAATTTGTAGATAATACCCTGCATAGTTTCAAAGCCTTCAATTTCATAATATTGGATTATGCCTTAATTAATTAGAAGGCAACCATATCTGGTCCAAATGTAAGAGGTGATCATGAAAATCAATTAAATCCAAGTTTTGTTTGCATTAACTTAATTTACAGCCCCTTCTGTCCAAATTGTTTTTAAATTTTTGTTAGTAATAGCTAGATTTTTGTTAAATATTGATAATATTAATAATATTTTTTTTTTGAGGAATTTATTATTTTTTCACATTTTTCCATTATAAAAATTCTCAAAATTAGGTTATACAGTTAAATGGGAGATAATTAAACAACATTCAATATTTTTCTTATCAATTAACCGAAATATAATCTGAAGCTAAAAGAATGATGTCATTTTATATTCCCGAAATAAAAATTCTTAGTAATGTACTATTTGTTGTAACCAAAAAAATAAATAATTATATTTTTATCATAAAAATAAATTGTTATGTTGATGGAACTTTTTACGGTTTTTAATAAAAGGTTGAAAAGGAAATAAAAATATAAGAAAGAGAACCTGAGGTTAAATTAAATTTAACAAGAGTCCGTCATTGCTTACCCACTTAACGAAAACACTGCATTTCCATTCACTCTATTCAAATTTACTTTTATATTTATCAAAATTTAAAAGAAAAAATTCAACCCAAAGTTTCAAACTATAACAGCAGCTAATCAATAATCTCGTAATTAATGCCGCCATTAATTACAATTAATCAATAATTAATACACTGAAAATTAAATTTATAGATTATACCTTGCATAGTTTCAAAGCCTTCAATTTCATTCAATCTTAAGTCCAACTCTTCAAGAGTACTTGTGAGATTGTTCAACTCTAGCAATTAATTAGTAAAATGAAAATCAATTAAATGATGATAAAAATATGTAACAGATATGCATCGAAATGTTTGGTTTTAAAGATTTAACAATAATTAAGAAGAACCTGAGGTATTAATTATTCCATTGAGTTCATTGCCGGTCAAGTGTAAAGATTTCAAAGAAGGAAGGCCACTCAAAGATTGTAAGCTGCTGTTGTTGAAGTTGTTTTCACTTAAATCAAGAATCTCCAAATTGGTAAGTGTTGATAGCCTTTCAAAACCTACAAATAATTAAGAAGAATATATGGTTTTAGTTTTTGTATTTAGAAAAAAACATTTAAAAAGAAAAAGAAGAAGAAAATGAATTAGACCTTCATTCTCAATGCAACCTGCTATTTTGTTATACGATAAGTCGAGATCATTCAATTGTTGAAAGGGAAGAAACAAAGAGACATTCATATACCAACGATCATAATCATATGTTATAAAAGAAAGATCAAGATGAGTGACATGGCCAGTGATGGAATTGCAGTAAACTCCTACCCAATTACAACAATCAGTACCATCCAAACCCCATGAAGAGACCATATAAGAATTTGGAGGAAAGGAAGATTTGATTTGTAAGAGACCAATTCTCTCATTCTCCAAACAGCATTCACAATTCTTATTCAATCTTATAATCATAATTATTGTAATTATTATCACAATTTCCCTCAACTTCTCCATTTTTTTATGTATCAAATCTAACAACGATTGAATGTGGAAACAACCACTAATAGCTCTCTAATTTATACCCACAGTCCATACTAATACTAATACCACAAGTCAATTATTCCACAAGTCAATTTTCCAGTGCTGCTCAATTCTACCACGCCAATTATCGTGTTGAAATGGGGGGCAAAAGTCATGGTTTTATTATTTTATTATTTTTCTTTTTATATTAACTCTTTATTCAATATATTATTATTTTAATTGACGTTTTAATCAATATATAAACACGTCATTTGTTTTCTTAACCAAAGAGGAATTGAGCAATTAATGCTAATATCTCATCAACGACCAGTGAGATAAGAAGGCACTTGCGAAATATTAGATATTGCTTTTATATATTATTTATTTTGCCAATATTTAGCTTTTATAGCTTTCTTCAATTTTTTTTTTTTTTTTTTTTTAAAAAAAACAAAGATAACTAAAACCACAAGGGACATAAGAGCAAAAATGAATTAAAGCAAAGACAATATGGAAATGGAATTTCATTTCTTTTTTTAACTCGAATAGAAATTTGTTGAAATTTACGATTAAATTCAAGAAACATCTGTATTTTTTAAGAAATAAAAAACACACAGATTGCTATTAATTTGAAACCTGTCAGGCATATTCTTTTATTGGTCAGATAATTAATGTTGTTATTTTTTATGCAAAAATTTCCACAATCGTATGGTGGAAATTAAAGATGTTCAACTCTTGAAAAGTACCAGTGAGATTGTTCAACTCTATCAATTAATTAGTAAAATGAAAATTAATTAAATGATACTGTAAATAACAGATGAATTGAAATGTTTTCTTTGAAAGATTTAATAATAATAAATAAGAACCTGAGATATTAATTGGAATTTAGCTTTTATGGCTTTCTTTAATTTTTTTATGTATTATTATTTTACCACAAGTCAATATCGTGTTGAAAGGGGCCAAAAGTCATGTTTTTATTATTTTATTATTTTTCTTTTTATATTAACGTTTTACTCAATACATTATTATTTTTAAGGGTAAATAATTTAACTTTTGTTTAACAAATATTTGTTTATTCAAGTGATATTTTTGAAGGATTGATTTGGTGAGTTCTAGCCAAAAGAACAATAAAACTCGTAGTATGAAAAGTTTGCATTATAACTTAAAATTTTATATCAATTATGTTCCATTTCTAATAATTAGAGGACTAAAAATATAATTATCTTTTGTTGGTTTTTTTTTTTTCTTTTTTATTAATGGTGCGGTAACAAAGTTGTTTAATAAAAAAAAAAACCAAATACAATGTCTCCAAGTCAATGTCCACTTTAATTGAGATGTCCCCCATCACTAAGTAGTCCTACTAAACACGTCATTTGTCTTTTTTTTTTTTTTTTTGGTTGTTGTTGTTGTTGTTGTTGTTGTTTTAACCATATTTCTCCCAGAATGCATGTTATCCCTAGGTGGTGCATGAAGAATACCCAACTCATTAGTATAAAAAAAAAAAAAAAAGAAAAAGAAAAGGCGACTGTTCTTAAAACTTTTATAATTAAACTGCAATAAGATTGAAATAAAACTAATTAATATTAATAATACATAGAAATTTAAAGTTAAGAAAACTAGTTGCAAAGGATTTCAAGGCTGACATGAATTAAAGCAAGGACAATATGGAAATGGAGTTTCATTTGATTTTTTTTAATTGGAACATAAATCTATTGAAATTTACAATTAAATTCAATAAACATCTATATTTTTAAGTGATGGCTCCGGAAGGAAATTGAACTCCATGCGGTCTTCGCGGGGCGTAAAACCGCCTGGTCTTGCCGGAAGGCCGAGTACCTGGAATACGGAAAGATTGAGGACCGGGTGACCTCTGGGTCCACTCCGATGCCTAAGTCAGAAAATCTGGAGAATGAGAGATAGAAGAGCAAAGAAAACGTGTTGAAGGAATAAGGATACCTGGGGAGTCCCTTGTCTTCCCTTTTTATAGTGGGTTAATTCGCGTGGCCTTGTCAGGCCGTTATGTACGGTCTATTCTCATTGGCTGGATGTGGTCCCCCTTTCTGGCGTAGTTGTGCGGCGGACTCACCCTGCTCTTGTCTCCGTGGCACTCACACTGTATCTGACCTCTGTGGCATCCACCATGCTCTTGTCCCCGCGGCACCTACTTCTGGTACAACATCATGCCCTTAGACGTGTACAGTAGGGATCCACTCACCTGTCCTTTGGGTTAGAAGACTTAACGAGGCATAAGTTGTTTTAGCCGGCATTTCTCGGGATCCAATCTATTAAGGAATCGGTCTCCGGGGCGACCGAGTGCCGTATAGACTACTAGGGAGTTGACGCATGCGGTGACAAGCCGTGTGGTTCACGCGGTCAGTTTTATGGCTCCATGCTATCAGGAGTCCCCCCCTGGTGAGGGAGAAATCCTTTTAAGGGTTTGTCATTATGATTTTCTGGCGGTTGGTTTGAGTGGCTCGAGGTGACTCCTCGGATCTCCTGTGTTAGGATGACATGTGTCCCCTTACTGAAACGGTGTCAGGGGGCGTCCTTTCACCTGCCCCCTTTCATCCCCCTTTAAAAAGGGGTTTGGGGCGCTCTTCTCTCCGTTTTGAAATTTCTTCTGCAACCTTCTTCTAGGATTCTCGTGATTTCTGGTTTATTTCTTGTATCCACGGCCTTCGTCCGATTTTCGACTCTTAGTCTCCAGTAAGTCTTCTTTCCTTTGCTGGTTTGCGTTTTGATTTTGCTTGATTTCAGTATTAGGCTTTGCTTTCCTGGGTGTTTTTATTTCTGGGCTGCATTTTTTGGTTGCTCATTTTGCCTGTTCATCGTTTCTGTTCATCTTTTGCTGCCATGAGTTCATCTGTAACTCTTAGTGACTTAGGGTCGTCTGCTAGTGATAGGTCTGGGGAGCTGGTGAATTCTAGAAACCGCCCCAGTAGGGTAGACAAGGTAAACGGGGTTTTAATTTTAAAACAGCCGGTTCAAAGCCGGTTCACCGCCTTCTAGATCCCACTGACCCTGCTGATTACCTGATACTCGCTACCCCAAATTTGCCTAGCCTGCCTTCTTCTTTGGGGGATGAGTACCGTCTCACTACTTCCTCGAATTCTAGCTCTCCTCCTCCTTCACCACCCCCTACCCTAGGTGAGGAGGCGGGCACATCTGTTCAGCCTCCTATACCTGCTAAACCACCTGCCGAAGGGCCTATTCTGGTGGATTCTTCTTCAGCTGAAGTCCCTCCACCCGGTCCCAGTAGAACTGGAGCCAGGAGGATGACTCCTCGTATTGAGGACATGGTCGCTGAGACCCACGAGGAGCACATCCGGCTATATAAGCAGTTTTATCCCTGGTTGCGCAAGTGCAAGGTTATGCTTCCATTGTCAAACCAGCGGGTCCATAAGCCTCCACCAGGCTATTTCTCTATCTACATGGATCAAATCAGCTCTGGCTTCTCCTATCCTCTTCCACCCGGCATCAGCGACATCCTGCAGGTCTGGGGTTTCTGCCCGGCCCAAATTCATCCTAACGCTTAGGGGGATATCTGTGCCACCTTCTGGTTGTGCGAAAATCTGGGCTTTGAGTTGACTGCCGCCTTCTTTCGCAAGTTGGCCACTCCTAAGTTGAATTCTAGTGAGGACCACTACCAGCTATCTAAGAAGGCGGACTTCTACATTTTCCAGAAGCGGATATCCTCCTTAAAGCGCTTCAAGTACTTCTTCTTCTTTATTAAGATAAAAGAGGGCCACGACGCGTTCCCTGTGAAGTGGTCCTTTAATGGAGCAGGAAGGGCCCAGCAGCGCCTAACGCCGGGTGAAAAGACATTCTTGGAGGAGTTCAGGACTCTGGCTCCCAATAAGTGGACCTAGCAAGTTGCTGTGGACGCTTACCTGGAGAAAGTTAGGCTTGTAGAGCGGGAAGGATTCGGCTTTACGTATCACCCGGGTCCCATAACTGTAAGAAAAGGTACCCCTTTTATTTTGCTTAGCTATTTTTATTTGTGTTTTCAGGCATGAATAAAGCTGACGTCCTTGACCGCATTATAGCGGCTAAGAAGAAGAAGATCCAGAAAGAGCCGCGTCCCGCCCCTGCCGAAATCCCGTCCCATGCTGGGGGTGAGGCTAAGGGGCCCAGCGCCCCTAAGGCACCGAAGAGAAAGAGGGCTACTGTAGCCGATCCTGAGCCGTCTCCTTGCCCTGTAAGTCCCTGGCTTCGAGTTTTCCTACTCTCTTCTTTTTTTTTTTTAATCGTTATGTTTGCCTGGGCAGGGTCCTGAAGCTGCCACCGCCTCCTCCGGGCCGTCTGCTCCCTCTTTGCCCTGGATGCGGAAGAGAAGCAGTCGGTATGCCAGGATAATAGATACCTCGGCCCAGGATGAGTTCAGAGCCGGGTTCGTGTTGCCTGGTGACTTCCGTAAGTACTTTGGTGAACTCTTCCAACATTTTCTCCCTTCTTCTTTTACTTATTCAGTTTACCATTCTGCAGGGGATTTCTAGGGTGGTGGATTTAGCTGCCCGCCTCTCTAAGACAAGTCAGCTGGAGAAAAAACTGAAGGAGGTTCAGGCGTCCCTGGATGCTAAGAAGAGCAGGGCCTGGTCGCAGGGTTAGGAGCTCAACCGCCTGTAGAAGGAACTGGAGGAGGAGCAGGCGGCAAAGGAGGCTCTGAAACAACAGTTGGATGCGCGGGAGAAGCAACTTAGAGAGGAGAAGGCAGGGCGCAAACAGGACTTGGACAAATGTGAGGCCGTCTTGTTTGATGCCACCAACCAGTTGGTGCTCCTTGGACAGCTGTTTGGTCAGCGTGTTTTGGCCGCTTGCCAAGCTGTCCACCCGGATTTGGCTATCGATCTCGACTCCATTGACTTCCCGCGCTATGACGAGCTGCCTGCCGAGGAGCATGGAGGGGAGGAGGCTAACACCGGGTCGCAGGCCAACGTTGAGGTGCAGATGGAGGGCAGCGTACCCAGGGCGGATGAACACCCTTTGTAGTGTTGCTTTTCCATTTGTAATTTTGTTTTTGCCTTTTACCGGGCCTCTGTTGATGTAATTTTTATTAAAGGAAATGAAATTTACCTTTTGTTTAGCCAGTATTCCATCTTTTGCATATAGTTTTTATTATTTTACTTCGACTGATTTTCCTTCGTGAAAAATATCTTTGTTCTGTTTGCCTCCATCCAGTTATGACTGGTTTTTCTCATGAGATTTTTATAATGAACATATATCCGGTTATGACCGGCTCCTCTGATGGGAGTTTTTATAATGGACATATATCCGGTTATGACCGGCTCCTCTGATGGGAGTTTTTATAATGAACATATATCCGGTTATGACCGGCTCCTCTGATGGGAGTTTTATAATGAACATATATCCGGTTATGACCGGCTCCTCTGATGGGGGTTTTATAAAACTTTATGACTTGAATGATGCTTTTATTGATCTTTTGCAGTACATCTTACAGATATAGGTGCTGCCTCATTAAAAACCCGGCTATGGAAAAACCCAGTGGGAAAAAATCCATTAGCGGGAAAAAAAGAGTGCAGCCCATTGTTTCCCTTAGTTGCTTTCAGGCGAGAAGTATTGCCTTAGATTGGCAATATTCCATGTCCTTGGGACATCTTTTCCATCTAGGCTTTGAAGTTTGTAAGTTGCTGGTCCGAGTGCTGTCGCCACTTTGTATGGCCCTTCCCATTTTGCGCCAAGCTTTCCCTTTCCTTCCCTTGCTTGTGATGCTATAGAGTCCTTTAGGACCAAATCTCCTTCTTTGAGTGTTATCATCTTCACCTTTCTATCGTGGTAACGGGCCACTTTGTTTTTGTAAGCCGCCATCAGGATGTAAGCCCTTTCTCTTCTTTCCTCCAGGGAGTCCAGATGGTACTTCATGTTGATGTGATTCTGGGCTTCAGTATAGTAGAGCACTCGGTCGCTGGGGGCACCGATTTTGACTGGAACCACTGCTTCAATGCCGTAAACCATGGCAAACGGCGTTTCTCCAGTCGGTCGTCTTGGGGTAGTTCTGTAGGCCCACAAGACGTTGTTTAGTTCGTCAACCCAGGCGCTTTTGTGGCTTTCCAGCCTCTTTTTGATGCCGTCACCTATAGTCCGATTGGTGACTTCTGTCTGCCCGTTGCTTTGAGGGTGCGCTACCGCAGAAAAACTCTGTGTGATCTTGAGCCCCTTGCAGAATTCTCTAAATTTGTTTGAAGTGAATTGGGTGCCATTGTCAGATATAATTTTGTGAGGTATCCCAAATCTTGTAATGATGTGATCCCAGACAAAGGAGATGACCCTTTCCGGTGTGATGGCCTGGGTTGCCTCCACTTCGACCCATTTGTTGAAATGGTCTATTGCGACGATGATGAATTTTCTCTGCCGACTAGCCTCAGGCATGGGCCCTACTATGTCAATGCTCCATGTAGAGAAAGGCCACCCGGTTAATATTGACTTTTGCCCGGCTATAGGCAAGTGGGATTTCTTTGAGTGGATCTGGCATTGGTGGCACCTCTTGACATAATCCGCGGCGTCCGCCTCCATGATTTCTCAGAAGTAACCCTGTAATTTTGCCTTTCTTACTAGCGTTTGCCCGGCTTGGTGTGCTCCGTAAACTCCCTCATGAAGTTCCCTGAGGACATAATCCCTTTCTTCAGCGGTGATGCATTTTAACCATGCGTCTGTGAAGGATTTTTTGTAGAGTTCGCCATCCATTATTGCATATTGCTGGGATTTTCTGGAGATCTTTACAGCTTCTCCCTTATCCTCGGGTAGATTTCCTTCAACAAGGTATTTTAGTATGGGCTCCATCCACCCCCTTTCCTTCTTCTCCACTGTCAGGACTTCCTCTGCCTCAATTATAGGCTTGGTTTGGACTTCATACGAGCAATTCAAGAGTTGACAATCCCTAGCGCTGGCTGCAGCTTTGGCGAGTCTGTCTGCTTCAACATTTTCTTTTCTGGATATGTTTTCCACTCTCCATGCGGTGCCTTTCCCTTCGATGGTTTCAAGCAAGCATCGTACCTTTTGCAGGTACCTAGACATGCAAGGATCTTTAGTTTCAAAGTTTTTATTGATTTGGTTTGAAACAAACCTCGAGTCGCTAAGCAGCTTTACTCGGTCCGGGGCGATTTCCCGGATGAGTTCTAGCCCTTTGATTATGGCTTCATATTCCGCGGCATTGTTGGTGGCTGGAAAGGTCAACTTTGTGGTGTAAGATATTCTTATTTTCTCGGGTCCTTCGACATGCACCCCGATTCCTGTCCTTCCTGAGATGAGGCCCCGTCCACGTATACTTTCCACTCTTCTGCCTTTAGTACTTGACTTGGTTCCAGCCCTGCAAATTCCACCACGAAATCTACCAGGACTTGGGCTTTCAGTGCTGGCCGAGGTTCGAATCGAACGTCAAATTCACTGAGTCTGATGGCCCACTCGTCCAGGCGGCCTGAAGTGTCTGGTCTCTGGAGCACTTTCTTCAATGGGAAGTTTGTTCTTACAATCATTGTGTGGGCCTGGAAGTAGGGCCTTAATCTGATGGAAGCTGAAACTATTGCCAAGGCTAGCTTTTCTATCTTCGGATACCTGAGCTCTGCTCCCCTCAGTACTTTGCTAGTGTAGTATACAGGGTACTGTTGGCCTTCTTCTTCTCTGATCATCACTGAGCCCACTGCTTCATCCGTCGCCGCTAGATACAAATACAACGTTTCAACTAGAACTGGCCGACTCAATAGCGGCGGAGTTCCTAAGAAGCTTTTAATCCGGTCGAAGGCTTCTTGGCATTCGTGGTCCCAATCAAACTTCTGACCCTTCTTGATTGCTTTGTAAAAAGGCAGACATTTTTTGGCTGAGAAGGAAATGAACCTCCCAAGTGCATTGAGGCGGTCATTGAGGCGTTGGACTTCATTCACTGTTTTTGGGGGTACCATATCCAAAATTGCCTTGATCTTCTCCAGATTCGCCTCTACCCCTCTCTGCGAGATCATGAAATCCAGGAACTTTCCTCCTCGTACTCCGAATACGCACTTTTCTGGGTTAAGCTTGAGGCGGTATCTCTGTAGTATCTTAAAGGCCTCCTGAATGTCCTTGGCGTGGCTCTCCTCACTCTTACTCTTGATGATCATATCATCAACGTACACCTCGATTGTCCGCCCGATCTGGTCTTTGAACATGTGGTTGACCAGTCGTTGGTACGTTGCTCCCGCATTCTTCAAGCCGAAGGGCATTACCTTGTAGTAGTAGGTGCCTTCATGTGTGATGAAAGTAGTCTTTTCCTCGTCTTTTGGGTCCATTGGAATCTGGTGGTACCCTGACTTGGCATCCAAGAATGAGTATATGGCATGTCCAGCTGTGGAGTCGACTAGTTGGTCAATGCTGGGCAAGGGGTAGCTGTCCTTTGGGCAGGCTTTGTTTAAGTCGGTGAAGTCCACACACATGCGTCACGTCCCATTCGGCTTCTTCACTAGTACCACGTTGGCTAACCATTCAGAGTACCGCACCTTTCTGATGTGCCCTGCTTCCAGCAATTTGCTTATCTCTGCCTCGATCGCTCTTTGTCACTCCGGGGCATGTTTCCTTCTCTTCTGCGCCACTGGTTTTGTAGCAGGGTCTATGTTTAGGCTGTGCTTTGCTACTTCAGGCAAGACCCCAATAATGTCACTCGTATTCCAGTCGAAGGTCCCCTGTTCTTCTTGGAGCACTGCTGCTATTGCCTGCTTTAGTGTAGGTTTCAGTTCCTTGGCCACCTGGATCGATCGTTCTGGTCCCACCACCAGGGTTTCAAGTTCATCCACCGGCTCAGCCCTCTCCTGCTTCTCTGACTTCTCTGACTCCCAACCGGCCTCTTCTGTTCTCAGAGAAGCTAAGTAGGTTTTTTGGGCTGCCTGTTGGCTTCCCCTAGCTACTGCTACCCCCTTCGTAGTCGGTATTTGGAGGGCCAAGTACCGGATGGAGAGGACCGCCTCTGACTCCACTAGGAAGGGTCTTCCCAAGATCATGTTGTATGCAAGCGGGCTGCCGATGATCACAAAATTCTCTTTAGATCTCCAGGTGTGCGTTGTGTCACCAACTTCCAGGGCGAGAGTTACCTGCCATACCACAGTGACCGAATGGCCGCTCAGATCGACCAGTGGGGAATGTACCGGCTGGATTCGGCTCGTATGGATGTTCAGCTGGCGGGCCGCTTCGCTGGTGATAATGTTGACTGAACTGCCAGTGTCCACAAGGATCCGCTTTACCGTGTACCCTTCTACCAAGGCCTCGAAGACCAAGGCGTCGGCGTGATGTGCCTGTACGTCACTGTGGAGGGAGAAGGAATGATTCAGGCTGTCAATGCTTCCTAGATTGGTCGACTGACGCGCCGAGAATCTGGCCTTTTTGCTGGGCGACCCAAACTCCGGGCCTCCAGCTATTACCATGACCACCCCTTTTGATTTCTTGGCCGGTCTCCACTCATCATCGCACCCATCCCTCTGCTCCTTATCTTTATGTGTGCTGCGTGTGATGCCTTCTACGAATCTGCTGAATTTTCCCGCCTTGATCAGTAGGTCCACTTCGGCTGCAAGGACTCGGCAATTGTCCGTGTGGTGGCCCTTTGCTCTGTGAAATTTGCAGTAGGCCTCTTTGTCACTGCCCATTGTTTGGCCAGGCTTCATGTGAGGATACCGAATGCTCTTTGCGTCGGGGCTTCTTTGTATGGCGACTAGCACCTCACTGAGTGGGGCATTCAGCAGTGCGAACAGTGAGCGGTCATTGGGGCGGTCCCGGCGGAGGCGGTCTCTGTGATCCCTTTTCTGGGGCCTTTCATCAAACCGGACGCCCTTGTCCTTTTCACCACTGAAGCCGGGTCTTCTATTCTTTGCTGGCATGTCGATCTCGTCGATTTCCACCATGCTTTTGGCGAGGGCTATCATCTGGGTCAGCTCCCTAGGCTTTCTTGTGATGATCTCTCCTCTAAGCCTCTCGTTTGTGGTGTTCTTGATCATCGCCTCCTTGGCCGTACTGAAGTCTAGATTTCTGACCTCCAAGCAGGCAAGGTTGAACTGGTCGATGAATGATCTCAAGGATTCTCCCGGCTTTTGGACGACCTCATGGAGAGTGCGACTGGCCGCTCCAGTCGGTATTGAGCCCATAAAGTTCTTGCAGAACTCCTGCCTCAATCGATCCCAGCTGTCAATTGTTCCCGGTTCCAAGGACTCAAACCAATAAGCAGCCGCTCCTATTAATGTAGTAGGAATAGGCGGCACACCAGTCCTTCTGTGGCGCCTACTATGTCCATCCGGTTCTTAAAGTTCCTGGCATGGACCCTGGGGTCTGTGTCACCCCTATAGCTGTCGAAGGTCGGCTGCTTGAATCGGTGGTCGATTGGTTGGTTGAGGATTCTTGTCGAGAAGGGAGATTCCCCACTTTCCATCAGGGGCTCCTGGTAAGGTATTGCAAAAGTGCTCAACGCCTTTTTAAACATGGCCATAAATCTGGGGTCATCTGTGGGTTCTGCACCCAAGGAGGACGGTGTTGGAGGGAGTGTACTTGTATTGCTTGGAATGTTTGTAGCGGGTGTGTTATATGGGATGGCTGAGCTATTACCAACGCTGTATGTGGTGAGGAAATTAGGTGTTTGTGGCGGAGCCGGCATCTGGTATACATGTGAGGTATTCGGCAAATACGGGTGTGGTACTCCATACCAGGAGTTGGGAAATAACGCCTGGGAACCCATGCCCCCTGAGGCAGCCATATTGGGATTTACCTGCATAGCAGCCTGCTAGTCTCCTACTGGCGCGGGCATCCAGCCAAAAGCAGGGAGATATCCTCCTGCGTGAGGTCCTCCAATCACTCCGCTACTTCCTCCGGCGGACTGGGCCATACCCTGCCCTGACCCCTCCATCCTCACGCTAGGAGTCCCTGACGGGGAAAAGGGCTCGAACAGCATTTGGGTGTGAGACTGATTCTGGCAATGTGTGCACTATAGGAGGGGGAGTGCTGTTGCTCGGCAAGGGTCCTGCTACACTTTGTTCCTGCAATTGGAGGATAGCTCGCCGGAAGTCGTTCTGGTCGGCCGGCGTCATCCCGTAGTTCTTGGCAATCCGATCTAAGACTGCACCGACAGAATTGCCACTATCACCTGAGATGGTGGCGAAGGTGTAGGACGAGCTCGGGGTCACGATCATGGCAGATGAGGGCATCATAATCTCTGATAGTGCTGGTATTACTCCCCCCTGAGAAGGAAGGACTGTAGAAATTGTGTCCGAAGCTGTTGGTCCCGATGACATTGTCTCGTCCAGCGGGTCCACGCTCACCGCACCAATTTGATGGCTCCGGAAGGAAATTGAACTCCACGCGGTCTTCGCGGGGCGTAAAACCGCCTGGTCTTGCCGGAAGGCCGAGTACCTGGAAAACGGAAAGATTGAGGACCGGGTGACCTCTGGGTCCACTCCGATGCCTAAGTCAGAAAATCTGGAGAATGAGAGATAGAAGAGCAAAGAAAACGTGTTGAAGGAATAAGGATACCTGGGGAGTCCCTTGTCTTCCCTTTTTATAGTGGGTTAATTCGCGTGGCCTTGTCAGGCCGTTATGTACGGCCTATTCTCATTGGCTGGATGTGGTCCCCCTTTCTGGCATAGTTGTGCGGCGGACTCACCCTGCTCTTGTCTCCGTGGCACTCACACTGTATCTGACCTCTATGGCATCCACCCTGCTCTTGTCCCCGCGGCACCAACTTCTGGTAATACATCATGCCCTTACATGTGTACAGTAGGGATCCACTCACCTGTCTTTTGGTTTAGAAGACTTAACGAGGCATAAGTTGTTTTAGCCGGCATTTCTCGGGATCCAATCTATTAAGGAACCGGTCTTGTCCGGGGCGACCGAGTGCCGTATGGACTACTGGGGAGTTGACGCATGCGGTGACGCGGTGACAAGCCGTGTGGTTCACGCGATCAGTTTTATGGCTCCATGCTATCATTAAGAAATATAAAAACACACAGATTGGAATTAATCTGAAACCTGTCAGGCATATCATTTTATTAGTCAAATAATTAATATTGTGATGATTTCTTATGCAAAAATTTCCACAATCGTATTGTGAAAATTAAAGATGTGGGTTCAGTTAATTAACTTTTTTGCTATCACCATTTTCCAAAGATAGAATTGGAAAATTTTGCATAAAGAAAGCATTTGGGCCACCTGGTGGAAATTCTGCATAATAAAAGCAATTTTGGGACTTAATAATCAGTTTAAGTTTTTGAGATAAATGATGATATAGTATTAGAGCTTATTAGAATAAGAGTTCGAGATTCGAATTTTGACAATTGTATTAGTTGATTAAATTTTAACCCATGTGAGTCTGTATTCTTTTTGAAAAGTAGTTTTGCCCATCCGCTTGGATTACATGTTGTACATAACACTACAAGCCCATTAGGCATTTGCGTGCAGAAAAATGTTAGAGATAAAAAAAATTAGCTTTTAGTTAAGTTAAAATGATTATGTGACAAAGGGTAAACGGGCATAACCTCTCTCAAATTTGATTTAATACATAAGTATCTCCCTCTGTTTTTAAAATAAAAAATTAAAGTTCAATACCACATATTGAAACTAAAATAGAACAGAGATTAACAATGTGATTTCCTTTTCTTTCCTGTCCAAATTAAACAAATACATAAGTATGATTTATTCCCTTATTAAATCGTAAATCATATATAAATCTTATATAGGAAAAATGTAAATTTGACCTGTATATGTACTTTATATTGTACAAGCAAATACATGATTTTACTAATCTGTTTCTAGAATTCTTAAATAGTCATCAATATATAATTTTTTGCGTAATCTTATAAAAATTACTGTATGTTGCTTTTATGAAGTTATTATTATATGTCTTTACAGTAAAGTTTAATTTATTGTTATTTATTTAGGGGTAAAATAATTAAGGTTGGTGTAAAAAAGAACTTAAATGGTAATTTTCCATACTAATTTGGGGTAAAAAAATCATCTTAAAAAATGGAGTAATACATTAAAGTTTCATCTTCCTCCTAAATCCATTACTGTTACTCCACCCTTAATTAGCCTTTACAGTAACAATTTTAAGCATTAGCCTAAACTGTTTACAGATTATGCATAGAAGATGCAATTATATATCCAATGGCAACTTCAAAAAGGAAAAGAGACTGCAACAAATAATGAAGCTAAATGTGCTGTATGGAATATTGGAAAATTGAGAATATGTCTGACAGACTATATATATGTAACCGGGTTCCCACTCTATATAAGATATGTTAAATTTATTGGGCAACAATGGAGTTTGTAGTAAAATAAATTTTACTGCTAAAAAGCTCATCCAAAAGTTGTTGAAAAAAAATTTACTTATTATTTACATCTCAATTTAGATGGTGAATTAGAGGTAGCAAGTATTTGGTTCATTGCTGGTTATAGCCATACTCGATCTTAGAAGTTGGATTGATTCTTTATGGTTTATAACATAGTTTTTGAAGGATCCCTTTCATTTGGAAATGAACTTTTCTGAATTAAGGCGTGTTAATTTCTGATTCTGATTCCTGTGTTGGATAATCAATTATTAAAACTGGGATTGACCAAAAGAGATTCTGTATTATTGAAATAAAAACATTACTCCAACAAACGTTAAGGAAATTATGAGAACATTAACGAAAAAAGTATTAGAGAAGGTAATGTGCTAAGGAAATTAATGGACAAATGAAGGCCTATCACAGAATTCAACATTCCTATTTCAACAGGTATCAAACCAGAAAGTTGGTTCATATGAATATAAAGAACTGGCAAGTGTGTCAAATTTCCAATGGAAGGTGGAAGAGAACAGATAAGGAAATTGTTCAATAAATCAACATGTCGGAGAGATGTTAACATCCCGATTTCATCAGGAATTGAATCGGAAATGTTATTGAGAGGCAAGTCAAGAATGTTGAGGTTGGATAGATTTCCACTAAAAGAAGGAATGTTGCCATGGAAGGAGTTGTTGCTAAGGTTAAGATGATAAGATAGGGAAATGAATGGGAAGCTGAAATTTTGAAGCAAACCTTTTAAACCAGAATCCTTAAGGCTTATATTGGTGACAGTTCCTGCCTCATTGCAGTGAATTCCATACCATTATTACATGATTCAGTTGAATTCCAAGAAGACAGGAATGATTAGCGCTTTGATTGTCAAGAGAAGACTTCCATTTTAGTAGAGCATTTGCTTCTTCTGTTACTCTATTATCAACAGTTGCAGCAGTAAGGAAATCAAAGGACAGAACAAGTTTGAAGAATAGTGAGGCTGCCATTTTAAGGACAAAAGAAGGTGTTTCTGATAAAGAATAGTTCAACTCAAAACAATGAATAAGAATTGCAGAAGATTAGAATAAGAATGAGACTTAGGGAAATGATACTACTAGTAATGGCAACTGTAGAACAAGGTGTTTACACTAAAAGGGTAATACCCTCCCTAGGGCACAGCCCCTCACACTCACAGCAAACAGCTAGAAGAATCAAAACAAAAAGATATGTCTGCCCATCCTAGCCACTCCACAACTCATTTAATACCCCTGCACACAAAGGACAAAATAACACCCCAAAATTACCCGACAAAGCACACACACAGCAATCAGTTGCCTTCCTTCCCTTTTTCTCTTCTTTCATACATATTCCATATTTTAGGGCCATAAGACATTTGGGCTATAATGGGCTTTTGCTTAACATTGCTGCCTGTGTGAGGAGTAGTCTTGTCCTCAAGACTAAAGTTTGGAAATTGGGCCCTAATCACAATCTCATCTTCCCAAGTTGCTTCCTCCTATGGCTTGTTTTCCTACTTGATCAACCAGTGTTGTATTTCTTCCCCATTCCTTGTTGTCGTGCGCTGCGATATGATTCTTTTGGGTTGAATAGTATGTTCCAGCTCCACCTCAAATCCTTCCGAAAGCTTGGGTTCTGTTTGTTGAGGCTGCAATGCTCATTTTAACATGGAAATATGGAAGACCGGATGAATTCTTGAACTCTCTGATAGTTGTAGTTCATGTGCAACGTCTCCCACACAATGTTTGATTTGAAATGGCCCATAAAAATAGGTTGCCAACTTCTGATTGACTCTTCGAACTACCCATTGCTGTCTATGGGGCTGGAGTTTTAAGTAAACCCAATTGCCCGCCTCAAACATCACCTCTCTCCTATGTTTGTCAGGTTCTTTCTTCATAGCCTGTTGTGCTCTTCCCAAATTGAATTTCAGCTGTTTCAACACTTCCATTCTATCCTCTAACTCTCTCGCCACCCAATCAACCTTAATTTCTCTCGAAACATATTGTAATGGAGTAGGAGGTTTCTGTCCTTACACTGCCTCAAAGGGAGTCATTCTCGTTGAAACATGATAAGTGGTGTTGTACAAGTATTCCGCCCACAGAAGCTAATAAGCCCATGTCCGGGGTTGCTCTACTACAAAACACCGTAAATAAGCTTCCAAACATCGATTTGTGACCTCCATTTGTCCATCCATTTCTGGATGATAGGTTATGGACAGGTGCAATTTAGTGCCCTGCTGTTTATACAACTCCTGCCAAAAAGAGCTCATAAAAATGGGATCCCTATCACTTACAATGAATTGTGGAAACCCATGCAATTGCACCACTTCCTCCATAAGTAAATCATCCATAATCTTGGTCGTGTAAGGGTGTTTAAGAAGTGCGAAGTGAGCATACTTACTTAATCGGTCCACCACAGCCAATATAGCATCGAACCCCTTGGATCTTGGCAGCCCTGTGATGAAATTCATGGATACTTCATTCCAAACAATCTCTGGAATATGCAATGGTTGTAGGAGTGTGAGCGGACGACCTTTTCGATGGAACGCGGACCCCCTTTCGGAAGGGGCACCTCGATTTCGGGCGGACCCCTCCCTCGCGTGTGGTTTTTATTATGGAAATTTGTTTTTAGAAAATTAGATTGTTTCGTAAAAGAATCGAGACCTAAATCTCTATAAAAAGTGTAGGAGTAGCCACCCGGCTCAGCTCAACTGGGAAATCACAGTGTAGCTGAACCAAAGCAGGAACTGCCACACTATTCAGAGATCTAGGTTTGCACAAGTCCCTTATTTCATGTCTAATCTAAATAAATATGGTCAATGTTCTATGATGACACTTTAAATTTCTAAAAATTGATTTTATTGAATTGAAACATACGACGTGCACACAAATAAAGATAAAGTAGTAAATATATATAAATTATTACAACCCAATCGAATTAAAATAAAAACTCTCGGTCTCACGTTACAAGCGCCTAGAATACACGAGAATCTAAAAATTACAATCGCCTAGAATACACGAATTAAGCTATAAATTACATTAAGAGTAAAAATAAAGAAATTAAAGCTGCAAAACAAATAGTTAGCACAGTTTATAGCACACCACAAATTGGACTCAAATAGGACAGAATTGGAGATTTTAGAGATCGGGGGCATGCATCTAGGGGGATAATCTGGTAGGCTCGGCTAGCCGGCCCGACTAGACCTGGAAAACATTTTGAAACGTCCATGTATTTTGGTTTTTTGAGAAAATCGTTTTAAAAATATTTTTCCTGTTTAATTTAATTTAACATGTGAGGTGGGTCGGTTTTCGGGAGAATCGGGTCTCCGTCGTGGTATTGTTCTAAATGCAATTTCACTAGAAATTAAATCTAAGGAAGTGAATGCACACAACAAAATTCATTTTTGGTGATTTTCTGGTTTTTCTGAATTTTTAGGATTTTTATGAATTTTTGTGATTTTTATTAATTTTATGGGTTTTTCCGGATTTTCTGCTTCAAGACGAGCACTATAGTCATGCGACTGTACCTTACCCTTAAGCAGAAATCACCAAATTTATTTAAATGAAAAGGTAAAAACCGGGGAAACTTAATAACGGTCATACGACTATAGTTAGAATGGCACGACTGTAATTACAGTCGTGCCTCTGTTCTTTGTGACAAGAACAGTGGTATGACTGTTCTTAATTTCCATAAACAGCAAGCCAAGAAAAATGAGTTTTATGTACGAAAATCAACCAAAACACCCAAAAAACACAGAAAAATAGGGGATTGAGGTATGTTTAGCTGATCCACCATAGGAATGACCCCTGGCAACGCACCAATCCACTTCAAATTGCTCCTTTTCCTTGGTGAGTCAAGGTTGCAAAATGGGTCCGAAATTCTCCAAAATGTCATGAATTTATGTAAATCTAAGGTCTGAAATTGATTTGTGGTTTATGTGATAAGTTTAACCTATGATTTCTAATTGATTTTAGGCTCTAACACTTTGAAATTAAAAAGAAAAGAGTAGAAGAAAGGATGAAGTTTTTAGGTTTTCTTTTTTCTCTTTTCCTTCAATTTCTCTCTCAAGTTTTTCTCTCAATTATTTTCTGCCAAAAGGTCCTCTCTTTCTTGCTGGTTTCTGCCTCTTATCCTTCCCTTGGTTCTCAAAGTAAACAAGCATTAATTGCTCCTGATTTTTGGCCAATTTTTTAAGTGAGAGGTATGGGCTCTACAACCTGCTCCGATCGTATAGTCGTACAACCATAATTTGAGTTAGAGTCGTACGATTGTAACAATGCCCCTACGACTGTAATTACAGTCGTGGTAGACACGGCTTTTTCTTTTTATTTTTATAAAGGGTCTGGAAAATTCCGTGTTCACAGGCTGCCCCTCGTGTAGCCAAAATCCGATTTTCGGTGTGGATTTAGGTAAACTATAAAGAACATGGATTTTCACGTTGGTATACATGCGTGTGGCTCATGTGTGAATCTTATGTGACTTTTGGTAGTCAGGTGGTACATGTGCCTTTTGCATAAGGACAACACCGAGGAGAGGCGATTTTTGGAGTCAAATAGCCGCGTATGACCTACCGTACAGAGCCATAGTGTTTGTGGTGTGCAATTGGTAAGCGTATTTATTCCTCGATCGATAATTTTGAAACAAAAATTTTTGCCCCTTCGATCAAGAATAAATACAGGTAGATGTTTTTTTTTGTTACCTTTCATAGTCATGTAGGACTGAATTTATGAAGTGTGTGATAGTCGTGTGCAACTTGGCACACTCAACGGACTGAGACTGAATTTTAGGTTCCCTTTTAAAGTCGTGGTGGACTAAATTTGTTGAAATGTGTGACAGCCGTGTGCAACTTGGAGCACTCAACGGACTGAGACTGAATTTTGGGTTCCTTTTTAAAGTTGTGGTGGACTAAATTTGTAATGTGTGACAGCCATGTGCAACTTGGCGCACTCAACGGATTGAGACTAAATTTTGGGTTCCTTTTTAAAGTCGTGGTGGACTAAATTTTTTGAAATGTGTGACAGCCGTGTGCAACTTAGCACACTCAACGGATTGATACTGAATTTTGGGTTCCTTTTTAAAGTCATGGTGGACTAAATTTGTAATATGTGACAGCCGTGTGCGACTTGGCACACTCAACGGACTGATACTGAATTTTGGGTTCCTTTTTAATGTCGTGGTGGACTAAATTTGTAATGTGTGACAATCGTGTGCAACTTGGCGCACTGAACACGCTAAGACTGAATTTTGGGTTCCTTTTTAAAGTCATGGTGGACTAAATTTGTTGAAATGTGTGATAGCCGTGTGTAACTTGGCGCACTCAACGGACTGATACTGAATTTTGAGTTCCTTTTTATAGTCATGGTGGACTAAATTTGTAATGTGTGACAACCGTGTGCAACTTGGCGCACTCAACGGATTGAGACTGAATTTTGGGTTCCTTTTTAAAGTCGTGGTGGACTAAATTTGTTGAAATGTGTGACAATCTGGTATGACTTGGCATACAAGATGGGTCGAAAATACAATTTTGTGAAATTGTACTTATAGTGGACGAGGTGGACCATTGTTAGAAAAATTAGTAGCTGGCATGTTGACCCTGCAAAATCACTAAAATATCTTCCTGTAGGGAATATCAAATATTTGGTGATAAAATAGGGTTTAGGAAATAAATAAGAAAATAAAAGAATATTATTATTATTATTTTTCCTTTTTCCTTTTACAGTCGTACGACTGTATTTGAAATTCAACTATAGTCGTACGACTGTAGATGAAGTACAGTAGTACGACTGTACTTCGCGGGCAGAAAGAATTAAAGGGGCGTTCCCCCCCCCCTTCGTTTCACATCTCTTACTCTTTTCCATTTTCTCTCTAAAAAAAACCGAACCTCAAACTTTTGATTTCAACAAGATGTTGAAGAAACTCGGGAAAAAGTTGAAGAAAATCACTACAAATCAGATCCAGGGACCCAGTAATGTGCAGGATATTTCATTTGTTAGCGTCGCGGATGGATACGGGCACCCTCGCTATGTGGACCACTTTGGAGTCCGCTTTGGGTCCGAATCCCTATCTTACTAGAGATGGGCTCCCATTTGTCGTCAATTCAGGTTGGCATCTGAATCTGAGCCTCAATTTTGAATTTTTCAATATTTTTCCATTTGATTTTTTTTTAATTTGATTTGCATGATTTACTGCTTTCTGGGTGAATTAATTAAGCAGAATGCATGTTAGGAGCCTCATGTAATTCATAGGAACAAGAATCTAGGGAAAAACGAGTTAGAAAATGTGAAAAAATGATTTGGCCAAAATTCTGCCCACAGGGAATATGAACACTCGTACGAGTGTTCCTACAGTCGTACTACTGTAGTTGCCATTCCACTCTTTTTTTTTTTGATGATGATGATTAATGATAAATATTATGATATATGCCTGCTTTTTTTTTATGATGATGATGATTAATGATAAATATTATGATATATGCATGCTTTTTTTTTATGAATTAATGATGATGATGATTATGATTAATGTGATAATTGTGCAAAAATTAAATGTGTATTCGTTGTACTTCCTGAATGTGTAGGATAGGGAGATTTCTGGCTGTCGAACTCTCTCTCTACCCCGGGTCTGGTGGGGTCACCTTTCCGAGTCTGTGAGGGCCTGGGTTAGGCTCTTGGGCTTAGAGACATTTATTCTTTCACTGCCGAAGAGTACTCCTCATACTACTCATGCCGTGATGACGGTATTGTGTGAGAGGTGGGTCTGCACCACCCACACCTTCCATCTCCCCATAGGCGAGTTCACTGTCACTCCCTTAGATTTTGCTGCGATTACGGGTTTTGGGTCTGGCGGTACCCCGATCGGCTTCAATTGCTACCTGACCCGGCATCAGCTAGTGGATGACTACATTAGTAGACTAATTGGCTGCACCCCCAAGAAGGGGAAGATTTTATGCTCTAGGGTAGAGGCTTATTGGGCTGCTCGCCCAAACCCTTCGGAGGAGGACGTGGAGAGGTATACTCGGGCTTACGTGCTCGTTCTGCTGTCCTGCACACTGATCCCCACCGGCCAGAGTACTTGTAACATGACGCTGCTCCCTACTCTGGTGGATTTGGCTGCCTTTCCCTCTTTGGATTAGGCCTGAGCTGTGTTGGGGCAGTTGTACTACGGACTAGACCTGTGTGCTAGGGGGAGGCAGCAGGAGATATTAGGCTTTTGGCTCTACCTACTGGTATTACCTTTTTCTCCTTTTTTTTGTTGACTCTTTTACTAATTGCTAATTTGGGTATTCGAGCATCGTATCCTGGAGCCACCGGAGTTGAGAGATATGCAGGGTGAGGATCACCCGACTGTTCTGCGTTCCTGGACTCAGGGATGGCAGGGCATCGGTCGTGATCTCAGGGAGATCCGGTAGGGTCTTCAGGAGGTCTCCTGGCAGAGGGTAAGCAAACAAATTCTCTTTAGCAAGAAAAATTCAATTTAGTATTTACTTACCTGTTCTGAAATCTTTGTTTCTGTGATTGTGTTGTTGCAGCTTGACCACTTTCCATGGCGAGGTCAGGGAGCCTTGCCTCCTGTTGTGCATGTTTTTATGCGGTATGATGACCGCAGGCTTGTCCTGGAGTGTCCTATGTCCCAGGAGTGGTACCTGAGCGAGTGTCTTTGTCTAGCTTACCATGTAGACGGCCCTATTGGCTGGCTTGTTCCTCACCGCTCCCTCGCTCATTATTTCGGCCTCACTTTGCGGATCCTACTGAGGACCAGGATATTTTCGGCGATGGATACAGAGTTGACACCATTGATGGCGACTATCCGGCTTCCATCCGTGAGTGCCTGTTGCCCGTCTAGGGTAATGCACCGGCGGCTCCTCCTGGTCGTCAGGTATTTATTTATTTATTTATTTTTGTTTGTTTTTGTTTTTGTTTTTGTTTTTTTATTGTGTCTAATATCTTTTCATTTGCAGGTTAAGAGGCGTTGAGGGTCGAGTTCTGCTCAGCCGTCTGGTCCAGTATATAAGGGAGCTGAGACCGCCACTACTTGAGGGCATGCCCCTGTTCAGGACAAGAGTCATCCTGTGCGTTCCAGCGGTGCTGCGACGTCTACTTCTCAGGCAGCTGGAGTGGTAGAGGGTCAGCTGGTGACGGAGCTGAGGAGCAGCTTCAGTCTGATAGGGCTAGATGGTAGCTATGCTTATAGGGAGCTGCCGATTCACCGTGAGCGGCCGCATACATTTGCCCCTGCGGACACCACTCATGTAAGTCTTTTATCTCCTTTATTTTTGACACTCTTGTATGTTCTAGGTCCCTCGGGCTCAGGTGCAGGATATAGCCCATCAGTACTTGGGCTTGGAGGCCTTTATGGTTCACGAGAACGCCGCTTGGGTGGTAAGCATTCTGTTGTCCCTGTGTTATCATATGATTTATGCAATGCATGAATGAATATGTATGTATCTATGCATGTTAATTTGTATTGTTATTTTGCAGACTCAGGTACGGATGCTCCAGGATCAGGCTAGGTAGGCAGCAGCTTCCGAGGCTCGGGCCTTGGCTGCTACACATGAGCCGACCCGGGTGCGAGCTCACCTGAACCGGGTGCAGACCAATTTGAACCTGGTGCAGGAAGACTTCGATACTTATAGGGCAGTGCATCCCGGCGAGTCTGAGTCATCTGAGGATGAGAGCTAGATGGGGTGTTTTGTACTACACATTTTTTTTTTTTGCATAAAATTCTAACTGAGCTTCACTTATTTATAACATGAACTTTATTTTCATTATCGTGGGCTTGGATGCAATAGCCTACTAATGGATGTTTATTTGTAATGGCACGATGTATGCGATACGAACGTCTAAGCAGAATATCAAACATGCATAATATCATTACAACGACATCACAATGAGTACGATAGAGAAATTAACAGTGACTCCAGCTTTAGACATCACCCTCTTCTTGTTACCAACACGTCCTCTCAGTTTTCCGTGTCAGAAATTTTCTCTTTGTGATGATTTTTTTTTAATGGTCTAAGAGTCTTGCGCGAGCAATCCAGCCGGATTGATCTCTCCGTATTGATCTGTTTTGAGATTGGAAAGCACACCTTGACAATGTTCATCAGAAGTCGTGAGAACATTGCTGCTGATGACATCCAGTGGTTTGGCCTTTTCCTGCCCCTAATATTAAAGGTTTGTATTTGGGGTATAAAACAATGAATCGGATATGGTTTGCTGCGTGCTGTCACCCGTATGTGGACATTGACATGCAATGACATGACGAGTGCATATTGAACATCAAAATTGAATATAAAGCATCCACGACATAATGAATGTGGATGCATTAGGAAAATCCAAAGTGTGGCTCTAGTTTTGATTGATGACCCTTCAAATTACCAATATGTCCTTTCGGTTTTCCACATTGGAGCATTTTTTTTTGCTAACATATGTCAAAGTGTACAACTGAGCGCTGAACTGCATCAATTGATTACCCATTGGATCCTCCAAGAGTTTAAACCCATATGCATGTTTCCAATTCACCTCAGATTCCAACTCACGCACAGTTCTCAAAGATGAACATAGCTTTTAATCCTTAAAAGTATGGCCCCAGAAGGTGAAAGAACCACCGGTAAGTAGTCTTTTCCGTTGTGGCCGAATACTGAGTTTTTGAAATGGTTGGTAAATGCAACTTTCTTTTGGATATTGTCGTAGCAGACTTTGCAAGTACTCCCATTCACGATTGTTGAAGGGTTTGTAAAACCCTGTTGCCCTAACACTGTTGGTGAAGTTCATGGGTGCATAACCAGAATTTCCTCCAGTCTTGGAGTCCATAGGCAAATAAAGGAAATCATAAGCAGACTGTTCTTTGGACTTACCCTTGTTTTCCTCCAGACAATGTTTGTCCAGAATTTGCAGCATTGCTCCAATATTGTTGGTGAAGTCCACTAATGCACCACCAGGATTGAAGAGAAGTGGTGTGGGATAAAAGAGTATTCTCAATCTAGTACAAGTTGATGATAAACAAAAACTGATTGAAACAGTGCCATAACCATTTGCTTCGTCGTCCTTTTGGTGATGAGAAGATGCGGAAAAGTACGATATGGGACAGCATTGGGGTTCAATTTCTTGTTAGAAACCATTGATGGAAAAGAATAAGGTTTCAAAGAATCAATTCTAGAGAGAAGAATAAACGGGCAATTCATCAAACAAGTGTTCGTGCCCTATATGTAAACGGAAGCGAAAGGGTGTTGAAGGTATGGATGAAGATCGAGATGGGGAGTGTTTTGGGTTTGAAAATATAGGAGCCCAAATCTTTCACGGGTTGTTTGAAAATGAGAAAGTCCAAATTTTTCACAAAAAGGGTGCGAAAGATCCGGTGGCGATGGAAATTAAGATGGTGAGTCATTCCCGTATTATCTGTAGCTGCCATATGAGAGAGAAATTCTTCCGTCTGCACTGTTTTTTTTTTAAGGAACTAAATCCAAGCCACAACCACCTCTTGGTTTTCCTACTGCATTCAAATTCGTGCATGTCATGTGTGCTTAATATGCCTTTTTGGATGAACAATGCATACGTGATGTCATGTGCACAGGGATGTCATGCAAACAAGATTATACATGCACTACAACCAAGGAATGATTCAGAGTTTTATAATAAGGTGGATGGTGAAGGTCATTTGAATTTCTTGGTGGTTGGTGCTTTGGATAAGTTTGGGTTTTTATCTTCGGGGTTTTAGTATAGGGTACTTTCTTGGGTATGGAATTAGGCTTACAGCTTCATTTTGGGGATCTACTTTGAATTTTAGCAATAGCCTTGGGTTTTTTTATAATTTAGGTATTATGTAGGTTGCTCAAATTGACACTTTAGGGTAGGATCAAAAGCATTTTGGACCGTGATTTGAAAGGACCGCTGATCTGGGTCGGTAAATGGCTCGGCAGAGATAATGCCATCCCATTACTTATTTCTCGCTCAAGCTCACTTTTCAAGAGGGGGTTCAATCAGAGATAGATTCACTTTTAGGTTCCCCACAATACTCAGAATGATGTCATGCATTTTGATATTATGTGTGTTGGATATGTCGTTTCAGATGGTCAAATGCATGCATAATGCCATGTACAAGTAATCATCACATAAGTAAGACAAAAATAAATCTCATTGCATTCATGATGAATTCAATACATCCCACAAACAAAATGAGTCCCTTGTAAGAAGGGAGTCTCCAAGAGGCATTGATCTCATAGAATCCGATTATTTTCCGATTGGTCACCATTTCAGCTTCAACATCCTCGACCCACTCTTATCAAACCAGACCCTGAAGTTCT
The DNA here is from genome assembly GCA_039660915.1 of Euphorbia tirucalli. Lineage (NCBI taxonomy): Eukaryota > Viridiplantae > Streptophyta > Magnoliopsida > Malpighiales > Euphorbiaceae > Euphorbia > Euphorbia tirucalli. Next base: position 9,716,238 of record CM077634.1, on the reverse strand, counting down.
TCATCATATTCCTCTCCTCGAGAGACTTGAGAAATTTCCTTGGTGGTCTCCCTAATCTCCCCTGTTCGTTTATTAGAGAGGGTAGAGGTTTCCAATTTCCCATCGTCAACTAGCTTCTGGATCTCCTTTCTTAAAGCAAAACAATCATTGGTCTGATGTCCTCTTGCTACATGATAGCTACAGAAATTGTTCTTTTGTGCTTTTTCCTACTCTACAAATGGTCTGATACTCTGCAGCAAACCCTCCTTTCTACATCTGAGGAATAGCTTGCTTAATGAGTCAGCCCATGGAGAAATGCCTTTTTCGCTACCCCCGGTAGGTGGGTTTTTGGTATGCCGTGGAATGGAGTCGGTGCCAACATTCGTCTTAAGGGGCCTCTTCAGTTCTATTTCATCAGTCAGCCTTGGCAAACCCGAATCATGGTGAGAGGTCCTTCCAAGGTGTCGAGGGTGAGTGTTAGCAATCTGGGCATTTTGTTTCTCTCTAGCATCAGTATTGGAGTCTGAGAATATTGTATTTTTCATTTTCCCTTCGAGTTTTGCCACTCGTGCTTCCAATTCGGTGCACTTTACTGTCAGTCTTTCTACTCTGTTAAGATCACCTCCCAGCACTTCTCTCAGCATTGCTACCGCTTCCTTCCTGACTGCCTTTCGAAACCGTGATGAGGCGATATGATCCTCCATGATATCTGTTATGGTGTTGAAGTTCATTGGGTTGGCCATTCTCGAAATCTTTTCCCTTTTCCCTCTGATAAGAACACTTATTAGCATTGACGGGCGCATACGCATGAAGAATACCAAATCACAGATGATATAGGCATGAATGCATGATGGGATATGTATGTGCATGAATGATGAGTTGCATATGTGATGTCACGAGGGAGATGATGATGAGGATGATTTATTTTATTTTATTTTATTTATTTATTTTCTGGACATTCCAAGAACACCTAATGCCATGCAAGAGATAATGCGAAAAGATCACGTGTAGACCGCCACACAAAAAGGGTTCGGCGCTTTTGGAGCACCTAGTGAACTTTGTGAAATGATCGCGTGTGTGCCAACACGCGGTCAGAGTTTTGACACCTTGTAGGTCCATAAGATGAAGTGAAATGGTCACGCAGGGGCCGGCCCATGGACAGAGTTCTGATGCTTTTGAGGCATATGATATGAGATGGTGTTTACAGATAAGTCATGTGTAGGTAAGGACATGGACGGAAGTACGGTGTTCATGGAACGCCTTTCATGATTCGGTAATGTTATGAAATGCCCCTATATGCGTAATAATCCGGTATTCGTGAAGCACCTCAAATGATACAATAATGTCATGTAACAATCCAAAATGGATCGTGACACACCAACAGAACTTCGGCATCCCCACGATGCTAATGATAAATGACATGAAGCCATGCAATGATGTCGTGTGACCTGCTACACAAAAATAGACCTAAGACCATTGTGGTCTCCTATTGAATGAAATGGTCTAATGAAATGGTCGAGTGTATTCTGGTACACGGGCAGAACACGGGTAGTTTTAGGACTCTCGATATGTTATGAAATGAAATGACCGTGAAGGATATCCTCAGATTGTCCTTAATTTAAATGATATGAAATGACGTGAATGCTTGTGTCACATAAAAATGCAAGTGGCTGCACAAAAACGTGGTTAGGATGTATGACATACATGATGATGTCGTGTATGCTTTGCGAAGATAACAATATATAGGACCTAAATGTGCATGGCACGCAAATAAAATGTTGTGGCTGCATGAAAATGTGGTTAGAATAAATGCCATGCTTATGTTGATGTCTTAAAAATGGCTGCGAAAACGTGGTTAGAATGGCACATAGGCAAAGTTTCGGCGCTCGGGGAGCACCTTGGGTTCTTGTGATGTGAAATGAGATGAACATGCGCGTGGCACATGGTCGGGATTTTTTGTGCTCGGGGGGGGAGCACCTAAATGATTCAATATGTGAACTGAATTTTTTCAGTAGTCGTGGAGCACCTAAATGATTTAATGGATACGATGAAATTTTTCGGCGCTCTTGGAGTGCCTAAATGACTTAATGTATGTGATGAAAATTTTCGGCGCTCGTAGAACACCTAAATGATTTAATTTATGTGATGAAATTTTTCGGCGCTCGTGGGGCACCTAAATGATTTAATGTATGTGATGAAATTTTTCAACGCTCGTGGAGCACCTAAATGATTTAATGTATGTGATGAAATTTTTTGGCGCTCGTGGAGCGTCGAAATGACTTAATGTATGTGATAAAATTTTTCGGCGCTCATGGAGCACCTAAATGATTTAATGCATGTGATACAATTTTTTGGTACTCGTGGAGCACCTAAATGATTTAATGTACGTGATGCAATTTTTCGGCGCTCGTGGAGCACCTAAATGATTTCCTACTTGGTAGGCGGTGAGATGTGTATGACCCTTCTGGGGTTGGTCAAGGACCACATGAATGTTTTATGCATGACATCCGTTCCATATGGCTACAGAGCAAATTGGTTAGTGCTTATGACAATCAAATGATGCACATGAATTAATTTTTTTTCACACAATGAGGAAATGCATGGCTGCAAAAATATGGTTAGTGTAAATGTCACACGGGTGATTGAGTTAGTATGTCATGTTCGTAAAACAATGTTGATGGTGGTATGTCATGAGGAAACAAGAGACAGGTAGCATATTGCATACAAAGCATATTCTTCGAACCTTATTCCTCCAAACGTGTTCGGTCTCAAAAATTCTAACCGAGTCCTAGGTGGGGTTCTCTTCTATCATCAACCGGGGATGACGAAGGTGCAATTTATAATATTCACACAATTTATTTTGGTATCCTAAGGGAATCCAACTAAGGTTGCCCATACGAGTTCGGTCCAAGTCGGGTTAAAATCAAGGCTCTCATAGCAAAATATACTCCTCACTTCTCCCCACTCAAGGGTCCGAATGAAGGAGTTCGTACGAGGCTATGGGTGGTGTTTCGTATCCATGCCCCTAAGACCATGAGGAACAAAGGTGACACTTCAACAATTCACCGGGCTAAATAATGGATACTTAACCTAATGCAAGCATGTCTAACTAAGAATGCAAATTAAAATGCAATGCAAGAATCATCTGCTTTATTTTGATTAGACATTTTTCAGGGCTCATCAAATTCTTTTAAGTTCAAAAAAAACTTTTGTAAGAAATCCCCAACGGAGTCGCCACTGTGAGCGGACGACGTTTTCGGCGGAACGCGGACTCCCTTTCTAAAGGGGCGCCTCGATTTCGGGCGGACCCCTCCCTCGCGTGGGGTTTTATTATGGAAATTCATTTTTAGAAAATTAGATTGTTTCGTAAAAGAATCAAGACCTAAATCTCGATAAAAAGTGTAGGAGTCACCACCCGGCTCAGCTCAACCGGGAAATTACAATGTAGCTGAACCAAAGAGAGAACTGCCACACTTTTTAGAGATCTAGGTTCGGACAAGTCCCTTATTTCATGTCTAATCAAAATAAATATGGCCAATATTCTATGATGACACTTTAAGTTTCGAAAAATTGATTTTATTGAATTGAAACATACGGCGTGCACACAAATAAAGATAAAGCAGTAAATATATATAAATTATTACAAACCAATCGAATGAAAATAAAAACTCTCGGTCTCACGTTACAAGCGCCTAGAATACACGAGAATCTAAAAATTAGAATCGCCTAGAATACACGAATTAAGCTATAAATTACATTAAGAGTAAAAATAAAGAAATTAAAGCTGCAAAACAAATGTTTAGCACAGTTTATAGCACACCACAAATTGGACTCAAATAGGACAGAATTGGAGATTTTAGAGATCGAGGGCATGCATCTAGGGGATAACCGGGTCGGCTCGGCTATCCGGCCTGACTAGACCTGGAAAACATTTTGAAACGTCCCCGTATTTTGGTTTTGTGAGAAAATCATTTTGAAAACATTTTTCCGGTTTAATTTAATTTAACATGTGAGGTGGGTCGGTTTTCGAGAGAATCGGGTCTCCGTCGTGGTATTGTTCTATATGAAATTTCACTAGAAATTAAATCTAAGGTAGTGAATGCACACAACAAAATTCATTTTTGGTGATTTTCTGGTTTTTCTGAATATTTAGGATTTTTGTGAATTTTTGTGATTTTTATGAATTTTTATGGGTTTTTCCCGTTTTTTTGCTTCTGGGCGAGCACTACAGTCGAGCGACTGTATCTTACCCTTAAGCAGAAATCGCCAAATTTATTTAAATGAAAAGGTAAAAACCAGGGAAACTTAATAACAGTCGTACGACTATTGTCAGAATGGCACGCCTGTAATTACAATCGTGCCTCTGTTCTTTGTGACAAGAACAGTCGTACGACTGTTCTTAATTTCCAGAAACAACAAGCCAAGAAAAATGAGTTTTATAGATGAAAATCAACCAAAACACCTAGAAAACATAGAAAAATAGGGGATTGAGGTATGTTTACCTCTTTGGTGCTGATCCACCATAGGAATGACCCCTGGCAACGCACCAATCCACTTCAAATTGTTCCTTTTCCTTGGTGAGTCACGGTTACAAAATGGGTCCGAAATTCTCCAAAATGTCACGGATTTATGTAAATCTAAGGTCTGAAATTGATTTGTGCTTTGTGTGACAAGTTTAACCTACAATTTCTAATTGATTTTAGGCTCTAACACATTGAAATTAAAAAGAAAAGAGTAGAAGAAAGGATGAAGTTTTTGGGTTTTCTTTTTTCTCTTTTCCTTCAATTTCTCTCTCAAGTTTTTCTCTCAATTATTTTCTGCCAAAAGGTCCTCTCTTTCTTTCTGGTTCTGCCTCTTATCCTTCCCTTGCTTCTCAAAGTAAACGAGCATTAATTGCTCCTGAGTTTTGGCCAATTTTTTAAGTGAGAGGTATGGGCTCTGCAAACTGCTCCGATCGTATAGTCGTACGACTGTAATTTGAGTTACAGTCGTACGACTGTAACAATGCCCCCACGACTGTAATTACAGTCGTGGTAGACACGGCTTTTTTTATTTTTATAAAGGGTTCGGAAAATTCCATGTTCACAAGGAGCCCTACCGGAGTCAATGTAGAAGCCTTGTAGCATTGACAAATTTCGCAATTCCTTACAAATTATCGGACGCTTTTGCTCATGCCCACCCAATAGATGCTGGCTGCCAATTTTCAATACGTTCGACAAAAACCTGAGTGACCCCCTGATGGAGTGACATGATATTCCTATAGCAACGAAGGTATAAGAGGAGAGGTTGAGGAAATCACTAATCTATTCTTGTGAAGCAGGATTCTGTCTCTCAATTGAAATCCTAGTCTTGACCCTGGATCTTGTTGTAAATCTGCCTTGATCTTAGTTCAACTGAGAATTTGCCTCGACCTCTTTAATCAATTGAGCCCCTTCTTCCCAATGCGGGGAAGATTTCAGCAATGTCAATTCCCCTTCTTCTCCTCGTCGTGAAAGAGCATCATCTGCTGAATTAAGCTTTCCTAGGTTATAAAAAATTTCAAATTGATACCCCAATAATTTAGCCACCCAATTCTGCTGGTGACACGTTGTAATTCACTATTCTAAGAGGTGTTTTAAATTTGTTCAGTGAAAACCCTGAACTTTCTTCCCATCAAATATGTTCTCCAGTGACGAATTACAAGTGCCAAACCCATAATTTCCTTGTCATAGGCTGACTTGGTAAGATTTTTGTCTGCTAAGGCCTCATTAAAGAAAGCCATTAGCCTCGAATTCTGCATAAGGACAGCGCCAATCCCCCTCCCTAAGGCATCACATTCAATGTCAAATGTCTCTGCAAAATTAGGCAGCGCCAAGACCGGGGTTGAAGTAAGCACTGCCTTGGGTTGTTCAAAAGCACCCTGTGTATCTGCATCCCAACAAAATCCTCCCTTTTAAGTTAATTCAGTTAAGGGTTTAGCAATCTTGACATTATTGGCGATGAACTTGCGGTAGTATCTCGTAAGACCAAGAAATCCTCTCACTGCTTTCGCTGATTTTGGGACACGCTAAGTCATGATTGCTTCCACTTTAGTGGGATCCATTGAAATGCTATCTCCCTTAATTACATGCCCTAAGTACTCTACAGATTTGCATCCGAATTTGCATTAAGATATTAGCTATAAATTGAGGATGAGATAATACTCCCAATATAACTTCGATATGCTTCAAGTGCTCCCCCCAAGTTCCACTAAAAATTAATATGACATCAAAGAAAACGAGGGCATATTTTCGCAAGAATGGCTAAAACAACTTATTCATCATGGCCTGAAAAGTAACAGGTGCATTAGTCAACCCAAACGGCATCACCAGATATTCGTAGTGCCCATTGTGAGTTCTAAAGGTTGTTTTCTCCACATCTCCCTCTTGCATAAGTATTTGATGGTACCTGGACTTTAAATCCACCTTGGAAAAATATTGAGCACCATATGACTCCTCTAATAACTCATCTACTACTGGAATAGGATACTTGTCCGGGATTGTCACTTTATTCAAAGCCTAATAGTCCACACACATTCTCCATGTCTTATCTTTCTTCTTTACGAGCAAAACTAGACTTGAATTCCCACTATTACTATTCCGAACAATCCCCTGTTTTAGCATCTCCTAAACCTATCGCTGAATTTCATCCTTGCAATTATAAGGATAGTGATAGGGCCTCACACATATAGGTCCACTTCCCGGAATCAAATTAATGGCGTGTGTAATTTGACTTGGTGGAGGCAGCCCCTTAGGGTCTTGAAACACCTGTGAGAATTGACTGAGTAATCGATTGAGTTGCTGTTGCTGCTTAATCCCTAATTCTTCCTTGTTCGTATTGTTGCACTTAAGAGGAATTGACCCTTCATCTATAATTCCCAGCCATGCTTGTAAGGAAAACCCTTTTGACTTATCACTAATCACCACTAACTCTGCCATCTTACCACCCTGCCTAAACTTTATCTTCCTTTGCCTCCAATCATGCCACACCTCACCCAACGTTCATAGCCATTCCATTCCCAAAATCATATCTAGGTTCCCAATGTCAAACATTAAAGCCCTTATCTCACACTGAAATTCCCCCATTGTAAATTTAATTGTTGGGCACTGTTCCTTAATTCGGACCCGATATCCACCCCCTAAGCGAATCACCACTTCTCTTCCCACTTAAGCCTTTAATCCTAGTGAATTCAACAACCTTTTTGAAATAAAGTTATGTGTTGCCCCACTATCAATAAGGATAGAGATTGGGATCCCCTGTACTTCACCTTGGTACTTCACTGTCTTCAATTCATCCCCTTGCTGCTACTCGCCCATTCAATTCGAGAACTCAATATTCCCCTACTGCGTCACCACATTCAGCCATCTGTCCTTCCAATTCTGCCTCCGCAAGAACAATCTCGCCCTCCTCACTAACTTCCTCATCATCGACCAATAGTAACAGTTGCAACTTTCCCTCATGACAGTGGTGCTACGGAGAGTAGGCTTGGCCGCACCTGAAACAGTGACCTTTTCTTCACCGTTCTTCCCACTCCTTTTGGGTGATATGGCGTGTTCCTTTATCGAGTAGAGCTGTTTGACATGAAAGAGAAGAGTGGCTGCTTCCCTTTGGTAGTTCTCCTCTATACTACTTGTTTCTGATGCACTTCCCACCCCTTTTAGTAGCTGCCCTAGTTTTGGCCCTTTTGTTATTAATAGAGCCCATTCCACTATCAGCCCTAATAGCCCCTCTCAACATGCCTTGGCTCACGTGGCTTCCAGCTCTCTGCGTCACCCTTCTTCCCACTCGGCTTTCACCGCCAAATCCCATCTCTCTGTTAATCGACGCCTCTGCCGTCTGAGCAAGCTTCATCGCTTCCAAACGTGTTTCCAGGCTATGCATCTTAATCTTTTCTAAAATTTCAAACTTCAATCCACTCATGAAATATCCCACATACTGCATCTCTGGTTGTCTCGAAATCAATGATGCTACTAGCTCAAAGTCTTCTATTAAGTCAGACACAGTGCCTATTTGTCTCATGGAAGCTAGTTCTTCATAAGGATTCTGAATTTCAAGGTTGCTGAAATGTTGCATCAGTTCATCTTTGAAAATTTCCCATGTTATTTGCAGTGTAGACTCTTGTAACACCGTAAACCAATTGATAGCCACCCCCTCCATACAGATTTCTACGTTGTGTAACCACAGCTCCTTAGGAGTTTGGTTAATACGGAAATAGGTCTCTTCTCTCGTGATCCACCCTCTTGGGTCCAGTCCTTCAAACCATGGCAGTTTAACCCTTCTTCCGGCCATTTGCCCGTTAGCAGAACCAGAACCTTAGTTATTAGTGGTATTGTCCATGGCAGCACTACCTCCACCAGGGGTAACGCTTCCCCTGCCGGCCTCAAGTCTTCTTTCAAGTTGTCTTCTTGAATTTGTTGTCATATTTTATCCCATTTGAGCATGGACGCCGGAGTTATGGCCCCCTCCCTCATTCCTTACTTCCTGCGAAATAGATTCATCCACTCCCACCGGTTGTTTGTCTTGCCTTTTCATATGGAGTCTAGTTTCCTCTACAGATTGTTGTAACAACATGAAGGATTGGTTCATAAGGTGAAACTCTTTTTTCATGATTGAAAAGTCCTTGTGCAACGCACCAATATCCTTCTAGATAGTGGATATTTGTTTGTCCAACCCTGTAATTTTTTTTGCAGTTTCCTCAAACCTCCCTTGCACTTTTGGATCCATGTCGCCGGTGTTTGACATCTGGCAGGTCAGACCAATTTGATAAAGAACAGTTCAACTCAAAATAATGAATAAGAATTGTAGAAGATTAGAATAAGAATGAGACTTAGGAAATAATACTACTAGTAATGGCAACTGTAGAACAAGTTGTTTACACTAAAAGGGTAATACCCTCCCCAAGGCACAGCCCCTCACACTCACAGCAAACAGCTGAAGGAATCAAAACAAAAAGATATGTTTGCCCATCCTAGCCACTCCTCAACTCGTTTAATACCCCTGCACACAAAGGACAAAATAAAACCCCAAAATTACTCGACAAAGTACACACAGAGCAATCAGTTGCCTTCCTTCCCTTTTTCTCTTCTCTCATACACGTTCCATATTTTAGGACCATAAGACATATGGGTTATAATGGGCTTTTGCTTAACAATTTCTCGATTAATATGTCTCTTTTTGTTAACACAATAAATCACAATGATCCACATAAATATGGTGTGAAATTAGGTACTAATTACTTTGAAATATTTGTTTTGGTTGATTACTTTGTATTATATGTTGTCCAATTTACCTTATTCCATTTAATTTTCAAATAATAATACACAGTACTTCAGCTTGTTATTTTTACCCCAAATTAAATATTTTGGGAAAATTTCAAAGAAAAAAGAAACTTCAAGAGCTGGTATTATTGGTTTTGAGGTTTTACACTCAAATTTTTTGTGACAAAATGGTACTTGTGGTTTCGATGTTAGCGAAATGAGGAGTTTTGGTAACATTTGATAGAACATAGGACATTTTTGTTAGATCACTTTTTTTTCCTCTTATTATTATTATTATTATTATTATTATTATTATGTCTTTTTTGTGATGGTCTTTGTTAGTCGGGCGAGAATGGTCGCAACGAGTTATGGTAGTATTTCTGATCAAAGATGGTGGCAATAAGGTTCAAATAAGTTTGGTGATATGGTCCACGGAAGAGGAGACTCGGTTCTGCGGGGAGAAAGCAAAAGAAAAAAAAAAGAGAGAGAGAGAAAACAAAGAAAAAAAATTAATTGAACAAAAAAAGTCATCAGCAGAAAGTTTCATTCTATAATAGAAATTTTCAGTCCTTGAAATGTCAAAGCACGAAACTATATATAGTTTTTTTTAGAACTTTTTCCCTAATATTTTTAGTTTTTCTAGCTAATCTGCAAAGCTTCAATCGACACACTAAATGATCGAGTCAACACATCACATAATCAAATACAAAAAGTTTTAATGAAATATCTCTATTTTCTATCAACTGAACCATTATGTATGAGTATGATACATACATTTTGAAACAAATTTTGATAGGTAAATAAGTGAAATTACCTACATATATTTGTTTGCCATATAAAAAGAATATATATATATATTATTTTATGTAATTCGTTCTTTTCTATCAGTGTATTTAATTTGGGCTAAAAATCATTAATAGTACATGAATTTTGTCTTTAGTACATAAATTTCAAAACTTGATATGAAAGTACACCAGCTTAACACTTTACTAACATAATGATCAAAATAACCATTGACCATGAAAAAAATCTTTGACCTCTTGTGGAACCGTTAAAAGTAGATGATGTCACCCATTTCAATCTTTTTTCTTCCATTATGTTAGTAAAGTGCTGAATTGGTGTACTTTTGTGTCAAGTTTTGAAGTTCATGTATTGATATGTTAGTAAAAGAAAAATTCATATACTATTTGATGATTTTTAATCATTTAATTTGATTTGTATCCACATACAATTTATAATCTCCGAGAGGAGCCATTAACTCAATCGAATTGACAAATCAATTCTTAATATTGGCTTTTTTATTGAGGTTCTACCAAGAAATTTGGTGATATAATTATATAGCTAGATTGGAAAAAAAAAATTCTTTCTGAAAAAGATTTCATTGATAAAAATCATGCACTAAGGTCTCATATACATCAAAACAAAGTGGATGAGTTTAATAATATCCCAACTATATAATCATTTTTCAAAGACAGAATTGGCGGGTCTAAGTGTGGAAAATTTTGCATAAAGAAAAGTGATGATATAATTAATTAGTATTTTTGAGATATGAGAGCCCTGAAAGAGATAACGAAGTGTTACTATTAAAGTAATTACCACTAAGGTCAAGATACTCCAGCTTGTTCAATTTGACTATACATATAGAAACTCTCATTAATTAGTCTTGCTCCCAATATTATATTAATGTAAAATAATAATATATACATTTTTTAAGAAAATACACTCTTTTCTTTATTTTAATTAAAATTATAAATATGTCTTTAATAATTACAATTTGTTTTATATGGTTAAAGATTTTATTGTATTTTAAAAATAATTTATTAAATTAGCTATTTATTAAGTAAATTGAATATATATAATTAATGCACTGAAAACTGAATTTGTAGGATTTATACCTTGCATTCTTTCAAAGCCTTCAATTTCATTCTGCCACAAGTCCATCTCTTTAATCCTTTGCGTGGTTTGAGAGTTAATAAAGTATAGTAAGATATGGTAAATGAGGTGTTGTATAGTAATGGTCTATGAAATATCATATTGTGTATGTAAAAAACTTTACTTAAGAGAAATGCTACCTAAGGGGTGTTTGATATACCTCGAATTGGGTAATCAGACATACTTACCAAAAAAGAAATATTGTATTTAAAATCATGGTAAGGAAAACTCAAGGTTTAACCCCACACTGCAATTTATCTTTTTTTTTTTTTTTTTTTTTTCTTATTAAAGTCTTGCAACGCTACCGTTTTCATTAAATAGGAAAACTTAAAAGGCCAATCTAATTATTAAAGTCTGAACTAATCCTATCTATTTTACAATTTTAATTATGTAGGAAATCAAAGAGAAAAAGAGAAAAAAAAACTTGTAGAATGCTAGAAGCTGCCGTCGCTCTACGGTAAAGTAAAAAAAAAAATGCTGATTTGGCAAAATATTTTAATTTTTATGGGATCCCAACATTATTAAAATTACACTTATAACCATATATATTTTCCACCTTTCTTTGTTCTGTCCGCTGTCTTCAAGTATTCCCTTCCTTTACCATCATGTGTCCTTCCATGGAAATCCGAAACCTTTTGAAATTACAAATTGAAAGTTTGCTCTTTATTAGATACAAATAATTCGCTAACCATACAAATTCAACAAATCAAAATTTCGAATCAAATTATTGCGTATTGATCTAAAATTTTAAATCAGTTTGGTACACATTCGCTTTCTTTCTTTCTATCCGTCTCTTCACCCTAGCAATTCAGTGGCCCCAATTTGTTGCTGCAGCCACCTTCGTTGCCATCACCAGTGCCACCGTTGCTGATACTCGTCTCTGTTAACCTTTTTTTTTTTTTAATCTCTCGCTGGCTGTTAATGTGAGTTTCAAATCTGTTTTCAACCGAAAAATATCTAAGAGTGAGGAGAGGTTAAGATTTCTCAAGCAATATGAGGATCCCAATTCACAATTGTCGAAGTGGAGCCTAAGTTGAAAGCCATTGAATTAGTGGCAAACTAGGTGACAAAAAATAAAAATATATGCAGTGCCACCATTCCACGTCCACCGCCATCATTCTGCCACCATCGACGCAACTACCTATTTTCAACCGAAACTAAGATTTGAATTAAAATTTTCTTTGAGTTGAAGAAGGAAAAACTTTATATTGGTGAGCAAATTAATGAAGGAAAGAAGGTTCCGGTAAAAAAAAAAAAAAGAAGATGGTACAGGTTGGAAATCAACAGTGGGTTGGAGATGGAAGGTTGAAGATGAAGGTTAAGGGTAGGGCTGTCAAAATGGGTGGTAACACGATAACACGATTTGTTTAACACGGAATTTAACGAATTAGGGTTGGGTTTATGAGGGTTAGTGTCGGAAAAGGGTCGATACATTTATGACACGAGATAAACATGTTGGGTCATGAGTCAACCCATGAACCCATATAACCTGTTAACAAATTAATAATTTTGATTAATATGAAGGTTAAAACTATCATTTGCACTTGAGAGCATATAATATAAATTTATTCTTTCTTCAATACTTCCAAACCCATATTCATTGTAATTTAATGGATATTTTTTGGACTATACTAGGCTAGTAGCTATTATGGCTTTTGATGTAGAAACTGCAACTTCAGAAGGACTGTTTGAATGGGATGTAAAAGCTTCATCAGATATTATTTTTAATTAGTAAAAATATAGAAATTTAAACTAATTTTTACTTTCTATTTCCTATTTGCATTGTTGCATGTTTAATTGAGTTGATGAATTCATGTTGATTTTTTTTAGAAGAGCAATTGTTATTTTTATAGATAATGTGGTTCAATATTGAATTGATCTGTAAATAATCTATTTTTTTGTTACTATAAATAATCTATTTTTAAATAAATGGGTTGAACATGTTAAAAGTGTCAACCCGTTATAATATAGTGTTGTGTAGTGTCACCCCGTTTAATATATGGATAGTGCCAGTGTTGACCTTATGAGTGTCACCAAACTATGTCAACACGACACGCGAACCCATTTTGACAGCCCTAGTTAAGGGAGACAGATAATAATTGGGAAAGGGTAATTATGTCTGGATATAAGTGTAATTTAATAATATTGGGATCCATACAAATCCAAAAGTTTTGGTCATGCCAAGTCAATAATTTTTTATTTTATCTTTAATAGCAAGTCACGGGTACCTTAATGGTAAATCACATGTAATTTTAGCAAAAGTGACTTATATGTATCAAACTGTGAAAAACGATAAAGTCTGTGTATCACTAATGTAATTTACCCTAATTCTATTAAAACAAAAGAACCTAGCTCTCAAGGTCAAATCAAATATTAAAAAAAAAAAGTAAATTATTTATTTTAATAAATTTTTTTGTATAGTTGTGAATTAGAATGCTCATTAATTATGTTTTACCTCTACTTTGAAGTTTATAATTTTTTTTTTATAAACCATATGTATTTTCATTAAGATAATCCTATTGGTGTTTAATCACAGTTAAGACTCTTCACCCCTCCTTACGGATGTATTTAATGGGATTTGAACCTGAGTCTCCTCCCACATAATCAGTTTGCGTTGCCAACTGAACTACAACCCGTAGGTATTTTGAAGTTTATAATTGATAAGGTTGAAAGTGTGACATTTAATAATAATAATATATATATATATATATATAAGGTGAAGTTTTAGGTGATGATGAAGGCGAATCTACTGCATTAGAACTTTTTGGCAATTGAATGGACTTCCTCCTTAATTATGCGTCTAACCTGTTAATTACTAATGTAATCAAGAAAAATTTCAGATGTCTTGGTTTCCTATAGCAGAATATTTTTATTTATTAGAAAAAAGAAAGAAAAAACTGAGAGGTTGAGTTATATGAATGTGATGTGAGTGATTTAGTTGGCTTGAAGTCTATATCTTACCCCTTAAAGCAAGTTAGAATAATTGCTATTTTCTTTTGTAGAATTTTGAGGCAAGTTGACGATGACATTTTTAAATACCCCAAGACTTGTTTAATCGAATTAATTGAAAGTCTTGGAATGATTTTTCTTACATTTAATGTTTGATTGCAATATAATTTAATAAGAGATTCTTTTTTGAAAATATTTTATAGAAATAGTTAAATAAATCAATACTATAATCTAGTTTAGGTTTTGCTTTGGAATTCTATCTTTTCAAAATTACTTTTCTAGTTTTGTTTTTTTTTTCATAATTATTGAATTACCTTTTTTTTTTTCTTAATTTATATGTTTTATACATTTTCCCTTGCAAAAATCTCTTTCAAACTTTTCAAATTTACTCAAATACATAAGTCTACTTTGTCCACATTTCTCTCTCATCTTTTCATAATTGTAATCTAATTTCATATTTATCTCTTAAACCCTTTTTTTTTGTCATGCGACTTTAGAATGTTTTTTTTTTCTCTTCGAAACAAGATCCATATGTATATATTTTTTCCGACATTTTTTTCACTAAGGTATAACTCGTTATACCTTATACCTTTGAATCTTAAGGTATAACTAAGGTATAATCACTGTAATAATGTACCTTAAGGTATAATTAAGGTATAATCATTGTAATAGTGTATCTTAAGGTATAACTAAGGTATAATCACTTTAATAGTGTATATTAAGGTATAACTAAGGTATAATCATTATTATACCTTAGTTTTACCTTTGATACTATTATTGTACTTTACTTATACCTTTGTGCAATTGTTATACCTTAGTTATACTTTAGTTATACCTTTAATACTCTTATTATACCTGTTGATACGTTGAGTATACCATAGTTATACCTTCTGATACACTGATTATACCTTAGTTATACCTTTTGATACATTGATTATACCTTATTTATAAATTGTTTAAGTATAGTGTATAAGTAGTGTATAACAATGTATTTATAATTTTTATAAATATTATACCTTAATTATACCTTAGTTATACATTGTTTATACATTTGTAAAACTATTAGCCTTGCTTATACATTGATTATACATTTGATACTTTGATTATACCTTTTGATACACTAACACATTGATTATACCTTAGTTATACCTTTCGATACAGTGATTATAACTTAGTTATATCTTCTGATACACTGCTTATACATTGTTATACATTGCTTATACACTGTTATACACTACTTATACACTACTTATACACTACAATGCTTAAACAATGAATAAATAAGGTACAAACAATATATAAATAAGGTATAATCAATGTGTGAGAATATATAATTAGTGTATTAGCAGGTATAACTAAAGAATAATAAGTGTATTAGTGTATCAGTTAGAATATTTTTATTTATTAGAAGAAAGAAAGAAAAAACTGAGAGGTTGAGTTATATGAATGTGATGTGAGTGATCTAGTTGGCTTGAAGTCTATAGCTTACCCCTTAAAGCAAGTTAGAATCATTGCTATTTTCTTTTGTAGAATTTTGAGGCAAGTTGACAATGACATTTAGGAATAACCGAAGACTTGTTTAATCTTGAAAATCTTGGAATGATTTTTCTTCATTAGTTATACCTTAATTATATCTTACGATACAAAGTTATAATGAGTTATAGTTTAGTGAAAAAAATTTCGAAAAAAAAATATAAATATGGATCTTGTTTCAAAGAGAGAGAGAAAAAAAGAGAGCATTAAAGTCGCATGACAAAAAAATAAATGGATTGAGAGATAAATACAAAATTAGATAATATTACGAAAAGAGGAAATAGAAATGTGGACAAAATAGAATAAGGTATTTGAGTAATTTTGAAATGTTTAAAAAGGATTTTAATAAAAACTGAAATTTGTAACCAACTTTGGATCTTAATGCTTCTACGTTATTACTTTCAAGACTGTAAAAAGTTTCTAATTTTGAAGAAACTTGCCAATAATCTTAACTGTTAAAAATCTTTTTTTTTTTTTTTTGTCAGTAATTTCTAAGAAAATAAAAAATTCGAGTTCATTGCTTAATTGAATAATTTTTCCAAATAATGAATTAAAAAATAGATACTTCAAATTTCGAAAAAAATCATATATTTCAAAAAAAATATATAAATATGGATCTTGTTTCAAAGAGAGAGAGAAAAAAAAAAAGAGCATTCTAAAGTCGTATGACAAAAAAATAAATGGATTGAGAGATAAATACAAAATTAGATAATATTACGAAAAGAGGAAATAGAAATGTGGACAAAATAGAATAAGGTATTTGAGTAATTTTGAAATGTTTAAAAAGGATTTTAATGAAAACTGAAATTTGTAACCAACTTTGGATCTTACTGCTTCTACGTTATTACTTTCAAGACTGTAAAAAGTTTCTAATTTTGAAGAAACTTGCCAATAATCTTAACTGTTAAAAATTATTGTTTTTTTTTTTTTTTTTTGTCAGTAATTTCTAAGAAAATAAAAAATTCGAGTTCATTGCTTAATTGAATAATTTTTCCAAATAAAGAATTAAAAAATAGATACTTCAAATTTTCTGATTTTACACTGATGATTAATTCAATTCTCAGTTAAGATAACTTGGCAAAGGTTGAATTAAGATGTAATTTTGCCGAAAATTACTTATAAAATTATAAGAAAAACATTCAATCATCTCTTTCTACCCAAGGGAAAAAGGCAAATTGTATCTTTAGCTCCCTAATCGACCATTAATCAATTTATTTAAATTAGATATATGAATTTTTCATTTTGATATTATTTGCTCGAAACTCAACATTCCTTTTTCATATGATGCTTTGTTAAGTTGAAATTATGAGATGCGGTGGACACTTCCAGTTAATTTGTTTTTTTATCCAAACTTTTTCTGAAAGCATGTCATATGTTGAAATATTACTGGTTTTTTCTAGTTAATTGAGCGTGTTACACACATGCAAAATAAATGTTAAATTTAGATTTAGTAATATTAAATGAAAAAAATCATATATCCATTATGTTAAAAAAATAAATTATATAGCTAATTATAATTTTCGGGGGAAAAAAAATAGAGGTTTCAAGATGCATTTTGAATGGAAAAGTTGATACCCTATTTTAATTTGAAGGATAAACTTGTATTTATCAATCCTATTTTATCTTATACTGAAAAAAGAAAGAAAAAACTGAGAGGTTGAGTTATATGAATGTGATGTGAGTGATTTAGTTGGCTTGAAGTCTATATCTTACCCCTTAAAGCAAGTTAGAATAATTGCTATTTTCTTTTGTAGAATTTTGAGGCAAGTTGACGATGACATTTATAAATACCCCAAGACTTGTTTAATCGAATTAATTGAAAGTCTTGGAATGATTTTTCTTACATTTAATGTTTGACTGCAATATGATTTAATAAGAGATTCTTTTTTGAAAATATTTTATAGAAATAGTTAAATAAATCAATACTATAATCTAGTTTAGGTTTTGTTTTGGAATTCTACCTTTTCAAAATTACTTTTCTACTTTTTTTTTTTTTTCATAATTATTGAATTGCCTTTTTTTTTCTTAATTTATATGTTTTATACATTTTTCCCTTGCAAAAATCTCTTTCAAACTTTTCAAATTTACTCAAATACATAAGTCTACTTTGTCCACATTTCTCTCTCATCTTTTCATAATTGTAATCTAATTTCGTATTTATCTTTTAAGCCGTTTTTTTTTTGTCATACGACTTTAGAATGTTTTTTTTTTCTCTTCGAAACAAGATCCATATGTATATATTTTTTCCGACATTTTTTTCACCAAGGTAATCTTAAGGTATAACTAAGATATAATCACTGTAATAATGTACCTTAAGGTATAATTAAATAATCATTGTAATAGTATATTTTAAGGTATAACTAAGGTATAATCACTTTAATAGTGTATATTAAGGTATAACTAAGGTATAATCATTATTATATCTTAGTTATACCTTTGATACTCTTATTATACTTTACTTATACCTTTGTGCAATTGTTATACCTTAGTTATACCTTTAATACTCTTATTATACCTGTTGATACGTTGAGTATACCATAGTTATACCTTCTGATACACTGATTATATCTTAGTTATACCTTTTGATACATTGATTATACCTTATTTATAAATTGTTTAAGTATAGTGTATAAGTAGTGTATAACAACTTTTATAAATATTATACCTTAGTTTTACCTTAGTTATACATTGTTTATACATTTGTAAAACTATTAGCCTTGCTTATACATTGATTATACATTTGATACTTTGATTATACCTTTTGATACACTAATACATTGATTATGCCTTAGTTATACCTTCTGATACAGTGATTATAACTTAGTTATACCTTCTGATACACTGTTATACACTGCTTATACATTGTTATACATTGCTTATACACTGTTATACACTACTTATACACTACAATGCTTAAACAATGAATAAATAAGGTACAAACAATGTATAAATAAGGTCTAATCAGTTTGTGAGAATATATAATTAGTATATTAGAAGGTATAACTAAAGAATAATAAGTGCATTAGTGTATCAGTTAGAATATTTTTATTTATTAGAAAAAAGAAAGAAAAAACTGAGAGGTTGAGTTATATGAATGTGATGTGAGTAATCTAGTTGGCTTGAAGTCTATGGCTTACCCCTTAAAGCAAGTTAGAATCATTGCTATTTTCTTTTGTAGAATTTCGAGGCAAGTTCACAGTGGCATTTAGGAATAACCGAAGACTTGTTTAATCTTGAAAATCTTGGAATGATTTTTCTTAATTAGTTATACATTAATTATACCTTACGATACAAAGTTATAATGAGTTATATTTTAGTGAAAAAAATTTCGAAAAAAATATATAAATATGGATCTTGTTTCAAAGAGAGAGAGAGAGAAAAAAAAGAGCATTCTAAAGTCGCATGACAAAAAAATAAATGGATTGAGAGATAAATACAAAATTAGATAATATTACGAAAAGAGGAAATAGAAATGTGGACAAAATAGAATAAGGTATTTGAGTAATTTTGAAATGTTTAAAAAGGATTTTAATAAAAACTGAAATTTGTAACCAACTTTGGATCTTACTGCTTCTACGTTATTACTTTCAAGACTGTAAAAAGTTTCTAATTTTGAAGAAACTTGCCAATAATCTTAACTGTTAAAAATCTTTTTTTTTTTTTTTTTTTTTTTTTGTCAGTAATTTCTAAGAAAATAAAAAATTCGAGTTCATTGCTTAATTGAATAATTTTTCCAAATAATGAATTAAAAAATAGATACTTCAAATTTTCTGATTTTACACTGATGATTAATTCAATTCTCAGTTAAGATAACTTGGCAAAGGTTGAATTAAAGATGTAATTTTGCTGAAAATAACTTATAAACACCTCCGTTGTAAAATTATAAGAAAACATTCAATCATCGTTTTTCTACCCAAGGGAAAAAGGCAAAATGTATCTTTAGCTCCCTAATCGACCATTAGTCAATTTATTTAAATTAGATATTACAAATTAATTGGAATTTTTCATTATGATATTACTTGCTCCAAACTCAACATTTCTTTTTCGTATGGTGCTTTTTTAAGTGGAAATTATGATATGCGATGGACACTTCCAATTAATTTGTTTTCTTATTCAGACTTTTTCTGAAATCATGTCATATGTTGAAATATTACTGGTTTTTTCTAGTTAATTGAGCGTGTTACACACATGCAAAATAAATGTTAAATTTAGATTTAGTGATATTAAATGAAAAAATCATATATCCATTACGTTAAAAAAATAAATTATATAGCTAATTATAATTTTCGGAAAAGAGGTTTCAAGATGCATTTTGAATGGAAAAGATGATACCCTATTTTAATTTTAAGGATAAACTTGTATTTATCTTATACCTGGATGTGTGGACAGCTTGCATCACAATATCCCATTTTACAAACCTCATTTCTTTTCTCCATTTCATGGTTGCTGTGCTAGACATGCTGTATGATAAGACTACAATTTTGAATTATTTTGGTCATTTTTTAATTTGTTGGTCTACCTAATTTTGAGGCATTAATTTATTAATTATCTTTTAGGACAGCTAATGAGCTGAAAAGGAAGAATAGCTGGAGCACAACTCGGAATGCAAGAGAGATAAACGAAATTGTTATTTTGTGGAATGCTGCAAAGACTGAAGTGATTCATTATGTGACATATCATTTTGGTTTAAATATTGACGTCTTATTTTTATCAGATAAATATTTCTATTTAGATCCTTAAATCTATTTTTGTTTATTAGATTTAATGAAGTAGAAAACAATTGTATTCAATGAAATTAAATTGTTGAAATTGCATTTGTGGAGACATTCAATCCTTCTTAAATAATCCAGCTCAAGTTTTATTGGGTGTTAAATAGTGACTTTTCTAATTTTTAGAGCTGTTTACAATTTATATCTTAAAAGATAATTTACGATTAATTGATAAACAATTACGATTAATTGATAAACAAGATTTATTTGGAGATCAATTCCCATCTAAATTACGATCTAAGGAAGAGTTGAGTATTAGAACTATTTAATACTCAACCATTTCATTTGAGGAAGAAATTTATATTTTTATTCAATGGTCATTTTAATAGAATTAAATTTAGAAAAACCTTAGACTGGAATTTTTCTTAATCTTGTCTTCATTAAATAATATCTTTTACAACTCTTTTGTTTTATTTTATTATCAAATTAATTCAATCACAAACCACTTTTTACTTAAATTTCTGATAATATAACCAATCTCTGTGGATTTCGACCCTTCTTGTTATTACTACTAATTTAAAATTGCGAGATAAGGAAATTATTTTTGTTGGTTTCGACACCTAACAGATCTTCAACTTAAAAAGCCATTTGTCATAATGATTACAAAGTTTATGAAAAGATTTTATGTTTTTCTTTTAGAATAAAATATTCCATAGTCCTACTTACTAACGGTATAAAATTCGTAAGAAGAAAAAAAGAAAAAAAAAAGTCACCCTAATTACAGTTAAGATACTACTTTAAAAATGTTTGCTAAATTGTTGAAATATTTCCAGCAAAAATATGTCATACAGCAATTATGTTATTATGTTATTTGGGTGAGATGACTTTTTTTTTTTTGCTTTTTTTCTTCTTACTAATTTTATACTTTTTTAAATATCTTAAAGCAAAAACGACACTCGTTTTCTATTAATAGAGATATAATCATCTGTTGGTTCACCTTTTTTTTTTTTTTTTTTTTCCTTTTTTTATGTTAATATTACTAAATCAATTGTAACATTGATGTTTTATTTAAATTACTATTTTACACATCCATATGTACCTAAACAAAAGAATTATGCGTATCACTCCTCTTTATTTATTTTAATTTCCTAATACATATATAACATCAGAAGTATACGAGTCCATAACCTTTTCGGCTGTCAGAAGACTTCGTGAGCCTTAAAAGTATTGAATTTGACTATATGAATGACTGCATATGTGAGATTGAATCCATATAATATACAACCAATTAGCTTGTGTTAAGAACCAATCTACTCTACATATATACTACTTTTATTCTCATTTATTTCCAACATGAGATTCTCCAACATATCAACTAAATAACCTTACATCATGAAGAAATGGAAGAATGAGTTTTATTAATAAACTTTTCTATATCGTGACTGATTTACAAGACTGTATTTATAGAAGAGAAATACAGAGGAAGAGAAAGAGGCGCCAATTCTGTTGAAATTGGCGCCAAAACCGTTACAATGAAAAACTGCTTAAACGCAGAGAAAGACCATAAAACGCAAGAAGAAAAGAAGGAAAGGAGAAAACTTGTCTTGGACTTTATGTAAACCAGGAGGCCCATGAACTGAACTAAGCCCGCCAAACTAAGAAGCCCATCCATCTCTTCACCCCCTCCTCAAGATGGCAGTACAGATGCGTTGAGGAATCCCATCTTGGACAATACAGGAAGCATATGTGAGCTGCTTAAAGATTTGGTGAACAAATCGGCAAGCTGAAGATGAGTAGAAACATGATCAAGAACAAGAAAACCGTCAGCAAGGTAATCCCGGAGGAAATGACAATCGATGCCAACATGTTTGGTTTTCTCATGATGCACTGGGTTGCGAGCCAAAGCAATTGCAGATTGACTATCACAGCGCAGAGTAATTGGCAATGGGATAGAGACCTGGAAATCCTGAAGGAGATAAAAGATCCATTTCAACTCACAACAGGTGGCTGCCATACTGCGGTATTCAGCTTCTGCGGATGATCTGCTAACAACACTTTGTTTCTTGGACTTCCAGGAAACCAAAGAAGAGCCAAGAAATACACAGTAACCAGTGATTGATCTGCGTGTGATCTTGCAAGTACCCCAATCTGAGTCACAGAAAGCCTTAAGTTGCAATTCACCAGCAGTAGGATAGAACAAACCATAATGAAGTGTGCCCTTCAAATATCGCAATGTATGCAAGGCAGCCTGGAAATGGTGTACCCCTGGACTCTGCATAAA
Organism: Euphorbia tirucalli; assembly: GCA_039660915.1. Taxonomy (NCBI): domain Eukaryota; kingdom Viridiplantae; phylum Streptophyta; class Magnoliopsida; order Malpighiales; family Euphorbiaceae; genus Euphorbia; species Euphorbia tirucalli. Next base: position 9,693,580 of record CM077634.1, on the reverse strand, counting down.
CTGACTTAGCTGATGGGTGACATAAGTAATATCAGGTCTGGTAAAACCAAGATACAAGAGTTTACCCACTAATCTTCTGTATTGCTCTGGATTATCATGCAAAGGACCAGTGAGACTGAAATCCATGCCTGTTGCTTGTGGACTAGGAACACTTTTAGCATCAGTCAATCCTGCTTCAATGAGCATATCAAGAATGTACTTTGATTGAGAAAGAAGAATTCCATCATTGGATCGTGCCAATTCAATTCCCAGGAAATACTTAGCTGGTCCCATATCCTTGATAGTGAAAAGACTATGCAAAAAGGTTTTAACCTCTGTAAGAGCATCTGCAGAAGGACTAGATAGCAAAATATCATCTACATAGATGATCAATATTGTTGGAATGGTGCCATTCATTTTAACAAAGAGACAATGGTCATGAGGAGAACGCTGGAACCCAAAACTGAGAAGTTTACCAGACAATTCTTTGTGCCACTGTCTGCCTGCTTGTTTGAGACCATACAACGATTTGAGTAACTTACATACCTTGCCAGCAGGAAGGTGTTGATAGCCAAGTGGTGGAACTAAATAAACCTCTTCTTCAAGATGTCCATGTAAATACGCATTATTGACATCAATTTGATGTATATGCCATTGTTTCATAGCACTAAGGGCAAGAAAGATCCTTACTGTCACATTTTTGGCAACAGGACTGAAAGTCTCATGGAAATCAACTCCCTCCTTTTGTGTGAAGCCCTTAGCCACTAGTCTAGCCTTGAACCGATCCACTTCACCATTCTGCTTATATTTGATTCTATAAACCCATTTGGAAGATAAGGGTTTTTTATGAGCAGGGAGATCTGTCAGCTCCCAAGTCTGATTTGCTTCCAAAGCCTGAAGCTCATCTTGCATTGCCTGCTGCCATCGAGGATCCTTTTGTGCTTCATAGAAATTGCGAGGTTCAGTATCCTGCAAAATATTGGCAAGAAAACTAGCATGTTGAGAATTGAACAAAACATAATTAGACTGATCAGGAGTTGCAGAAAGAACAAAATCCTGCAGCCATAAAGGTGAATGTGTTGTCCTGGCTGATTTGCGGATTGCAGCAGGCATTGGTGATGAAGTGACCTCTGTGATGGAATTATCACTAACAGCAGGTGATTGAGGAGGTAAAACACCTGAATCTGACTTATTTGGAGTAGAGACAGGTGATGTAACAAGTTGTTGGTTAGATGCAGCAGTTGTGGGTGCATAAGGGAAAATATTCTCCTGAAAAGTGACTTCCCTGGAAACACAGATTTCACCTGTTGTGAGGTCATAAAGTTTATATCCTTTTTGAGTGGATGGAAAACCAAGAAAAATGGCTTTATGAGCCTTTGATGAAAATTTATCTGTAGTTCTGAGATCCTTATAGAAGCATTGGGATCCAAAAACATGAAAGTTGCTGTAGTCTGGTGGTGTATTGAAAAATCTCTCATATGGAGACTGCCAACTTAGCTTCTTGCTTGGAAGCACATTTATGATGGTGACTGCCATGAGAATGGCCTCTCCCCAAAACTTTACAGGAAGATGTGCTTGAAACAAAACTGCCCTTGCTGTTTCTAACAAATGCCTATGCTTCCTCTCAACTATGCCATTCTGTTGAGGTGTATAAGGACATGACCTCTGGTGTATAATACCTTCCTGTTGGAAAAGCTGACCACAAGTATTATTAAGGAACTCTCGACCATTATCACTCCTGATTGTCTGCAACTTAGCTCCATACTGAGTTTTAATATATTTCAAGAAAATTGCAAGTGCCTGGCTAACTTGAGCCTTGGATTGTAAAAGAATAAGCCATGTAAATCGAGTGTAATCATCCACTATAGTAAGGAAAAATCTAGCTCCAGTGAGGGATGAAATTTTATAAGGACCCCATACATCAACATGGATCATTTGTAATCTATATATGCTGCAAATTTGACTTTTATTAAAAGGAAGTCTGTGCTGCTTTGCACTTGGACATATTTCACAATTGGAAGAATCACAATCCATTTCTATACTGTTTATATGACTAATGGCCTCAAAAGATGCATGACCTAATCTTTTGTGCCAGATATCCACTGCTGATCTATCTATTACATTAGCAACAGAAAAACTACAACATTTTTGGACCTTCAAAATCATCTCTGGGGCAAAAGAGTTTTTATCAAGCAAATACAAGCCATCCACCAACCAAGCCACTGCCAAAATCTTTCTAGTAATCACATCCTGCAAGCAGCAATAAGAAGCTGTAAAGTAAATCTCTATGTTCTGTTGGTGCAGCAATTGTCCTACTGACAGCAGATTATACCGGAATTGTGGCACATAAAGAACATTCTGCAATTTTAATCCATTGAACTTAATATCACCAAAATAATTGATCATTTGATAAGTGCCATTAGGTAAACTTATTCTCTGCTGGTTGAAAACAGATTTCAAACAAGAAAACCAAGATCTGTTGGCACACATATGAGTAGAAGCCCCACTGTCAATTATCCAATAAGTGGAAACAGATGTAATAGCATTACCTGAAAAACCTGCAAACGCTGAGAAATCTGTACCAGCTGAAATCGGTGTCTCTCCTGCATTCTTGTTTTCTTTTAACAATTTATACATCTCTTGCATTATGAATGTTAGGTTACCAGACTGTGCTGCCTCATTGTCTTGATTAACATTAGAATGAACCTGTTCTTTGGTCGCAGAAGAAGAAGAAACTGCATTAAAGGAGGAAACAGAATTACCTTGTACAGTTTTTGGTTTGGGACCTTTCCACCAGTCTGGATAACCAATCACCTTGAAACAAGTAGCTCTGACATGGCCTTCTGTTTCACATATCTCACACCAGCCTTCTTTCTTCTTCTTGCCTTTGGTTTCATTTTTCTTGGAAATAGTTTTGCTGTAATTAGCGATTTCCATTTGAGGCTCGAGATTGACTTCATTTTGACTCTCAATGCGCAGAACCATTGAATAAGCCTGATTCACTTCTGGTAATGGCTCCATTAATAAAATCTGGTTGCATACATGAGCATATTGTTCATTCAATCCCATTAAGAACTGTAAGAGTTTATCTTCTTCATTTATGTCAGCCAAACGCCTAAAGGCATTACAATCACAAGTACGGCCAGCTCCACATTTGCAGCTTGGAATTGGTCGCAGCAGATTCAATTCATCCCAGAAACGTTTCATTTTATTAAAATAGAGCATCAGTGACATATTTCCTTGATGAAACAAACTCAATTCTCGTTTGATCTTGAATAGCATTGGACCATTGCTGTATCCAAAACGGTGCTTCAAATCTTTCCAAAGACTCCTTGCAGATTCAACATAAAGAAAACCTTCAGCCACTTCACTAGATATGGTGTTCAATATCCAGGAAGAAACAAGACAATCATTCCTCCGCCATTGCTTGTATTCTGGAGACTGGTCTGCTGGTGGACTGCTTTCATCCAGAATGAATTCGAGCTTCTCCTTAGCAGTTAATACTCTTATCATTGAATTACTCCATGATAGATAATTCCTCTGTCCTGTAAGCACTGTGTTTATAAGCACTAATCCAGGATTATCTAAACTGCTTGATCGATTTTGCAATTCAAATTGATTTCCAGTTGATTCATCATCAGCTTCTACTTCTCCTGGAAAGAAAGCTCCTTGAGGAATCTCCTGCGCTACTAGCCTGCGTCTTCTCGCCATTGTTGGCAAAGCTTGCTCAAGGTAAAAACCTAGAGCTCTGATACCATGAAGAAATGGAAGAATGAGTTTTATTAATAAACTTTTCTATATCGTGACTGATTTACAAGACTGTATTTATAGAAGAGAAATACAGAGGAAGAGAAAGAGGCGCCAATTCTGTTGAAATTGGCGCCAAAACCGTTACAATGAAAAACTGCTTAAACGCAGAGAAAGACCATAAAACGCAAGAAGAAAAGAAGGAAAGGAGAAAACTTGTCTTGGACTTTATGTAAACCAGGAGGCCCATGAACTGAACTAAGCCCGCCAAACTAAGAAGCCCATCCATCTCTTCACATCACATTCATATAACTGAACTGCCTCTTTATTTATTCATTTATTATTTATCTATTTTAATTTTCTATTACATATATAAATCATAAGTACCTAATCTGATGATGTAAAGTGATTTAGTTGACTTGAAGTCTATATATCTCTCTCCCTTAAAGCAAGTTAGAATATGACTGCTATTACGTAAACTTAGCGTTTACGTAATGATTTCTTATGCAAAAATTCCAACAATTGGACGGTGGAAATTATAGATGTGGGTTTGTTGCTATCCCCACTTTTCAAAGACAGAATCGGCGGGTCCAAGTGTGGAAAATTTTGCATAATGAAAGCATTAGGGCCACTTGTTTGACTATATCATTTTGGTAATTGCACACATATTTGTTATCCTCTCTGATTTTGAAAGGATGTCATGTAAGAAAAAATTTATTTTGAATTTATTTACTCACTAAGATCCATCGTTCCTATTGGTTTTATTGAACATTGAATTTATTTTGGCATAGACGTTTTTTCAGTTAGACATTTATTGTAATTTCAAATTATTCCTTGTATTGAACTTTTCAGACTCCACTATCTACTTTAAGGATATTATTTGATTGGTATCTGGATTGAAGGATATTAATTTGAAATGCTATTATATATCGTTTTAGGCTTGCATTGAATTAGGTAGTCCTAGTTTATGCGTCGGTCATGGCCGAATTGGGTCGTGACACCTGTATATGTACTTCATACTATACAAACAAATACATGATTTTACTAACTAAATACATATCTTAAATATTCCTCAATATATAATTTTTTGCGTAATCTTATAAAAATTACAATATATTGCTTTTATGAAGTTATTATTATATGTATTTACAACAAAGTTTGATATAATTTTTCTTTCTCGACAATGAGAGAATATCCAACATATCTCTTAAGAAACTATTTAACCTAGAAGCTTGAGCTGATAGATAGAACCAAGAACAATTTTTATTATTATCTTTGTTACACCTCCACTGTGAATGTCCTTTAGACTAGCAGCGTGTACAACAATAACAAGCCAATTAAATCATTGAAAATAGTTCCAACAAACAAGGTAATTAAGCATCAACAGTGATAAATCTAATTTATTCTTATTTATTAAGGGGTAAAATAATTAGGTGGGTGTGAAAAAGAACTTAAATGGTAATTTCCCTTACTAATTTGGGCTAAATGCATTAGTTTCAATCTTACTTACTCTACCATTAATTAACTTTCTTTATTTATCAATAATTGTCTATTACATATAATTGAGGAAATATCAGAACTACTAATCTTTCTGCTTTATTGCATTATTACTTATGTTTCGGGTGAATATTTATGAATGTGATGTTAAGTGATTAATTAATTAGTTGACTTGAAGTCTATATTTCTCCCTGAAAGCAAGTTATAATAATAACTGCAATTGTTAATTTTCTTTTAGAATTTTTGGGCAAGTTGAGGATGACATTTAGGAATAACCAACGACTTGTTAAAACGAATTTATTGAAAATTTAGGAATAATTTATTGTAATTCAATTATCTTTATATGAATGAATATAATTTCTCCACTTTAATTGACTCCAAGCCAAGTCAAGTTGATAAATTGCATGTATCTAACAAATAAATCGCATGTATCTATCGTTTCTTGTCTTCTACTAACAGAAGATATATGCAATCAGAGACGAATTGAGGAGAAATTTAAATCTAAGAAAATTTGCTGCAAAGAATTTCATATCACACAAATTAAAGCAAAAATAGACTATGCAAAGAATATGATAGACACTAAGTAGGATCTGAAACTTGTCAAATAATTAATGTTGTAGAGATTTCTAATTATGCGAAAATTTCCACAATCAGACCTTGAAAATCAAAGATGTGGGTTCAGTTAATTAAATTATAGTTTCTATCACCATTTTCCAAGGACACAGAAATGGCGGGTCCTTGTGTGGAAAATTTTGCATAAATAAAGCATTTGGGCCACTTGTTTGACTATATCCGTAGGAAATTTCACATATTTGTTACTTCTTTACAATATTCAAATCCACAGCTTTTTGAAATTTGTTACGAATACTAATCACTTGTCGATGAATAATCTCACCGCAATAATCTCAGATTGTACAAGAAATCTGAAAGGAGTAATGATTAATGAATCGTTACCTTAAGGGTGTCAAAGACAATAATAAAAGTTATTCGATCAGCTAAATCTTTTGGGTTTAAATGGTTTCATGATGGTATCAGAGCTTCTTAATTCGACTTAGAGTAGGGTTTGAATCCCTAAAATTCTATGGTATAGCTATTTTTAGGTTAATTTTAATATTGATTATTAATTATTTGCATGCATATTTTTCATTGATTTTAGTTGATTTTAGTATTTGGTCATTATTTGTGTGATTTTCTCTTTTTAGGTGCAAAATAGGATATTTTCTTGCAAGTAGAGTTCACTTGGAGAAGGATTTCAGAAGTCAGAATTTCAACTAGACTTTCGAGCCAGTTAGAGACATATTTAGCTCTAAAGTTTTTCCACAAGTTGTGCGTTTATCTGTCAGATTTCGAACTCATCTTGAATCGTGTCAATCGGAGTTGAAATGAAGAAAATATCTTGGATTTACTATGGCCGGTCATAAACCTGTGGGTCAAAGCTTTTGGTTGACTTTTCCTTCTCCAAGACATGTCTGTCTATTTGAAGTTAAGTCTTAAATTGAAGATGATTCTTGAATATTCTTTTTCTAGCAGTAATTAGTATTAGGAAAAGTTTTAATTAGATTAATTTAAAAAACTGCTATTAGAATTAGGTTTTCCTAAGTAGTTTACTCCTTTTCAGTTTAGGAGAATTCTTCTATTCCAATAGTAATTAAAATAGTTTGGTAAAAAAAAAAAACATAAATTACCGTAAGCTACATGTTGTTGTTGTTATTATTACTATTATTATTATTAGTATAGAATAAAATAGAACTAATTGAGCCAATTATTTAACATTTGGCAAAAAATTTCGGTTAAACGTAGACTAATTTTTGAAAATAATCAGAATGGAAATTAAACAGTTGACCATATACTAACCAACTAACAGACTATTAAACAAACTTGTTCTAATCAGTAGCATTTTCTTCATGTGTGCAGTAGCACATGTGTTTATCAAGGACAGTAGCTCAACACATCATACACTTGTATCTGTAAAGTGAATCATCTGCGGCTTCATTGAATTCCACCCTATCCGGCACTTGAGGTGAACTATTAATAAAGTCACTCAAGTTCTAATTTCGTATCAAAATAAGAAAAAACAATGCTACAAACACACATATATACATTTTTGAATTTATATATTCTTGAATTACAAATCAAACTACTGCAACCAACTTAATTGCCATAGAGCAGACAATTGTTGTGAATATTTACAAACACAACTAATACGTCTGCTCCTGTTATTGCCTATATATATATATATATATATATATATATATATATATATATATATATATATGCACAAATTTTTTCTTAAAAAAAAAATAGAGAAAGAAATTAAGAGGAAATCCATGACTTACATATATCATGCTTGTAGAAGATGCAATGGAAACTCTAAAAAGATTCAAAAGTTAAGTGAGAATTAGGGAATAAAGACTTTTTTTGGTCTTGATCTATCCACCATATACCTAGTTAGTACTTAACCTATTAATTTGGTCATTTTTGTTATGGAGCCATTTGACCTAAAAGCTTAAGTTGATAGATAAGGTCCAATCATAGCTTTTATTATTATCTCTGGCACTCCCCCCACACGTGAATGCCCCTTGGGCTTGAAGTGTGTATAACACAAGCCCACCTTGCCATGTGTTGAATTTTTAATCAACAAATGGAGTTGCCAGGATTCGAACCCTCTACCTCTAGGTCTAAGCGGCTCTGATACCATGTCATGGAACCAATTGACCTAAAAGTTTAAGCTGATAGGTAAGGCCCAATAATAGCTTTTATTATTATCTCTGACACTCCCCCGCATGCAAATGCCCTTTGGGCTTGAAACGTGTACAACATAGGCCCATCCTACCATGTGTTGAATTTTAATAAAAAACGGAGCTGCTAAGATTCGAACCCTTGACCTCTAAGTTTAATCAGTTCTGATACCATGTCATGGAACCAATTGACCTAAAAGTTTAAGCTGATAGGTAAGGCTCAGTCATAGGTTTTATTAGTATCTCTCACACTTCCCCACAAATGAATGCCCTTAGGCTTGAAGCATGTACAACACAGGCTCACCTTTGCCATGTGTTGAATTTTTAATTAACAGATTGAGCTGCCAGGATTCGAACCCTCGATATCTAGGTCTAAGCGGCTCTGATACCATGTCATAAAATCACTTAACCCAAAAGCTTAAGTTGATAAGTAAGGCCCAATCATAGCATTTATTATTATCTCTGGCATGAAAAGACTCTATGGGCCTTGAGAGTGCTGGGCTTGACTAGATGAGTGAGTACATAAGTGGGGTTGAACCCATGTAACACAAAACCAATTGGCTTGTATTAAGGTCCAATCTACACCACTTATATACTACTCTTTGATCTTATATATTTCTGATGTGGGATTCATTCCTCAACATCTCCAACACTCTTCCTCAGTGCAACTGGGCCTGGACTAGTTGTCACTTGTCAAACATTCCTTGGTCAATCTCCTTTGAGGCTCACGGTTATCAACGGGTCTAGTTTTCAGTACTAGCCCAAGCTCCACCAGGATTTTAAACACGGGCCTAAGATCTTTTCGGCTGTCACGCCTTCTTCTGCTCTGATACCATGAAGAGACTCCGTGGGCCTTGAGAGTGTTGGGCTTGACTAGATGAGTGAGTACATAAGTGGGATTGAGCCCATGTAACACAAAACCAATTGGCTTCTGTTAAGGTCCAATCTATACCACTTATATACTACTCTTTGATCTTATATACTTTTGGTACCTAATCTATAGAAATCAAGAATATTTAGAACATAAACAACAAAATGTAATGAAATTGGTGATATTGGTGGTTTAAAGAGTGGTAGTGAAAGGAAGAATGATCGGCCTATTACAATAGCAATGCAAGTTCTTATAGTGATATTAATAATTGACTAAGTAGCAAAGTATTCTAGATTTTAATAGATAAAATATTAAATGTTCTTGATTTCAAAACATCAGGTATCAAAAAGACCATATCAATATGTTAAGTACTAAATGGGAGGATTGTGGATAAGTCAAGCCTCTAAAAGGTTTTTCTTTTGTGAGAATTGGAGTTAATTAAGGCTTTCAATTGACATGTGGAAGGAATAGATTGGAAGAATTGGAATTTTTAATTTGAATTATGAAATTGAGTTTAAGGATATGGGATGAGATGGATAATGTTAGATCATATATATATATATATGCTAGAGTTTCCTTTCTAAACCAAAGTAGTATAATTATTCCATTACAATTCTTTTTCAATGTTTGCCCATTTATGATACGAAAAAATACATGAATTAATGGTTGACACAATAATTATTTTAAGGGTCAAAATATGTTATCATTTGTGTTCATGTCATGCAAGAATTGACACTAATACGTATAAAATCAACACTAATACTATCCATTTATTATAAGGGTTAAATGTGTTAACATCAATCTTAGACTATTTTAATGTGTTATTGTGTCATCTTTACATTCACCGTGTCATGTACAGATAGCAAGTTAATACTAATACAACTTATTTATTGTACAGGTTAAACATGTTAACCCATTTTCGACACCAATCCACATTATATCAACTCTCTGCCAAATCACGTGTTACACAAATCGTGTTAACTTGTTACCACCCATTTTAAGACCCCTTAATTATATATCATCATTAATTATTCTTTCCCTCGCTTCCACAAAATTACAATTAAATTACACTTTCCTTAAATTTTTCTGAAACGAATAAATGGATCCACACGTACTATGATATGATGTTCTGGTAAAGTTATTCGACAGTCATTCTCATCCAATTAATTAAACTCTGCTATATAATTTCCTAATCAAACTAAATTCAATAATGGATTTCATGTTTGAATCCATCATTGAAATTGAAATAACAAAAAACTGATTAAAAAATTAAGCTTAATAGAAATGTTGGGCTGGCCTTGAAAAAAAGAAAAAAAAAAAAGAAAAAAATGGGATTTAACCTGTTTACAATCTACTCATTTGATATGATCTATTGATTTGAATCTTTTGACACATGATTTATAGAAATTGAAAACATTTAGTATCTAAATAATGAAATTCAATAGTATTGATGTTATTTGTAGTTTAAAAAGTAGCAGTGAAGAAAATAATGATCTTCCTATTATAGTAAAAGTAATTATGAAAATTATTACAATGATACCAACAATTGCTTAATGGCTAAAATATTCTTGATTTTTAATGGTGCGATTTGGATAAAGAGATTTTAAGAATCACAAAATCCATGAACCAAAATATTAATTATGTCCATACAACTTGATGATTAACCAAAACATATAGTTTTGCTTAATTATAATGGATTTTATATTTTTGGGTAAATTGAATTCACATAATGTAACTAAATTAATTATTAACCATAATATGATGATTTCATAAAAAAGAAAAATATAATGTAATATAAGGAAGCAAATTAGATGGCTGGAATATTTTCATCATAAAAATTAGAGTTGAATACCAGAATTGGACTTAGGTTCAGATTGTAAGCCCACAATTTTAATTCAGATTCAGATCAGAATGAAATTTTTTGGGAACTAAATTAAATAACTTCTTTAAATTTAATTAATATGAAAATTTCTTTTATATGTAAGCTTAAAATTTAGAAAACAGCGAGAAAGATGGGCTCACATTCTGAGCCCACCCAAATAATATATGAAAGTTGAGCTTAATGGGTAAGAATTTATGATTATGCTTGAGCTAAAAGTTAATTATACTTTTTAAAACCACAAGAGAATTAAAACTTGACTATCTTTTTGAGATTGAGGGGGCATTCGATATATATATATATGAGGAGGCTATATATTAATTAATTGAGAAATTAATGATATTATAAATGAACTTAGGGAAGTTTTCTTTGTGATAGAGGATGAGATAATAACATATTTGTTGATGGGACAGCAAAACTACTAGTCCACAATAATTGAGTATGATATTAGAAATTGCAAAAAAATGTATTACATTATCCCTCTGATATACATGTTTAATGTGGTGAAATTATGTTGATGCAGATGGGAGTAATTGGTGAGGAATTAAACGCAGACTTTATAATATCAACTGGGGATAATTTTTATGATAATGGTTTGGTGGGAGTTAATGATCTGCTTTTTTTGAATCATTTACTAATGTCTACACTGCTCCAAGCTTGCAAAAGCTATGGTACAGTGGTACGTCATTTATTAATATTACTGTTGGAGAAGAGAATAATTCTGATTATTTATTTTGTGATTTAAAAAAATTAAAATGTTGTATAGTATTATGCAACCATGATTACAGAGGAAATGCTGAAGCACAGCTTCATCCCATTCTAACAGAAAAGGATAACAGGTGGCTATGCATGAGATCATTTCTAGTCAATGCAGGTATACACATTAGTAATCCTTTTTAAATTTTTTTTAGTGATTTTGTTGAGCGTGAAAATTAATTAATCTGTTGTTTTTATTTTGATAGAAATTGTTGATTTTTCTTTGTGGGCACAACTCCATTCGTGCTTAATTACTTCATAAACCCAAAGAATATTTTCATCATGAAAATTAGAATTGGACTAAGTGGCTTAGCGCTTCATTCAAGTCCACATTCCGCAATACTAAGTGGGTGTTTATTTTTTCTGTTTGAAATAACATATCAAACAGCTGTTATTGGTTGTTTTGGAGGCCAAAAAACAATTGATTACCAACAACAAACAACAAAAACTACCAGTAACAGTAAACAACAACAGTATAACCAAACAGACTTTAAACACCATAGTATTAAATACAATCCTAATTTAACTTAAAATAAATTTTTTAAAAAGAAAAATAGAAAAATTTTCTTTTGGATGAAGAAAAATTCAACATTGAGATTTTAAATCTTCCCCTTCCTTTTTATAAAATGAGAAATAAGCAAATTAAAATAAAAATGTTTCGTAAGTAAAATTATAATGACATTGTTGAATTACAATTATTTCACTATTGTCACAAAATTTTATAATGTATTAAAAGAAACCTTTAATTATGGGAGAAACTGAGAAATTTTCATTTATAAAAACTAATACAATTCCAATTTTTCAATAAAAAAAATAAAAAAGTTACAAAACCAATTTATTTGTTTAACCAAAATTTCATATAAAAAGTAAGAAATGAAAGACTTAATTTATCATATGTTTGACTTTTAATACATTACAGCGACAACAGCTAATATTTACAAATCTAGTTGAAATTTTCAAACTAACTAAAACAACGTTAATTTGACAAAGATTTTTACAGAATGAAATTTTTGGGAACTAAATTAAATAATTTCTTTAAATTTAATTAATATGAAATATTTCTTTCATATGTAAGCTTATAATTTAGAAATAAATAATAATAATACATTACAGCGACAATTTTTAATTCAGATTAGAAGGACAACCGCTAATATTTACAAATCTTGTTGAAATTTTCAAACTAATTACGACAACGTTATTTTGATAAAGATTTTTACAGAATGAAATTTTTAACTGATTTGCTTTGATCTTAGAAATTGTTTTGAATGTTCATAGGCAACACATAGAGACTAAAATTTAATCATTTAAAGAAAAACAAGGTCATAAATTAGATTCAGCGTTTGGCAGTAGCACAGTCTGCTAAACTTTTGTCTTTTTTCATTTCCCATCTCCAAAAGAATCCATTTTTTCTCTGATCAATCAATTGAAGAGAAGGAAGAAGAAAACAGCGAGAAAGTTGGAAGGGAAAGATGGGTCATCATCTACTTCACTTGAATCTTTCCTCTCTCTCTTCTTCTTCTTCTTTCAGTTCTTCTAATTCATCGTTTCCATCTCGTAATCTTGCTCTAATTCCACCCAATTCACTTCCCCTCTCACTCTAAATTCCCACAAGGCAAGCAAAAGCTTCCGTTTTTATTTCTGTTTTATTTGGTCAATTGCTGTTATTGATTAGTCGATTCAAAAGCTGCCCAGAATTGCTACTTCCACCATTAAATGCTCTGCTGAGATTGAAAATGTAAGTGCTTTTTTGCCCCTTTCTTTCGTGTATATTGGGATAATTGTTCTCAAATATGCGCTGTTGATTCTCAGAGCTCTGAGACGTCAAAGAGGAGTGTTTAAGTCGTCCTGTTGGCTGGAGGGAAGGGCAAAATAATGGGGGTAAGTTCTTTGATTGATATTAGCCACAGTTTTTTGTTTCAATCAATGGCATCTTTGAATTTGTATTATTTACTGTTTCCTTGTGTGTGATTTTCATCATATTAGAATGAAATGATCGATTAAGGATTGGACTCCAAGCTCGTATCCATTTGCCTTTTTTTAGTTATACATTTGTGTGTTCGTTGTTATGTTATTATCTGTAGTTACTTATTTCCATCTTCCAGATGACAGTTTTGTTGTCTTTGTGCGAATAGGCAAGCATGCCATAGCAGTATCTACCATTGTTAGGCTAGCCAATCGCTTTGTACAGGTAATTAGATTACCAACTTATATATATCTACTATTGGGAAAACAGCGAACCTGGAATCAGGCAGTTGTGGACTATTCAACCTTGGACAAAGGGTCAATTAGGTCCTTCAACTTCGCTTGCAGGTTCAATGTCCCCCGAAGTGAACTTTAGGTATTAATTTGGCTCTTCAACTTGGCATTCTTTTTTTCTAAACAGTCCAAAATGATATGCGTCATCATGAGAGACGACACGTCACAGATCAACCAATCATATGCTGACACACTACATGTTTTGGATTACTTCGACAAAGAATGCCAAGTTGTCAACTAAATTTTATGCCTAAAGTTCGTTTTGTGCCAAACTAAAATATGACACCGTAGCCTATAGGAACAAATTTCTGTATTATTTTACAAAAGAAATGAGGATTAATTTATGATAGATAGATATGTGTGAACAGTTTGGAACACCGAACTCTTCGCAAGACTAGAAAAGTTCCTGGTGGGCTGCTTGCCGACGAGGACTAATTAACATCTTTCTTGTTTCTTTAAAAGATCTTTCTTGTTTCTTTAAAGGGTGCATCTTCATAGATTAGGGTTCAATACAAAGATTTTATGCTTAATTAATTAATTAATTAATCCATAAAACTGTTACGTACATAGGGTTTTTCTACCTCTAAAAATGAAATTAATTAACAATGATACAGACTTATATACATGCTGATGTTGAGTGAGAAATGAGCAGAAGAAAGAGGCCATTTCAAATGAAATTTTTTAGTAACAAAATTCACATCAACTCTCTTTTCGGCCTGTGATCTCTTACTATTTGAAGCTAACAACAGTATTAAGATTTTTGTGGTCTAATCGCACTAGCAAATATACTAATTCTCAAGTATAAAATCGACTTTTGGTATGAGAATCAAATCTCTCTAGATTTTCTTAAAAGGTCAACAATATTGAAATCTAATTGAGATAATTTATAACACAAAACATATAAATTAAAACCAATTAAATTTTTTCATAAAAAAAAAAACAATTAAATTTTTTTCTTAAATATTCAGATCGAATTTTGTACATAAAAAAAATTCAATAAACAGAACTAATGATGCGTGCCGAACACACCAAAAATAAATTCCTACTCTTGGACACAAAATTTTATAGTACAGATGGAGCAGGGTCGAATCCACATGGATTGGCTGATTATTTCTTCTAAAGTTAAACAATAAAAGTAAAAAGGGGGTTTTGAAGAATTGCAATGAAAGTAACCAAATTAACAGAAATAAATCAATTGGGTAAAAATCTATCTGAGGTGAACTCCAGCTAGAAGGCGAATTCGAGTCTTAAATCAATCCAACTGATCATCGATCAAACACAAAAGATAACTCCAATACATTCAAATAAATTAGCTATAGCAATCATAAAGCATGAATCGCCTAATCTCTTCTTATGGAATAGATAACCAAGAGAAGCTCGTTAATTATCTCTAATTAATCAAACAGTTCCGAACAAGCTTCGGAATTTAATTTAATTAAAAGCTTTAACAAACGAAAGAGACACTAATTCTACTCAATAATCACCCAAGCGGATTATTTAAAGCATATCGATTTCATCCATAACACGAATTAAAACTTGTCCGTAATTAATCGTATTATTTGCTACCTAGGTTAAGTGAATTAAACAATTACGTATTCAATTACTTAACTAGCAGTGCAATCACATGTAAATAATTAAATCAAGAACTTAATTAAATCATGCAAAAGTAGTAAAAACAGAAGGGAATCGATTACTTGAATTAAAGAAGAAAGAAAGAACAAATGATCTCACAGTTAGACGTTACAAGACTGAATTGCCCACTAGCTAGAGATTAAAGTTTTTAGTTCTCCATGAAGAGAGAACACGTTCCAGGAAGAGAAGAAAATCTGCTCTCCCCCCCAAAGAATCACGTTACAGCCAAAATTGAAGAAGAGAGTCCCCCAAAAACAAAAGACCTAACCCTATTTAAACCTAAGCTATTAAGGAAAGACTTCTAAATAGGAAATAACTCTAAATAAGATTTTTGTAGGAAAATCTAATTAGAGCTATAATGGAAATAAATAAAATAAAATAATCCCCAAAATTTTTTCATAAAGGGCTGAATTAAATAAACTTAAATTAAAATAAAAAGTCTTCTAATCCCACAAAATTTCTTCAAATTCGCAGCTCCCTATAAGCCATGATCATGGCTTATGCAAAACAGTCTCCTAGGCCCATTTTCAGCATAAACAGCACTCCATAAGCCATGCCCATGGGTTAAGCCTTCAAGATCCAACTTCATGACACTCCAAGCTCCCAAATAAGGCTCTTTAAGCTCATTTTCAACTCCAGAGTCCCTAGCACGAGTAATTGCACAAAATGAAATAAATCTGCCTAAGTTAACTAAAAATATATCAATTAGAGCCCATAAACAAAGACAGATTTCGTGCATAAAATGCACTCATCAAAAATTCCCCCCACTTAAACCTTGCTTGTCCTCAAGCAAACAAAACAAGTCCAATTCCAAAGACAATTACAAGCACATTATATCTCACAAATCATAGCTTCAAAAATCAACTCATAAATCAAGCACACTTATCAAGGGAGAGATGCGATAAACTTGGCAATTGGCCCCAACTAAAGCACTCAAAGCGACTCAATTAGCAACTAAAATATGATTTGCATCACTAGGATAGTAGACCACTAATCGCTTCTTAATCAAAAACATAAACAAGGGAGAATAGGATTTGGATAAGCACACAATTTATTTAGGACATAAACAACTAACGGATCACTTTGTGATCTTATTAACTTTTCTTTTCACAACATTTTAACCCTACTTAAGATGCTTTAGCTTTTCCGAACGGATAACAAAAATGGAGCAAACACAATGCACCCGACTTACTTGGCTAAGCATATTCATTAAGCGGCTACTAGCACTATTCATAACTTGGATTCGCAAATCAAGCCAGCGGAATAGAATGTGAATTTCCTTTCTTCTTCTTTTTTTTTTTATTTTTTTTATTTATTTAAAACAAATATTTAAAAGTCAAAAACATGCATAAAACCTATTTTATCCCCTTGATTTATGGTTAGTCAAAAGAAGTGTCTTATACAATCCATGTCTCTAAGTGATACATTTCAATTCAAGTGTCTATTGATCACAATGATTTCAATTAGCTAGAGCTTCCTAATTCATTTATGCAAACATCTCCCTTAACAAGTACACAAGACATAAAAGAAGAATTTTCGGTACTACGATTGTTTAAAGAGAAATAATGCAAAAAATTTTAAAGGAATTGAAGCTAATATATGTTTTACGAGATGACAGTCAAGAGAACAAAACAAATATGTACAATAAGCAAATAATGCGTGATCCCTCCCCCCACTTAAATCGGCACATAGCCCTCGATGTGCAAGAGAGCAAAGCAAACATAAACCAAAATAAAGTAAAAGAAGAAAGTGAGAACGAAACTCCCCTGGTTTATGAATGCTAAATATCCGCCGCTCCTAAGGGGAAGGTGGGCACGGGGGATCGCGGTCCTGAAGTCGGTACAACTCAGCGACATTGGTTTCAATGCGGGTCACTTTCCGATGCAATGTGTTGACGTTGGTGTCAATGGTATGCAACTTCTCCATTGCTTACTGCATCATATTAAGCATAGGTGAAAAATCAAAATTAGTAGCTTCAGTATGAACGCTACTCTTGGCACGACGTCCTGGCTTCGGATCTTCACCAACGGGCAACCAACGAAGAATGCCATCGATTCGGGAAACTAGTCCCATGTTGCTCAAACAACTGAAATCCAAAGGCTCCATCTCAAAAGCAATGTGTAAGTCAGTAGAAACAGGATCAATAAGGTGCAAATTCACAGCTAATTGAGTAATTAAGGAACCAAAAATCAAATCCCTACCAGCAGTCCAAGCAGTACGCATTTGACTAGCAATCCAACAACCTAAGTTCACTTTGACATTATTAAGCATACACCACAAAAAATATAACTCAGTCTTATTGCAAGTGCTAGAACTAGAAATTCTCCCAGAAAAAGCATAAGCTAAAAAGCGATGGATGTATTGCAAAGCAGGTTGTTTCAAGTAATAGGCCTTGGATTGACTAGAATCATAGGCAAACACATCTACAGACATTTGGGGCCAGACTTTGCAACCATGGAAATCACGAGGGAAATCAATCGAGGATAACCTGTATTCATCTGTCTTGGCAAACTCGGAGCTAATCAAACCACAGGTAATATTAAACTCAGTCACAGACAAAACAAATTCCCTTCCCATCAACCTAAATCTAATAGCAGCTGGTGTGTCTATAGTGAATTCCTTAGGCGTGGTGAACTGAAAAGTCGTGTAAAACTCCCTAATCAATTCAGTGTACCCAGGATATTTTAATGCAAAGAAAGATGTCCAGCCAATATGTTCGACCATTATTTGAAATTCATCCAACAAACCAAGCTCAATCAACAAAGAAGTATCAATACGTTTACAAGGAATAATTTGCCTACTACAAACATCAGCATATTTCTTTGTTAACCCAGCAGGAAAATTCAAGCATCCATGCAAATGATGTTCGGGAACGAGTAAAGACGTACCTCGGGGTAGTCGAGAGCGAGTATGTGGTACCCGATTTACCTTTTGTTTCTTGGATGGTGGTTGAGCCGGGTTTGAAGGCGTGGTAGCTCGAGGGCTGAACCCTTGTTTCCTCTTGGAGGTGACTCTTGACTGGGCAGGGGCTTTGGGAGTCTTTGCAACGGATTTCCCTTTTGTTTTGGACTGAAATTCTGCGTTGGAAGGATTCGCCGGAATAGGTGGTTCAACGTCCGGTACGGATTGGTCAACGGTGGAGATGGGCGGCTCAGTCGCCGGAATCTGGTCGGGAATGGCAGAACCGGCAACTGGACACTCTGCTGTAGCGCTGGAAGGTAGATCGGAGGCGCAGGTGGAGGCGTTGACCGAGACGGCGGAAGGAGAAGCCGATGAAGCTGAGTGGCGGAGACTGGCGAAGCGTGTTGGTTTTCGTCGATTTGCCGCCTGAAATCTGCCGGGATCGCGTCATCGGTGGTGGAGAGCGGCTGGACGGAGATCGGAGACGAAGGACGGGCCGGCGGCAGCTGGATTTGGGGCGGCGATGGTAGAGGCTGGGAAGATGGGGAGCTGAAAATAAAAAAGAAGAAAAGAAAAGAAGAAAAAGAGAAGAAGGGTAGAAAAAGACGAGAATATCATACAGCAAAAGAAAAAAAAATTTTTCTTTTTTTTTTTTTTTTTTTTTAAAAGAAAATGAAATAAAATAATAAATAAATAAAGAAAATAATTGTTTTTGTCAACAAGAGGCAGAAGACTAATTCTCACAACCCATGACCTTGGCTTAAGTCAACAATCTCAAATTTGTCACACAAAGAAACAGAAGACTAATTCTCACAACCCATGACCTTGGCTTAAGTCAACAATCTCAAATTTGTCACACAAAGAAACAGAAGACTAATTCTCACAACCCATGACCTTGGCTTAAGTCTACAATCTCAAACTTGTCACACAAAGAAACAGAAGACTAATTCTCACAACCCATGACCTTGGCTTATGTCTTCTCTTGAGTCAAATTTCTAGTTCACACAAGCCAAGACCCTGGCTTAATTAAATTGTCTGTATCTTAAAAACAAGTAATTAGCGATCTAAAGCATGATCAAATGTAACGAAAGACGCAAATTTTTTTTTTTTTTTTAACTAAAACTAAAAATAAAAATAAAAATACCAAATTAACACACAAAATAAAAATAATTAATCTGAATTAAAATCAATTTGGGTTGCCTCCCAAAAGAGCGCATTTCTTTATTGTCTTTGGCTAGACAATCGATCCGTTTACCCTCCATAATCCGGATCCTCCAAGATCAACTCTTCCACATTATTAACTTGAAAACCTTCATAAAAAGGTTTAAGTCGATGTCCATTGACCTTAAAAATTTTATCTGTGGATAAACTCCGTATTTCGACTGCACCATGAGGAAAGATATTAGTAACGATAAAAGGGCCTATCCACCTAGACCGAAGCTTACCTGGAAATAATTTGAGACGAGAATGATAAAGGAGTACCTTTTGGCCTATGACGAATGTTTTCCTAGAAATCATTTTATCATGCAAAATTTTTGTTTTCTCCTTATAAATCCTAGAGTTTTCATACGCCTCATTCCTTATCTCTTCTAATTCTTGCAACTGCAATTTTCTAGATTCTCCTACCAAATCCATTTTCATATTGCATTGTTTCACTGCCCAGTACGCTCGATGCTCAAGTTCTACTGGCAAGTGACATGGCTTCCCAAAAATTAGACGGTAAGGAGACATACCTATGGGTGTTTTGTATGCTGTGCGATATGCCCACAAGGCATCATTGAGACGCACGCTCCAATCTTTGCGATTAGGATTCACAGTCTTCTCAAGAATAGATTTGATTTCCCGGTTAGAGACTTCAGCTTGACCACTTGTTTGAGGGTGATAAGCGGTAGATGTGCGATGAGTAACATTGTATTTCTTTAACAAAACCTCTACCACTTTATTACAGAAGTGAGTTCCTCTATCGCTGATCAGTGACTTAGGCACGCCAAACCTGGAAAAAATATGAGATTTTAGAAAATCAACAACAGTTTTGGCATCATTATTTCGTGTGGCTTTAGCCTCCACCCATTTTGATACATAGTCCACGGCTAACAAAATGTACACATTACCGAAGGATGATGGAAACGGGCCCATGAAGTCTATACCCCATACGTCAAATATTTCACATACTAACACAGATTGTAAGGGCATCTGATCTCGTTTACTGATGTTCCCTGTTTTCTGACAGTTAGCACATGCTTTACAGAATGTATATGAATCCCGGAAAAGGGTGGGCCAGTAAAAACCACATTCAAGTACCTTACGAGCTATTCTTTTAGGACCGAAATGTCACCACAGGCATGAGAATGACAAAAAGACAATATAGATGAAATTTCAGAGTCATTTACGCACCTCCTTATTATTTGGTCAGAGCAATATTTCCACAAGTATGGTTCATCCCAGATATAGTATTTAGAATCGCTGTCAAATCCTTAGGTACGGTTTTGGTGACAAGGAAATTTACAATATCGGCATACCATGGAGCATTCTCTTGGATAGCGAAGAGGTGTTCGTCGGGGAGTGAGTCTTGTAACGGTAATGGCTCTTCAGACCGAACCAAGCGGCTTAAATGATCTGCCACCAAGTTCTCAGTTCCTTTCTTATCTCGTATTTCTAGATCGAATTCCTGTAGTAGGAGGATCCATCGAATTAACCTGGGTTTTGCTTCTTTCTTGGTGAGAAGGTACTTCAATGCTGCATGATCAAAATAAACAATCACTTTAGTGCCAATCAAATAAGAACGGACCTTCTCTAAAGCAAATACAATAGCTAAAAGTTCTTTTTCCGTTATTGAATAATTGCATTGAGCGCTATCCAATGTCCTTGAAGCGTAGTAGATCACATGTGAGGCTCTGCCAACTTTTTGTCCTAATACTGCACCGATAGCTTGATTGCTAGCATCGCACATGATCTCGAACAGTAAGTCCCAGTTTGGGGGTTGCACAATAGGTGCAGAAGTGAGTGCTTCCTTCAGCTGGTCGAAAGCGGTTTTCCACGCACTGTCGAATTCAAAAACAACATCCTTCTGCATGAGTTGACACAAAGGCTGAGCTATCTTCAAAAAATCACGGATGAATCTCCGATAAAATCCTGCATGACCAAGAAAAGAGCGAACTTCCCGCACATTTGTGGGGTAGGGTAAGGATTTTATAAGATCAACCTTAGCTTTGTCAACTTCTATCCCCCTAGCAGAAATAACATGTCCTAGCACAATACCTTGGTCAACTATGAAATAACATTTCTCAAAGTTAAGTACAAGGTTTTTCTCAATACAACGTTGAAGCACTTTGGTGAGGTTAGATAAACACAAATTAAAAGAGTCACCATATACTGTAAAATCATCCATGAAGACCTCTATGATGCTCTCTACATAGTCGGAGAATATACTAACCATACACCTTTGGAATGTAGCAGGTGCATTGCAAAGGCCAAACGGCATTCGTCGATAAGCGAATGTTCCAAATGGGCATGTGAATGTTGTCTTCTCTTGATCTTCAGGTGCTACGGGAATTTGATTAAAACCTGAATAGCCGTCAAGAAGACAGAAATAAGATTTACCAGCTAACCTTTCTAACATTTGATCAATAAAAGGCAAAGGAAAGTGGTCTTTTCTAGTCGTAGCATTCAGCTTACGATAGTCTCTACAAACCCTCCACCCATTCTGAATTCGGGTGGGCACCAACTCATTATTGTCATTCTTTACTACCGTGATTCCAGTTTTCTTTGGGACAACTTGCACTGGACTTACCCATTTGCTATCTGAGATCGGATAAATCATACCAGCATCTAAAAGTTTCAGTACTTCTTTCTTCACCACTTCCATCATAGGTGGATTCAAACGGCGTTGACCATCTCTTGAGGGTTTGGCTCCGTCTTCCAGCAGAATCCTGTGCATGCACGTAGATGGACTAATGCCTTTTATATCAGCTATTGTCCAACCAATAGCTTCCTTATGAACCCTCAACACTCGAAGCAACTTTTGCTCTTCCAGCTCTGTAAGTTTGTTGGAAATTATTACAGGAAGAGTCTCTCCATCACCTAAGTAGGCGTACTTAAGGTGATTGGGTAGCGTCTTCAATTCAAGCTTCGGTGCCTGCACAGTAGAAGGAAGAAGTTTAGCAGTTGATCTTGGTAGATCGATGTAAGACACATTTGGACTTAATGATGTTAGAGTTTGAAGTTCAAAAATAGTGTCTTCTATTGCTTGGTTAACCACAAATTCTTTGGCAACATCATCCATCTCTCTTTTGTTGAAGTTGTGGCAAAGTACAAAGTTTAATCCATCTTCCTCTTCCATATCAAAAACTTTCTGCACCAATGAATTAGAAACATCCAAAGCAAAAACAGAGTGCATTTCACTAGGGTATTTCATGGCATCATAGATATTAAATTTTATAGTGTCACCATCAAACTCCATAGTTAAAGTACCTTCATGCACATCAATTTTAGTCCTAGATGTTTTCAGAAAAGGTCTTCCTAGCAAAATAGGCACAGAACTAGAGGATTTTTCTTCTTCCATGTCTAACACATAAAAATCAGCAGGAAAGACCAATTCATTAACTTTGACTAGAACATCTTCCAACACACCATCAGGATACACATTAGATCTATCAGCTAATTGTATTATCACACCCGTTTCTTTTAATGGTTCAGCATTCAAAGAATCATAGATAGCACGTGGCATGACATTAATTGAAGCACCTAGATCTAGCATAGCTCGTTCGATTTTTTTACTCCCTATAGTACAAGGGATAGTGAACATACCTGGATCCTTGCATTTTGGAGGAAGTTTCTTTTGAAAGACAGCAGATACATTCTCTCCCACACTTATCTTTTCATTACCCCTTAGTTTCCTCTTGTTAGTACACAATTCTTTAAGAAATTTAGCGTATCGAGGAACTTGTTTAATTGCATCAAGAAGAGGAATATTTACCTGGACTTTTCTAAACAAGTCAAGTACCTCTTTCTCTTGGTCTTCCTTTAAAGATTTGGAGAATCGGCTCGGAAATGGGGGTGGGATGACAACGGATGGTGGCGACTTTGACTTACTTGGTACAGGAGTTACCTCCTCTTTTTCCAGCTCTTTCTCCACCTCATGCTTCGAAACTCCAGCAGATGGTATCTCTTTGCCACTCCTCAAAGTGATGGCACTAACATTCTGCCTTGGGTTTATTTCAGGCTGTGATGGCAGGCGTCCAGAAGTTTGTGACTCTAACTTACTCATTGAAGTGGCCAATTGGCTCATTTGGGTTTCTAGGTTCTGGATGCTTGTCTTAGTGTCTTGTTGGAATTGTTGCACATTGGTAGCCAAGGCAGATACGATTTGTTCTAGAGACATGGTTGGCTTAGGAGGGGGCGATTGTGGTGTATGTACTGGTGGCCTAGGATGGTAATTATTTGAGTGTTGCCCTTGCTGGAAATTATTTGGCTTATGTGCATAGCTGAAATTCGAGTGGTCCTTCCATCCAGGATTGTAAGTTTGGGAATATGGATCATATCTCCTCTGATGTTGTTGGTTTTGAAATTTACCAACAGCATGCACTTATTCTTCCTCTTGGAGAGTATGACAAGAATCCGTAGGATGATCAAAACTCGAACAGATCCCACAAACATTCACTTGTTGTTGTTTTCCCAAGAATGCTTTCTGCATGAGTGAAGTAAGGGTGTCAAGTCTTTTTTCAATAGCAGAAGTGCTTACCTCATTCACTTTCTGCGCAGGATGTTCTTGTCGAGTGCCAAACTGTTGTGTATTAGCAGCCACTCTTGAAATCAGCTCTCTTGCATTGGTAATCGTCTTATCGGCCAAGGATCCACCACTGGATGCATCAATTAGATTCCTGTCAGATAAGGTTAGTCCTTCATAAAAATATTGAAGTAAAAGTTGGTCCTTTATCTGATGATTTGGGCAACTGGTGCAAAGCTGATTAAATCTTTCCCAATACTCGTAAAGATTCTCCCCAGCATATTGGCGAATGCCCGATATATCTTTGCGGATTGAAGAAACTCCTGAAGCAGGAAAGAATTTCTCAAGAAATTGCTTCTTCATCTCGCCCCAAGTTGTGATTGATCCAGATGGGAGGTAATACAACCAATCCTTAGCTTTATCAGTTAGTGAAAACGAGAAGGCTCTCATTTTCACTTGCTCCACAGAAACTGCATTCCCTGGCGGTTTCATACTCGAACATACCACATGGAGCTCCTTCAAATGTTTATGTGGATCTTCACCTGAAAGTCCACGGAAAGTAGGCAATAAGTGAATTAAACTAGATTTTAATTCAAAATTTACCTCATTTTCTGGATACAGTATGCATAAAGGTTGTTGATCCATATCCGGTTCAGCCATGGCTCTCAAAGTTTGTTCTGCAAAAGCCATCTCTACTTCTTCAATTTCACTCTCACTTGATTCTAACAAATCAGCTACCACGTCTGGTGCAAGTAATTCCCGTGCTTCTTTTTCCTTTGTTTGCTTTCTCAATCGACGAGCAGTTTTCTCTATTTCGAAATCAAACACGAGTTCACCTGTACGAGAAGAACGTGGCATATACTAAAAAGTACAAATTAGAAGAGATAAATTAATTGGAACACCAATCCCCGGCAACGGCGCCAAAATTTGATGCGTGCCGAACACACCAAAAATAAATTCCTACTCTTGGACACAAAATTTTATAGTACAGACGGAGCAGGGTCGAATCCACAGGGATTGGCTGATTATTTCTTCTAAAGTTAAACAATAAAAGTAAAAAGGGGGTTTTGAAGAATTGCAATGAAAGTAACCAAATTAACAGAAATAAATCAATTGGGTAAAAATCTATCTGAGGTGAACTCCAGCTAGAAGGCGAATTCGAGTCTTAAATCAATCCAACTGATCATCGATCAAACACAAAAGATAACTCCAATACATTCAAATAAATTAGCTATAGCAATCATAAAGCATGAATCGCCTAATCTCTTCTTATGGAATAGATAACCAAGAGAAGCTCGTTAATTATCTCTAATTAATCAAACAGTTCCGAACAAGCTTCGGAATTTAATTTAATTAAAAGCTTTAACAAACGAAAGAGACACTAATTCTACTCAATAATCACCCAAGCGGGATTATTTAAAGCATATCGATTTCATCCATAACACGAATTAAAACTTGTCCGTAATTAATCGTATTATTTGCTACCTAGGTTAAGTGAATTAAACAATTACGTATTCAATTACTTAACTAGCAGTGCAATCACATGTAAATAATTAAATCAAGAACTTAATTAAATCATGCAAAAGTAGTAAAAACAGAAGGGAATCGATTACTTGAATTAAAGAAGAAAGAAAGAACAAATGATCTCACAGTTAGACGTTACAAGACTGAATTGCCCACTAGCTAGAGATTAAAGTTTTTAGTTCTCCATGAAGAGAGAACACGTTCCAGGAAGAGAAGAAAATCTGCTCTCGCCCCCAAAGAATCACGTTACAGCCAAAATTGAAGAAGAGAGTCCCCCAAAAACAAAAGACCTAACCCTATTTAAACCTAAGCTATTAAGGAAAGACTTCTAAATAGGAAATAACTCTAAATAAGATTTTTGTAGGAAAATCTAATTAGAGCTATAATGGAAATAAATAAAATAAAATAATCCCCAAAAGTTTTTCATAAACGGCTGAATTAAATAAACTTAAATTAAAATAAAAAGTCTTCTAATCCCATAAAATTTCTTCAAATTCGCAGCTCCTTATAAGCCATGATCATGGCTTATGCAAAACAGTCTCCTAGGCCCATTTTCAGCATAAACAGCACTCTATAAGCCATGCCCATGGGTTAAGCCTTCAAGATCCAACTTCATGACACTCCAAGCTCCCAAATAAGGCTCTTTAAGCTCATTTTCAACTCCAGAGTCCCTAGCACGAGTAATTGCACAAAATGAAATAAATCTGCCTAAGTTAACTAAAAATATATCAATTAGAGCCCATAAACAAAGACAGATTTCGTGCATAAAATGCACTCATCAACTAATAAATAAAAGGGTAAATTATAAAAAAAAATCCTGTGGTTTCACTTTTTTGCAAATAAAGGACTGTGGTTTTTTTTATTTAAAAAAGAGGATTGTGTTTTAAATGTTAACAAAAAAAAGGATAACTAACATTTTTCTGTTAAAAATGATGATATAGCGGAGAGTATTTTTAGTTATTTAATATACCAATAATTTATGTATATTATTTAAGAATTTTACATCAAAATTTGAATATTTTCAAAGATTTTTCAATTTGTAATAATTTTTTTAAATCTATTATCATTATTTAATTTATAAAAATATCTGCGGTTTTCAAAAATTTTCAAAATTTATCATTCATGTCTATTGTATTTTTATTAACCAACTTGAAAATTTTGAGTTCAAAATGGACAAGAATACCCTATGTAATGTCATGATTTAATTTTAGTTATCATTTTTTTGTTAACATTTTAAAACACAATCCTCTTTTTTAAATAAAAAAACCATAGTCCTTTATTTGCAAAAAAATTAAACCACAGGGTTTTTTTTTGTAATTTGCCCTAAATAAAATAATTACAAAAATTTGATCATCAATCTGATTCAATAAAGAATTTATAATCTCGGCATGCACCAAGAATTAAACAATAAAAATAATAAAATTTCAAATAAAGCCATTTTGTTCCAATTTAAAAGCTTAGGTGTTTATTTATTTATTTATTTATTTATTAACCACATGTATCCTCATTAAGATAATCTTATTCGGGACTTAGTCATAGTTAAGGCTTCTCAACCCTCTCTGTAGATGTATTTAGTGAGATTCAAACTTGAATTTCCTCCCATAAATTCAGCCTACGTTGCCAACTGAGTTACAATCCGCAGGTTGTTTCTCAAAAATTTCAATAAAGTAATTTGTCTCAATAATTAATTTTTAATTGTGTGCGAAGAAATGTGCACCTTCTGATACTTGGTGGGTTCGGATTTTACACACTCGAACCAAATTGATAGAAATAACCGAATGTTTTAAAAAATTAAAATCGAAACAGAACCAAATAACAAAAATACATTGGTTTGTTTGGTTTCTCAGATTCGGTTTGATTCATCCATTAAAGTTGGTGTATAAATTAATTAATTTAGAACCTAATAAACTGTTTCCCATTATTTACCCTTTTTGTTAGTGTATTCGAGTACCATATTTCAAGAGTATTCTAAAATTTTCTGATAAGTTGGATGACACGGATGATTAGTAGGCAAATGCTTGCTTGACACGAGACAACTAGCTTTCAAAACCTCACCATGTATGTTTTAACCCTGCTCCACATTCAATAACCAACCCCACAAAACAAATTAGCAATCCGACCCGTTAGTTAGATTTCTCCATATGTTTGGTTAGCTCTAAAATTAACAAGGTATTTATATGTATTGTAAAGATAGAAGGTTGAGCTAATCAAGATTTGGAAGACTGATTGCTTTCAGTGATAGAGAGAGAGAGAGAGAGAGAGAGAGAGAGGCAGAACAAGTTGGGTGGATTCGGTTGCTTATATTCTTTATGGGTCGCTTTTGGTTGTGAACGTGAAGCATTCGCCTATTCTTTCTCCGAGGCATCCAAGTCATCTTAGAATATAGGGGAAACGGGGCTGGTATTATTTTCTAGGGAATTTTACATAAATACATAACTTTTGGCACCATATAACATTTTTACCTCAAAAGAAAAAGTTTGCATAAATACCTTAAAAACTTTTCAAAATTTCAAAAATACCTAAAACAAAAATTATCATTTTTACGTGATTCATGCACAAAGCAAACAACAAAATACAAATCAAAATCTCCAAAATACCTTCTCTATTTTGTCAACGTTTCTCTCTTCTCTTTTTATAATTTTTAATCTAATTTCGCATTTATCTCTCAATCCGTTTATTTTTTTGTCGTGTGATTTTAGAAAGTTTTTTTTATTTTTTTTTATCTTCGAAATAAAGTCCATATGTATATACTTTTTCCGACATATTTTTTTCACTAAAGTATAACTAATTATGCCTTTGTATATTAAGTAGGCGTGGCAATGGGCCGGGGATTATCCGAAAACCGTGGGGATCCGAACCGGCGGGCGCGGGGAATAACCGATATTATCCCCCACGGGGATGGGGGTGGGGATTTTTTTACCCCCAGTACTTAAACGGGCGTGGGCGTGGGGAGTACTATCCCCGCCCCATGGGGATCCCCGCCCCGCTCCCGAATAAATCCCCGTATAAAACCTGCATATATATATATATATATATATATATATATATATATATATATATATATATATATATATATGTATATATATATATATAAAGAAATGTTAATTAATTCCTAATTAGGTCAAGCTAATTATCGCAAAAAAATAATGAATTATCGCCAACTCACCAAGTTCAAAGAGATGGAGAAATATGCAGCTTTGAACAATTTGTTGCTGCTTCTGAACAATCTATTGAAAATGTTGGGGTTGAACTTCATCATTATTTGGAGGAGCGTTTGTTACCAAGGAAAGAAGAATTTGATTTACTTGGTTGGTGGAAAAATTGCCTCAAGTTCCCTATGTTGCGATTAATTGCTCGGGATATTTTTGCAATTCCCATGTCAACTGTGGCTTCAGAGTCAGCTTTTAGTACAGGTGGTAGAGTTATAAGTAAGTCTCGTAGCAGTCTTCATTCTGAGATGGTAGAAGCATTGATATGCACTCAAAGTTGGTTAGAAGTTGAAGTAAAAGGTATTATACTTATAAATGGTTACTTATTAATTTACTTTACTTCAAAGTTATGTATTAAAAGTTTTAATATAATGAATACTTGTGTTTTTAGATTCTAAATCAGTTATGAATTCATTGTTGTGGAACATGAACAAAGATATTGATGTTCTTCAGGTAGTTTTTAACTTTTGATATTTAGTTTTTTTATTTATTATTCTATGCATCTAATATTTGCTTTTATTCTTATAGGATGATGAAAATACGAATCACAACAAAACAACAAAACCAAGTCCTAGTTCTTAAATGATTGGACTTCAATTTCAAGTTGTTCAAAGAAAGTTCACTTGGAACTTAAATATTTGTAATATTGGATATATTTTGTACTTTGAATATTTAATGTTAAACCACATTTGTAATGTGGTAGAATTTGTATTTTAGTTATTGAATGTTAAAATGGTTATTAAAATAATATTAATTTATTTTATTCATTGGATATGGGCGGGCGGGGATTCACCGAAACCCGTAGGCGCCCGCGCGGGGCGGGGATGGGGGTGAAAAAATCCCCGAAATGTTAAATGGGGAATCACCGAAACCGCCCCCGCAATCATTTGGGGCGGAGTGGGGAATGCACCCCCGCACCCGTACCCGGACCGTTGCCACCCCTAATATTAAGGTATAACTAAAGTATAATTAAGGTATAACTAAAGTATAATCACTGTAATAGTGTATCTTAAGGTATAATTAAGGTATAATCAATATAATAATGTATCTTAGGGTATAAATATGGTATAAATAAGGAATAACTAAGGTATAATCACTAGAATAGTGTATCTTAAAGTATAATTAAAGTATAACTAAGGTATAAACAGTGTATAAACAATGTATAAAGTATATAAACGATGTATAAATAATGTATAATAATATATAAGAAGTGTATAATAATGTATAACAATATATAAGAAGTGTATAAACAGTATAACAATGTATAACAGTGTATAAATAATATATAAACAATGTATAAACAGTGTATAATGTATAAACAATGTATAAATAATACATAAACAATGTATAACAGTGTATAAATAATGTATAAACAATGTATAAACAGTGTATAAACAGTGTATAACAATGTATAATAAATGTATAAACATATAACATTGTATAAAAAGTGTATAATGTATAACAATGTATAAGTAGTGTATAAACAATGTATAAGCAATATATAACAGTGTATAAGAAGTGTATAAACAGTGTATAAATAATGTATAACAGTGTATAAAATAATGTATAAACAATGTATAAACAGTGTATAATGTATAAACAATGTATAAATAATGTATAACAGTGTATAAACAATGTATAAACAATGTATAAATAATATATAAACAGGGTATAAACAGTATATAAAAGAGTGTATAACAATGTATAATAAATGTATAAACATATAACATTGTATAAAAAGTGTATAATGTATAACAATGTATAAGTAGTGTATAAACAATATATAAGCAATGTATAACAATGTATAAGAAGTGTATAAATAGTGTATAACAATGTATAACAATGTATAAATAATGTATAAACAATGTATAAACAGTGTATAATGTATAAACAATGTATAAATAATGTATAAAAAGTGTATAAACAGTGTATAAATAGTGTATAAACAATGTATAATAATATATAAGAAGTGTATAACAATGTATAAGAAGTGTATAAACAGTGTATAACAGTGTATAAACAATGTATAAATAGTGTATAACAGTGTACAAGAAGTATATAAACAGTATATAACAATGTATAACAGTGTATAAACAATGTATAAACAGTGTATAAATAATGTATCATAATATATAAGAAGTGTATAACAATGTATACGAAGTGTATAAACAGTGTATAACAGTGTATAAAAAATGTATAAATAATGTATAACAGTGTATAAAAAATGTATAAATAATGTATAACAGTGTATAAAAAGTGTATAAACAGTGTATAAACAATGTATAATAATATATAAGAAGTGTATAACAATATAGAAGAAGTGTATAAACAATGTATAAACAGTGTACAAGAAGTGTATAAACAGTGTATAACAATGTATAACAGTATATAAACAATGTATAAACAATGTATAACAGTGTATAAACAATGTATAAAAAGTGTATAAACAGTGTATAAATAATGTATAAACAGTGTATAAATAATGTATAATAATATATAAGAAGTGTATAACAATGTATAAGAAGTGTATAAACAGTGTATAACAATTTATAACAGTGTATAAGAAGTGTATAAACAATGTATAACCACTGTATAAATAGTGTATAACAGTGTATAAGCAGTGTATAAATAGTGTATAAACAATGTATAAACAGTTTATAAACAATGTATAACAATATATAAGAAATGTATAATAATATATAACAGTGTATAAGAAGTGTATAAACAATATACAAACAATGTATAAACAATGTATAATAATATATAAGAAGTGTATAAACAGTGTATAACAATGTATAAAAAGTGTATAAACAGTACATAACAATGTATAACAGTGTACAAGAAGATGTCATCTTGGACCAGACAATTCTACAGCTTGTAGGTTCTCATACGATGTTCTTTCTCAACTTCCTCTTGCTGCTTTCTTAGTTGCCTTCTCATTTCAGCCTCTTTTTTTTCACGATGCTTCTCACCTTTTTCTGCCTCCTACAATCGCTTTTGCTCTTTCTCCTAAACAAATAGACCAATATAATTACTTTGTGAGACTAGTTGTCACATAAATACAGGGAAACACCCAAATGCTTGCTCCTGTCTCTGACACTATGTATCTAGACATCTATCCAATTCAACACAATCATATCAATAATTTCAAATCCAAATTTTCATCCCACGAGTAGAAATAAAGACTACATCCCTGCATTGATTTTCTTTAAACTTTTCTGAGATTCTAGACAATTATTATGAAAACAAAACAGAATATTCTTGTTGTTGCAGACACAACTGATGGAAACATTATCAACAGTGGGATGCACATACTGTTTGCTTCTTTTCTTTCTGATGTTCAAGGTCCATCATCTTTTTCTCCTTCTTGACTTGCCGCTTATTCTTCTCCAACTGCTTGATGATCACCTTCTGTTCTCGTTTTGCTTCTTTATCAGCCCTGTATTAATAACAACTAGTTTAATATTAAAAAAATCAATTCAAAAAAATATCAGAATAGAACCAAGCTATATACGTACATCCCAGCACCATTTTTCTGCTTCATGATATCCACTAATGAACGAATTTCTGCCTCACCTAACGCTTTACAAAGCTTGTCTGATGCTTTCATTAGATCAACTTCGTAATTCTGATCACTCTCGGGCATTTGTAATGCAATTATCGCCTCTGAAATATGCCAGACACCAAAAAACACTTGAAACTCAATTTCTAAGTATAGACAGTAACTTACTAGTTACTGTACAATCATCAGTTATATCGACAACAGCCACCATAGAGCAATTAATCAAATTCATTCTTATAGCTGTAAGAAAACATTTAACAGCATCATGCAATGAAAATTGAACGATGGAATAAGGCTACTTTCTTCAACAATATGCTACAGCTTTTCTAAGGAAAAAAAAGGAACACTCTTCATAGATGTCTTGTCAAAGTGAATGCTGATATTTACAAGGATTAAAAAGGCAAACAAGAAGATTAGACTAAAGTAAAGCTGATCCTGAAATTTGCAGACAAAATAGTCTAATTGACTCTATACATGGTCTACTACTGTTAAACATATGGCATCAGTTTGCTTTTTCAGAGAGGGGCAGTTACGAAAAGATTACACCAATATTGAAAAACATAGTTTCATACATCCTATTCAAACTAAAAGACCACACTACTTTGAGAAGAATCGCATTTGCCTGTCCCCCCCACAAAAAAAAGGAAAAAAAAAGGAATTCTTAGGATTGTGGATGGATAGACCAGTAGATCAGCAAAAGGTTTGAGAGCATAAACCAGTATTTGAATAAAGAAAGGAGACACCAAACTTACAAACCTTCATACAGGAAAACACAATTAACAAAAGAAACAAAAGAATAAGGCATAGAACATGGAAACCTTCGAAAGATCCTCCATAAGAGAACGGTGCACCGCAGCAGCCTCCTTTCCCAATGTATGAACATCATGCAGATCTTCAGTTATTGCAAGAACCTGAAGAGAAGCGCATCATAATCAAGTCATAATCAATCACGCAAAAATGGCAACATGAGGGGGCATGAGAAAGATTAAGGTACAAGGACAAAACAAAATTAACTGACAAAGCAAAAGTAGAAAGTTCACTTTTTGAAGTAATTTAATAAATGTGTAATCAGAACAAAATTGGCATAATTGAAAAGAAAATCAACTGACGAAGCAAAAGCAGAAAATTCACTTGTTAAAGTAATTTAACAAATATGTAATCAGAACAAGATTGGCATACGTGTAATTTGCATCTACTGTACATATAAAATTCATAGAAATGCATCCCTTCATCAATAAAATAAAACAATTATGCAGAGCCAAAACATGCCCCCGTCTAACTTTATAATTCTCTGCTCACATAAGAAGAGAAATGGAACAAGAGGAATCTCATGTATCCAAGAGACTGGCGTATAAGCTGACAGAAAAATGATGAATTAATAACTTCTAATGACTCAGAATCGACAACGATTACCTCCATCGGCGTGCCTGCCATTTGCTTCGTCTCTGCAAAATCTCAAAACCCTAATCCAAAAAGTGGACAAGGAGAAAGCATAAGAACTCCAACCCAAGAAAAAAAAATCAAAAAAAGAAAGCACTAACTAGTAAGAGAATGGGAAATTGGAGCAATAGAACTCATTTGAGAGGATTTCTACCTGAGAACGTAATTAATTTTTAAAAAAAGAAAAAACAGTATTAAAAGAAATAGAATTTAGGAAAAACGTATTTGAGAGAATAGTAAAACGTATGGGTAAAAAGTAAACTCAAAAACATGGTATATTTGACAATTTCCCTATTTTCTAGCATCAAAACCATCCGTTAAATGTTAGGCCCAATTTTAGCCCATTTAAAAAGGTTGGGAGCAATAATTTTGAGATAACTTTGAGGGTAAATTAACTAATAGAAAAATAACAATAGTAATTAATTAATTAATTAATTATGTAATAGTTATTTGTAAAAAATTTTATGCGCTAAAATAAAAGTCATAGACCCTAAAATATAAATTATGGAGACTAATTTATAAATGCTAAACTCTAAAATATATATTTTATGTGACATAATTTTGTTGGCTCGACGCACGGATAATGTAGTACAGTAAAACCTCTATAAATTAATAATGTTGGGACCATGAAATTTTATTAATTTATAGAGATATTAATTAATCAATAAATTAATAATTATTAATTTATAGAGTGCTTTTAAATTTTTTTAAAAATAAATTTTAAATTACTAATTTAAATAAAGTTTTTGTCTAAAATCAATAAACTATATTTATCATATTTGTATGTAATAAAATTAAATGTGCATTATATAAGTTAATTGAACTTGAAAGTTAATTGTAATTATGTTAAAAATATTGAATGTATCATAATTAATGAATTACTACATAAATTTCTATATAAAAAAAATATGCAATGGAGAAAGGGAAGTGATGATATATCTTGCCACTTAGTCCACATCCTTCTAATGCTAAAGTATTAAGGGACCTCATTTTTCCAATGCTTTGCAGTAAATTGTGGTCTAGAGCAAAATGATTTAAGTACAAGTGGTCCAAATTTTTTAATACAGATTCTATATTACGAAAAGAAAAAACAATTATTCAAACAAAATGAAGGAAACTATGAGATACTTAAAAAAAAAAAGTATTAGAAAATGTAATGCAGCTAAGAAATATACCATTAGGAAATATTTGTACTCCTTGACAATGATTATATCTCTGAGTAATGGTCTTTATGTGAGGCCACTGTTCCGCTGATTGTTGAAGAAGATTGCTTAATCCAGTTGTTAGAGTCATATCGTCCAAATGAAGAATGCTCAAGTTGGATGAGCATCTCAAATCTGCAATTCGTTGAATACAATTAAGTGAAAATTGATTGTAACTTCCAAATTTATACCAAAATAAACAATGAAATATGAGTTGAATCGGCACCTTTTGATAATATAAATTTGGTGATTTCATTTCCGCTCAAGTTCAACTCCAGGAGTTTGCTCAAACCATCCAATTTTGCAAATATAATTATATCAGCGAACTCATAAATTCTTTCTAATTAAAATAGATATTTAAAAATTGGTTATATCTAACCTTTGAAATTGAAGGTTCCTTTGAATTGATCGTCCCTCATAGCAAGAGTTTTGAGGGATGAAAGCCCATTTGGAGATGAAAATATGTTACTATTGAAGCTACAACATTTGAGGCCAAGATACTAAAATAATTAACAAATACACTAAAAACTCGATTCGTAGAATACCATGCATAGTTTCCAAGATTTCAATATCAGTGAACTCCAAGTCCAACTCTTTCAAAGTGCCATTGAGATTGTTCAACTCTATCAATTAATTAGTAAAATGAAAACCAATTAAATGATACTTAAATGAGATGGATCGAAATGTTTTCTTTTGCACTATGTTTGGAAAAAAATGTAATGCATGAAATGAATTCATTTCGAATTCACTTAAGAATTGATTTCTGTTGTTTGGAAACAACATTCCATCTGAATGTATTCTATTACATTTTCTCGTTTTGAAATAAATGATTGATGAATTTATTTAGCTGATTTACTTTATTATAATAATATCTCATAATAAAGAAAAGAAAAAAAAAATCACCATATTCGTACCAATCTTAACAGTTGCTGCTTTATCACCTGATCTATTTGCATTTTTCCTCTTATGAGCCCATTCGAGTGATCAACCATCGTAGTGAGAGAAAAAAGAGCAACAACTTCTTTGATCTTAATTAATGAATGTTTCCTAAAAAAAAAAAAAAAAAAAAAGCAACTGGTACTAATATGGATATGGGAGGAGCAACGACTGTATGAAATTAGGGTTTCCAAACACACAGTTAGAGATTTGATAAGAAAAAGAATTAACCTGACATATTAATTTTTTCATTCAGTTTATTGCCTCCCAAGTATAATGATTTTAAAGATGGAAGGACACTTAAAGATTTTAAGATGCTGTGGTTAAGAAAAATATTAAAAATTATATATATACAGTGACGAAACTAGAACAGTTTTTCAAGGGGTCCAATTTATACTAATTTTTACTAGTTAAAAGTAAATAACATATTAAAATATACATAAAAGTTATAAGATAACATAAAATACCACAATAAATATCAATTAAGATTGGCTTGGATGGTAAGGGCCTCAGTCGCTTAAGCAGTGATCACGAGCTCGAGTCGTAGTATATGCAAAAAACTTTAATTGGGAGAGGAGTCACCTAAAGAGTGTCTGATCAACCTTAAACAGAGTAATCAGCCAATTGAGGTGACTAAAAGTAATTAAATTATTCCATTTAATAATTATTTAAAAATAGTATTTCTTTACTCTTAGCATCAACAATTTAATATAGCGTCCATAAATTTGATTCAATTTGTATGATTCATAGATGACGTGTACTAAGTAAATTATTCTAGGAAACATATATATTATTTTTCATCCATTAATTTCTAGTTTATAATATGCTTCACGAGTTGTCAACTAAAATATCTATTAATTGGTAGCATAATATTAGTTTTTTTTTTTTCAATGTTTTAAAATGTTTTTTTTTTTTTTTTGATACAACTGGACGGGAAGAACCCGGGAGAAAAAACAGAGAAAAGAAAGCTAAGACCAAACTACTCTTTGTCAGCACAAGCCCATAGCATCATCAGTCAGAATACTCTGGAGGCCTGCAAGAGGCGCAACACACTCGTGAAGCCAAATGGGGTAAGAACATGCGAAATTCGCCAACCAATCAGCCGCCCTATTACCCTCTCTATAGATGTGGTGAAAGGCGACCGTCCAACTACGATCTCGGAAAGCCAAACACTGCCAGATGTGCCATTGATGAGGGGGAGGACCAGTTAAGCCATTCTTCATGAAACCAACGACTATTGCAGAGTCTAATTCCACTATAACCTGCCGGTAACCCCAGTTCCAAGCCATATTCAAACCAAAAAAGAACCCCCAAAGTTCGGCAACGAGAGATGTACAAACACCAACGTTTGCCACAAAACCCACCAACCACGTCCCCTCGGCATCCCGAAGTAAGCCACCAACCATAGCCAAGCCCGGATTACCCTTACACGCACCATCACAATTCACTTTAACCCAACCCGGATTTGGCTTATTCCAACAGACATCAATAGCCATATTCCTAGCTGCTGTCCCTGTATGCAGCTGCAACGCCCGCATAAACTCAGCTGCCTGAGACTTAACAAAAGCCACACCGTCTCTGCAGCCCTGACCACCATCGAAAACCTTCATATTTCTCCATCTCCAAGCCCACCAAACCACTGTCATAAAAAGCACAACCCAATCTATGCTCTCCCAACGGAATTTCTGTTGCAGGTTTTCGGTGAACCATACTTGAAGAGGACTAGCAAAAAACCCGGTCTGACTGCACTGAGGAACCAAAGCAGACCAAAGATGCCAACTGTTCACACAGTCCCTCACTAAGTGCAAGGTGGTTTCAGTATTATTACAGAAAGGACAAAGATAAGAATCTGCAATCCTCGTTCTAACCCGATTAGCATTACAAAGGATAACATCATGAGCCACAAGCCACCCAAACATCCGTATGCGTTCCGGGACCTAAACCGACCAAATCAGCTTCCACTTGAACCCACTATGAACTTCAGTACCCAGAAGCAGCTGCTTGTATGCCGACGCCACTGTGAAGCAACCATTCAGAGTAAGCCCCCAAAACCAACCATCCTTGCTGTCCTCATCACAGAACAGCACCCGAGTTGCAATCTGAAGAACGATCGAGGTAGCTAACCAATCTGCAAAAGCCTCCCACATCCAAGACCCATTGTCATTCCAATAATTAGCCACAGTGTTCTCTAAAAGGTGTGAGGGAACAGGGAGACTGGCGCAAGAGAGGAGAGTGTGGTTACCAACCCAGATGTCCTTCCAGAACCTGGTCTGCTCTCCATTCCCAACCATTCGACGAAGACCCAATTTCAGCGCATCAATACCATAAAGGATACTCTTCCAAGTATAAGATTGGTTAGCGCGCAGCTTGAAAGTCTGCAAATTATCCACATTGAAACCATACTTATGCTTAAGAGTACGAACCCAATCGCTTCTGGATCAGACAAAACACGCCACCCAAGCTTGGCGAGTAAAGCTAAATTAAATTCTCAAGTGGACCTGATCCCCAAGCCCCCTTCCTGTTTCGACTTCCTAACCGTCGCCCAATTCAATAAGTGCATCTTTCTCTGAGACTCCGAACCACCCCATAGGAACTTGCGATTTAATTTGTCGAGATTGCGGCAAATACCCATGGGTAACACCGTTGTTTGCATTGTATATGTGGGAATAGTAGACATAACCGATTTAATCAAAGTGGCTCTCCCCGCCATGGATAAATATTTGGTTTTCCAACCCGACAAACGAGAATGAATTTTATCCAAGGTTCTCCTGTAAGTCTCCTTAGATACCCTCTTATGGATAATAGGCATACCCAAATACACTCCCAAATTAGTCGTAACATGAATTCCTAGGGCTGCAGCAATTAAATTCTAATCTCGTGCCAAGACATTATTTGAAAAAAACACACAGGATTTATCCCTGCTAATTCGCTGGCCCGAAGCATCACAAAAGCAATTTAACACTTCATTAATCATGCGGGCTTGATTAACTGAAGCTTCTGCCATCAAAATAATGTCATCCGCAAAGAAAACATGAGACAATTTTGGACCCGATTGGGAGGTTCGGATCGGTTTCCACTTCTTATCATAAATAGCATCTTCAATTAAATGCGCAAGCCGATCCAAGCACATCACAAAAAGATAAGGGGACAAAGGATCCCCCTGACGGAGACCCCTTGTAGGAGAGAACTCTGATAACTGCTCACCATTCTAAAGGACTCGCATCGAGGAAGAGGAGATGCAAGCCATAATAACGGTCACCCAATTCTCGGGTAAACCAAACCAGTGTAGCGTATCAGCAAGGAACTGCCAACTAATCCGATCATAGGCCTTTTCAAGGTCCAACTTCAGCAGCATGTGACCCTTCCTTCCCGTCTTCTTCCTAAAAGAATGAACCACTTCCTAAACGAGAACCACATTATCGGAGATATAACGTCCGGGAATAAAACTACTCTGAGTTGGAGAAATTCGATCTTTCAAGGAAGGCTTCAAGCGATTAACCATACATTTAGTAACAATCTTGTATAGTACATTACACAAACTGATGGGGCGGAATTGGGTGAGAAGCTCAGGATTTGTCACTTTAGGGATAAGAGCAAGTAGGATTTGGTTCACCCGATTATCCAAAACCCCCTCATTAAGAGCCTTTAAAACAAATTCACACGTTTGAAACCCCACCACATCCCATAATCTCTGATAAAAGAACGCCTAAAACCCATCCGGTCCCGGAGCCTTGTAAGGCGCCATAGAAAAGAGGGCACGCTTCACATCATCCGCCAAGAAACTAGTAAAAACAGAACTCCGTTCCAAATCAGACCAACCAGGAAAATTGCATCGAGTCATTAAAGAAGGTCGAGCTACACTCTGTTCCGAAAACAGAGTCATGAAAAAATTTGTTGCCATTTGCTTAAGAGCTTCTCTATCCCAAACCCACTGATCCGCATCATTCCACAATCCTTCAATGCAATTACGCCTTCTCCTGATGATGGTAGATGCGTGAAAAATTTCGTGTTACGGTCACCAAACCCCATCCATTTCACTCTGGATTTTAAAATGTTATAAAATGTATTAAAATATTAAAAGTCAAAGTGAAGCAAAAATAAACTCAAAGACCACAACCCAAATTCACCCCTCATATATACGGTATCATTAAAAATAAAAAATAATAATCCAAAAATTAATCTTAAAACAAAAATTCTGAAAGAAAAGAATATTTCAAAATTGTGTCAAAGAATAATAAAATATTTTACTTTATTATTAACTTTTTTAATAAGGCCATGTTCGATTTAGTTGTTCGTTGTTGGATATTTGTTGTTACTGATAGTTGTATGTTAAGTTAATTGATATTAGTGTTTGATAAATTATAATACATTTTTTCTTATCCTTCGTGAATATAATTTTAAAATGTTGTATCGACATTGTTTTTAGGTCTAATTTTACGAAACATTAACGGTTTACTCTCCCTTGATTTAATATAACTAACCATTTTTCAGTGAAAATAATAATAATAATAAGTTGTGGATTGTATAATTCGTTATAGAAGATTAAGTCAGTGTGGTTTTAATCACGCTTTAATTGATTCAAAAAGAAGAGTGTCATTGTCAAAGGTAACCAAAACTTTAATTAATTTGTAAGTCCAATGGATTTTTGACACGTTAGTGATTTTAATTTGGTTGAGTCTGAGTTTAATTACCAAAATTTCTATTTCTTTTTCAGTTCTAATTTGAAGTAATACGTTGCCTGTGAGACTTCCAAAATTGAACAATTAATAAATAGTCAAATATTAACGGAAAAATTAAATTGAATTAAATAAGCACATCTAAGCACATTAATATTATTTTTCATCCATTAATTTCTAGTTTATAATATGCTTCACGAGTTGTCAACTAAAATATCCATTAATTGGTAGCATAATATTAGTTTTTTTTTAAATGTTTTAAAATGTTATAAAATGTATTAAAATATTAAAAGTCAAAGTGAAGCAAAAATAAACTCAAAGACCACAACCCAAATTCACCCCTCATATATACGGTATCATTAAAAATCAAAAATAATAATCCAAAAATTAATCTTAAAACAAAAATTCTGAAGGAAAAGAATATACATCCTAAACGGCTAAATCTCATCCATTCTCATTTTCATACCATATCAAATTAAGGCAAAAAAGAGTAAATTCCAGACAGAGAAAATGAAATGCTCCATTAACTGAAAGAACAAAGTGTTTTCAGGTTAAGAGCAGACCAAATTCAAGTTTCAAACTGTTAAACCTTATGCCCATTGACCTTAAAAAAAAAAAAGGTTTTGAGCACCAGCAGTACAGAGGAGCAAAGCTTATTACAAGAATGGTCTACCGATTAAAAATTCAAAATCAGAATTTTAATACTGAAACTCCTCTTTACCAAAGTGGAAAAGTAACTGAAAAGATGGGATGAAAATTTACAGGCAGGAACTTTACCGGAAAAATAAAAGAGGCTCACAGGATGATATACAGAACATGTATATCATCATCCAGTGGTGGAATTGCAGGAATTTCTTAACCAGTTACAACAATCAGCATCCAAACCTTATGAAGAGAGGGAGGTCTGCAGAATTTGGATTTGAGGGCTAAGAGACCATTTCTCTCCAAACAACATTCACAAAACGAATCACATCTCTTTGAATATTGATTTATTCCCACACTCCACCCACCACTGGCCAACATTTACTACTCTTTACACAAAAAGGTTACTAAATTAGGCTTTTAATTTATTGTATGACCCAATCAATTAAGCAATTGGACAACAATTCTTGCATAATATGGTAACCGCGTTTTTCCCTTATGGGAAACATTGATCAACCGGAATGACAAATACGCGTCAAACAACAGCTTATTTTGCCACTTTTTGATAGGTGGGTTCCTCCAACATGGGGCCACACACTGTATCTACCGCTTCTTTTCTTTCCTGAAGTTTTTGAATGTACGATTCCCACATGAACTTAAAAAAAGTGACTCAGTTTGTCTTTCTAAGTCCCATTAAATCAATATTTGTGACACACGTGTTTTGAAAAATCAAACATAAGATAATCAGTAAATGATTGACACGTGGTAGCAAGACGGGGTAAACTGGATCACTTTTTTAAAATTCAGTGGGGTGATCAGACACTTTGAATGATCATGGAGTATTAGATATTTTTGACCAAATTCAAAAGGTCCAGATATATTCGGGATTTTCCAAAACACAAGTTTTGATGATAACGTAATAAAATGAGACAAAATCAACAAAATATTCAAAATCTCTAAGTATTCTAAAATTTTCATCAATTCGGTGTTTAATTAATAGTTGACTTAAATGAATCGGACTCCCATATATATGTTTAGTCAAACTCAATTGATGTAGTGGGTGAGAATCTTTACCCTTTGAAAGAGTGAATTAAAGACAATACAGAAAAGAAGGAATTACATGGTCATGGTTTCAATTGATCTGTGCTCCTAATACTTTCACCAATAAAAACAAATTCTACTTACTAAAACGGTAATTAATGATTTTACAGCGAAGATTAATGCTTTCTCCCTTTTCAAAATTTGTGTAAAAAAAAAAAAAAAAGCAGAAAGAAATTTTGTGTGAAAGCAAGTTTTGCCTCTTGCATTCGAAAATTTGTATAATTTTGTGCCTAATTCATAGTAACTTTGAATAAGATGTAAGCAGGTATGAAAAAAGAAATTCCAACATCCTCTTTGTAGGTTTTAGGTCAAAAACTTGACATTTTCTTTATCTCAACCTTTCTAATCATTATCAAAACTACAATTAAAATAAGAGATAAGGTAAAAATTTACTGCTAAAATTTGCAAAGAGCAAAAATTAACTCTCATTCAAATTAGTTCAAGTGTAATCAACCAATAACCAGAATTTGTCAACAATTATTAACAGATTTTCCAGTGTAATCCCTCAAAATAAATGAATATAACACATAATAATATTTCTTTCGTCCTTGAAAGGATTTCAATTTAGGTTGTGACACATGAATTAAGAAAATCATTAAAATGAATTAATTATAGTATTATTTTTCTAAAATATCGTTATAAGATATTTTTGGAAAATAAATCACCTTGTTGATTATTCCATCCGGTCATAAATAAATGATGTTTTAGACTTTTTAATTAATCATTTAATGAACGTTTTGTATTTGATAGCTGTTTGTGTGGTATATGGGCTGTGTAACTGAAAGTGGGCTATGGGCCGGCTTTTCAATGAAGACCAGATGAAGACCAGATCAACGGCCCTGATTGAGATTGATGACTTGGCAAAATCAACGGACACTTTCTCTTCTCCTCTTACAGAATTTGGTTATTAGCTGGGCGTTACTTTTGGTTTTCTCTTCTAGTAGATTCTTCTCTTCTTATAAATAAATCTCTGCACAATTGTAAAATTCTCAGTTCAATGAAATCAATTCATTCTTGAATCTTCATGTTATCATGGTATCAGAGCTCAAGGATTGAGAGATTATGGTGAGAAGACGAAGGAACGTACAAGAAGTTCCTCCTGGCACGTTCTTCCATGGAGAAACTGAAGAGGAAGATGAATCAAACGTGGAGACGCGATTGAATCATCCAGAGCAAAATCGTTCTAGCAACTCCGATAATCCTGGTTTGTACTCATTAACATCGTTCTTACTGGACAACATAATTATATTTCTTGGAGTAATGCGATAATCAGAGTTTTGACCGCCAAAGAGAAGCTGGAATTTATTCTCAACGATGATAAACCACCGGCAACAAATTCACCGGAATACAGGCAGTGGCACAAGGATGATTGTCTCGTCTCATCCTGGATAAACCACCGGCAACAAATTCACCGGAATACAGGCAGTGGCACAAGGATGATTGTCTCGTCTCATCCTGGATCCTAAACACTATTTCTAAAGAGGTAGCAAAAGGCTTCCTTTATGTAGAATCTGCAAGAAATCTCTGGAAAGATTTAAAACACCGCTTTGGCTATAGTAATGGCCCGATGCTTTTCAAAATCAAACGAGACTTGAGTTGTTCCATCAAGGTAATCTGTCCTTAATGCTTTATTTCAATAAGATGAAGAGGTTTTGGGATGAGTTAAGCATGTTGAGACCGTTGCCTCATTGCAAATGTGGTGGTAGCAGAACCAATGATTGTAATGCTTTTAGGAGGTTGGTTGA
Organism: Euphorbia tirucalli; assembly: GCA_039660915.1. NCBI lineage: Eukaryota > Viridiplantae > Streptophyta > Magnoliopsida > Malpighiales > Euphorbiaceae > Euphorbia > Euphorbia tirucalli. Next base: position 9,649,562 of record CM077634.1, on the reverse strand, counting down.
TGTAAATGAAGAAGACAAGATTTTGCAATTTCTGATGGGCCTTAGTGAACAATATGATCATGTTTGTAACCAAATTTTGCTCATGGAACCGTTCACTGATGTGAATCAGGCATATTCTATGGTTTTGCGAATTGAGAGCCAGCATGAAGTTACTCTTGATTCTCAAGTGGAGATAACAAATTATAGCACAACTTTGTCACACAAAACTGATACTAAGGGAAAGAAAAAGAAGGAAGGCTAGTGTGATTTGTGTGAAACAGAAGGACATGTGAGAGCAACTTGTTTCAAACTTATTGGCTATCCGGATTGGTGGAAAGGTCCCAAGCCAAAAGTTGTTTCTCAAGGTAAATCAACTTCTATTTCTTCTTTTGCTAACAATACTAATGCTCCTGCTTCTTCTTATTTGGCCAAGGGCTCGACACATTCAGAAGCAATTGGAGAACAGGACATTAATCAATCTGGTCGTTTAACCTTTCTAATGCAAGAGGTGTATAAGCTGTTGAAAGAAAATAAATCTGCAGGGGACACACCACTCAATGCAGGAACAGATTTTTTTAGCATTTGCTGGTTTTTCAGGTAAAGGTGTTACCTCTGTTTCTAATTACTAGATTGTTGACAGTGGTGCCTCAGCACACATGTGTGCAAATAAAGCATGGTTTACTCTTTTAAATCCTGTTTCTGCAACACAGAAGGTGAGTTTACCGGATGGTATCTTCCAATTGGTTAGTTACATTGGTGAAGTGCAATTTGATGCTGTTAAGTTACAGGACGTTCTTTATGTTCCAAAATTCAAGTATAACCTATTATCAGTAGGGCAATTACTGCGACAACAGTAGATTGAGATTCATTTTACTTCTTCTTATTGTTACCTGCAGGATGTGGTAACTAAGAAAGTGCTAGCTATAGCCTGGATGGTGGATGGTCTGTATTTGCTAGATGAAGGATCTTTTGCTCCTGACATGATTTTGAAAGTAAAAAATGTTGCAGTACTATGACTACCAGTGTTGACAAGAATGCAGTGGATATTTGGCACAAAAGGCTGGGGCATGCTTCTTTTGATGCTCTAAGCCATATCAGTAGTATAGATATGAATTGTAATTCCTCTTGTTGTGAAATTTGTCCAAGTGCCAACAGCACAAATTATCATTCAATAAAAGTAATACTTGTACTACTCATAGACTACAAAGGCTTCACATGGATGTGTGGGCTCGTTATCAAGTTGAATCCATTTCAGGTGCCTGATATTTTTTAACTATTGTTGATTTTATAAGATTTACATGGATTGTGCTTTTAAAAGCAAAAAGCCAAGTCAGTCATGCTATACATGTTTTCTTACAACAGATTAAAACACAGTATGAAGCCAAGGTGCAGATTATTCGAAGTGACAATGGCAGGGAATTCTTGAATCAAACTTGTGGGACTCATTTCCAAACTAAAGGAATTATACATCAGCGATCTTGTCCATATACGCCATAAGATCGCTGAAAATGATTATATCTATGAGTAATGGTCTTTGAGTTAGGCCACTGTTCCATTAATTGTTGAAGAAGATTGCTTAATCCAGTTGTTGGATGAGCCTCTCAACTCTGCAATTCTTTGAATACAATTAAATGAAAATTGATTGTAACTTCAAAATTTATACCAAAATAAACTATGAAATATGAGTTGAATGGGCACCTTTTGATAATATAAATTTGGTGATTTCATTTCCGCTCAAGTTCAACTCCTAGAGGTTGCTCAAACCATCCAATTCTTCAAATATAATTATATCAGCGAACTGATTAATTCTTTCTAATTAAAATAGATATTTAAAAATTGGTTATATCTGACCTTTGAAATTGAAGGTTCCTTTGAATTGGTTGTCCCTCATAGCAAGAGTTTTGAGAGTTTTGAGAGATGAAAGCCCATTTGGAGATGAAAATATGTTACTATTGAAGCTACAACAATTGAGGGCCAATATACTCCAGCTTGTTCAATTTCACTCTACACATAGAAACTTTCATTAATTAGCTTAATGAGATAATAAAAGAACAAATACACTAAAAACTCGATTTGTAGCATACCATGCATAGTTTCCAAGATTTCAATATCAGTGAACTCCAAGTCCAACTCTTTCAAAGTGCCATTGAGATTGTTCAACTCTATCAATTAATTAGTAAAAAGAAAACCAATTAAATGATATGGATCGAAATGTTTTCTTTTACACTATGTTTGGAAAAAAAATGTAATGCATGAAATGAATTCATTTCAAATTCACTTAAAAATTGATTTCTGTTGTTTGGAAACAATATTCCATCTGAATGTATTCTATTACATTTTCTCATTTTGAAATAAACGATTGATGAATTTATTTAGCTTATTTTCTTTATTATAATAATATCTCATAATAAAGAAAAGAAAAAAAAATTCACCATATTTGTACTAATCTTAACAGTTGCTGCTTTATCACTTGATCTATTGGCATTTTTCCTCTTATGAGCCCATTCGAGTGTAGGAAGTTTTTTCTGTTGGGTTGGATGAATCTGATAGTGATGGAATTTGCTCCTTATCTGAAGGTGAAGCTGGAACTTGCTATTTAGCCAAAAAGGAAGCTCTTGAGTTTCCTTATAATGCTGAGGAATCTATATTTATGATACATTCAAAAACTCCTTGGCGCCCTCATATTCATGTTACCACACAGCAGGTTGAATGTCAACATGACTGGGAGGATAATTCTGATGTCCCTCCTGGTGCCACCAAATGTTCTCTATGTAAATTCCTGACTTCTCAGTCCTGACGTTCCAATTGTCAGCTCTGTCAACCTACAACCTGTGGCAATTGCACCTTTGTCTATTTTACAAGGAAAGTGGTGACTAAACCATCTCTGAATGCTGTCCCTTATGGGAAAAAGAATAGATAACATCAGATCAAGAATTAAGTGAATGAGACGACTTCCCTGATCAAGGCTTAGTTCCATGGCTCCAAGAATAGCTCGATCATCACTCCATCTGGTATCCCGAAAGACGATTAGGACTTTTATTCCGGCATAACGTTGGTGTAATGGCATAACTCGTATCATAATCATGCCAAGATGAATATGCTGAAAACCAGATTGTTGCAACTCCTGATAGCTTTGCTGCTGAATAAAAGGGAGTTCTTCTTGAGACTCATCAGAAACATAAAGAATCCGTGATTCAGAATAGTATTGATAAACATGATATTGTGGTTCATTCTGGTGTACATCATATAGAACTTCTGCTGGAACCAAATTAGCTCTTCGCGTTTGCGAGAAAGCCAATTCTGCCTCTGGATCCAGTTGAGTATCTAGTGACTCCTGTCGTTTTGGTCGTCGTCACCGAAAGAACCTTCGGGCTCTTCTTTTGATTTCGAACTGTCGTCGAGCATTACGACGATATTGGCGGATTTGATCTTCTATTGTTGGTGTAGAGGATGATGCTTGCTATGTTACGGGAGGTAACACCTGAGTCTGTGTCTGACTCATTTCAACTTTTCACGTGCTACGACTTCGTCATGAATCTACAAAGGACTCTTAAAGACAAACAAATTCCCTTTTGACTTGGGAATTACCTTCTTAGGAATACTAGATTCACCTAAGGATAAACTAGATAGTTTTCCTTGCAACTGCTGAATAGATCTTCTAGAGTTACAGCTTCCTCTTTTGCTCGTCCTTGCATCTGTAACTCAGCCTTAATGGCGTGTAGCTGAGCCTATTGATCACGTAACTGTTGCTGAATAGAAAATAAGACTTGCAAAATAGTATTATGTTGCTTATGGCAGGCTTCTAAAGCTGATTGGGACTTAAACTCAGAGGGTCTTACAAAACCAAAGGCTGGACTTTGGATATCATCAACTGCTTGTAGTGCTTCTTTATAATTAGTACAGGCTTGTGTATGTTTCCAGTTCATAAGTGAGATCAAAGGTTAGGTCAGATATCACCTGTAAATAAGCCGCCTGTTTAACACTATACTATTCTGGACAACAGAACAGTATGCCAGTATTCAGGACTTACACTTCTCTTTGTTGCCTTACTCTCGTCGGCACCGTACTACTCTATAACCCAGAAAGAAAGTTTAAACAATAGTCAGTTTATAAATGATAAACAGACCTTCCCAATGATCCCACAAAGAAAGTTAAGCTTGCATAATTCTTACAACAAGCTCTGATACCAAAAGTTTATCCATAAAAATGATCGAAATTAAAACTGTGACACAAGAATTATGAAGAAATGTCAAACAGTTTTATTCAATACTAAGAAATGTTTATAGAAGAGTATCAGAAGATTAGTTATGGACTACTCCTGACTTACTCTTTACAGAACAAACATTCCTATTTATAAACCAGAAAAGGAATAAAAAACGGGAAACCGGATAGAAACTGGGTAAGGAGATAGGCCCCATCGATTATTTCTATCGGGTTTTTTTTTTTTTTTTTACAGATGAGATTCCTGTATTATTACAAAATGACAAACTGCTTTCGGTTCAGATGGCAGACAACTTTAGACAACTTTGGATAAAAGGGAGACAGCTGGAAAGTGAGACAGCTGGAGAATCTTTGCTGACGCAAGTGCTTACGTTTGCCTTTTAGTGACGTCATGGCTGACCTGTACTAGGTTGAAGCGTTTGGATTTCCTGGAGGAGATTTTGCAGCTGTAACTGGATACTGTTGAGTTTTTCCTTTTGATCAGGAAGATGATGATACAGTAGACAATAATCATTCTCAGTGAGTGCAAAGTCTTGATGTTCCATGATCTGACTGCGTGCTATGAGGAGGTGTTGCAGTGCTTGTATTTCATCTTGAATCCTGGTGGTGAGATTTCGAGGGATTGCTTCCGCTTCTTCATGTAGTCTTCGTTGTTCATAAAGGCTTCTGGTCTGTTGGATTCTGTGGTAACACCTTTGATATCGAGCAATTCTTGGAGCCATGGAACTAAGCCTTGATCAGGGTAAACTTCTAGTGATAAGCAGATTACTATCAGCGGATTGCCATCCAGTATACCCACGAGTCTGGACAACAAGTAGAATATGTTGCTGAAAATCTTGAATAGATAACATCAGATCAGGAATTAAGTAAATGAGACGACTTCCCTGATCAAGGCTTAGTTCCATGGCTCCAAGAATAGCGCGATCATCACTCCATCTGGTATCCCGAAAGACTATTAGGACTTTTATTCCGGCATAACGTCGGTGTAATGGCATAACTCGTATCATAATCATGCCAAGATGAATATGCTGAAAACCAAATCGTTGCAACTCCTGATAGCTTTGCTGCTGAATAAAAGGGAGTTCTTCTTGAGACTCATCAGAAACATAAAGAATCCGTGATTCAGAATAGTGTTGATAAACACTATGTTGTGGTACATTCTGGTGTACATCATACAAAACTTCTGCTGGAACCAAATTAGCTCTTCGCGTTTGCGAGAAAGCCAATTCTGCCTCTGGATCCAGTTGAGTATCTAGTGTCTCCTGTCGTTCTGGTCGTCGTCACTGAAAGAACCTTCAGGCTCTTCTTTTGATTTCGAACTGTCGTCGAGCATTACAACGATATTGGCAGATTTGATCTTCTATTGTTGGTGTAGAGGATGATGCTTGTTGTGTTACGGGAGGTAACACCTGAGTCTGTGTCTGACTCATTTCAACTTTTCACGTGCTATGACTTCGTTACGAATCTGCAAAGGACTCTTAAAGATAAACAAATTCCCTTTTGACTTGGGAATTACCTTCTTAGGAATACTAGATTCACCTAAGGATAAACTAGATAGTTTTCCTTGCAACTGCTAAATAGAATCTTCGCAGCTTCCTCTTTTGCTCGTCCTTGCTTTTGTAACTCACCAGAAGATTTTCCACAAAAAGAACTTTAGCCTTATTATCAATCCACTGTCGCTCATTTAGTAAATTGACAGTTATTGTTTCCCATCTGGAAAGCACATCCTCATATTGACCAATGTCTGAGGATAGGACTAGTAAAGCTCCTGAACTATGTTGAGCAGAAGGTAATTGCCAAGTGTTTAGCTATCGTGACTTCTGCTGTGAAGAGGGAAAACATGTTGAAGTTGTGGGAAAATCTGGAGTTTGAATAGGGCGGGAACGCCCTGTTGCTGGTCCATGGGCTGGAGGACCCATGAATGGTTCCGTTGGTGGTGCATAATTACCAGTTCCACTAACACCACTGGTTGGTGAGAGTATTGTATGCAGAAGAGGATATCCAAGGTCAATGGGACCTGGATCTTCTTCAAGAAACACGTGTTCATCTGTAGCTGGTTGTCTTTTTGGATTTTTCGGTGGGACTTCAGCTTCTGTATCTGCAGTATATCCACAGTCAGGTAAAGGATCCCAATACTCAATATGTTGAAATTCCAAAGGGTCTATATCCCAAATTGGTGGTCCATGAAGAGCAAAAAGATCAGTAGGTTCTTCCCTACCACATTCCGAAAAGAGAAGAGTCTCTTCCGGTCCTGGTTGAGAAGTCCGATCTGGCGCTCGTGGACAAACGGGACAGACCTATTCATCGGATGGATGTTCATAAACCAAGGGTACTATAGGGGGTGCTGGAGTAGGTAAGGGATCAACCAAATAGTCAGGATCAGAATTGGTTATAGAAACAGTAGAAAGAGAGGGATGACTAGTAGGAAGAATGGAATATTGGAAAGAGGACATAGAAACAGTTGTTGTATGAGAATCGTGATCCTCATCTGAAGAAGGCAAAGAACTAGTTGTTGTTGTTAGTGCTTCTGGAGCATTTTGTACAACATAGTGCTGTGGCGTTAAATAGTGCAGGTAAGCATTGTTGCAGGTTTTCATTTTCAAGTGGATAATGTTCTGGAATATTTACAGGCTCGAGGAATTCATGCATGTCCAGGCAGACAGTATGATTCACAACAACTAGAAGGAATGGAGTGGCGAATCCTCCCTGCTAGAACACAACCTCCTGTACGACAGCCTACAGGCATGGTCACAAGAACTTTATTAGATCAGACAACATCAGTTCGCTTTCAGCACTATCAAGCCAAACCATCACGTCGATCCACCAGTAGTGTGCCTCTCCCACAGGAAGACCAGGACCGGTTAGCAGGAGATGAGGAGTTCATTGGTGTTTGTATCAGTGTCCCACCAGCTCAGTCCCAACCAATATATGGCACCTGGGATACCCTTGGTGAACCCAGTGGTAAATATGATTATTATGTGCAGTATAGCAAACCACCAAGTGCAGATATTCCTATAGAATCCATCCAAGCATCCAGCTGGGACGTTGATGCTACTGAAGTAGTTTATTCCTTTTCCATCACACCACCTCTACCTGACATAGATGATGCTGAAGATGATGATCCTATCCAGGAGTGAACCTACTGATCTTTTTGCTCTTCATGGACCACCAATTTGGGATATAGACCCTTTGGAATTTCAACATATTGAGTATTGGGATCCTTTACCTGACTGTGGATATACTGCAGATACAGAAGCTGAAGTCCCACCGAAAAATCCAAAAAGAAAACCAGCTGCAGATGAACACATGTTTCTTAAAGAAGATCTAGGTCCCATTGACCTTGGATATCCTCGTCTGCACACAATACTCTCAGCAACCAGTGGTGTTAGTGGAACTGGTAATTATGCACCACCAACTGAACCATTCATGGGTCCTCCAGCCTATGGACCAGCAACAGGGCGTTCCCACCCTATTCAAACTCCAGATTTTCCCACAACTTCAACATGTTTTCCCTCTTCACAGCAGAAGCCACGACAGTCAAACACTTGGCAATTACCTCCTGCTCAACAGAGTTCAAGAGCTTTACTAGTCCTACCCTCAGACATTGGTCAATATGAGGATGTGCTTTCCAGATGGGAAACAATAACTGTTAAGTTTTTCTTTTTCCCACAAGGGACAGCATTCAGAGATGGTTTACTCACCACTTTCCTTGTAAAATAGACAAAGGCGCAATTGCCACAGGTTGTAAGTTGACAGAGCTGACAATAGCAATGTAAGGACTGAGAAGTCTGGAATTTACACAAAGAACGTTTGGTGGCACCAGGAGGGACATCAGAATTATCCTCCCAGTCATGTTGACATTCAGCCCACTGTGTGGTAACATGAATATGAGGGCGCCAAGTAGTTTTTGAATGTATCATAAGCATAGCTTCCTCAGCATTATAAGGAAACTCATGAGCTTCCTTTTTGGCTAAATAGCAAGTTCCAGCTTCTCCTTCAGATAAGGAGCAAATTCCATCACTATCAGATTCATCCAACCCAACAAAAAGAACTTCCCATTGATTAGGTAGTTCTAGATTATTAATAATGGCTGCTCTGGCGATGTTACCATTCTGCTTGCGGCAATCTCGTGTAAAATGTCCTTCATCACCACAAATGAAACATCTACATTTGCGAGTCATGCGTTTTACATCCTTTGTCTTTACAACACGCACATGACTACTGTGTGGCTTACCTTTGTACGTCCATGACTTTCGCAATCCATACCTTTTCTTTTCTCCACCATAAACACCAGGAATTGGTATGGTTGAACAAAATGAGAGATCTCTGACACCACGTTGAGTTGCTGCCTTTTTGCAAATCTCTGCCAAGTACTGATAAGCAAAATATATGCGTGGAAAAACGCCAATACTTACTCCCGGATACTTAGTCAGAAATTCTTTTTCCATTTCCTTGTCTATTAGCGGAGGCATTTTGCGAAAGAACTTTTCAGACAATTCTGTGGAGAGGAATAGTCTACCAGTTTTTGCAGCAAGAACTTTATACTCATTCATGTAATTAATGAGATCCTCCATTTCATTGCACTGCAATCTCTCTAAATCTTGATAAGCACGATCCTGTTCTTCCATTGAGCCTTGATAAGCATCTTCCATCAAAAAGATACGCCTGATTTGAGAGATTATATTCTAAAGGTCATCTGCTTGCTCAATAAGACGTTGATATTCATCTTCATATTGCATTCGCCACTGAATGAACGTCCTTTTCTCAATTTCTCCCAGAAGATATTCCACAAAAAGAACTTTAGCCTTATTATCAATCTACTGTCACTCATTTAGTAAATTGACAGTTATTGTTTCCCATTTGGAAAGCACATCCTCATATTGACCAATGTCTGAGGGTAGGACTAGTAAAGCTCCTGAACTCTGTTGAGCAGAAGGTAATTGCCAAGTGTTTGGCTGTCGTGGCTTCTGCTGTGAAGAGGGAAAACGTGTTGAAGTTGTGGGAAAATCTGGAGTTTGAATAGGATGGGAACGCCCTGTTGCTGGTCCATAGGCTGGAGGACCCATGAATGGTTCCGTTGGTGGTGCATAATTACCAGATCCACTAACACCACTGGTTGCTAAGAGTATTGTGTGCAAACGAGGATATCCAAGGTCAATGGGACCTGGATCTTCTTCAAGAAACATGTGTTCATCTGCCGCTGGTTGTCTTTTTGGATTTTTCGGTCTGTATCTGCAGTATATCCACAGTCAGGTAAAGGATCCTAATACTCAATATGTTGAAATTCCAAATGGTCTATATCCCAAATTGGTGGTCCATGAAGAGCAAAAAGATCAGTAGGTTCTTCCCCACCACCTTGAAGAACTCAGCAACAAGCGTCAAGAAGGATGTCCACAAGCGGTGCACAAGGAAGTACAAGCAGCCCGAGCATTCCAGAAATTGATGCCAGAATTGCTCGATATCAAAGGTGTTACCACAGAACCCAACAGACTAGAAGCCGTTATGAACAACGAAGACTACATGAAGAAGCGGAAGCAATCCCTTGAAATCTCGCCACCAGGATTCAAGATGAAATACAAGCACTGCAACACCTCCTCATAGCACGCAGTCAGATCATGGAACATCAAGACTTTGCACTCACTGAGAATGATTATTGTCTACTGTATCATCATCTTCCTGATCAAAAGGAAAAACTCAATAGTATCCAGTTACAGTTGCAAAATCTGCTGCAGGAAATCCAAATGCTTCAACCTAGTACAGGTCAGCCATGACGTCACTAAAAGGCAAACGTAAGCACTTGCGTCAGCAAAGATTCTCCAGCTGTCTCACTTTCCAGCTGTCTCCCTTTTATCCAAAGTTGTCTAAAGTTGTCTGCCATCTGCACCGAAAGTAGTTTGTCATTTTGTAAAAATACAGGAATCTCATCTGTAAAAAAAAAAAAAAAATCCGATAGAAATGATCGATGGGGCCCATCTGTGTACCCGGTTTCTATCCGGTTTCCCCTTTTTGATTCCTTTTCTGGTTTATAAATAGGGATGTTTGTTCTGTAAAGAGTAAGTCAGGAGTAGTCCATAACTAATCTTCTGATACTCTTTTGTAAACATTTCTTAGTATTGAATAAAACTGTTTGATATTTCTTCATAATTCTTGTGTCACAGTTTTAATTTCGATCATTTTTATGGACAAACTTTTGGTATCAGAGCTTGTTGTAAGAATTATGCAAGCTTAACTTTCTTTGTGGGATCATTGGGAAGGTCTGTTTATCATCTATAAACTGACTATTGTTTAAACTTTCTTTCTGGGTTATAGAGTAGTACGGTGCCGACGAGAGTAAGGCAACAAAGAGAAGTGTAAGTCCTGAAGAGAAAAAAGAGCAACAACTTCTTTGATCTTAATTAATAAATGTTTTTTTTTTTTTAAAAAAAAAAGCAACTAATACTGATATGGATATGGGAGGAGCAGCGACTACTATGAAATAAGGGTTTCCAAACACACAGTTAGAGATTTGATAAGAAAAAGAATTAGCCTGACATATTAATTTTTCCATTCAATTTATTGTCTCCCAAGTATAATGATATATATATATATATATATATATATATAGTGAACAGCGACGAAACCAGAACAGTTTTTCGAGGGGTCCAATTTATACTAATTTTTTCTAGTTAAAAGTAAATAACATATTAAAATTTACATAAAAGTTATAAGATAACATAAAATACCACAATAAATATCAATTAAGATTGGCTTGGATCGTAAGGGCCTCAGTCGCTTAAGCAGTGATCACGAGCTCGAGTCGTAGTATATGCTAAAAACTTTAATTGGGAGAGGAGTCACCTAAAAATTGTCTGATCAACCTTAAACAGAGTAATCAGCCAATTGAGGTGACTAAAAGTAATTAAATTATTCCATTTAATAATTATTTAAAAATAGTATTTCTTTACTCTTAGCATCAACAATTTAATATAGCGTCCATAAATTTGATTCAATTTCTATTATTCATAGATGATGTGTACTAAGTAAATTATTCCAGGAAACATATATATTATTTTTCATCCATTAATTTCTAGTTTATAATATGCTTCACGAATTGTCAACTAAAATATCTATTAATTGGTAGCATAATATTACTTTTTTTAAAAATGTTTTAAAATGCTATAAAATGTTTTAAAATATTAAAAGTCAAAGTGAAGGAAAAATAAACTCAAAGACCACAACCCAAATTCACCCCTCACATATACGGTATCATTAAAAATCAAAAATAATAATCCAAAAATTAATCTTAAGACAAAAATTCTGAAAGAAAAGAATATACATCCTAAATGGAACTTTACCGGAAAAATAAAAGAGGCTCACATGATGATATACAGAACATGTATATCATCATCCAGTGGTGGAATTGCAGGAATTTCTTAACCAATTACAACAATCACTCTCCAAACAACTTTCACAAAACCAATCTCATCTCTTTGAATATTGATTTATTTACATTGATCAACCGCAATCCCAAATACGAGTCAAACAAAAGCTTATTTTGCCACTTTTTGATAGGTGGGTCCCTCCAACATGGGGCCACACACCGTATCTACCACTTCTTTAATTAATTAATGAATGCTATAGGATCAAGGGACGTTTTCCAAAGGATTAATACATTCGGAGCCGTTGAATTTAGCCAAAAGCGTCTAATGCTTTTCTAAACTTTCAAAATATTTGATTGCCACGTAAATTTCAAAACAGTAACCCAGTTGCTCTCCTAAGTCCCGCTAAATCAACGTTTATGACACACGAGGTTTGAAAAGTTAAACATGAGATAACCAATAAATAATTGATACATGACAGCAAGGGAGGCAAACTGGATTATTTTTTTGAAATTCACTGGAACAATCAAACATTTTAAAAATTCAGGGAGTATTAGATGTTTTTGGCAAAATTCAAAAGGGTCCAGATATATTTAGCGTTTTCCAAAACACAAATTTTGATGATAACATAATAAAATGAGAAAAAATAAACAAAATATTCGAAATCTCTAAGTATTCTAAAATTTTCATCAATTCGGAGTTTAATTAATAGTTAACTTAAATGAATCGGACTCCCATATATATGTTTAGTCAAACTCAATTGACGTTGTGGGTGAGAATCTTTACACTTTGAAAGAGTGAATTAAAAGACAATACAGAAAAGAAGGAATTATATGGTCATGGTTTCAATTGATCTGTGCTCCTAATACTTTTTTACCAATAAGAATAAATTCTACTTACTAAAACGGTAATTAATGATTTTACAGCGAAGATTAATGCTTTCTCCCTTTTCAAAATTTGTGTAAAAAAGTCAAAGAAAAAAAAAAAAAAAAAAAAAAAAAAAAAAAAAAAAAACAGAAAGAAATTTTGTGTGAAAGCAAGTCTTGCCTTTTGCTTTCGAAAATTTGTATAATTTTATGCCTAATTCATAGTAACTTTGAATAAGATGTAAGCAGGTATGAAAAAAGAAAACCCAACATCCTCTTTGAAGGTTTTAGGTCAAAAACTTGACATTTTCTTTCTCTCAACCTTTCTAATCATTATCAAAACTACAATTAAAATGAGAGATAAGGTAAAAATTTACTGCTAAAATTTGCAAAGAGCAAAAATTAACTCTCATTCAAAATAGTTCAAGTTTTACCAACAAATAACCAGAATTTTTCAACAATTATTAACAGATTTTCCAATTCAATCCCTCAAAATAAATGAATATAACACATAATAATATTTTTTTTCTTCCTTGAAAGGATGTAAATTTAGGTTGTGGCTCATGAATTAAGAAAATCATTAAAATGAATTAATTATAGTATTATTTTTCTAAAATATTGTAAATTATTTTTTGGAAAATGAATACTCCATCCGGTCATAAATATTTGATGTCTTAGACTTTTTAATTAGTCATTTTTATATAACGTTTTGTACTTCCAATGCACTTTTGAATATGTTTTCCCAAATTTACCCTTATTTATTATAAAAGATATGTTTAGAGTTAATAATTACTAAATCATAGTCACTAATAAGATAGTCAATTTTAATAAGGGTAAACAAGTCATTTCAATAGTCTAATAACTACTTCATTGATTTTGGTGAAAAATTTTAAACGTCATATAAAAATGACTGGAGGGTGTATATATTGCAATCAACATTAGATACATGGATAAATTTGGAAAAAAAAAAAAGTAATAAATACTCCCTTAATTTCTTAAAATGAACAAATTTTTTGGAACAAATTTTTTTTTTCCTAAATGAGATCCTTTCAAGGATCAAAAGATTAATAATAATAATAATAATAAGGGATAATTACAACAAAAAATTTCAATGATTACACTCATTTGCAAAATAGTCCTAGAGGTTTTGACTTTTTGTGAACCAATTCTTGTGGTTTCTATCCGTTAACAAAAAGCAAACTTTCGCCTGATACCGTGAAAAATCAATGACATGGTAGGGACAAATTACTCAAGAGTACCCTTGACACGTCAGCAATTATTGATGGTGTTAGTTGATTTTTCCTTTTTGTTAACGGACGTAAAGCACATGAATTTTTTTTTTTTGTAAAAAGTCAAACATTTATGACTTTTTTACAAACGAGTGCAACCACATGAGTGTTTTACATAATTATCCCTGATGATGATGATGATGATGATGATAATAATAATAATAATTTAATGTATTAGTTGGCTATATTTACTTTAAAAGTCAAAACATATCATAATTAACATTAATGTCATTATATATCGAAATAGATAGTAATTGTTTTCATATAGAAATAAGTAAATTTTAATGACTATATATGTGTGTATTAAATGATTATAATTAAATTTTAGATTAAAAAAAAAAAGATTATAAATGATTCATTACGATAATTGAATAATACAGTAATAAATTAAATAGTTATGAGTTACTCTATTCATATTTAATTAATCGTACTATTTTGTACATGCTTTGTAGTTTGCTAAATTAACCTATGCATCAAATTGTGTTTAAGGACACATGCATTATTCTTGATAAAATGTCAACAGAATCACGTTTCCAAGTGGGTATATGAAACTCCAAGTCTCCAATATGCTCCTATAGTAGACGAATGAACAGCCACATTCCCTTTAGGTACTAAATATATGAAACTTGTCTGAAACAGGATCTTGGCGTTTAACAAATGTATGAATATAATGAAACATAATCATACAATCTTGGCTCTTGAGGTATAGCAAAATAAGGGCCAGTCCTTTCATCCTCTGCGAAAAAAAATTGCTTTAGCAAATGGAAAGAAAACTTCATCTTTTCTCATTTTCTTTCCATAAAGTTTAAAATAACTGCAAGATTTAAATAAGTGCCAACTTATTCTAAAGTATTATCAATGCTGCCTTGGCCTATCTCCTAAGATGGAAAAAAATCAGTGTTACGCTCACTGTCAATCAGAGGATGTTCAGAGTTGTCATCTTCAATTACTTCCCTCATTGTAAGAGAAACCAAGAAAAAGCAAGGAAAAAAAAAAACGAAGAAATAAAAGTACAAAGCAACTGTGATTCACAATTTCAGAGGAAGGAAGATGAAGTTTTAGAATTGAAGATATCTACTTTGATACAGGGTAAGAGAGATAAAGTTGAGATCAAAAACTGTTTAACATGTTTTGTGCTTGTAGTTCTTAGAAGAGTTTGTTGGTTGTTCCCATTTAACCACAGCCTCAACTTTCTTAGGATCAACAAAAACTCCCTTTGTGGATATGACATGACCCAAGAAGAACACCTTGCCTAGCCAAAACTCAAATTTGTTGAGCTTGGCATACAATTGCTTACTTCTTAATGTCTGCAGCACTAGTCTCAAATGTTTCTCGTGTTCCTCTTTACTTTTAGAATAAACCCGGATATCATAAAAAAACACAATCACAAATTGATCGAAATAAGGTTTGAACACTCGGTTCATAAGATCCATGAAAACAGCTGGAGCATTAGTGAGTCCGAATGGCATGACAAGGAATTCTTAATCACCATATCGAGTTCGAAAAGCTGTTTTCAATACATCTATTTCCTGAATCTTCAATTGGTTTTGTAACTGATCAAAGAGGTCAGCAATGCGAGGTAACGGGCACCTTGGATAGTCCATTCTTATCCACGGAACCCGCGGTTGCGGTAGGTACATGTCGACGGCGGTGGCGGATACTGGTGCCGGTGTTGCTATGCCAGTGGAGTTATGGATGGAGTTGAGGAACCAAAACGGCGCTTCTGTCGGTACATTTTACGGGAGGAGGATGATGAGCACTGCAGCGGAAATGGCTGTGGCTGAGCAGGATCAGGAGGAGGAGAATTCGGTTGGAAAAGTGGCAAAATCTGATAGCGGTGCGGTGGTGCTGAGTTATTGGGGGATTGATAGGCCTAAGATCAAGAGGGAAGATGGAAGTGAGTGGCCAAGGAATTGCTTCATGGTATGTATGGCTAATTTGTTTCAATTATTAGCATTACCAATTGATTTCCGTTCTGCTTAAGCTGTGTATTGATTTCCTGTTTTTGGTGTTGTAGCCATGGGAAACTTACAAGCCTAATATATCCATAGATCTGACTAAGCATCACAAGCCAACGGCATTCTTGGATAAATTTGCCTACTGGACGGTGAAAACCCTTCGAGTTCCAACTGCTATATTCTTTCAGGTTCATTTTTTGGTTTCCTCTCTGTTCTTCCTTCCTTCTTTCAGGTTCTGTTCACTCTGTATTTGTTATTCTTTTTGGTTGAATCATATCTTTCAAGATAGCGCTTGAATTTCATTGATCATTTCCATACACTTGAATCTTAAAAATGCTTATTACCAAATTTGGTTTTCTTCTTCCAGAGTGAAATTGAGGGATGGAATAGATTAGAAACTGTAGCTGGTGAAAAAATTGCCAAAAGTCAGCTGCACCTATCCTATGGAAGGAAAAGGATTTGGCGATGCTGATCATGTTAACTGATTGAGGAATAGTTAATGGATGTGGTCTTCATATCTCCCCTTATGATGAAATTCCTATGAACACATTTATCGAGTTACTTTTACTTTCTTTTTATAGCATTTTGCAGAATGTATTGTCCTTCATTCTGAATAATGCCTTTTTAATTGTCTTGGGCGAAATTTGCATATTATGGTCTTAAATCATGTTACAGTCAAGGTGTTTTTGGATTGATCGCTTTGTGAATCAGGAGTTTCCTTGAAAGGCTCTCTGATTTCTGTGTTAGATGAATCCCACTAAGAGGCAGGTCCTTTATGAGAAACAGAGTGGAAGCTGTGAACCTAAATTGGTAATTTGTTTTAGATTCTAATCTACCTATTAATTTCAAAGATCTGCTTTCTCTGCTCGGCTCTCTTATTGTGTATAAGATATAAGACATTTGTTTGGTGGGGAATGAAAATAATTGGCATTTTGAAGTAAATTTTGGTCGCTAGTATAAATTAGGAGATAACATTATCTTATATTCATTATTATGGTCTGGATGCTGCATTCTATTACAGCCGACAGCTTGAGTAATTAATGCTTAAATTTATCCAAGAATGCCCATTAATGTGAATTCTTATTAAGTTGATTGTGTCGTGATATATTAGGTAGAGATCTCTATGTATCCTCCTAATTTGGAAAGCTAACATTTCATTATCTAAAAATGGTTCTGTTACAGTTCAAATAATTTCATTTTTCTTGTTGATGAATTTCTTTGTACTGTTCCATAGTTGGCTCGTTAACTTAGTCGTTCCGATGAGTTTCCAGCTTCTCTTTCATTGTCGGCAAATTTATCGAGCATCTTTTGATTTTGCTGATGGTCTTATCTATATGATGAATTGCAGAGACGGTATGGATGTCGTGCTGTGATGTTTGGAAACTGTTGCTGCTGTCCCTGGGATGGTAGGAGGGATGCTGCTGCATTTGAAGTCTCTTCGCAAGTTCCAGCAGAGCAGTGGTTGGATTAAAGCTCTGCTTGAGGAAGCAGAGACTGAGAGGATGCATTTAATGACAATGGTGGAGCTTGTGCAGCCCAAGTGGTATGAGAGGTTGCTTGTCCTTGCAGTGAAGGGAGTATTCTCTAATGTTTACTTCATCCTTTATCTGCTATCCCCAAAACTCTGCCATAGAATTACTGGGTATCTGGAAGAAGAAGCTATCCACTCATATACAGAATACTTGAAGGACATCAAAGAGGGAAAAATCGAAAACGTACCAGCTCCTACTATTGCCATAGACTACTGGAGGCTGCCAATGGATGCAACCCTGGAGGATGTGACCACTGTGATCCGTGCTGATGAAGCTCACCATCGTGATGTCAATCACTTTGCTTCTGTAAGTATTGGCTGTTCTCGCCCTTAACTGTATGTTGTGATGATAGTGCATTTTGGAAATTGAAACTCTCCTACATTGCATTTAGGATAGTTTATGTAATTGAAAGAAACGTACACTCGTTTCTTTCTGTAAGGATTTGCTGCTTTGAAATTTTCCATTAACAGATGAACTGACCAAGAATTACTTCATGGTTTTTCACTTGCAAAAAACAGACTAACTTGGATTGTTTGTGATAATAGATATAAATCAGCAAACCTCGCACTACCGACCTATCGAATTTGGAGTATTATGCAGTTTGCTATATTTTTGGTGGGATGTTCTGCTAATAACCGTTGGTTTGGCATTCAGGATATTCATTTCCAGGGCAAGGAATTGAAGGAAGCACCAGCTCCTCTTGGCTATCACTAAAGTTTGGGCAAGGAGAAGCTGTTTATGGGTTAATATCATTCAACTAATATTTTGTGAAGACTTACATCAGATGCAATATACAGTTTCCGATATGAATGTCAGAGACGATATAACCCTTTTGTATATGCTGAGATTTGAGACCTATTGATGCTTTGTAGATTCATTTGCAATTTGTTTGTAGATTTATGATAAATAAAGATCATGCATAGAAATAATATATACATATACATAGAAATAATGGTTCCTTATTCTAGTTAGCTTTCTTGAAAAAAAAAAAAAAAAGAAAAGAAAAGAAAACTTCTTGTCAGAAATCCGGTTAATGATAGTACTAATATAATGTGATACTTACTGATATAATGTGATTTCTTGTCTTTGGACAGATGTCAGTTATTAATTATTGCAGGTATATTCTTAGAATAATTCTGCTAGGTGAAAGAGCAGCACCCTTCCAGTTTGTGAGGTCAAACAATGATAAGATGTGAATCAAATACTTGAAATTATTTACTTATTTGAACTTATCTAAGAGCTTCAGTTTATGCCATATTGTGAGAGGTGCAACCATCTGGAACGACACTGTTCACACTTGACACCTGTGTAATAAAGTAGAAAATATTCTTTTTGGACTATATGAAACAAACTAGTGGACCGAAGGAAAATATATTACAACAACATATCAAAAATCGAGGGGAAAATTACATCTTTGTTGTGTAATTAATTACAAATTACATCTTTGTTGTGTAATATATTACAAATATATTACAACCCATCTATGCAAGAAATCTAACATTTTACGGATTAATGGTGAAATTGGTTATTTATTTTAAAAAGAAGAGCAAGAGTTTCTAACATAGATGACACTAAATCCTTATCCTTTATTTTAATTATACTTGTAACTAAAACTGAAGCAGGTTGAGATCAAAAGGGTCTTAGAATCAATGTATGGCTTTGAGGTTGAGAAAGTATAGATGCTGCACATAGAGAGTAAGAAGAAGAGAAGAGGTGGTTGCTTTAGTTGCTACACCAAATTACAAGAAAGCTTATGTGACATTATAGAAACAATTGTCATTTGCTTCTGATCTGTACCCAATTCAAAAACAGAGCACAAGTTCCAGTTAGTCACTGAGATAATGAAATTTGCAACAAGATGATCTGAATTTTTTCTGGCTTGACAAGAAGCAACTTGGTTGTAAAGGCACAGCAGGTCAACCAGTGTCATCAATCCTTATATGCTTTTAAAGGTATAGCTAATTTTACATTATCCAGATGAACACTTTATTAGGCTGTAGATATGTTCTTATTTTTATCACTCGAACTTTTTTGTGTTACTATATGATTAGTTGGTGAATTAGAGGTAACAAGCTTGAAGAAAGTATTAGGTTAGTTATAGGTTCTAGGCAACACACGTGTTCATGTTTATAGTTATTCCAAGATTCATACTGATGTTGATAGTGATTCCATTAATCAAAAGAAAGAAAAAAAAAAAGTCAAAATTAGACAAAATAGATTCCAAAACATTGACTGGGAGATAGACAAGACAATTTTAGAGCAATACATGATTCATAGTACTCCTTTAGAAGTTTAATTTATTCAATCCAAAACATATTCAACAAAACTTAGGAAACTAACCTTGAGAAAAGGGGAATTACATCATCAATGAAAAAATAGTAGGTCTTGTCAATGCTCATCTGAACATAGTAAAACCAAAGTCTTCTCCAGTATGGATTTATGCATAGAATTGCAACTAATAACAACAACACCATTATATAAGCTACACCAAAGCTCACATAGAAGACCTCCATATCAATGATGATGTTACTGCTTGCTTGACTGAAAGTTGAAGTTGTCACATTTGATGGAGGCGATTCTTCTGCAGTACAACTTTTTGACAATGGCCAACCACAAAGAAATGGATTCCCTCTATAACTGTTTTCATCAAATGTTGCAAATTGTGACACCTTATCTGGTGTCCGACCATATAAATTGTTGTAGGACACATTGAAAACTTCTAAAAAATTCAACTCTGTAAGACTTTGGGGTATTGTCCCTTGCAAGTTATTGTATGACAGGTCTAAACTCTCAATTTCTTTCAAATTGGAAAATGTTGGAGGAATTCTTCCTATCAAACTATTGTGGGACAAGTTCATTGCTTTGATATTTCTAAGATCTCCAATTTTAGAAGGAATATGGCCAGTCAAATTGTTACATGATATATCAATTCCACAAACTAGACTCAAAATTCCGCTTTCATACAAATATGTTTGACCCTTCATTGTAATCTCTAAAGCCTCTACTTCAACATTATCTCCTTCCCTACTCCAATAGCTAGTAAAATTTAGACAAGGGAGCATCTGACCAACAATACTATTGTGAGAAAGATCAAGGAAACTTAGTCGCTCCAACTTGCAAAGTTCAACTGGAATTTTGCCTTGCAAATTATTATATCCCAACAGAAGATAACTCAATTGAGATAATTTCCCAAGCCCCAATGGAATGCTTCCAGAAAAATTATTATGGCTAAGGTCTAACACTGTTATTTCAAAACAAGAATAAAATGCATCCTTCAATGATCCTTGTAACCTATTTTTGGAAAGATTTACTATGGAGAATGAAGGGCTAAAGTTGGAAGGTAGACTTCCAGAAACATTGTTATTTGAGAGATCCAAAATTGCAAGTTGAGACATATTTCCAATGCAGTTTGGTATTCTTCCAGATATATCGTTTTGACTTATATCCAAGAAATATAAGGCAGTGCTGTTACATAGGCCATTTGGAATCATACCCTTCAATTCATTTTTGGACATATCTAATGATCTCAATCTTGGAAAGTACACTCCAATTTGTGTTGGAATATATCCACTGAAGAAATTATCAGAGATATCCAATTCTGTCAAACTCACATGAATAGTATTTGGTAGCTGAAGATTTCTTGAAAGAGAATTGTTGGTTAAGTCAAGAGATTCAAGTCTTGTGTTGTTTTGTAACAACCAATATGGAAACCTGCCTCTCAATTTAAGGCTAGACATGGATAACCTTTCTAGGTTATGTTGGTGATATAGGAATTTGGGCAATGCACCACCCTCACCATATCCATTGATATGTAAATTCTTTAACTGAAACTTGGGGTTCATATTATGATCCTCTGTGTCTGCATATATTGTATCAACATATAAGGATTTGAGTTGGGAAAGGTTGAAAAGTGGAGTGAGTGAAGTTGGGATTTGGAAGAGATTGTGAGAGAGGTCTAGATATTGGAGGGATGTTAAACTCTGCAGGGGAGACGATGATATCTTTCCACTAAATTGATTGTGAGAGAGGTCTAATGTACAAAGGGATGTCAAATTTGCCAAGCACCAAGGCAAATTGCCGCTTAAATCATTGCCACCAATATCAAGTTCTTGGAGATGCTTCATTCCTAAAGAATTATTAATTGAAATGCAAATTAATTAATATATTAGTTGAAATGGCTTATGAAAATAAATAAATAAATAAATAAACAATAAAGAAAGAAAAGTGAAAATATAATTAATTAGATAGGTGGGGATGAAGGTAGTGATTATGAGATTATTAACCACAAAAATATTAGAGAAGGTAGTGATTGTACTGCTAAGAAATGCATTCCTTCACCAAATATTTGAAGAGTATTTGGTTATAACATTATTTTGGTTTGCTATGTCGGTGAATTAATTATGCCTTAATTAATTAGTCGGCAACCATATCTGGTCCAAATTTAAGAGGTGATCATGAAAATCAATTAAATCCAAGTTTTGTTTGCATGAACTTAATTTACAGCCCCTTCTGTCCAAATTGTTTTTATGGGAGATAATTAAACAACATTCAATATTTTTCTTATCAATTAACCGAAATATAATCTGAAGCTAAAAGAATGATGTCATAATATATTCCCGAAATAAAAATTCTTAGTAATGTACTATTTGTTATAACCAAAAAAATAAATAATTATATTTTTATCATAAAAATGAATTGTTATGTTGATGGGACTTTTTACGGTTTTTAATAAAAGGTTGAAAAGGAAATAACAATATAAGGCAATCCAATTATTTGTGTGCTTTTTACCCATTAAAAAAAAAATTAAATTAAATTTATTAAGAGTACGTCATTGCTTGCTTGCCCACTTAACGAAAGCACTGCATTTCCATTCACTCTATTCAAATTTACTTTTATATAAAAATTTACAAGAAAAAATTCAACCCAAAGTTCCAAACTATAACAGCAGCTAATCAATAATCTCGTAATTGTTCATGATCACCTCTTAAATTTGGACTAATAATTAAGGCATAATCAATTAATTCCTTATCATATCATCATTATATCAATTTCATCAAAATGTTTGCTTTGAAAGATTTAATAAGAAAGAGAACCTGTGACATTAATTATTCCATTCAGTTTATTGCCTGTCAAGTATAAAGATTTCAAAGATTGTAAGATAGTGTTGTTGAGATTATTGTATCTTAAATCAAAATGAAAAACAAAATGAACCTTCCTTCTCAATAATTAATACACTGAAAATTGAATTTGTAGATTATACCTTGCATAGTTTCAAAGCCTTCAATTTCATTACAGCTTAAGTCCAACTTTTCAAGAGTACTCGTGAGATTGTGCAACTCTAGCAATTTATTAGTAAAATGAAAATCAATTAAATGATGATGAAAATATGTGACAGATATGCATCGAAATGTTTGCTTTTCAAGATTTAATAAGAAAGAGAACCTGAGATATTAATTGTTCCACTGAATTTATTGCCGGTCAAGGATAAAGATTTCAAAGAAGGAAGGCCACTCAAAGATTGTAAGATAGTGTTGTTGAAGTTGTTGCCACTTAAATCAAGAATCTCCAAATTGGTAAGTGTTGATAGCCTTTCAAAACCTACAAATAATTAAGAAGAATATATGGTTTTAGTTTTTGTATTTAGAAAATAACATTTAAAAAGAAAAAGAAGAAGAAGAAAATGAATTAGACCTTCATTCTCAATGCAACCTGCTATT
This sequence comes from Euphorbia tirucalli, assembly GCA_039660915.1. NCBI lineage: Eukaryota > Viridiplantae > Streptophyta > Magnoliopsida > Malpighiales > Euphorbiaceae > Euphorbia > Euphorbia tirucalli. Next base: position 9,626,642 of record CM077634.1, on the reverse strand, counting down.
TTGTTACCCCATAAGAAGAGTGAGTTCAATTGTTGAAAAGGAAGAAACAAAGAGGCATTCAGATACCAATTTTCATAATGATTTGTTATTTGAGTAAGATGAAGTTGAGTAACATGGCCAGTGGTGGAATTGCATTCAACTCCCTCCCAATTACAACAATCAGTACCATCCAAACCCCATAAAGGGACCCCATAAGGATTTGGAGGAAAGGAAGATTTGATTTGTAAGAGACCAATTCTCTCATTCTCCAAACAGCATTCACAATTCTCTTTCAATCTTATAAACATAATAATTACTATTATTATCACAATTTCCCTCATCTTCTCCATTTTTTTTATATATCAAATCTAACAACGATTGAATGTGGAAAAAACCACTAATAGCTCTCTCATTTATACCCACACTCTATACTAATATCGTGTTGAAAGGGGCCAAAAGTCATGTTTTTATTATTTTATTATTTTTCTTTTTATATTAACGTTTTACATACATTATTATTTTTAAGGGTAAATAATTTAACTTTTGTTTAAAAAATATTTGTTTATTCAAGTGATATTTTTCAAGGGTTGATTTGGTGAGTTCTAGCCAAAAGAACAATAAAACTCGTAGTATGAAAAGTTTGCATTATAACTTAAAATTTTATATAAATTATGTTCTATTTCTAATAATTAGAGGACTAAAAATATAATTATCTTTTGTTGGTTTTTTTTTTTTTTTTTTTTTTTTTTATGGTGCGGCAGAAAAGTTGTTTAATAAAAAAAAAAAAAAAAAACCAAATACAATGTCTCCAAGTCAATGTCCACTTTAATTGACTTCAAAGTCAATGTCCTACTAAACACGTCATCTGTCTTTTTTTTTTTTTTTTTTTTTTTTTTTGTTGTTGTTTTAACCATATTTCTCCTAGAATGCATGTTATCCCTAAGGTCGTGCATGAAGAATACCCAACTCATTAGTATAAAAAAAAAAAAAAAAAAAAGAAAAAGAAAAAGAAAAAGAAAAGCCGACCGTTCTTAAAACTTTTATAATTAAACTGCAATAAGATTAAAATAAAACTAATTAATATTAATAATACATAGAAATTTAAAGTTAAGAAAATTAGTTGTAAAGGATTTCAAGGCTGACATGAATTAAAGAAGGACAACATGGAAATGGAGTTTCATTTCAATTTTTTTTTTTTAATTGGAACATAAATCTATTGAAATTTACAATTAAATTCAATAAACATCTATATTTTTAAGAAATATAAAAACACTCAGATTGGAATTAATCTGAAACCTATCAGGCATATCATTTTATTAGTCAAATAACTAAGGGAATTAATGGACAAATGAAGGTATGTCATAGAATTCAACATTCCTATTTCAGCAGGTATCAAACCAGAAAGTTGGTTCATATGAATATAAAGAACTGGCAAGTGTGTCAAATTTCCAATGGAAGGTGGAAGAGAACAGATAAGGAAATTGTTTAATAAATCAACATACCCGAGAGATGTTAACATCCCGATTTCATTAGGAATTGAATCAGAAATGTTATAGAGAGGCAAGTCAAGAATGTTGAGGTTGGATAGATTTCCACTAAAAGAAGGAACGTTGCCATGGAAGGAGTTGTTGCTAAGATTAAGATGATAAGATAGGGAAATGAATGGGAAGCTGAAACTTTGAAGCAAACCTTTTAAACCAGAATCCTTAAGGCTTATATTGGTGACAATTCCTGCCTCATTGCAGTGAATTCCATACCATTATTACATGATTTAGTTGAATTCCAAGAAGATAGGAATGATTAGCGCTCTGATTGTCAAGAGAAGACTTCCATTTTAGTAGAGCATCTGCTTCTTCTGTTACTCTATTATCAACAGTTGCAGCAGTAAGGAAATCAAAGGACAGAACAAGTTTGAAGAATAGTGAGGCTGCCATTTTAAGGACAAAAGAAGGTGTTTCTGATAAAGAACAGTTCAACTCAAAACAATGAATAAGAATTGCAGAAGATTAGAATAAGAATGAGACTTAAGGAAATGATACTACTAGTAATGGCAACTGTAGAACAAGGTGTTTACACTAAAAGGGTAATACCCTCCCTAGGGCACAGCCCCTCACACTCACAGCAAACAGCTGGAAGAATAAAAACAAAAAGATATGTCTGCCCATCCTAGCCACTCCTCAACTCATTTAATACCCTTACGCACAAAGGACAAAATAACACCCCAAAATTACCCGACAAAGCACACATACAGCAATCAGTTGCCTTCCTTCCCTTTTTCTCTTCTCTCACGCACATTCCATATTTTAGGGCCATAAGACATTTGGGTTATAGTGGGCTTTTTCTTAACACTGCTGCCCGTGTGAGGAGCAGTCTTGTCCTCAAGACTGAAGTCTGGAAATTGGGCCGTAATCACAATCTCATCTTCCCAAGTTGCTTCCTCCTATGGCTTGTTTTTCTACTTGATCAACCAGTGTTGTATTTCTTCCCCATTCCTTGTTATCGTGTGCTGCGATATGATTCTTTCGGGTTGAATAGTATGTTCCAACTCCACCTTAAATCCTTCCGAAAGCTTGGGTTCTATTTGTTGAGGCTGCAATGCTCATTTTAACAAGGAAATATGTAAGACCGGATGAATTCTTGAACTCTCTGATAGTTACAGTTCATATGCAACGTCTCCCACATAATGTTTGATTTGAAATGGCACATAAAAACAGGCTGCCAACTTTTGATTGACTCTCCAAACTACCAATTGCTGTCCATGGGGCTGGAGTTTTAAGTAAACCCAATCGCCCGCCTCAAACATCACCTCTCTCCTATGTTTGTCAGCTTCTTTCTTCATTGCCTGTTGTGCTCTTCCCAAATTGAATTTCAGTTGTTTCAACACTTCCATTTTATCCTCTAACTCTCTCGCCACCCATTCAACCTTAATTTCTCTCGAAACATATTGTAATGGAATAGGAGGTTTCCGTCCATACACTGCCTCAAAGGGAGTCATTCTCATTGAAACATGATAAGTGGTGTTGTACAAGTATTCCGCCTATAGAAGCCAATGAGCCTATGTCCGGGGTTGCCCTACTATAAAACACCATAAATAAGCTTCCAAACAGCGATTTGTGACCTCTATTTGTCCATCCATTTCTGGATGATAGGCTGTGGATAGGTGCAATTTAGTGCCCTGCTGTCTGTACAACTCCTGCCAAAAAGAGCTCATTAAAATGGGATCCTGATCACTTACACTGGATTGTGGAAACCCATGCAATCGCACCACTTCCTCCACAAGCAAATCAGCCACAATCTTGGTCGTGTAAGGGTGTTTAAGAAGTGCGAAGTGAGCATACTTACTCAATCGGTCCACCACAACCAATATAGCATCGAACCCCTTGGATCTTGGTAGCCCTGTGATGAAATTCATAGATACTTCATTCCAAACAATCTCTGGAATAAGCAGTGGTTGTAGGAGTGTGAGCGGACAACCTTTTCGACGGAACACGGACTCCCTTTCGGAAGGAGCGCCTTGATTTCGGGCGGACCCCTCCTTCGCGTGTGGTTTTTATTATGGAAATTTGTTTTTAGAAAATTAGATTGTTTCATAAAAGAATCGAGACCTAAATCTCGATAAAAAGTGTAGGAGTCGCCACCCGACTCAGCTCAACTAGGAAATTACAGTGTAGCTGAACCAAAGCGGGAACTGCCACACTTTTCAGAGATCTAGGTTCGGACAAGTCCCTTATTTCATGTCTAATCAAAATAAATATGGCTAATGTTCTATGATGACACTTTAAATTTCTACAAGCTGATTTTATTGAATTGAAACATACGATTCAATGGAACGCAGACTCCCTTTCGGAAGGAGTGCCTCGATTTCGAGCAGATCCCTCCCTCACATGTGGTTTTTATTATGGAAGTTTGTCTTTAGAAAATTAGATTGTTGCGTAAAAGAATCGAAACCTAAATCTCGATAAAAAGTGTAGGAGTCGCCACCCGACTCAGCTCAACCGGGAAATTACAGTGTAGCTGAACCAAAGCGGGAACTGCCACACTTTTCAGAGATCTAGGTTCAGACAACTTCCTTATTTCATGTCTAATCAAAATAAATATGGCTAATGTTCTATGATGACACTTTAAATTTCTTAAAGTTGATTTTATTGAATTGAAACATACGGCGTGCACAAAAATAAAGATAAAGCAGTAAATATATATAAATTATTACAACCCAATCAAATGAAAATAAAAACTCTCGGTCTCACGTTACAAGCGCCTAGAATACACGAGAATCTAAAAATTACAATCGCCTAGAATACACGAATTAAGCTATAAATTACATTAAGAGTAAAAATAAAGAAATTAAAGCTGTGAAACAAATGGTTAGTACAGTTTATAGCACACCACAAATTGGACTCAAATAGGACAGAACTGGAGATTTTCGAGATCGGGGGCATGCATCTAGGGGGATAACCGGGTCGGCTCGGCTAGCCGGCCCGACTAGACCTGGAAAACATTTTGAACCATCTCTGTATTTTGGTTTTGTGAGAAAATCGTTTTGAAAACATTTTTCCAGTTTAATTTAATTTAAGATGTGAGATGGGTCGGTTTTCGGGAGAATCGGGTCTCCGTCGTGGTATTGTTCTAAATACAATTTCACTGGAAATTAAATCTAAGATAGTGAATGTACACAACAAAATTCATTTTTGGTGATTTTCTGGTTTTTCTGAATTTTTAGGATTTTTATGAATTTTTGTGATTTTTATTAATTTTTATGGGTTTTTTCAGATTTTCTGCTTCTGGGCGAACACTACAGTCGTGCGACCGTATCTTACCCTTAAGCAAAAATCACCAAATTTATTTAAATGAAAAGGTAAAAACCGGGGAAACTTAATAACAGTCGTACGACTATAGTCAGAATGGCACGACTGTAATTACAGTCGTGCCTCTATTCTTTGTGACATGAACAATCGTACGACTTTCTTAATTTCCATAAATAGCAAGCCAAGAAAAATGAGTTTTATGTACAAAAATCAACCAAAACACCTAGAAAAAACAGAAAAATAGGGGATTGAGGTATGTTTCCCTCTTTGGCACTTATCCACCATAGGAATGACCCCTGGCAACGCACCAATCCACTTCAAATCGCTCCTTTTCCTTGGTGAGTCAAGTTGCAAAATGGGTCTGAAATTCTCCAAAATGTCACGGATTTATGTAAATCTAAGGTCTGAAATTGATTTGTGCTTTGTGTGACAAGTTTAACCTACGATTTCTAATTGATTTTAGGCTCTAACACTTTGAAATTAAAAAGAAAAGAGTAGAAGAGAGGGTGAAGTTTTTGGGTTTTCTTTTTTCTCTTTTCCTTCAATTTCTCTCTCAAGTTTTTCTCTCAATTATTTTCTGCCAAAAGGTCCTCTCTTTCTTGCTGGTTTCTGCCTCTTATCCTTCCCTTGCTTCTGAAAGTAAACGAGCATTAATTGCTCTTGATTTTTGACCAATTTTTTAAGTGAGAGGTATGGGCTCTGCAGCCTGCTCTGATCATACAGTCGTACGACTATAATTTGAGTTACAGTCATATGACTGTAACAATGCCCCCACGACTGTAATTACAGTCGTGGTAGACATGGCTTTTTTTTTATAAAGGGTCGGGAAAATTCCCTGTTCACAAGGAGCCCTACCGGAGTCAATGCAGGTGCCTTGTAGCGTTGACAAATTTCAAAATTCCTTACAAATTATTAGACGGTTTTGCTCATGCCCACCCAATAGATGCTAGCTGCCAATTTTCTATACGTTTGATAAAAACCTGAGTGAACCCCTGATGGAGTGACATGGTATTCCTATAGCAACGAAGGTATGAGAAGAGAGGTTGAGGGAATCACTAATCTGTTCTTGTGAAGCAGGATTTTGTCTCACAATTGAAATCCTAGTCTTGACGCTGGATCCCGTTGTAAATCTACCTTCATCTTAGTCAACTGAGAATCTGCCTCGACCTCTTTAATCAATTGAGCCCCTTCTTCCCAATGCGGGGAAGATTTCAGCAATGTCAATTCCCCTTCTTCTCCTCGTCGTGAAATAGCATCAGCTACTGAATTAAGCTTTCCTAAGTTATAAAAAATTTCAAATTGATACCCCAATAATTTAGCTACCCAATTCTGCTGGTCACACGTTGTAATTTGCTGTTCTAAGAGGTGTTTTAAATTTGGTCAGTGAAAACCCTGAACTTTCTTCCCATCAAATATGTTCTCCAGTGACGAATTGCAAGTGCCAAACCCATAATTTCCTTGTCATAGGCTGACTTGGTAAGATTTCTGTCTGCCAAGGCCTCATTAAAGAAAGCCATTAGCCTCAAATTCTACATAAGGACAGCACCAATACCCCTCTCTGAGGCATTACATTCAATGTTAAATGTCTCTGTAAAATTAGGCAGCGCCAAGACCGAAGTTGAAGTAAGCACTGCCTTAAGTTGTTCAAAAGCACCCTGTGTATCTGCATCCCAGTAAAATCCTCCCTTCTAAGTTAATTCAGTTAAGGGTTTAGCAATCTTGACATAGTTGACGATGAAATTGCGGTAGTATCCCATAAGACCAAGAAATCCTCTCACTGCTTTCGCTGATTTTAGGACACGCCAAGTCATGATTGCTTCCACTTTAGTGGGATCCATTGAAACGCCATCTCCCTTAATTACATGCCCTAAGTACTCTACAGATTTGCATCCGAATTGGTATTAAGATATTAGCTATAAATTGATGACGCGATAATACTCCCAATACAACTTCCACATGCTTCAAGTGCTCCCCCCAAGTTCCGCTAAAAATTAATATGACATCAAAGAAAACGAGGGCATATTTTCACAAGAATGGCTAAAACAACTCATTCATCATGGCCTGAAAAGTAACAGGTACATTGGTCGACCCAAACGGCATCACCAGATATTCATAGTGCCTATTGTGAGTTCTAAAGGATGTTTTCTCCGCATCTCCCTCTCGCATAAGGATTTGATGGTACCTGGACTTTCAATCCACCTTGGAAAAATATTGAGTGCCATATGACTCCTCCAATAACTCATCTACTACTGGAATAGGATACTTGTCTGGGATTGTCACTTTATTCAAAACCTAATAGTCCACACACATTCTCCATGTCTTATCTTTCTTCTTTAAGAGCAAAACTGGACTTGAATTCCCACTATTACTATTCCAAACTATCCCCTGTTTCAGCATCTCCTAAACTTATTGCTGAATTTCATCCTTGCAATTATAAGGATAGCGATAGGGCCTCACACACATAGGTCCACTTCCCGGAATCAAATTAATGGCGTGTGTAATCTGACTTGGTGGAGGCAGCCCCTTAGGGTCTTGAAATACCTGTAAGAATTGACTGAGTAATCGATTGAGTTGCTATTACTGCTTAATCCCTAATTCTTCCTTATTCGTATTATTGCACTTAAGAGGAATTGACCCTTCATCTATAATTCCCAGCCATGTTTGTAAGGAAAACCCTTTTGACTTATCACTAATCCCCACTAACTCTACCATCTTACCACCCTACCTAAACTTTATCTTCCTTTGCCTCCAATCATGCCACACCTCCAATCATTCCATTCCCAAAATCATATCTAGGTTCCCAATGTCAAACATTAAAGCCCTTACCTCACACTGAAATTCCCCCATTAAATTTAATCGTTGGGCACTATTCCTTAATTCGGACTCGATATCCACCCCCTAAGCGAATCACCACTTCTCTTCCCACTTAAGCCTTTAATCCTAGTGAATTCACCAACCTTTTTGAAATAAAGTTGTGTGTTGCCCCACTATCAATAAGGATAGAGATTGGGATCCCCTGTACTTCACCTTGGTACTTCACTGTCTTCAATTCATCCCCTTGCTGCTACTCGCCCATTCCATTCGAGAACTCAATATTCCCCTACTGCGTCACCACATTCAGCCATCTGTCCTTCCAATTCTGCCTCTGCGAGAACAATCTCGCCCTCCTCACTAACTTCCTCATCATCGGCCAATAGTAACATTCGCAACTTTCCCTCAGGACAGCGGTGCTATGGAGAGTAGGCTTGGCCGCACAGAAAACAACGACCTTTTCTTCACCGTTCTTCCCACTCCTTTTGGGTGATATGGCATGTTCCTTTATCGAGTAGAGCTGTTTGACGTGAAAGAGAAGAGTGGATGCTTCCCTTTGGTAGTTATCCTCTAGGGCTTGTAATACTACTTGTTTCTGATGCACTTCCCACCCTTTTTATTAGTTGCCCGTTTCGGCCCATTTGTTATTACTAGAGCCCATTCCACTGCCAGCCCTAATAGCCCCTCTCAACACGCCTTGGCTCACATGGCTTCCAGCTCACTGTGTCGCCCCTCTTCCCACTTGGCTTTCGCTGCCAAATCCCATCTCTCTGTTAATCGACGTCTCTACAGTCCGAGCAAACGTGTTTCTGGGCTATGCATTTTAATCTTTTCGTAAATTTCATCCTTCAATCCACTCATGAAATATCCCACGTACTGCATCTCCGGTTGTCTCAGAATCAATGATGCTACTAGCTCAAAGTCTTCTATGAAGTTAGACACAGTGCCTATCTGTCTCATGGAAGCTAGTTCTTCATAAGGATTCTGAATTTCAAGGTTGCTGAAATGTTGCATCAGTTCATCTTTGAAAATTTCCTATGTTATTTGCGGTGTACACTTTTGTAACACCGTAAACCAGTTGATAGCCACCCCCTCCATACAGATTTCTACGTTGTGTAACCACAGCTCCTTAGGAGTTTGGTTAATACGGAAATAGGTCTCTTTTCTCGTGATCCACCCTCTTGGGTCCGGTCCTTCAAACCATGGCAGTTTAACCCTTCTTCCAGCCATTTGCCCGTTAGCAGAACCAGAACCTTGGTTATTAGCGGTATTGTCCATGGCAGCACAACCTCCACCCGGTGTAACGCTTCCCCTACCCGCCTCAGGTCTTCTTCCACTCGCACCGGAGGTATGTTATGTCATTTCAAGTTGTCTACTTGAATATGGTGTCATATTTTATCCCATTTGAGCATGGAACCGGAGTTATGGCCCCCTCCCTCATTCCTTACTTCCTGCGAAATAGATTCATCCAATCCCACCGGTTGTTTGTCTTGCCTTTTCATATGGAGCCTAATTTCCTCCACAGATTGTTGTAACAACTTGAAGGATTGGTTCATAAGGTGAAACTCTTTTTTCATGCTTGAAAAGCCCTTGTGCACCGCACCAATATCCTTCTAGATAGTGGATATTTGTTTGTCCAACCCTGTAATTTTTTCTGCAGTTTCCTCAAACCTCCCTTGCACTTTTGGATCCATGTCGCCGGTGTTTGACATCTGGCAGATCAGACCAATTTGATAAAGAACAATTCAACTCAAAACAATGAATAAGAATTGTAGAAGATTAGAATAAGAATGAGACTTAGGAAATAATACTACTAGTAATGGCAACTGTAGGACAAGTTGTTTACACTAAAAGGGTAATACCTTCCCCAAGGCACAGCTCCTCACACTCACAGAAAATAGCTGAAGGAATCAAAACAAAAAGATATGTTTGCCCATCCTAGCCACTCCTCAACTCATTTAATACCCCTGCACACAAAGGACAAAATAACACCTCAAAATTACTCGACAAAGTACACACACAGCAATCAGTTGCCTTCCTTCCTTTTTTCTCTTCTCTCATACACGTTCCATATTTTAGGACCATAAGACATATGGGCTCTAATGGGCTTTTGCTTAACAGTTTCTCTATTAATATGTCTCTTTTTTTTAACACAATAAATCACAATGACCCACATTAATATGGTGTGAAATTAGGTACTAATTACTTTGAAATATTTGTTCTAGCTGATTACTTTGTATTATATGTTGTCCAATTTACCTTATTCCTTTTAATTTTCAAAAAATAATACACAGTACTTCAGCTTGTTATTTTTACCCCAAGTTAAATATTTTGGGAAAATTTCAAAGAAAAAAGAAACTTCAAGAGCTGGTATTATTGGTTTTGAGCTTTTACACTTCAAGGAGTGTGAAATTTTTTGCGACAAAATGGTACTTATGGTTTCGATGTTAGCGAAATGAGGAGTTTTGGTAACATTTGATAGAACATAGGACATTTTTGTTAGATCACTTTTTTTTCCTATTATTATTATTATTATTATTATTATTATTATTATTATTATTATTATGTCTTTTTTGTGATGGTCTTTGTTAGTCGGGCGAGCATGGTCGCAACGAGTTATGGTAGTATTTCTGATCAAAGATGGTGGCAATAAGGTTCAAATGAGTTTGGTGATAACGGAAGAGGAGACTCGGTTCCGCGGGGAGAAAGCAAAAGAAAAAAAAAAAAAAAAGAGAGAGAGAATAAAGAAAAAAAAATTAATTGAACAAAAAACGTCATCAGCAGTTTGATGAGTTTCAAAAAGTTTCATTCCTTGAAATGTCAAAGCACGAAACTATATATAGTTTTTTTAAGAACCTTTTCCCTAATATTTTTATTAAATTATTATGGATATGCTGAATTTTTCTAGCTAATCTGTAAAGCTTCAATCGGCACACTAAATGATCGAGTCAACACACCACATAATCAAATACAAAAAGTTTTTATGAAATATCTCTATTTTCTATCAACTGACCCATTATGTACGAGTATGATACATACATTTTGAAACAAATATTGATAGGCAAATAAGTGAAATTATTAAAAAGAATATATTTGCCATATAAAAAGAATATATATATTATTTTATGTATTTCGTTCTTTTCTATCAGGGTATTTAATTTAGGCTAAAAATCATTAATAGTACATGAATTTTGTCTTTAGTACATAAATTTCAAAACTTGTTATGAAAGTACACCAGCTTAACACCTTACTAACATAATGATCAAAATAAGCATTGACCATGAAAAAAACCTTTGACCTCCTTTGGAACCCTTAAAAGTAGATGATGTCACTCATTTCAATCTTTTCTCTTTCATTATGCTAGTAAAGTGTTAAATTGGTGTACTTTTGTGTCAAGTTTTTAAGTTCATGTATTGATATGTTAGTAAAAGAAAAATTCATGTACTATTGATGATTTTTAATCATTTAATTTGATTTGTATCCTCATACAATTTATAATCTCCGAGAGGAGCCATAAACTCAATCTAATTGACAAATCAATTGTTAATATTGGTTATTTTGTAACTTAAATTGAGGTTCTACCAAGAAATTTGGTGATATAATTATATAGCTAGATTGGGAAAAAAATTTCTTTCTGAAAAAGATTTCATTGATAAAAATCATGCACTAAGGCCTCATATACATCTAAACAAAGTGGATGAGTTCAATAAAATCCCAACTATTAAATTCCCATATTTGTTACTATCCCCATTTTACAAAGACAGAATTGGTGGAAAATTTTGCATAAACAAAAGTGATGATATAATTAATTAGTATTTTTTGAGATATGAGAGCCCTGAAAGAGATAACGAAGTGTTACTATTAAAGTAATTACCACTAAGGTCAAGATACTCCAGCTTCTTCAATTTGACTATACATATAGAAACTCTCATTAATTAGCCTTGCTCCCAATATTATATTAATGTAAAATAATAATATATATATTTTTTTAGAAAATACCCTCTTTTATTTATTTTAATTAAAATTATAAATATGTCTTTAATAATTAAAATTTGTTTTATATGGTTAAAGATTTTATTGTATTTTAAAAATAATTTATTAAATTAGCTTTTTATTAAGTAAATTGAATATATATAATTAATGCACTGAAAACTGAATTTGTAGGATTTACACCTTGCATTGTTTCAAAGCCTTCAATTTCATTCCACCACAAGTCCATCTCTTTAATCCTTTCTGGTTTGAGAGTTAATAAAGTATAATAAGATATGGTAAATGGGGTGTTGCATAGTGATGGTCTATGAAATATCATATTGTGTATGTAAAAAACTTTACTTAAGAGAAAGGCTACCTAAGGGGTGTTTGATATACCTCGAATTGGGTAATCAGACATACTTACCAAAAAAGAAATATTGTATTTAAAATCATGGTAAGGAAAACTCAAGGTTTAACCCCACACTGCAATTTATCTTTTTTTTTTTTTTTTTTCTTATTAAAGTATTGCAACGCTACCGTTTTCATTAAATAGGAAAACTTAAAAGGCCAATCTAATTATTAAAGTCTGAACTAATCCTATCTATTTTACAATTTTAATTATGTAGGAAATCAAAGAGAAAAAGAAACTTGTAGAGGGCTAGAAGCTGCCGTCTCTCTATTCCCCATTGCAGATTTAGAAACCCAATTGCCCAAATTAGAAAACTATCAATTGCAAATTCAAAAAATTTTTTAAAAAAAAAAAAAAAAAAAAAAAAAAAAAAAAAAAAACTTACATATGAACTACCAGTAAAGTACGTGTCACCTACTATCTACGGTAAAGTAAAAAAAAAAATGCTGATTTGGCATTTTTATGGGATACCAACATTATTAAAATTACACTTATACCCATATATATTTTCCACCTTTCTTTGTTCTGTCCTCTGTCTTCAAGTATTCCCTTCCTTTACCATTATGTGTCCTTCCATGGAAATCCGAGACCTTTTGAAATTACAAATTGAAAGTTTGCTCTTTATTAGATACAAATCATTCGCTAACCATACAAATTCAACAAATCAAACTTTCAAATCAAATTATTGCGTATTGATCTAAAATTTTAAATCAGTTTGGTACACATTCGCTTTCTTTCTTTCTATCCGTCTCTTCACCCTAGCAATTCAGTGGCCCCAATTTGTTGCTGCAGCCACCTTCGTTGCCATCACCAGTGCCACCGTTGCTGATACTCGTCTCTGTTAACCTTTTTTTTTTTTAATCTCTCGCTGGCTGTTAATGTGAGTTTCAAATCTGTTTTCAACCGAAAAATATCTAAGAGTGAGGAGAGGTTAAGATTTCTCAAGCAATATGAGGATCCCAATTCACAATTGTCGAAGTGGAGCCTAAGTTGAAAGCCATTGAATTAGTGGCAAACTAGGTGACAAAAAATAAAACTCTATGCAGTGCCACCATTCCACGTCCACCGCCATCATTCTGCCACCATCGACGCAGCTACCTATTTTCAACTGAAACTAAGATTTGAATTAAAATTTTCTTTGAGTTGAAGAAGGAAAAACTTTATATTGGTGAGCAAATTAATGAAGGAAAGAAGGTTCCTGTAAAAAAAAAAAAAAAAAAAAAAAAGAAGATGGTACAGGTTGGAAATCAACAGTGGGTTAAAGATGGAAGGTTGAAGATGAAGGTTAAGGGTAGGGCTGTCAAAATGGGTGGTAACACGATAACACGATTTGTTTAACACGGAATTTAACGAATTAGGGTTGGGTTTATGAGGGTTAGTGTCGGAAAAGGGTCGACACATTTATGACACGAGATAAACATGTTGGGTCATGAGTCAACCCATGAACCCGTATAACCCGTTAAAAATTAATAATTTTGACTAATATGAAGGTTAAAACTATCATTTGCACTTGAGAGCATATAATATAAATTTATTCTTTCTTCAATACTTCCAAACCCTTATTCATTGTAATTTAATGGATATTTTTTGGACTATACTAGGCTAGTAGCTATTATGGCTTTTGATGTAAAAATTGCAACTTCAGAAGGACTGCTTGAATGGGATGTAAAAGTTTCATCAGATATTATTTTTAATTAGTAAAAATACAGAAATTTAAACTAATTTTTACTTTCTATTTCCTATTTGCATTGTTGAATGTTTAATTGAGTTGATGAATTCATGTTGATTTTTTTTAGAAGAGTAATTGTTATTTTTATAGATAATGTGGTTCAATATTGAATTGATCTATAAATAATCTATTTTTTGTTACTATAAATAATCTATTTTTAAATAAATAGGTTGAACATGTTAAAAGTGTCAACCCGTTATAATATAGTGTTGTGTAGTGTCACCCCGTTTAATATATGGATAGTGCCAGTGTTGACCTTATGAGTGTCACCAAACTATGTCAACACGACACGAACACGACACGCGAACCCATTTTGACAGCCCTAGTTAAGGGAGACAGATAAAATTGGGAAAGGGTAATTATGTCTGGATATAAGTGTAATTTAATAATATTGGGATCCATACAAATCCAAAAGTTTTGGTCATGCCAAGTCAATATTTTTTTATTTTATCTTTAATAGCAAGTCACGGGTACCTCAATGGTAAATCACATGTAATTTTAGCAAAAGTGAAGTATATGTATCAAACTGTGAAAAACGATAAAGTCTGTGTATCACTAATGTAATTTACCCTAATTTTATTAAAACAAAAGAACCTTGCTCGCAAGGTCAAATCAAATATTAAAAAAAAAAAAGTAAATTATTTATTTTAATAAATTTTTTTGTGTAGTTGTGAATTAGAATGCTCATTAATTATGATTTACCTCTACTTTGAAGTTTATAATTTTTTTTTTTTTTATAAACCATATGTATTTTCATTAAGATAATCATATTGGCGTTTAATCACAGTTAAGACTCTTCACCCCTCCTTGCGGATGTATTTAATGGGATTCGAACCTGAGTCTCCTCCCACATACTCAGTTTGCGTTGCCAACTGAGCTACAACCCGTAGGTATTTTGAAGTTTATAATTGATAAGGTTGAAAGTGTGACATTTAATAATATATATATATATATATATATATATATATATATATATATATATATATATATAAAAGGTGAAGTTTTAGGTGATGATGAAGGCGAATCTACTGCATTAGAACTTTTTGGCAATGGAATGGACTTCCTCCTTAATTATGCGTCTAACCTGATAATTACTAATGTAATCAAGAAAAATTTCAGATGTCTGGTTTCCTTTAGCGGAATATTTTTATTTATTAGAAAAAAGAAAGAAAAAACTGAGAGGTTGAGTTATATGAATTTGATGTGAGTGATTTAGTTGGCTTGAAGTCTATATCTTACCCCTTAAAGCAAGTTAGAATAATTGCTATTTTCTTTTGTAGAATTTTGAGGCAAGTTGACGATGACATTTATAAATATCCCAAGACTTGTTTAATCGAATTAATTGAAAGTCTTGGAATGATTTTTCTTACATTTAATGTTTGACTGCAATATAATTTAATAAGAGATTCTTTTTTGAAAATATTTTATAGAAATAGTTAAATAAATCAATACTATAATCTAGTTTAGGTTTTGTTTTGGAATTCTACCTTTTCAAAATTACTTTTCTACTTTTGTTTTTTTTTTTCATAATTATTGAATTGCCTTTTTTTTTTTCTTAATTTATATGTTTTATACATTTTCCCTTGCAAAAATCTCTTTCAAACTTTTCAAATTTACTCAAATACATAAGTCTACTTTGTCCACATTTCTCTCTCATCTTTTCATAATTGTAATCTAATTTCGTATTTATCTCTTAAACCGTTTTTTTTGTCATGCGACTTTAGAACGTTTTTTTTTTCTCTTCGAAACAAGATCCATATGTATATATTTTTTCCGACATTTTTTTCACTAAGGTATAACTCGTTATACCTTATACCTTTGAATCTTAAGGTATAACTAAGGTATAATCACCGTAATAATGTACCTTAAGGTATAATTAACGTATAATCATTGTAATAGTGTATCTTAAGGTATAACTAAGGTATAATCACTTTAATAGTGTATATTAAGGTATAACTAAGGTATAATCATTATTATACCTTAGTTATACCTTTGATACTCTTATTATACTTTACTTATACCTTTGTGCAATTGTTATACCTTAGTTATACTTTAGTTATACCTTTAATACTCTTATTATACCTGTTGATACGTTGAGTATACCATAGTTATACCTTCTGATACACTGATTATACCTTAGTTGTACCTTTTGATACATTGATTATACCTTATTTATAAATTGTTTAAGTATAGTGTATAAGTAATGTATAACAATGTATTAATAACTTTTATAAATATTATACCATAGTTATACCTTAGTTATACATTGTTTATACATTTGTAAAACTATTATCCTTGCTTATACATTGATTATACATTTGATACTTTGATTATACCTTTTGATAAACTAATACATTGATTATACCATAGTTATACCTTCTGATACAGTGATTATAACTTAGTTATATCTTCTGATACATTGTTATACATTGCTTATACATTGTTATACATTGCTTATACACTCTTATACACTACTTATATACTACAATGCTTAAACAATGAATAAATAAGGTACAAACAATATATAAATAAGGTATAATCAGTGTGTGAGAATATATAATTAGTGTATTGAAGGTATAACTAAAGAATAATAAGTGTATTAGTGTATCAGTTAGAACATTTTTATTTATTAGAAAAAAGAAAGAAAAAACTGAGAGGTTGAGTTATATGAATGTGATGTGAGTGATCTAGTTGGCTTGAAGTCTATAGCTTACCCCAAGTTAGAATCATTGCTATTTTCTTTTGTAGAATTTTGAGGCAAGTTGACAATGACATTTAGGAATAACCGAAGACTTGTTTAATCTTGAAAATCTTGGAATGATTTTTCTTAATTAGTTATACCTTAATTATACCTTACGATACAAAGTTATAATGAGTTATACTTTAGTGAAAAAAATTTCGAAAAAAATATATAAATATGGATCTTGTTTCAAAGAGAGAGAAAAAAAAAGAACATTCTAAAGTCGCATGACAAAAAAATAAATGGATTGAGAGATAAATACAAAATTAGATAATATTACGAAAAGAGGAAAGAGAAATGTGGACAAAATAGAATAAGGTATTTGAGTAATTTTGAAATGTTTAAAAATGATTTTAATAAAAACTGAAATTTGTAACCAACTTGGATCTTACTGCTTCTACGTTATTAGTTTCAAGACTGTAAAAAGTTTCTAATTTTGAAGAAACTTGCCAATAATCTTAACTGGTAAAAATCATTTTTTTTTTTTTTTTTTTTTTTTTTTTTTTTTGTCAGTAATTTCTGAGAAAATAAAAAATTCGAGTTCATTGCTTAATTGAATAATTTTTTAAATAATGAATTAAAAAATAGATACTTCAAATTTTCTGATTTTACACTGATGATTAATTCAATTCTCAGTTAAGATAACTTGGCAAAGGTTGAATTAAGATGTAATTTTGCCGAAAATAACTTATAAACACCTCCGTTGTAAAATTATAAGAAAACATTCAATCATCTTTTTCTACCCAAGGGAAAAAGGCAAAATGTATCTTTAGCTCCCTAATCGACCATTAGTCAATTTATTTAAATTAGATATTACAAATTAATTGGAATTTTTCATTATGATATTACTTGCTCCAAACTTAACATTTCTTTTTCGTATGGTGCTTTGTTAAGTAGAAATTATGATATGCGATGGACACTTCCAATTAATTTGTTTTCTTATTCAAACTTTTTCTGAAATCATGTCATATGTTGAAATATTACTGGTTTTTTCTAGTTAATTGAGCGTGTTAAACACATGCAAAATAAATGTTAAATATTAGTGATATTAAATGAAAAAATCATATATCCATTACGTTAAAACCCTATTTAATACTCAACCATTTCATTTGAGAAAGAAATTTATATTTTTATTCAATGATCAGTTTAATATAATTAAATTTAGAAAAACCTTACACTGGAATTTTTCTTAATCTTGTCTTCATTAAATAATATCTTTTACAACTCTTTTGTTTTATTTTATTATCAAATTAATTCAACCACAAACCCCTTTTTACTTAAATTTTTGATAATATAACCAATCTCTGTGGATTTCGACCCTTCTTGTTATTACTACTAATTTAAAATTGCGAGATAAGGAAATTATTTTTGTTGGTTTCGACACCTACCAGATCTTCAACTTAAAAAGCCATTTGTCATAATGATTACAAAGTTTATGAAAAGATTTTTTGTTTTTCTTTTAGAATAAAATATTCCATAGTCCTACTTACTAAAAGTATAAAATTCGTAAGAAGAAAAAAAGAAAAAAAAAAGTCATATCACCCAAAAATACTTAATTACGGTTTAAATACACATTTAAAATCACCTTAATTACAGTTAAGATACTACTTTAAAAATGTTTGCGAAATTGTTGAAATATTTCCAGCAAAAATATCTCATACAACAATTATGTTATTATTGTTACAGTCACATTTATCATATTATTCCACAAAATTGTTCTTTTTTTCAAGCAAATTATCGTCAACAAAAGAATATAAAGAAAAATGGTTTTGAAAAAAATACAATGTACATGCCAATAATGTCAAACGGCTCAATAGATCAATTAATTATAGAATTATTTGATTTTCCTGTCATTGATCTTCAAGATTAGCACCCTTCCATCAAATTTATATATAGAAAAAAAAAACAAAAAACAAAAAACATTTGTTTTACTAATGAATTATTGTTTTATAATTAATCAGAAGTTCAGTATTGACTAACTGATTAATTCTGTATAAACGTTTTTACAAAATCAATCCTAATCCAATTATTCTTAATTGCGATTTGTCGTATAGAAAATGTAATTAACGCGTAGATATGTGGAACTTAATTTGGTAATTATTTCCCGTAATTAATTATGTTATTTCCCATAATTAATTATAGAAAATGACTTTTTTTTTTCTTTTTTTCTTCTTACGAATTTTATACTTTTTTAAATATCTTAAAGCAAAAACGACACTTGTTTTCTCTTAATAGAGATATAATCATCTGTTGGTTCACCTTTTTTTTTTTTCCTTTTTTTATATTAATATTACTAAATCAATTGTAACATTGATGTTATATGTAAATTACTATTTTCAATGTTGCGAAAACCGGACGGGACCGGCCGGTTCGACCGGTTTTACCCCGAACCGGCCATGGGTCCGGTCGGTTTGATTAAAATGAACGGTTTGATAACAAACCGGAGATGACCGGTTCGGCGAACCAGTCAAAAACCGGTTTTGACCATTTTCTATCTTTGGTTTTGATACGGTTCGGTTCAACGGTTCGGTTTCGTTTGAACCGAACCGAACCGAATAAAAAATAAACATATAAAATTACAAAAACCAAAATCAAACCAATATACATTCGGTTTGACTTGAACCAAACTTGGTTCGGTTTGGTTTCAAACCAAAATTTTTCAAATTTTAAAATTTAAATCAATTATCATTAAAATTTAAAATTGATGAAATTTTAAACCGAACCAAAAAATAAACATATAAAATTATAAAAATCAAAATCAAACCAATATACATTCGGTTTGACTTGAACCAAACTGAATTAGTTTTGTTTGGTTCTGGTTCGGTTTGGTTATAAACCAAAATTTTTCAAAATTTAAAATTTAAATCAATTATCATTAAAATTTAAAATTGATGAAGTTTTAGGATATTTCATGAAATTATTTTGAGTATTAAATATTTGAAACTTGTGTTTGATGAATTTATAAGCTTATTTATTTTTTAAAGAATATTTTTTAAAAAAAAATAATAATCCGGTATAACCACCGGTATTATCCGGTTGAACCGGTTGTACCACGTACCAGTAGCTTCACCGGTTTGATGTCCGGTACGGTTATGATAACATTGACTATTTTGCACATGCATATGTACCTAAATAAGAGAATTATGCATATCACTCCTCTCTATTTATTTTAATTTCCTAATACATATATAAAATCAAAAGTATACGAGTCCTTGACCTTTTCGGCTATCAGATGACTCTGTGTGTCTTAAAAGTATTGGATTTGACTAGATGAATGAGCGTATAAGTGAGATTGAATCTATGTAATACGAAACCAATTTACTTGTGTTAAGGCCCAATCTACTCCACATATATACTACTTTTATTCTCATTTATTTCGAACGTGGGATTCTCCTACATATCAACTAAATAACCTCACATCACATTCATATAATTGAACTGCCTCTTTCTTTATTCATTTATTGTTTATCTATTTCAATTTTCGATTACATATATAAACCATAAATACCTAATCTGATGATGTAAAGTGATTTAGTTGACTTGAAGTCTATATATATTAATATATCTCTCCCTTAAAGCAAGTTAGAATATGACTGCTATTACGTAAACTTAGCATTTACATAATGATTTCTTATGCAAAAATTCCGACAATTGGACGGTGGAAATTATAGATGTGGGTTTGTTGCTATCCCCACTTTTAATGCATAATGAAAGCATTAGGGCCACTTGTTTGACTATATCATTTTGGTAATTGCACACATATTTGTTATCCTTTCCGATTTTGAAAGGATGTCATGTAAGAAAATATTTCATGTTTTAAATAGTTGTTATTTTAAGAAATTCAGAGAGCATTTAATAATTTTTTTTCTAAATATACTATCATATTTAATGTTGATTTGTAATAATCTGAATTTTTGTTATTCATACTTTTATTTTAAAATCTTATAAGTCATTTTTATAATTTATTTAACTTTTACCCGTCCTAAACAAATAGAGAAATTTTAAATAATGTTCTGTTAAAACAAACTACCCATTACCTATAAACACAAAGCCCTATTTTAATTCTTCAAATTTAGATTTTTCAATTCTTTTTCTAACTAATATATAATTATATCCTGATGCTTATCTCCCAAAATAATTAGCCTTAGGAATTCGATTTTAAATTCTATGATTTTTGCTTCTTGTTATACGTGCAAACACTAATTGTAAACTAATTTTAGTTGTTTGTAAAAAGTTGCTTTTGTTAGATCCTTTAATTGTTGTAATTAATGTTTTGGTTTCAACAGATTAATTTCATAGATGTTTTAGTGATTTATTACTACTGCATATATATATTTTACTAAGTCTTGTTTCTAATTAATTTATCAAATTATGTTTGATAAATTGCTAATCGGCTAATTGTATTTGCGAAATTATATTATATTTAATTTATTGATTTATTCAATAATACTTTGTTTTTACAATTTAATCAATCGCATATCTATTTATATTTGATTAATCGATTGCCTTGAAATATAGTATTTTATTTATTAAACTATCAACTCTTTGCATGTTTTCCTCTGTTGTCTGCTATAGTTGCTATTCACTGAGATTTTCATGATTATTTACTCACTGAGATCCATCTCTTTGAGTTGAAATCTCATACCACTTCAATTACTCTCTTTCAGATGACTAGTTATGTAATCAGTATGTTTCCTTGGAAGAGTTTGGGCGTTCCTATTAGTTTTATTGATCATTGAATTTATTTTGGCATAGATGTTTTTTCAGTTAGACATTTATTGTAATTTCAAATTATTTCTTGTATTGAACTTTTCGGACTCCACTGTCTACTTTAAGGATATTATTTGATTGGTATCTGGTATGAAGGATATGAATTTGAAATGCTATTATATATCGTTTGAGGCTTGCATAGAATTAGGCAATCCTAGTTTATGCATCGGTCATGGCCGAATTGGGTCGTGACACATGTATATGTACTTCATACTGTACAAACAAATACATGATTTTACTAACTAAATACATATCTTAAATATTCCTCAATATATAATTTTTTGCGTAATCTTATAAAAATTACAATATGTTGCTTTTATGAAGTTATTATTATATGTATTTACGACAAAGTTTGATATAATTTTTCTTTCTCGACAATGAGAGAATATCCAACATATCTCTTAAGAAATTATTTGACCTTGAAGCTTGAGCTGATAGATAGAACCACTAACAATAACAAGCATGTACAACAATAACAAGCCAATTAAATCATTGAAAAAGAACTAATTGAGGATCAACAGTGATAAATCTAATTTATTCTTATTAAGGGGTAAAATAATTAAGCAAACAAGGTAATTAAGCATCAACAGTGATAAATCTAATTTATTCTTATTTATTAAGGGGTAAAATAATTAGGTGGGTGTGAAAAAGAACTTAAATGGTAATTTCCCTTACTAATTTGGGCTAAATGCATTAGTTTCAATCTTACTTACTCTACCCTTAATTAACTTTCTTTATTTATCAATAATTTTCTATTACATATATAATTGAGGAAATATCAAAACTACTAATTTTTCTGCTTTATTACATTATTACTTATTTTTCGGGTAATTTTTTATGAATGTGATGTTAAGTGATTAATTAATTAGTTGACTTGAAGTCTATATTTCCCCCTTAAAGCAAGTTATAATAATAACTGCAATTCCTAATTTTCTTTTAGAATTTTTGGGCAAGTTGAGGATGACATTTAGGAATAACCAACGACTTGTTAAAACGAATTGATTGAAAATTTAGGAATAATTTATTGTAATTCAATTATCTTTATATGTATGAATATAATTTCTCCACTTTAATTGACTCCAAGCCAAGTCAAGTTGATAAATTGCATGTATCTAACAAATAAATCGCATGTATCTATCGTTTCTTGTCTTCTACTAACAAATAAATCGCATGATATATGCAATCAAAGACGAATTGAGGAGAAATTTAAAGTTAAGAAAATTTGCTGCAAAGAATTTCAATGCTCACACAAATTAAAGCAAAAATAGACTATGCAAAGAATATGATAGACACTAACTAGGACCTGAAACTTGCCAAACATACCCTTATATTAGTCAAATAATTAATGTTGTAGAGATTTCTAATTATGCGAAAATTTCCACAATCGAACCTTGAAAATCAAAGATGTGGGATCAGTTAATTAAATTATAGTTTCTATCACCATTTTCCAAAGACAGAGAAATGGTGGGTCTTTGTGTGGAAATTTTTGCTTAAGTAAAGCATTTGGGCCACTTGTTGGACTATATCCGTAGGAAATTTCACATATTTGTTACTTCTTCACAATATTCAAATCCACAGATTTTTGAAATTTGTTACAGATACTAATCACTTGTCAATGAATAATCTCACCGCAATAATCTCAGATTGTACAAGAAATCTGAAAGGAGTAATGTTTAATGAATCGTTACCTTAAGGGTGTCAAAGACACTAATAAAAATTATTCGATCAACTAAATCTTTTGGGTTTAAATGGTTTCATGATGGTATCAGAGCTTCTTAATTAGACTTAGAGAAGGGTTTGAACCCCCGAAATTCTATGGTATAGCTATTTTTAGGTTAATTTTAATATTAATTATTAATTATTTGCATGCATATTTTTCATTGAATTTAGTTAATTTTAGTATTTGGTCATTATTTGTGTGATTTTCTCTTTTTAGGTGCAAAATAGGATATTTTCTTTCAAGAAGAGTTCACTTGGAGAAGGATTTCAGAAGTTAGAATTTCAACTGGACTTTCGAGCCATTTAGAGACATATTTAGCTCTAAAGTTTTTCCACAATGTTGTGCTTTTATTTGTCAGATTTCGAACTCATATTGAATCGTGTCAATCGGAGTTGAAATGAAAAAAAAATCTTCGATTCCGGTCATAAACCTATGGGTCAAAGCTTTTGGTTGACTTTTCCTTCTCCAAGACATGTCTTTCTATTTGAAGTTAAGTCTTAAATTGAAGATGATTCTTGAATATTCTTTTTCTAGCAGTAATTAGTATTAGGGAAAGTTTTAATTATATTAATTTAAAAGACTGCTATTAGAATTAGGTTTTCCTAAGTAGTTTACTGCTTTTCAGTTTAGGAGAATTCTTCTATTCCAATAGTAATTAAAATAGGTTTGGTAAACAAAAAAATAAAAAAATTATTTGTTACATGAAATCAATGTCCTATTTGTTACATGAAATCAATGTCTTATATTCGTACACGTGATTCTATGTGTATTTTAGATGTATGTGGATTTCATTTATTATATATTATAATTATAATATTTTTGTAGTTATCTTACTTTTAAAACAGTTGTGTTTACCGATATTGAGTGTAGATAATAGATATTTAAATGTTTTTTTTTTTTATTTATATTTACACCTTACCATATATATATATATATATAATCACATTTGGGTTATTTTGAATATATATTTTATCCCATTAGATGGCTAATTTACCATTTAATGGAGTGAGCATAGCTAGGTCCGACCTGGAATCAGAGGTCAGTCCGGTCGGTTTGTATCCGGTTTTCACTCTGGTCAATAACCGGTCAACTTTCGGTCAACCTGTTTCGAACCGGAAAACCATGAACCAGAGTGGTTTCTGGTTCGACCAGACTGTTTAAAAAAAAATATTTGAATATAAATTTAAGTTATTATTTGAGGTGTTTTTAATTAAAATAAAATATAGTTTATATTTTTAAATTAAATTGATATTTAATTGTAATTATAAAAACTATATTTTATAAATTGAGATTTTTTAATTATTATATTATGTTTGAAATGCTTAAACTTAAAAAATTATAATGAAAAATGTTCAAATTTTCATATATTATAAATAAATAAAAATATATTAATATTTTAATATATTTATTGAATTCGGTTTGATTCTGGTTTATTCCGGTTTAATCCAAAATCCATGAATCCATTATTTCACCGGTTCGATGACCGGTCCGGGTCTGAAAACCATGAGTGAGCCGCTTTCCTGGTTGGAGAAAGCTAATAATGGAATAGATGGGCAAACAAGCAATTAACCAGTCATAGGACAATCTCAGTAATTAAACAAATAATTTTATATTTGAGGATATATAATTTTATTTCAAAATTTATTGACGCTCTTCTTTTCAGAATATACTGTATTATTATTATTATTATTATTATGCAATTTGTCAAGCGTAAAAAAATCAACATATTTCTTTTTTGGATAAATTACAAAAAAAAAAAAAAATCGTGTAGTTTCCGTTTTTTGCAAATAAAGGACAGTAGTTTTTTTGTTAAAAAATGAGGATTGTATTTTAAAATGTTAAAAAAAAAGATAATTAAAATTGAATCATAATATTACATAGGGTATTCTAGTTCATTTTGAACTCAAAATTTTCAAATTGGTTAATAAAAATACAATAAATATGAATGATGAATTTTAAAATTTTTTTACAAGCGTAAATATTTTTATAAATTAAATAATGATAATAAATTTTAAAAAATCATAACAAATTGAAAAATCTTTCAAAAATCTTTTAATCTTGATGTAAAATTCTTAAATAATATGTGATAAAACCAGAAACTTCTGGTTATTAGAGGATGACAAAGAAGAGAAACTTTATTAGTTTGTAAACAAAACTCAAAATACACAATTACAATTTGAAGAATCAGCTTTTACATTTATATGGAGATCGGTTATTGTCTAACGGTTTTGCCGCCCAAACTTCCCGCCATCAAGCTACTCTGCGTTTTCGGTTTTGATTTGGTTATGAGCTTTACTTCCCTATTCTCCTCCTTACCTTTGTTACCCTATGCCCCTTCTCCTTCAGCTTGATTAACTTCAACACTCCCCCCGCAAGCTGAAAGTTTTCGGCTAATTTCATCAGTGATCTGTACTGCCCATTCTTGCCAAAGCTGGTAACATCTTGGCATGAGACAAAGACTTAGTAAATAAATCTGCCAGTTGAGATCCTGTGGGAACAAAAGGTGTGCAAATAAAACCATCTTCAACAGAGTTCCTAACAATATGACAATCAATTTCCAGGTGTTTGGTTTTGTTATGGCATACTGGATTTTTTGCAATGGCTATTACTGATGCATTATCACAATGCATTGGTATTGGAAGAGAAACAAAAATTCCCAAATCAGAGAGGATGTATGAAATCCATTTAAGCTCACAGACTGTTTGCCCCATACTTCTGTATTCTGCTTCAGCAGAACTTCTGCTCACTACAGATTGTTTCTTGGTTTTCCAAGAAATGAGTGAAGAACCCAGGAAAACATAGTAACCTGTTAAAGACTTGCGGGTAACTTGACAAGTGCCCCAATCCGAGTCACAATATGCAATGAGTTTTAAGTCTGAATCAGATTGATGTGGGTAAAACAAACCATATGTCTGTGTGCCTTTGAGATACTTAAGAACATGGAGGGCTGCCTGAAAATGATGTTTGCAAGGAGACTGCATATATTGGCTTAATTGTTGACTAACATGGGCAATGTCTGGTCTAGTAAATCCCAAATACAACAACTTACCAATAATTCTTCTATACAACTCCACATGTTCAAAAGGCATACCTGGTGCAGTAAGAGAAATACCATGAGCAGTAGGGCTTGATGCTGCTATGGCATTAGTGAGGCCTGCATCTGCAAGTAAGTCAGCTATGTACTTTTGTTGAGACAAGACTGCACCTGCTTTTGATCTGGCTAACTCAACACCCAGGAAATACTTGACATCTCCCAAGTCTTTAACAGTGAATAAGCTATGCAAATATTCCTTTACTGCAGTGATGTCTGTCATGTTTTGACTAGTGAGAAGAATGTCATCAACATAAAGTACAAGAATTACCTTATGTCCTCCTGGTGTAGTATGTGTAAACAAACAATAGTCATGTGCAGAACGTTGGAAGCCATAGTCAAGTAACTTTGCTGAAATCTCCTTATGCCACTGCCTGCCAGCCTGCTTGAGGCCATATAAAGACTTTTTGAGGTAACAGACTTGCTGACCTTGACATTTGGTATACCCCTGTGGTGGCAACAAATAGATATCCTCATCCAGAAAACCATGAAGATATGCATTATTGATGTCTATCTGCTGCACAGGCCAATCCCTGGCCACTGCTATTGCCAAGACTGTGCGAACTGTTACCACTTTGGCTACTGGACTAAAAGATTCATGGTAGTCAATGCCAAAGGTTTGATTGTAGCCTTTGGCCACTAGTCTGGCCTTAAAATGATCCACTTCTCCAGTGGGTTTATATTTAATGCGATAAACCCATTTAGAAGCAAGAGCTCTCTTACCTAGAGGAAGATCAGTGATAATCCAAGCACCATTGGTCTCCAGGGCATCAAGTTCCTGTTGCATAGCTTGGATCCATTCAGTCTGCTGACTAGCTTCATGGTAGTTCTTAGGCTCCTTGAGCTGTGTGATATTGCTCAAAAAAGCAGTGTGAGTAGGAGAAAAGCTAGAAATGTGAGGCAGAGCACACCTGTCAGAGTAAGACAATGACACAAAATCTTTTAACCAAGCTGGTGGGTGTGTAATTCTGGTAGTCCTGCGGAGTGTTGGAGCAGGAAGTGGCTTACAAGGATGCATAATATCTGGTCAGTAGGAGGGGAAGGCATCTGGTCTGTATCTGAAACTGAAGTTACAGCATAAGGGAAAATTGCTTCCTGAAACACAACATCCCTGGCTACAGTTATTTTGTTAGTGTCCAGATCAGACACCTTAAATCCCTTTTGTCCAAAAGAAAAACCAAGAAATATAGCTCTATGTGAACGAGGAGCTAATTTATCCTTATGTGGAAGCACATCAGTATAAAAACACTGACAACCAAAGACTTTGTAATGGTCATAGACAAGCATTTTATTGTATAACCTAAAATAAGGAGTTTGCCAGTGAAGAACCTGTGAAGGGAGCACATTTATAATACTGGTTGCCATCATCAAGGCTTCACCCCAAAATGCAGTAGATAAGGAAGCTTGAAAAAGCAAAGCTCTAGTAACAGCCAAAAGATGGCGATGCTTTCTCTCTGCTACACCATTTTGTTGAGGTGTGTAAGGACAAGTTTTCTGATGGAGAATGCCCAAATGCTGATACAACACTTGACATTTATTATTGACAAATTCACCACCATTATCAGTCCTAATGACTCTGACTTTAGTTTGAAATTGTGTATGGACATAGTTGAAAAAGGTAACCATAGCAGTATACACCTGAGATTTGTGCTGCAAAAGAATAACCCAAGTAACTCTTGAATAATCATCAACAAGAGTAAGAAAATACCTGGCACCAGTAAGGGAAGCCCTTCTATAAGGTCCCCAAACATCAAGATGTAGCAATTGGAAAATAGCTGTTGTACTTATTGAACTGTTAGAGAAAGCATGTCTATGTTGTTTTGCAAGTGGACAAATATTACAGAAATCAAAACTAGTCTGTTTAAGACTTGGAATGTGCTTCAGTACATCAGGTGATGCATGCCCCAATCGTTGGTGCCATGCATTGCCATTATTAACTACAGGTGAAACTATATGAAAAGCCAAATTATGACCCTGCTGCAAACTAGCATCTTTAAAAGAATCCTTATTTAGCTGATAAAGTCCATCCTTGTACCATCCTACTGCCACAAGCTTATGTGTGGTGCGGTCCTGTATATAACATTGTGTGGCAGCAAAAGACACCTCAAGATTAGAAGTTTGTAATAACTGTCCCACTGACAGTAAATTAAATTTGAACTCAGGCACATGTAATACTCCTTGTAACAACACTTCAGATGTCAATTTAACAGTGCCTATATGTTTGATATATTGAAGGGTTCCATCTGGTAATAAAACTGATTCTCTATGTACTGTAGTCTCAAAAGAAGCAAATAAGGAAAAGTTGGGAGTCATATGGGATGTAGCCCCACTATCAATTATCCACACATCAGCTTGATTTTGAATGTTGAAACAATAAGAAACTACATTACCAGAAAAGCCTGCAAAGGCAGAGAAATTGGTAGGAGGTGATTCTATCATTGGCTGCTTCCCCTGCTGCTTCAGCATTCTGTACACTTCTTGTAGCATTTGCTTTGTGTTTATCTCTGATAGACTCTCTTCTTCTGAATCTGTGTAATCAGCAAGTGGATCATCCTTAACTTCCTGAACTGCATTTGCCCTTGTGGTATGCTTGGATTTGCCTCCTGTGTATCCTTGACCATTTGTAGTTCCTCCAGAAACTACCTTTGAACCTTGCCACCAATCTGGATATCCAATAAGTTGGAAACAGGATTGCCTGTCATGACCTACTCCATCACAGTGATTACACACCAAGTCTTCTTTTTTCACATTCTTGCGGCCTTTGTATCCGCGGCCAGAACCACTTGAATACTTAAAACTTCCACCTCCTTTACTGGTGTTTCTAGAAGAGACAAAATTAGCCATTTCAACATTTTGATCTACAAACACTTCTTTCTGTCTTTCAATTTTTGAAACCATTGAGTATGCTCGATCAATGCTAGGCATTGGTTCCATCAACAGAATCTGATTAATGACATGTTCATAGCCTTCATTAAGCCCTGTTAAAAACTGCAATAATTTGTCTTCGTCCTGCAAATCCATGAACCTTTTAAAAGCATTGCACATGCAATCATTTGCAGCCCCACATTGACATTCTGGTATTGGCCTAAGCAAGAAGAACTCATCCTATAGTTTCTTAAGCTGTAGGAAATAAGTAGTGACTGAATTATTTCCCTGTATCAACATGCTAATCTCCCTTTTCAGTTTGAACAAGGTCGGACCATTACTGTCCCCAAATCTATCTTCTAATTCGATCCACAGAGACCTAGCAGAACTGGTGAATTCAAATGCATCCGCTAAATCTCGCGAGATGCAATTAAGGATCCAAGAAATTACCAGGCAATCAGTTTCTTTCCATTCATCATAATCAGGTGTATTTCTGTGGGGAGGTAATTCATCCTTGCTGATAAACTTCAATTTCTTCTTTGCTGTAATTGCTCTTAACATCGCATGTTTCCAGGTCAAGAAATTTGAACTTCCTTTCAGTACTGAACTAATAAGGATGAGACCTGGATTATCAGATCCTGCGCCACTGTTCCTCTGTTCACCATATCCAGGTCTTCGATCCTATTGAAACTCATTATCAAAGTTCATATTCCTTTGATTTGTTCTTCTATTATCGCGAATTTCGTCCTCCGATTCCATGTTTCTGTATCTGTTGTTATTTGCCTCCTGTTGATCGCCAAACACTGGTAAATCTGCATTAACCACCACCTGTGGTGCTTGCCCTCTTCTCACCATGAAAACTGTCTTTCAAGATCTTCAACACTGAAGCTCTGATACCATGATAAAAACCAGAAACTTCTGGTTATTAGAGGATGACAAAGAAGAGAAACTTTATTAGTTTGTAAACAAAACTCAAAATACACAATTACAATTTGAAGAATCAGCTTTTACATTTATATGGAGATCGGTTATTGTCTAACGGTTTTGCCGCCCAAACTTCCCGCCATCAAGCTACTCTGCGTTTTCGGTTTTGAGTTGGTTATGAGCTTTACTTCCCTATTCTCCTCCTTACCTTTGTTACCCTGTGCCCCTTCTCCTTCAGCTTGATTAACTTCAACAATATGCATAAACTATTGGTGTGTTAAATAACCAAAAATACATTCCGCTACATCATCATTTTTAACGGAAAAATGTTATTTGTCCTTTTTTTGTTAATATTTTAAAACACAATCCTCCTTTTTGAACAAAAAAAAAAAAAAAAATAAAAAAAAAATTAGTCATTTATTTGCAAAAAACGAAAACCACAAGCATTTTTTTTTCTTTTGTAATTTTCCCTTCTTTTTTTTTGCTTCTAATGTAATTTTGAATCCCTCTTTATCGTCCATGTAGTAATTTTTTTTTCTTGGCTTTTTCTTTTCGTCTTTAATACAAATTCCAATTTTATATAAAAAAAAAAATTGTTACACCCACATAGTAATTCCTTTCAGTTACCTCTTTTTCCTAAATTTCTTACGCTCTTCCTCCTAATCTACTCTATTGGAAACTATCGTAAGCTAAATGTTGTTATTATTATTATTATTATTATTATTATTATTATTATAGAATAAAATAGAACTAATGGAGCCAATTATTTAACATTTGGCAAAAAATTTCGGTTAAACGTAGACTAATTTTTGAAAATAATCAAAATGGAAATCAAACAGTTGACCATATACTAGCTAACAGACTAGTAAACTAACTTGTTCTAACAAGCTGCATTTTCTTCATTTGTGCAGTAGCACATGAGTTTATCAAGGACACTAGCTCAACACATCATACACTTGTATCTGTAAAGTGAATCATCTGCGGCTTCAATGAATTCCACCCTATCCGGCACTTGAGGTGAACTATTAATAAAGTCACTCAAGTTCTAATTTCGTGTCAAAATAAGAAAAAACAATGCTACAAACACACATATATATATTTTTGAGTTTATATATTCTTGAATTACAAATCAAACTACTGCAACCAACTTAATTGCCATCGAGCAGACAATTGTTGTGAATATTTACAAACACAACTAATACGTCTACTCCTGTTATTGCCTCTATATATATATATATATATATATATATATATATATATATATATGCACAAATTTTTTCTTAAAAAAAATAGAGAAAGAAATTAAGAGGAAATCCATGACTTACATATATCATGCTTGTAGAAGATGCAATGGAAACCCCAAAAAGATTCAAAATTTAAGTGAGAATTAGGGAATAAAGACCTTTTTGGGTCTTGATCTATCCACCATATACCCAGTTAGTACCTCACCTATTAATTTGGTCCTTTTTGTCATGGAGCCATTTGACCTAAAAGCTTGAGTTGATAGATAAGGCCCAATCATAGCTTTTATTATTATCTCTGGCACTCCCCCCACACGTGAATGCCCCTTGGGCTTGAAGCGTGTACAACACAAGCCCACCTTGCCATGTATTGAATTTTTAATCCATAAATGGAGCTGTCAGGATTCGAACCCTCTACCTCTAGGACTAAGCGGCTCTGAT
This sequence comes from Euphorbia tirucalli, assembly GCA_039660915.1. Classification (NCBI taxonomy): domain Eukaryota; kingdom Viridiplantae; phylum Streptophyta; class Magnoliopsida; order Malpighiales; family Euphorbiaceae; genus Euphorbia; species Euphorbia tirucalli. The sequence goes on along the minus strand of CM077634.1, from coordinate 9,595,145 downwards.
ACCATGTCATGGAACTAATTGACCAAAAAGTTTAAGTTGATAGGTAAGGCCCAATAATAGCTTTTATTATTATCTCTGATACTCCCTCGCACGCAAATGCCCTTTGGGCTTGAAGCGTGTACAACATAGGAACATCCTACCATGTGTTCAATTTTAATAAAAAAAGGGAGCTGCTAAGATTCGAACCCTTGACCTCTAGGTCTAAGTAGTTCTGATACCATGTCATGGAACCAATTAACCTAAAAGCTTAAGCTGATAGGTAAGGCTCAGTCATAGGTTTTATTATTATCTCTCATACTTCCCCACACGTGAATGCCCCTTAGGCTTGAAGCGTGTACAACACAGGCCCACGTTGCCAAGTGTTGAATTTTTAATCAATAAATTGAGCTGCCAGGATTTGAACCCTCGACCTCTAGGTCTAAGCGGCTCTGATGCTATGTCATGAAATCACTTAACCCAAAAGCTTAAGCTGATAGGTAGGCCCAATCATAGCATTTATTATTATCTCTGGCATGAAAGGACTCCATGGGCCTTGAAAGTGCTGGGCTTGACTAGATGAGTGAGTACATAAGTGGGGTTGAACCCATGTAACACAAAACCAATTGGCTTGTGTTAAGGTCCAATCTACACCACTTATATACTACTCTTTGATCTTATATATTTCCGATGTGGGATTCATTCCTCAACATCTCCAACACTCTCCCTCAGTGCAACTGGGCTTGGAATAGTTGTCACTTGTAAAACATTCCTTGGCCAATCTCCTTTAAGGCTCACGGTCATCAACGGGTCTAGTTTTCACTACTAGCCCAAGCTCCACCAGGATTTTAAACACGGGCCCAAGATCTTTTCAGCTGTCACGCATTCTTCAGCTCTGATACCATGAAGAGACTCTGTGGGCCTTAAGAGTGTTGTGCTTGACTAGATGAGTGAGTACATAAGTGGGTTTGAGCACATGTAACATAAAACCAATTGGCTTTTGTTAAAGTCCAATCTACACCACTTATGTACTACTCTTTGATCTCATATACTTTTGGTTCCTGATCTATAGAAATCAAGAATATTTAATACATAAACAATAAAATTTAATGAAATTGATGATATTGGTGGTTTAAAGAGTGGCAGTGAAAAGTAAGAATGATTGGCCCATTACAATACCAATGATTATGTAAGTTCTTATAGTGATATTAATAATTGACTAAGTAGCAAAGTATTCTAGATTTTAATAGATCAAATATTAAATGTTCTTGATTTCAAAACATCAGGTATCAAAAAGACCATATCAATATGTCAAGTACTAAATGGGAGGATTGTGGATAAGTCAAGCCTATAAAAGGTTTTTCTTTTGTGAGAATTGGAGTTAATTAAGGCTTTCAATTGGCATGTGGAAGGAATAGATTGGAAGAATTGGAATTTTTTATTTGAATTATGAAATTGAGTTTAAGGATATGGGATGAGATGGATAATGTTAGATCATATATATATGCTAGAGTTTCCTTTCTAAACCAAAGTAGTATAATTATTCCATTACAATTCTTTTTCAATGTTTGCCCATTTATGATACGAAAAAATACAGGAATTAATGGTTGACACAATAATTATTTTAACGGTGTCAAAATATGTTATCATTTGTGTTCATTTTTTTCGGTAGAAAAGAAAATAGAAAATGCACGACAACAAAAAAACCAAAATTAAGCAACATGAGTAATTCTCGGAAGCGGAGTTTCCCTCTGATCCTCAGCCATGAGATGAATCACTTCACAAGGAGGCGAAGACAAGATGTTAAGACCCAAGGGATACATTCTAGCAGACTTAGCCAACACACCTGCACAAGTATTAGCTTCTCTAAAGGAGTGAATTAGCTTGATAGCTAGGGCTTGGTGAAGTAATCTCCGTGTCTCAGAGCATAAGTTCCGGCAAGGGTGGAAAATCTCTGCCGGGGACGGGTTGAGCACCATTTGAACAAGATCAAAGGAGTCCATTTCCACCATGGTGTTGAGCAAGCCATCTTTGAGGATAATGGTAAGGGCAATTTTTAACGCCCACATCTCTGCCGTAAGAGGCTCCCCAGCTCCAATTTTTTTGAACGAAACCTGTCACCCAGTGGCCTTCGGAATCCCTGAGCAAACCTCTAGGGAAAATCAGCCCCTGACCACCAGAGCACGATCCGTCAATGTTGAATTTCAACCAATTAGTAGGAGGTTTTCTCCACACCACATCAACCTGCCGCCTCCATCCAAGCACTCCTGGTCCTGGGTTCCAAGCAGTCTCCACATACACAGTAAAGTTCCAAATACAGCCCACCTTATCAAGAGGAATACCCTCCCTATTTTGGAATATTTCCAAATTTCCCTATTTCCAGAGAAACCAGGTAGTAATAGCAAATAAAATGTTCCACTTACATTCTCTAACTTCTTTAGTGGTATTGCACAGATTTGTATGCCACCAAACATCTTCTGGGATCTCGAAATGCCTACCAATCTGATTCCGAACTTGTCTGCTCAAGGTGCAATCGCGGAGAGCGTGGATACTTGATTCGGCATCAGACCTACATCTCGAACCCTCATCATAGTCAATCAAATGTCTATGTCTTCTATTGCTATTGGTTAGGAGTTTCCCATGGTTGGCCAGCCACAGAAACATTTGAGTCCGGTGAGGGATATTAAGCTTCCAGATGGGAGGATGAGAGAGTCGAAAATTCTATTCCCCTACCCAGAAATTTGGAAAGCAGATTACGTAGAGAATTTACCTGATTTAGCCGGATGCCAGCCCACTGTATTTTGGTTATTAGTCTCTGTGGAGATTCTAATTGCAGCTATCTAAAGTTTTCTCTCAATTGGGAGTAAGGAGTCAAGCATGCTCCATTTCCAGTTCCCATCACCATCAACATAATCTCGAATAAAGTTGTTAAGATGGCAAGGAGGGACATCAGGAGGTGGCAGAGGGCAGCTTCACTAACCCAGTGATCCTTCCAAAATCTGGTGGAGGAGCCATTTCCAACGTTAGAACCAGCCCGTGTTTGAATTCTTGCATAACATTCAGCATGCTTCTCCAGACATGGGATTTTTGCCTTTTGGAGATAGGTTCGGCAAAAATGTCTTTAGACTTGAGATATTTACTTTAGAGGATCTAAACCCATAGGGCTTGGGGCTCTGTCATAAAACACCAGATAAGCTTCATTAAAAACGCCTTGTTATGTAACTCCGCTTTACGGATGCCTAGCCTACCTTCCTTCCTGGACCTGCATACTAAATCCTAAGAAGCAAGGTGAAGCTTGTGTGACCATCTTGCTTCCCCCAGAGGAAGTTCCGATTAAGCTTGTTGAGAGTGTAAAGAGTATGGCTTGGAAGCATATTAGTCTGCATGGCATGGTTGGGCATACTATTCGTCACAGATTTAATAAGAGTGGCTCTTCCGGCAAGAGATAATGAGCTCGCCTTCCATCCAGTAAGTTTATTAGTGGTTCTATCAACAACTTCCCCAAAAGTGTGTTTAGTCACTCTCTTGTTCAGTAAAGGAACACCTAAATACTTCCCCAGACAAGTGGTCAGCCGAATTCCGCACTGGTGACTTAGGGCCCGCCCTCTTCCCGCGCTTATATTCTTCGAGGTACACATACTAGATTTGGCAAGGTTAACCCGTTGACCTGAAGTTGCACAAAACTTTTGAAGGCAGGATTCCATAGTCTGGAGTTGGGTATTAGAAGCCTCTCCAAAAAGCATCAAGTCATTTGCAAAGAAAAGGTGAGAAACTGATGGGCCATTTCTGTCACACCGAGCTCCTCTCCAATTGCCATTATGAAATTTAGATTGAATTAAGTGTCCCAATCTTTCAATACAGAGGATGAATAAATAAGGGGACAGGGGGTCTCCTTGTCTAATACCCCTAGAAGGCTTGAAAGAGTCAGTCATGTTGCCATTGAAGACCACACGCATAGAGGAAGAGGATATGCACCTTGAGACAACCTGGATCCACTTTCCTGGCATGCCAATGTGATGGAGAGTATTGAGGATGAATTTCCAGTCCAGGCGATCATAGGCCTTTTCTAAGTCAATCTTCATAGTGACTTACCCTTTCTTACCCCCCATGGTTCAAAGAGAATGGATAATCTCCTAGGCCACAATGATGTTATCAGAGATTTGTCTCCCAGGAACAAAGCTGCTCTGGTTTTGGTTGACAGGCATTATACCCTTCAGGTGGTTAGAAATAATCTTCGTAATGACTTTATAGATAACCGAGCAGAGACTAATGGGTCGGAATTGAGAGAAATCTTCAGGGGCTTGAGCTTTTGGAATCAGAACAAGTAAGGTTTCATTGACAGTAGACACATCTTTAGACCCATTGAACACATCAAGTACAAAGGAAGTGAGGCTATGTCTGTCTGTACTTCAGTGTTTTTGGAAGAACCCTGCCGGTAAGCCATCAGAACTCGGAGCCTTGAAGGGGGCCATATCAAAAATGGCCTGCTTGACATCATCCTCTGTCATCCCCTTGCATGTGTTTTGGAGGATATCTTCCCTAATTTTAGGGAACAAAGCAGGAATAGAATTGGGATCCACAAGATTAATGTCTGCTATAAACAGGTCCCCAAAGAACTAGATAGCCATGTTTTTCAGCTCCTCCTGGTTCTCAATCCATTGGCCCTCATCATTCCTTAGCATCTCAATGCGATTTCTTCTTCTTCTAATCATGGTAGAAAGGTGGAAAAATTTTGTATTTCTGTCCCCTCCCCGGATCCAGTCCTGCCTTGACTTCTAGAACCATAACATCTCTTCCTGATTTAGGGTGAGAAGAAGCTCGGCTTGTAGTTTCTTTTTCCAGGAAGCTTAAATTATGAGACTACGCCTGCTCCTAGGCCTTATGGATACCAGCTATCTGATTCATAAGGAGCGTTTTCCTGTAGAAAATATTCCCAAAGCTTTCCTTGTTCCACCTCTAAACTTGAGTTTTAAAGTGACTAGCTGTTGTAAGAATTTCATGTTGAGGGGGCCAATTCTGACAAATAAAATCTTTAAATTCTGGATGGGTATCCTAAGCTGCAATATAACGAAAGGGTCTGTTATCATTTTCAGGAGAAGGACCCTGGGTCCTAAGAATGAGTAGGCAGCAGTCAGAATGCCGAAAAGAGAGATTAGTAACAGAGGCTTCCAGGAAATTGAGACGCACCGCGGAATTAGCATAGCCTCTATCCAATCTAACCATAAGCTTTTGCTGCTTCCAAGTAAACTTTATTCCTTTGAACTCCAAGTCAATAAGATTAACAGAATCAATCTGCTTCTGGTGATTAAGGCAACGGTTCTGGTAGTAATTAGAGCCACCTTTTTTATCTTCCATCCCGACAATGTCATTGAAATCTCCTATTACAAACCAAGGATCCCCTGAATAAGGCTGCCAATTTTCAGTCTCAGTCCACATGGCATTTCTACAACTGGCTACATTACTAGCATAAATGATGGTCAGGAAGAAGGCGAACTTGCCATTTAGAAGAATCTTCCCGTGAATGAAGTGCCTACCTTTTTTAGTCATGATAAACTCAACAGCAGATTTATTCCAAAACAACCATATATCTCCTAAACGCCCTTCAGCATTAACATAGCCAAAATTCCAATTCCTGAGCCGTTTGCCTAACACCTTAGCTTTGGACTCTTCCACTTGGGTTTCAATAAGCCCAACCATATTAACTTGGTGATTCTTGATCAAATCCATAGAATGGAGCAGGCTACGCTTATTAACACCTCCCTTAACATTCTAAAAAAACAATTGCTTAATGACCAAAATATTCTTGATTTTTATAAGCTAAATATTCTTGATTTCTATAGCTTAGTGATAAATCGTAGAACAATATTCTTGATTTTTATAAGCATTTTGTGGCTTTAGTTTATTGTATTTTTACGAGATTGGCTTAATGGTGCGATTTGGATAAAGAGATTTTAAGAATCACAAAATCCATGAACCAAAATATTAATTATGTCCATACAACTTGATGATTAACCAAAACATATAGTTTAGCTTAATTATATTGGTTTTTTATTTTTGGGTAAATTGAATTCACATAATGTAACTAAATTAATTATTAACCATAATATGATGATTACATAAAAAAGAAAAATATAATCTAATATAAGGAAGCAAATTAGATGGCTGGAATATTTTCATCATAAAAATTAGAGTTGAATACCAGAATTGGACTTAGGTTCAGATTTTAAGCCCACAATTTTAATTCAGATGCAGATCAGAATGAAATTTTTTGGGAACTAAATTAAATTTAATTAATATGAAAATTTCTTTTATATGTAAGCTTATAATTTAGAAAACAGCGAGAAGGATGGGTTCAGATTCTAAGCCCACCCAAATAATATATGAAAGTTGAACTAAATGGGCTTAATAGTTCACATAGCTTCATTCAAGTCCACATTCCACATTAATAAGTGGATGTTATTGATTGTTTTGGAGGCAAAAAAAAAACAGTTGATTACCAACAACAAACAACAAACACTACTAGTAACAATAAACAGCAACAGTAGAACCAAACAGATTTTAAACACCATAGTATTAAATACAATCCTAATTTAACTTAAAATAAATTTTTTAAAAAGAAAAATAGAGAAATTTTTCTTTTGGATGAAGAAAAATTCAACATTGAGATTTTAAATCTTCTCCTTCCTTTTTATCCAATGAGAAATAAGCAAATTAAAATAAAAATGTTTCGTAAGTAAAATTATAATGACATTGTTGAATCACAATTATAGGGTATTGTTTCACTATTGTCACAAAATTTTATAATGTATTAAAAAAAACCTTTAATTATGGGAGAAACTGAGAAATTTTCATTTATAAAAAAATAGTACAATTCCAATTTTTCAATAAAAAAAATAAAAAAGTTACAAAACCAATTTATTGTTTAACCAAAATTTCATATAAAAAGTAAGAAATGAAAGACTTAATTTATCATACGTTTGGCTTTTAATACATTATAACGACAATTTTTAATTCAGATTAGAAATCTAGTTGAAATTTTCAAACTAATTAAAACAACATTAATTTTGACTGAACTTATGAACCTCGCATTGTATTGATGTTAACTAAGTATTTATAGTTACAGTAGAACATCGATAAATGAATGTTCGATAAATGAATAACCTCGTCTAATGAATAAATTTCTTCGGTCCCAACTTGGTCCAATGGGCTTAACGAATAACCTCGCTTAATACATTAACGAATAAATACAAATGAAGTCTTTATAGGTCCTATGTAAATATAAATGAATAATCACTATATTTCAAATAATATATTTTTATTTATATAATATATCATGAATACATTTAATCCAATGACTAATTTTCAAACACATTAATAAGTCATATTTTTTCGAAAAATGCCTCCAAAGTTGATTGTTTCTTTCCTTCCCCAAAATGCATCTGATCCTTGATTTTGTGTAAAGCATGCACCACTTCTGGAATATTTTGATCATGTTGCACCAGGTAATTTTGTATATACAAAATGATATAATTACAAAAAAAAGTCTAAAAATATCATCTAAATGAATTATTATTCATTTATCGATAAATAAATATTATATTCATTAATCGATAAATAAATAATCCCGCCAAATGAATATTTTTTTTGGTCCCAGAGGTATTCATTTATCGAGGTTCTACTGTACAAGGGATTGGGGAATATTTACAATTGCCCCAATAATATATACATAATATTCCAATTGGCCCATGGATTATATACAATTACATATACCTCTAACACACCCCCTCAAGTTGAGCATGGGGAGGCAACAATGCTCAACTTGTCACGAAGAAACCGAAAACGCGCCTTGGGCAAGGCCTTGGTAAGGGCATCAGCCACTTGTGCCTCCATGGGAAGATACCGAACAAAAAGGGAGCGATTAGCAACACGCTCCCTCACAAAATGAAAATCAATCTCCAAATGTTTAGTGCGGGAATGGAAAATGGGATTGGCTGGTGGTTGTCGTATCCACCAAAATTAAATTTATGAGTCTCAACTAAACCTTAAATAAAAGAATTTGTAGAGGGTAAGTCAAGGTCGAACCCAAGGGAGTTAAAGCTGATTTATTATTGCTAAATACCAAAAACAATTAACAAAAGTAAAAAGGGGGGTTTTGAAGTTTGAATTAATTAAAGCTGAAATAAAATATAAGAGATGTCAAATAATGAAAACAAATTTAAAAACTGAAATTAAAGCTAAAACAGAGTAGAAATTAATGTAAAATATCATCTAGGGTATTCCTTGGCTTGGATTAAAATGGATTGATCATTGATTGATAAAAGTAATTTTAAATACTCCAGATTAGTTATAATCCACAACTTAGCACATTCGGATCAACCTTTCCAATATGGAATCTGTTTTGCACAGCTCAATAATTCCCTATTCATCAAATAATCCTTCCTTAGTGGCTAGGATTTAATTTTTAGAATGCATTAAGCTCTAGAAAAAGCCTAATCTAAACTAACCATATCTTAGAGATATTGATTTAAGTTTAAATCCCTATTCCTTTTATTGTTCTACCACAATGAATCAAGATGATTACAGATCTAATTCATTGATAACATAATATTAAAATGCAATCTAAATACAGGCCAAGATATTTAAATTACAAATCAATAAAAGAGAGGAAACTCTTAAGAGGCAAGAAATAGGATATGGAGAATTAAAATTGGAAGTAAAGTTAGAACAATCTCACAATCATTTACAGTCAAGCCTTGAATCCCCTAGATGATGAAGAACTTAGCTGCTCATATTGGGAAAAAAAAACTAAAGGGAAAAGAAGAAAAGAGTAATCTGAAAATTTTTCTATATATCCCAAAACTAACATCTCTTCTTATTTATATAACCCTAAGGACTAAAAATTAAAGGGTTTCCCAAAATAGCCTCTAATCCACGTCCAGGCTCTTTAATTTAGGGCCTTAATCTGCTTCAATTCTTGCTGGCCCGTAATTAGGAAAATTCCTAAACAGCCCCCGACGGAAGAGATTTAGCCTTGGGCAAGGCTAAAATTGGAAAAACGCACTTCAGCCCAGTCTTGACAAAAACTCACCCAAATCAGTCTTTAAGGCCTAAATTCTTCAATTAAGCTCCTGCAAATATAGAAACACAAGCCACGGCAAAAAGCCCAAGGGAAATACTAAAATAAACCCAATTAAGCCCCCAAAACTAAACCAAAATATAACAAAATCTAGCATATAACATTGGTTGTCAGATAAGTAGTGCTGAGATTATCACACCATACCGTCGGCGAGGTAGGTAAGGGAAGGCCATTGTCTCGAAGCAACATAACCAATCAAGACAATTCAGACGTAGTGGCGGCAAGAGCCCGATACTCAGCTTCTGTGGAAGAGCGAGACACAGTGCGTTGTTTCCGAGAGATCTAGGAAATTAGATTATCACCCAAGAAGATGGCAAACCCAGTGGTTGATCGTCTATCATCAGGGTCGCCACCCTAGTCAGAGTCCGAAAACCCCTGGAGGGCCAAGTGAGCCGACGGCTTGAAATGGAGGCCGTAAGAAGCAGTAGCTTGAAGATACCTTAAAATACGCTTCACAGCCTGCCAGTGTAAATTAGTAGGAGAATGCATGAACTGGGCAACCTTAGGAGCAGCAAAGGCGATATCAGGACGGGTGATTATCAGATACTGGAGGCCCCCAACCACACTTTTGTACAAGGATCCATCTGGAAGCACATCACCCCCTTGCAGAGATAAAGACACAGAAGTGGAAGCCGGAGTAGCTAGTGGTTTACAATTGTCCATCTGAGCTCGTTTCAACAAATCTTGGACATACTTGTGCTGGGTGACATGTAAGGAACCGTCATGCCACTGTGTCTCTAGACCAAGAAAGTACTGAACTCGACCCAGGTTTTTGATGGCAAACTAGGTCTGGAGACACTTAACCAACCGCGAGAGTTGCCCAGAATCATTACCCAATAGCAGCAAATCATCAACATAAATAAGGCAGAAAATAAGAACCTTGTCCATGCAAAGCATATAGAGGGAAACATCTGCTTTAGAACAGTGAAAGCCAAACTCAATCAGGGCTGTAGTCAGTCATTTATGCGACATACGAGGAGATTGTTTTAATCCATACAAAGATTTCTTCAAGGAAAAGACATGAGTGGGACGAGAAGGGTCAACAAAGCCACGTGGTTGTGTCATAAAAACTCGCTCCTCCAAATCACCATGCAAGAAGGCATTAGACACATCTAAGTGAAGAACATCCCAAGAAAAAGAGACAGCCAAAGACAACAGAACCTGAATGGTAGTTGGCTTCACAACAAGGCTAAAGGTGTCTGTAAAATCCATCCCGGGGCGCTGGTGATACCCCTTAGCAACAAGGCGCGCCTTGTACTTGTCAAGAGACCCATCAGCCTTGCTCTTGGTTTTGAAAACCCATTTACAACCAATAATGTTCGCCTGAGGGGGTGCAGGAACCAATTCCCAAGTGCCATTTGCAATCAAGGCGTTATACTCATCTGCCATGGCCTGACGCCAATGAGAATGCTTCACAGCTTCAGTATAGCTAGTTGGATCAGGGGTATGTACTGACATGTGTAAAATCCGGGGTCGGGAAGACCCTGTCAAAGATCTAGTAATCATCCGCCGAGGAGGAGGAACAGGAGCTGGAGCTGATTCTTGTGCATTAGGGGCAAAGGTGGACAAGTCGACAATTAGAGGCAGTCCCGGAGACAGACGGGAAGGAGGAGGGGAAAGGGCAGCAGTAGGATTTGTAGTGTAAGGGTGCGGAGAGGTTGGAGGGGATGGTGGAGTTGGTTCAGGGCTGGGTCGTGGTGCGGGTGCAGTGGGCATTGTAGGGGGTTGGCGGGGAAGGACGGGTGGCACTGCAGTGGGGACCGGGGTAGGCTGAGGTCATGGCAGTGGGTGCGGGTGGCCAGTGGCTAGCGGAGAAAATGTGAAGACTGGGGCAGCGGACTCAGGAGACGAAGAAGCCGGGGATGCATGGATACGTGTGAGCTCCGGATAAGGGAACACCTGTTCATCAAAAAAGCACATGGCGTGAGATAAAAATTTTGCCAGAAGAAGGGTCTAGACAACATTACCCTTTATGCAATTGACTGTAACCAATGAAAAGACAAGGATGAGAACGAAAGTCAAGTTTGTTAGAATTGTAAGGTCGTAACCAAGGGTAGCAAAGACAACCAAAGGTACACAAGAAGTTATAATCAGGGGCATCATGCATGAGACACTCATAAGAGGACAAAAAATTAAGCAACGGAGTAGGCATATGATTAATAACAAAAACAGCAGTGTCAAAGGCATTGGCCCAATATTTATGATCTAATTTAGCAAGACCAAGTAGTGCAAGACCCGTTTCCACTATATGTCAGTGTTTCCTGTCCGCACACCCATTTTGTTGTGGGGTGTGGGGACAGGAAACCCGATGAATAATACCTTGGGAGGATAAATAATGAGAAATAGGTTGGAATTCACCACCCCAATCAGACTGGAAAGGCTTAATAGAGCAATTGAATTGTTTTTCAACTAGTGTACGAAATTTAATGAAAGCAGACAAGGCTTCAGATTTATACTTCAGAAAATACACCCAACAAAATTTACTAAAATGATCATAAAATAAGATGGAGTAAGAAAAATTATCATGAGACTGAATTGGGGAGGGACCCTATAAATCAGAACAAACAAGTTCTAGTGGCTCCTTGGCCTGAAAATTAGAATCAACAAAAGGTAGTCTATGGCTCTTGCTAACAGCACAGCTAGAGCAACAAAAATTGTTCAAATTATTAGAAACAGAAAGACTATGCTGACTAAGAACTCGTTTGATGACTGGAAGAGCCGCATGACCCAACCGTGCATGCCACATGGACAAGGTAGTGGCATGAGCCCGTGCTGGAGGAACTGCAAAATGCAGCACTGTATAAAGCTCCTGTCTATTCGGCCCTTTGAAGATGATTTTCTTGGATCTTAGGTCCTTCACCACAAAGAAATTGTTAAAAAATTCAACAAAAACATCATTCTGATTAGTTAAGGCAGAAACAGAAATAAGATTAGTGTTAGAACTAGGAACATGCAGGACATTAGATAATTTCAAGGAACGATCAGAAACAGAAAGAAAAGATTGACGTATATGTAAATAGGGAGTTTAGCACCATTACCTAAGACCACTTCCTCCGGGCCTGAGTAGTCCGAATGAAGAGCAAGGTTCCCCATATCCGAAGTCAGATGATGAGTAGCACCCGTATCCACTATCCACGGCTGATAGGAATTATTGCCAAGGTGGTGTTGTTGGCTTGTGGAAAACGATGAGGGGGAGGAGTCTGTCTTGGGGACGGGCACTGCCTAGCATAATGACCATTGCCTTTGCAATTATGGCACACAACTGTGGAGACATCCCTGTGTCGTTTGATTTTGATGCTAAGGTGGAGTATTTTGCCACTGATGTCCCCCACGGGATTGCTGCTGAAACGGAGCCGCAGAGGAGCCAAAATGCGGCTGGAACTGGTTCTAAAATTGATGCTGATTCTGGTGGTGGGGCTGCCTACCACGGCCTCTACCTCTCCCCCACCACGCCCTCTACCAGGGCTGGAAAATTGGCAAAATTGCTGTTGCCTTACCGTAAAATTAGCAGCTGGTAACGACACTTCTTTCTTCACACGACGATTTAAATTTCTCTCTTCAGTTAATAATAAGCCATATAAATCATCATACCCAATTTCATCCATTCTAATCTCTAGAGAACAACAAAAATCATGAAAACCATCATCTAATCCATCCAAAATAAATTCAACAAAGTCGTCTTCCCTTACTTCATACCCCAACGAAACTAATTGATCATAAATAGACTTCACCTTTTTCATATATTCAGTAATCGACTCATTCCCTTGTTTCAAACTATGCAATCTATGGCGTAATTCTCTAATTTTTGCCCATGACCCAGAAGCATACACGGCATTTAAATGAGTCCAAACAACACTAGCTTTATTAATATCAACAACCTGATGTACTAAAGATTCAGATAAAGAGTTCACAATCCAAGATAATACCTGCTGGTCCCTTCTTTCCCATGCAACGAACGCTGGATTTTTGGAGCCATTAGTTAATATTGCTGGAGGCGCTGGTTTAGTCCCATCCAAGTGCCCTTCCAAGCCACAGCCTCTAATCATTGGCAGCAACTGAGTTTTCCATAGGAGAACGTTGGTGGAGGTAAGTTTGGTGGGAAATTGGGTCGTGAGGCTGGGCAAAGGGATAGCAAGCGATGAAGAGTGGCTGTCAACCGCCGGAAGAGAGCCGAGAGTGGAGTCGGACAGCACGTCGTCGCCGGTAGACATGGCTGGTGGAGGTCGGCGGCGGCTGCTCTCTTCTTGATGAGGGTTTCTTTCGGTTTTAGGGTCTGATACCATAATAGAACTGATGAACCTCGCATTGTATTGACGTTAACTAAGTATTTATAGTTACAAGGGATTGGGGAATATTTACAATTGCCCCAATAAGATATACATAATATTCCAATTGGCCCATGGATCATATACAATTACATATACCTCTAACAAATTTGATAAAGATTTTTACGGAATAAAATTTTTGGGAACTAAATTAAATAATTTCTTTAAATTTAATTAATATGAAATATTTCTTGCATATGTAAGCTTATAATTTAGCAATAAATAATAATAACAAAAAAGATTTTGAGGCCTCTGACTTTATTTTTTTATTACGTAATAAATTAAACCATTGATCAATTATAATCACACATACTCAATTTTTTATTTAACAAGATAATTACATATAAATATCAATAGTTAAAAAAAATATTACTCATTTTATATATATTTAAATTTTTATTTTTTTAATTTGAAATGATGTATTTATTTATTTATTTATTTATTTTTTGTTGATCACATCAAATAGGTAAAAAAATTTTCAAATGATCAGGATAAAATTTTGGATACAAATAAAATGAATAACATATTTTTAATTGAATTTGATATTTGTAATAAATTTTCAGTAATCAGATACTTAATGCTTCTCAATAATTCAATTTACCAAATTGAAATATAAAAATTCAATCAGCAAAAATAAAAATGAAAAGAATCAAGGGCTCCATAAAATTACTATTTTGGATTAAAAAAATAATAATAATTTTATCCAACTCTAAGACAAATACAGAACTGAATCGAATGTAGCAATGTTGACTTAAAGACAGTGATGTTCATTGATGTACAATGTTAACTGATTTGCTTTCATCTTAGAAATTGTTTTGAATGTTCATTTCATAGGCGACACATAGAGAATAAAATTTAACCATTTAAAGAAAAACAAGGTTAATTATATTAAAATTTAATCATCAATTAGATTAGATTCAGCGTTTAGCAGTCACACAGTCTGCTAAATTTTTGTCTTTATTCATTTCCCATTTCCCAAAGAATCCATTTTTACTCTGATCAATCAATTGAAGACAGGAAGAAGAAAACAGCGAGAAAGTTGGAGGGGAAAGATGGGTTATCATCTACTTCACTTGAATATTTCCTCTCTCTCTTCTTCTTCTTTCAGTTCTTCTAATTCATTGTTTCCATCTCGTAATCTTGTTCTAATTCCACCCAATTCACTTCCCCTCTCACTCTAAATTCCCACAAGGCAAGCAAAAGCCTCCGTTCTTATTTCTGTTTTATTTGGTAAATTGCTGTTATTGACTAGTCGATTCAACCTGGGTATTTGTTTGTTTTCAGGATGTAATATCTCTTGGGTTCAAAAGCTGCCCAGAATTGCTACTTCCACCATTAAATGCTCTGCTGAGATTGAAAATGTAAGTGCTTTTTTGCCCCTTTCTTTTGGGTATTTGGGATAATTGTTCACAAATATGTGCTGTTGATTCTCAGAGCTCTGAGATCGTCAAAGAGAAGAGTGTTTCAGTCGTCCTGTTGGCTGGAGGGAAGGGCAAAAAGAATGGGGGTAAGTTCTTTGATTGATATTAGCCACAGTTTTTTGTTTCAATCAATGGCATCTTTGAATTTGTATTATTTACTGTTTCCTTGTATGTGGTTTTCATCATATTAGAATGAAATGATTGAATAATGATTATAACTAAGAAATTGCATACTCTTGGTAATATGTGTTGGGATTCAGATTTGGATTTAGCTCAAGGTTTTGAAAATTATACAAACTGGTTATTAAGTTGAATAAATTTTGGCTAATTGATGGGTACGTTGGGATCTGGTTGAAGTATTTATGGGGAAAACATGACAGATCGCAGTATGGATAGAACTGAAGCAAACCCGATTTGCTTAAAAGAAGGATAAAGGGTCAATTTGCCTGCTTTTGATTTGGGTTAGCTCAAGGTTTTGAAAATGTATGACAGCATACTGATTGGTGATTAGAGGACTTTGGTCTAGTTTAAGGATTTATGTTGAAAACATAGCAGGAGGCATAATATATAAAAAATTATGTACCAACCAAAGCCATGATGATTCATATGCTAATTTTCGGCTATCTTTCTCTCTTAAATTTGCAGTAAACCCAATGCGAAATCATGTCTCTTTGGCTGCTAATCTATAAAATTTCCAAATTTTTAGGTATCATTAGCAGCTTTCTCTATTCCTGTTACTGTTGGGGGTTTTTTGAAGCATTTCAAAAATGTAATGAACTGTAAATTTTATAGACCCCGTTTACAACATTTGATGATCCATTAGTTTCAAGACTTAAACATTACAAAGGAAAATATCCGTTTGTTCTGTTTTATGTTGGAGATTAGCATTTTCTTCTTGTTTGCCGGGAACTAGTATCTTATTCTCGTGTATTTACTGTAATGTGATTCATCCATAAGGATTGGACTCCAAGCTCTTATCCATTTGCCTTTTTGTAATTATACATTTGTGTGTTGGTTGATATGTTATTATCCGTAGTTACTTATTTCCATCTTCCAGATGACAGTTTCGTTGTCTTTGTGAGAATAGGCAAGCATGCCAAAGCAGTATCTACCATTGTTAGGCCAGCCAATTGCTTTGTACAGATAATTAGATGACCAACTTATATATATCTAGTATTGGGACCACAGCGAGCCTGGAATCATTTGGTAGTTGTGGACTATTCAACCTTGGACAAAGGGTCAATTAGGTCCTTCAACTTCGCTTGCAGGTTCAATGTCCCCCGAAGTGAACTTTAGGTATTAATTTGGCCCTTCAACTCTGCATTTCTTTTCTAAACAGTCCAAAATGACATGCATCAGCATGAGAGACGATACCTCACAAATCAACCAGTCATATGCTGACACTCTAAATGTTTTGGATTATTTCGACAAAGAATGCCAAGTTGTCGACTAAATTTTATGCCTAAAGTTCATTTTGGGCCAAACTAAAATATGACACCGTAGCCTATAGGAACAAATTTCTGTGTTATTTTACAAAACAAATGAGGGTTAATTTATGATAGATATGTGTGAACAGCTTATAAGACGGGTTTAACTCGAAATAAGATGTTGAGAAAAATACAAAGCCCGCTATGCATGAGTTCAAGAGCATAGTTTTTTCAATTAGATGCTGAATTATTTGGATTATCTAGAATTGCTATGGTAATTTGCTTTCTGCTACAATTTTTCGTATCTCTATAGTTTGTAGTGCATACACATCATAAATTGGTTCTCTTAGTCCAGTTTTCCTCCACAAGAGACACTATGGTATATTCTGAAAATAATTTCATTCTGTTTTTGCAGTTTTTATATGTTCTCACAAATGATTGAAGTGAAAGAGATTGTTGTTGTATGTGATCCGTCATACCAAGACATTTTTGAAGGTTCGAGATCTTCTTCTCACTCACTGTCTCTTTGCATTTGCATGTATCTATGCTTGTGCCAACGGATTGATTTATGTTTCATTACGTGGCCTCAGTTTTGCTTTTGTTAAGACTTTTTAAATTAAAATTCTTCTAAGCTAATGCATCATGTCCTCAGATGCGAAAGAAATATCAGTATCGATCTCAAATTTGCCCTGCCTGGGAAAGAGAGACAAGATTCCGTATACAGCGGGCTTCAGGTACATGAGCAGTCGTTTCTAATAATGGCTCTCATCTCTTGTTTCATTTCATCAAAACTTAATCTCATATTTTTTTTTTTATGAACTTCTTCATGATTCTTGCTGTGCATTTGTTGGCTCATATAGACCAATTAAATCACAAATCCTATGTATTCTGTGTCATATTGCTCATTAAAAAGACTGCATCAATAATTTCTTAATAGTCGATGTTAATGTTTGGAAATATTTGTTTCTTAATCATTATATGCATTTTCCTCTGCAGGCGATTGATTTGAACTCTGAGCTTGTTTGCATTCATGACTCTGCTAGACCTCTGGTGACATCCGCGGATGTACAAAAGGTTAGCAGATCTGTGTTTTCATGTTCATGCATGTTCGGTTCGTTCAGGATTGATTTTCAAAGTTGAAGAGCCATTATTTGTGATTAGGTACTGAAAGATGCTTGGATAAATGGGGCAGCTGTGCTTGGCGTTCCGGCTAAAGCTACAATCAAAGAGGTACTAAATCATCAAATTTCAATATTCTTCAATATTCATTATTATATCTTATTCCTTAATATTTGCAATCTGTAGTGTAATGTTAATGGAAAACTGTTTCGATCATTGATATTATTTTTTGTTTTCTTCCTCGATGCAGGCAAACAGCCAATCTTTCGTAGTTAAAACACTCGACCGCAAAACACTTTGGGAGATGCAAACCCCACAGGTTATTAAGCCTGATTTACTTAAAAGAGGCTTCGAACTCGTGAACAGGTACAGTAATGCTCTTTAACATTTGCGGTTTTTAATTCTTTCCATTATTCACTATTCCGAAACAAAAATATCTCGGTATAACAAATGAAACATTATTTGTTATCCAGTTTCTCCTTTCCTGGATACAGATTCTAACATACATTGTTGTTGTTATTCAGTCATGGCCTAGAAGTCACGGACGATGTGTCAATTGTCGAGCATCTTAAACATCCTGTTTACATTACAGAAGGATCGTACATGAACATTAAGGTATCAACTATCAAAACCACTCTATGCAAATTTAGACTTGAACTAAAGTGATTAAACATATGAAACATTTTTCATTTCTGTGTTGTATCTGAAATGGATATTCTTGAATCCTATGATTTGCAGGTTATGACGCCGGATGATATGTTGCTTGCTGAGAGAATTTTGAATTTGAGTTCTGAGGAATCTTCAAATTAGATTTTTGTATTTGAGTGAGCTTAATAATATTTTTATTTTTGCACTTATTTACAAATAAAATACTAATGCATTCATCAACTAGAGATTAGCAAAAAGAATTAAGACTAAACACTCAAAAACAAAGAATAAAATCTCATTTTTGTAATATCTAATTATGAATTTATTATAATTTTAATAAAGGGTATATAATGTTATCAAATTATTGAAGGAAGTTGAACTGTCCCAATCAAGTAACCTAATAAGCCAAGAATTAACAATATGAGTCTAACTTAATTAATTAATTAATAAAGAATTGATAAATTAAAAAGAACAATAATACCCCTAAAGAAAAGTGAACATGCTTCTGCTGTCTGCATCATAAATCACCTGCTGAAGTAGTTGCATGTTTTATCTTCTATATCCACGAAAATAAGTAAAATAAAATCATAATATGTATATATTTATTATAATTTCTTTATATCATAAATCATAATGATTAATAGCAGTGGGATCAAATTCACATTATTGATCTATCTTTTTTAATTTTTCTTTTTGTCTAGATTTGATAACCTCTTTGTGATTGAATTTTAATTAAATAATTTAACATTACTTTTGACATTTTCTTGTGTTTATGTTCTTTAACAAAAGTATGCAAACATATAAATAATGTCTTTCTCGTTTTGGACAATTTTAATAAATAAAACATAGATTTGCCACAAAACACAAGATGTCATTGGCCCTTGTTTAAATGCCTCTCCTTTTCCACCTATGGGTCCTTAATTAGCCTAATTCACACATTCTCCAACCCAATTAGCATAGGGGTATAATTGACTTTATGTTTATTGAAAATTATATATTCGTATAAATTACCAAACAAATAACTTTAAATGGAAAATTAAGTTGAATGTGTAATGTGATGCAAAAGTCTAAAGTTTGACACTTTTCTGTACATGAATGCCCCATGAGTTTGAAGCGTTTACAGTGGCGAAGACAGGATTTGAAAATAGGGGAGTATGAGAAGTGAGTTGACCAGCATATTCTTCAAAGCGGCGGACCAGAGCCGGCGGCAGCAGGGGCGGAAGGAAATGGGATGGGACTGGTTTTGTTTGGGTTGGGGAGGGAATTTTGTCGAGTGAATTTGTGGAGGAGAGGGAGAAGAAAGGCAACTAGTTTTTTTTTTTTTTTTTTTTAAAACCCTCTAGGGTAAAACGACGTTCTTTTGTCTTGGTGGATTTTTTTTTTTTAATTCGGTACATGGGAACCAATTAAAAAAAAAAAAGACAAATCCCATGACGTTTTCTTCATCTGGAATTAGGGGGGCATAATGCTTCCCCAAAACCAAAAAATTCACAAGGAGCCTCTCATTATTAATCACAAATTCTTCTTTATCTTTCTAAAATAAATGAGAAAATAATGGTAGGGGACTCTCATTCATTCTTAGCAACGATTCGTCTGGAGTTAATTCAGCAATTAATTTTTTAATATTGTTGGGGTGCTAACACGAGAAATTTTATAGTGGACCGGGTCCATGTGGACCGTTCCACTGAAAAACTGACACGTATGCAATATGACCATTTGAAAAATAAAAAACGCTTATGTGTCAATTTTTCATTGGGAACTTCCTTTTTATTTTGTTTTATATTTAATTAATTTTCACAATCAGTATCATATCATAATATTGTTTTTATTATAACTGTCCACGACTTCTATAAAATTGAAATTTCTTCTTTTTATCATATTTTGGGTTTCATTATATATATATTATTTTATGCCCAACCCAGTGAAGTTAGGCATAAATCCATCTTCTAGTTTTAGGAAATTAATTAAACCATGTTTAGTAGTAATTAATAATCACTATATGATACAACTTATTATGAGATTTTCTTTGAAATACTGTTGACTAAAAGGAAAAAAAAAAGTGATTAATAAAGTGATTATAATTATTTGGAACCAAATTAAAAAGGTGCATTTTTTCAACTCTTACCATTTATTAATATTCTTTCATAAATTTATTATCACTTCCCTTTCACATTTAATTTAATACGTAGTTTAATTTAATTACTCATTATATAATGTTTAAAAACAGTACGTTTTTATATCTCATTCTGTAGTTCTTTAAAAAAAATATTATACTCACCTTTTCTCTCTAATAGTTTATCTTTTAAATTAAGGAATAATTTAAATTTAATATATTTTTATTAAAACATGATAATCGCTTAATTTTATTGTAATCTAAGTTAAATAGAAGGTTAATTTTAAATTTATTAATAATTTTTTTTATTGTAAAAAACGCAGATAATTTAAAATAAGAAAATTAAAACAGAAAAGGTACAAATTTTATTACGATATATTAGATTCTATTTAGCTTTTAATATTTCATTTGGGGCGCCAAATAAGAAACCCTAGAGAGAGAAAGTAGAGAGAGAAACAGAGGGTCAAAAGAAATAGATTTCATTTCGCATTCTGAAGAATAAACGAATTCTCAAAAAAAAAAAAAAAAAAAAAAAAAAAAATTTTCCAGCCCCACCTTCTGATGAAGTAATGAAAATAGCACTGTCAAAATCCTGTCAGATCTGTTCTTCTTCACCTTTACCCTAAAAAAAAATCACTTTCCTTTTACTACTACTTGCTTCACTTGAATTTATTGTTTCTATAAAAGAAAAATGATTGCTTCTTCATCAATTTAGCTGTTTCTGATGAAAATGAAATGGAAATGTGGGTTGTGTTGTAAATGTGATTTTTTTCTTGGGTTTTTCACTCTAAATGTGTTTCTTGCTCAAAAATTGCATTTTTGAAGTGAAAATTAGGAGGTAGAAGCTTAAAAAAATTGTCAGAAATGAGAGTTTCTGATCCGAGCAGATTGCATTTGAAGAAGGAGATAACTCAAATTAGAAAGGCAGCTCGAGTTTTGCGCGATCCAGGGACTACTACTTCATGGAAATCACCTCTTAGTTCTTCTAGATCTGCAGCAGAAGCCGCCACGTACTTCTGCTTCTGCTTGGAAGCAGAATGAGAATGTGATTCCTAATGGTAATAACAAGTTCCATTTGGATTCCCATTTCAGGGCAAGTGAGAAAGACAAGAGAGTGTTTCTGTACAATTGGAAGACGCACAAATCATCCAGTGAGAAAAGTGCTGTTGCGAGGAATGATGCTGATGAAGAGTTCGAGTCTCGTTCGGTCCAAGAGAGTGTTGATGATAGCAATGGGGATGCTGCTGACTCCAAAAGTGATTCTTATTTGGGCGAAAGCAGGTCTGCTTCGAGGATTTTCAGGTGTAGAGATGCCAATCTTGTGTCTCCAACAATGAGAAAAGCAATGGGGATGAAGAAAATGAGTAAGAAAACTAATACCCAATTAGATATTTTGTCTAGATATCAACAAAAAGAGATGAATTTAAGAAGATTGCTCAAGAGTCACCCTTCAATGGCTTTAGCTTTAGGAAGGGATGACTCTGTTGAGCAATCTGATGATACTGAAGATTATAGTAATTCTGAGGATCTTAGAAAGATTTCTGGGGCATCCCCATTGTTAATAAAACTTAAGCATAAGAAGTGGTCAAATTCTCCATCTAAATTTTTGAGAAGTAGTCGGAAAGAGGATTCTTCTTACACCTATAGCACACCTGCATTATCAGTTAGTTCTTATAATAGGTATTGCAATCGAAATCCGAGCACAGTTGGATCTTGGGATGCTACTACAACGAGGACGACATTCTTCATCAGTTTCAAACAAGAGAATAATTGCTTCGAGAAGTGCACAAGGACTTCTCCCATTGCTCACTTATAGTGACGGCGTAGGAGGGTCATCTATTGGAACCGGTGTTAGTGATGATGAGCTCTCTACAAATTATGGAGAGCTAGATTTGAAGGCTTTGAGTAGATTAGATGGGAGAAGGTGGTCTAATTGTAGAAGTCAAGATGGGTTAGAAATTGTAGCTCTACATGGAGATGAGGAAGAAGAAGGTACACCCGAAATTGTAGCTCTTCTTTGGTGAAGTGATTGGGCAGAACATTGTGGTTCAGTCTCTAAACAATGCTATTTCCTGGGGAAGGATTGCCCCTGTTTATCTTTCCAAGGTCCCCGTGGGACTGGAAAAACTTCAACAGCCAGAATTTTTGCCTCTGCTTTGAATTGTATTTCTACAGAAGAAGCAAAACCATGTGGTTACTGCAGGGAATGCTCTGAGTTTATGTCTGGTAAAACCCGAGATCTATTTGAAGTTGATGGCACCAATAAGGAAGGCATTGATAAAGTTCGACTCCTTTTAAAGAAGGTATCGGAGTGGCCCCCAACAGGCTCTTCCCGTTATAAGGTTTTCCTGATTGATGAGTGTCATCTGTTGCCCTCTAAGATGTGGCTGGCATTTCTCAAATTTCTCTAAGAACCGCCACAAAGATTTGTTTTCATGTACATAACAACAGATCCGCATAATGTGCCTTGTACTGTACGATCTCGGTGTCAGAAATACCTATTCAACAAAATCAAAGATGGAGATATTGTGGCAAGGCTGAAGAAAATTTCTACTGAAGAAGCTCTGGATGTTGACTTGGATGCATTAGATTTGATTGCTTTGAATGCAGATGGTTCACTTCGAGATGCGGAAACTATGTTAGATCAGTTGAGTTTGTTGGGAAAAAGGATAACTACTTCTCTTGTAAATGAGCTCGTGAGTTCTTTTTTCTGCTTGAAATTATTCTAAACAAAGTTTTTATTTGCTGAAAGGTTTGAACTTTGAATTCATTTATACTCTTTATCCTTTCAGGTGGGTGTTGTACCAGATGAAAAATTACTGGAGTTGTTGGAGCTCTCAATGTCATCGGACACAGCAGAGACAGTGAAAAGGGCTCGGGATTTGATGGACTCCGGTGTCTATCCGATGGTTTTGATGTCTCAGTTGGCAAGTCTCATTATGGACATCATTGCTTGGACTTATAATGTTGTTGATTCTGGACATAGTGAGACATTCTTTGGTGGAAGAAGCTGTAAGCTCCAACCGCTTAATCCTTGTCGTTTTGGTTTATACTTGATTATAGTTGTGCTTGCACTTTATGTAACACTTTATGTATTTAGGTGAGTTAGCTTGAAATAACTTGGAAATATGATGGCGAAGCTACACTTTAGACCCTGTAATTGGCACAGTTTGTCATTGTGTCCTCTGTACTTGCAATTTAGTCACTTGAGCATTGTACTTTTAAAGTTTTATAAGATATGACCCTTGATAGACGGTTTTGTTGGTATGACAGCAAATTGTCAAACTATTTTCTCCTATAGTATAACAATGCGTCTAAGACACTGCAAATGGAACTGTTGGTCAAATACAAAATTTCCTGTCAAGAGCCAAAGTTTATGAAATCTTAGATTACAGGAGCCAAATGTACTAAAATTGAAGGGGGCCAAAAGTGAAAATTGTGCCAAGTACAGGGGTCAAATATTAGCTTTTCCCCGAGACATGACTCAATAGATCTAGGCCTGAAGCTAGAACAGCTCATTGTTTTAACATATATATAAATCTCCAATCATGTTTGAATCATCTCCATCAACATAATTAGCTAATACCTATATGATGATTTGAATTATTCATTTCAGTAACTGAACCAGAATTGGAGAGATTAAAGCATGCTTTGAAGCTTCTATCAGAGGCTGAGAAACAGCTACGTGTTTCTAGTGACCGCTCAACATGGTTCACAGCTACTCTTCTACAGCTTGGTTCAGTGCCTTCACCAGATCTTACCCAGTCAAGCAGCAGGAGGCAGAGCTCTAGGACAACTGAGGATGATCCTTCAAGTGCTTCAAGAGAAGTTGCCATTTACAGGCAGAAGTCTGATCCTCAATTTTTGCCTCATAGATGTAGTTCGCCTGCTCCTTTTTATAAAGGAATAAATGGAAATTCCAGTCATCAAGTAGAATCTGGTTTTAGTTGTAAACCTCCTCTTAGTCGGTCAATAATTAGCTGTACCTCATCTGCTTCACAGGATGATGAATTGGTTCAAACTATGCTCTTTCGATACAGAAACTCAGAAAAGTAGGATGTTATTTGGGAAAAATGTGTTTCAAAGTGTCACTCAAATACATGCTCAAGCAAAGCTTTTCTCCATAACTAAATTAAATAACTTCTTTAAATTTAATCAATATGAAAATTTCTTTTATATGCAAGCTCATAAAATTAAATAACTCATTTTATATATATTTAAATTTTTATTTTTTTTAATTTGAAATGATGTATTTATAGTTTTTTGGTTGGTCACATCAACTAGATAAAAAAATTTTCAAATATTCAGAAGATAAAATTTTGAATACAAATAAAATGAATAACATATTTTTAATTGAATTTGAATACTTAATGTTTCTCAATAATTCAATATAACAAATTGAAATATAAAAATTCAATCAGCAAAAATAAAAATGAAAAGAATCAAGGGCTCCATAAAATTTCAAATTTCGTTTTAATATGTCAAAGAAAACTATACTGGATTAAAAAAAAATTAATTTTATCCAATTTTAAGACAAATACAGAATTGTATAGAATGTAACAATGTTGACTTAAAGACGATGATGTTCATTGATGAACGACTTTGATTCTTTTTCTTTCTTTTCAATCATTGGTAATCAGATGTACAATGTTGACTGATTTGCTTTGATCTTAGAAATTGTTTTGAATGTTCATAGGCCACACATAGAGACTAAAATTTAATCATTTAAAGAAAATCAAGGTCATCAATTAATTAGATTAGATTCAGCATTTGGCAGTCACACAGTCTGCTAAATTTTACTCTGTTCAAAAGAATCCATTTTTACTCTGTTCTTCCTCTCTCTCTCTCTCTCTCTCTCCGTCTCTGATCAATCAATTGAAGAGAAGGAAGAAGAAACCAGTGAGAAAGTTGGAGGGGAAAGATGGGTTATCATCTACTTCACTTGAATCTTTCCTGTCTGTCTTCTTCTTCTTTCAGTTCTTTTAATTCATTGTTTCCATCTCGTAATCTTTCTCTAATTCCACCCAATTCCTTTCACTTCCCCTCTCACTCTAAATTCCCACAAGGCAAGCAAAAAGCTTCCGTTTTTATTTCCGTTTTATTCGGTAAATTGCTGTTATTGATTAGAGTTTGTTTCAATTTGTCGATTCAATTTGGGTGTTTGTTTGTTTTCAGAATGTAATTGTAAAATAACCTTTGATGATGAATGATTAATTGTATTTTTGTGTGAATTAATAAGACAAGAGGTACATATATATCTAGTGTGAGAAGATAAGAAACAGTGATTGACTAAACTACAACGATTGAGGGATATCCCTTATCACCCCCCGCAAGCCGATAGGTGTCTTGAATATGCAGATGCTGCCAGAGAAGAAGATATCGAGAGGCACGCCATGTCTTGGTAAAGATGTCGGCCAAGTGTAAGAACTGAATATGAAGAGCCCCAGTGTCAACTAGCTCACGAACGAAATGGTAATCCAATTCAACATGCTTGGTACGAGTATGGAATACCGGATTTTTACTCAAGTAAATCACCGCAGTATTGTCACACCATATAACAAGCCTATCTGAGGAAGCAAAGCCAATGACACTGATGCGTGCCGAGCACACCAAAAATAAATTCCTACTCTCGAAAACAAAAGTTTGTAGTACAAATGGAGCAGGGTCGAATCCACAGGGATTGGCCGATTATTTCTTCTAAAATTAAACAAGAAAAGTAAAGGGGGTTGTTTGAGAATTGCAATTAAAATATAAAAATAACAGAAATTAAATAATTGGGTAAAATCTATATAAGGCGAATTCCAGCTAGAAGGTGAATTTGAGTCTTGAGTCAAGCCAACCGATCATCGATCAAAAACAAAAGATAACTTCAATGCATTCAAATAAATTAGCTATAGCTATCATAAAGCATGAATCACCTAGTCTCTTCTTAAGGAATAGATAACTGAGAGAAGCTCGTTAATTATCCCTATTTAATCGAATAGTTCCGAACAAGTTTCGGAATTTAATTCAATCAAAAGCATTAACACATGAAAGAGACACTAATTCTACTCAACAATCACACAAGCGGGATTATTTAAAGCATATCAATTTCATCCATAACACAAATTAAAAACTTGTCCATAATTAATCGTATTATTCGCTACCTAGGTTAAGTAAATTAAACGACTAACTAGCAAATCAATCACAAGTAAATAATTAAATCAAGAATTCAATTAAATCATGCAAAAGTAATAAGAATAGAATGAAATCAATTACTTGAATTAAAGAAGAAAATAAGAACAATGATCTCACAGTTGACGTTACAAGACTGAACTTTCCTTCTAGCTAGAAATTAGGGTTTTAGTTCATCATGGGTGAAGAACACATTGGGGAAGGGAGGAGAAAGGAGGCTGCCGAAATTCAACAAGAAGAAGAGAAGAAGAAGAAGAAAAATAAAATGACCTAACTCTTTTTATACCTAATCAACTAAGGAAAGAGTTCTAAAAAGGAAATAACTCTAATTAAGATTTTTGTAGGAAAATCTAATTAGAGTTATTAAAAATAAAATATCCCCAATATCCTATCACAAAAAGGCTGAAATAAAATAAGATAAAACTAAATTGGAAGTCTTCAAATCCCATAAAAATTCTTCAAAATTCGCAGGTCCCCTTAAGCCATGGTCTTGGCTTATGCAAAACAGTTTCCTAAGCCCA
This sequence comes from Euphorbia tirucalli, assembly GCA_039660915.1. Taxonomy (NCBI): domain Eukaryota; kingdom Viridiplantae; phylum Streptophyta; class Magnoliopsida; order Malpighiales; family Euphorbiaceae; genus Euphorbia; species Euphorbia tirucalli. The sequence continues at coordinate 9,568,285 of CM077634.1, read as the reverse complement.
ATTTCAGCATCAACAGCACTCCATAAGCCATGCCCATGGATTATGACTTCAAGCTCCATCCTTAAAGCACTCCAAGCTTCCAAAATCGGCTCTTTAAGCTCATTTCCAACTTCAGAGTCCCTAGCACGAGTAATTACACAAAATGGAGTAAATCCGCCTAAGTTAACTAATAATATATCAATTAAAGCCTATAAACAAAGACGGATTGCGTGCATAAAATGCACTTATCAAAATTCCCCCCACTTAAACCTTGCTTGTCCTCAAGCAAACAAAACAAGTCCAACTCCAAAGACAATTAAAAGCGCATTATATCTCACAAAATATAGCTTCAAAAATCAACTAATAAATCAAGCACGCTTATCAAGGGAGAGATGCGATAAACTTGGCACTTAGTCCCAACTAATGCACCCAAAGCTACTCAATTAACAACTTGGAATATGATTTGCATCACTAGGGTAGTAGACCTCTAATTGCTTCTTAATCAAAAACATAAACAAGGGACAATAGGATTTGGATAAGCACACAATTTATTTAAGACATAAACAACTAACGGATCACTTTGTGATCTTATTTTATTTATTTATTTTTCTTTCACAACTTTTAACCTTACTTAAGATGCTTTAGCTTTTCCGAACGGATAACAAAAATGGAGCAAACACAATGCACCCGACTTACTTGGCTAAGCATTTTCATTAAGCGGCTACTAGCACTATTCATAACTTGGATTCGCAAATCAAGCCAGCGGAATAGAATGTGAATTTTCTTTCTTCTCTTTTTTTATTTTATTTTATTTTTTTGAAGAGCATTAAAATCGAAAACATGCGTAAAACCTATTTTATCCCCTTTATTAATGGTTAGTCAAAAGAAGTTTCTTATACAATCTATGTCTCTAAGTGATACATCTCAATTCAAATGTCTATTGATCATAGTGATTTCAACTAGCTAGAGCCTCATGCTTCATTTATGCAAACATCCCCTTTGACAAGTACACAAGACATAGAAGAAAAATTTTTGGTACTACAATTGTTAAAGAGAACAATGCAAAATGATAAAGGAGTTGAAACTAATTTATGTTTTGCGAGATGACAATCAAGAGAACAAAACAAATAATATAGACATATTGATAAGCACACAATGTATAACCCCTCCCCCCACTTAAATCTGCACATAGCCCTCGATGTGCAAGAAAACATAGCATCACAAACCAGAGTAAAAATAACAAGAAAGTTAGAACGGAACTCCCCTGGATTATGAATGCCAAATATCCGACACTCCTAAGGGGAAGGCGGGCACGGGGGATCGTGCTTCTGAAGCCGGTACAACTCAGCTACATTAATCTCAATTCGAGCCATTTGCTGCACAACTTGTCGCAACAAAGCAAGGAAAGCAATCAAGCCTACTTAGAACAACTTAAGTTTACATTACGATGAAGAGGCAATTGAAATCCAATAGCAATTCATAAATTCAAATAAACCAATCCGCCTAAACTCAATAAGCAAGACAAAGATAAATGAGCCATAAAATAACTGCATATTCTCAATCAAAAACTCATATGGCATAAAATCAACAATAAGCACCCAATCCTATCTAATCTAATTTGGCAATTTCAATTCAACATATTCTCAAGATTTTATCAACAATTTAAAGCATAATGCTGAGTCTAATTCCATCTCAATTCCCAAATCTACTTGTAAATTAGACATATAGAATTTCAATAGGGATTGAAAAAGCAATTAAGAGTGGAAGAAATTTCAAACTAGAGGTAGAATTCTTGCTGGTCGGAGTTGACTCAGTCGCCGGAATCGCCTCTGAAACAGGGGGTCTACGGCCGTTGAAGAAGGAGACAGTCCAACGTTGGTGGAGGATGGAGCGACTGGTTCTGGCACTGCATTAAAGCCTCTCGCGTCTCCGTCATCAGTTGAGGCCGGATGGAGATCAGAAGAGGGTAGATCAGCGGCGAGCGGTGGTGCTGAAGGCGAGACGAACAGCGGCGGCGAGCAGGTGGGATGGCGGCGACGGCTGGGTTGGGAGCGGCGGCTGTGGACGCTGGAGAAAAAGGGTTTTGCGAAAAAGAAAATCAGGAGTAGAAGAAAAGAAAGAAAAGAAAAAGAGAAAAAAAAAATGGTCAACAACAGATTTTATACACGTGTTTTCTTTTCTTTTTTTTTTTTTTTTTAACAGAATGAATAAAATAAAACAAATGAAAAGCAAAAATTTTGAGTGTTGTTAAGAAAATAAAACAGAAGACTAATTACCTCAAGCCATGATCATGGCTTAAATCACCTTTTTTGATTTTTGGCCCAATAACAAACAGAAAACTAATTATCTCAAGCCTAGATCATGGCTTAAATCAACTCTTTTGATTTTGGCCCAATAACAAACAGAAAACTAATTAGCTCAAGCCATGATCATGGCTTAAATCCACTCTTTTGATTTTTGGCCCAAAAAAATCAGAACACTAATTGCCTCAAGCCTAGATCATGGCTTAATTCACCACTTTTAATCTTTGGCCCAAAAAAAAAAAATCAGAAAACTAATTGCCTCAAGCCAAGATCGTGGCTTATGACAATTTTGAATAAAATTTCAGATTCTCAAAATTCACCCAAACCAAGATCTTGGCTAAATTAAACTTTTGCATCTTAAAAAGGCAATTAATTAGTGATTTAAAACATGATCAAAGGCAAAGATTGAAACTCAAAATTCATTGAAAAACCTAAGAAATTAAAATAAAAATACCAAATTAAAGCACAAAATGAGAATAATTAATCTAAAACAAAACCAATTTGGGTTGCCTCCCAAAAGCGCCTTTCTTTATTGTCTTGGGCCAGACATTATGCCGATCTTAATTACTTAGGTAATCCCAACGGCATATTTGTGTTCTTTGAGAACTCGGACTATCACATCCTCTTCAAGTCCTTCCAATCCTTTTGGTATTATCACCGGAAATTTTCCATTATCATCAAGATAGAAAACCTTAAATTTATCAATCAAGGTTTCAGGCTTTATCTTCGGATTATCTTTCCGGGCCGGACTCTCAACTGGCTTCACTTGTAAGATTTTTTCACAACCTCCTGTGTCAAAAACCTCATGAACAACAGAATTCGCAACATCAGTAGCTAAATCATAATGTTCATCACTTGAAAATTTCATGGCATCATATATATTAAAACAAATCATTTCACCATTAAATTCCATAGTGAGTTTACCTTCATTTACATTGATTATAGCTTTAGATGTTTTAAGGAATGGTCTTCCTAAAAGAATGGGTGTCGATATTGGACAATCATCATCATCCATATCCAAAACATAAAAGTCAGCAGGAAATACCAAACCATTAACTTGGACAAGTACATCCTCTAGTACCCCATCAGGATAAGCATTAGTTCTATCAGCAAGTTGAACTATCACGCCAGTTTCTTTTAAAGGTCCAGCATTTAAAGATGCATAAAGAGATCGTGACATGATATTAATTGAAGCTCCAAGATCTAACATTGCTTTCCCGATTCTAGTACTACCTATCTTACAAGGGATAGTGAACATACTTGGATCTCCACATTTTGGTGGGAGTTTCCTTTGAATAACAGCAGAAACATTCTCTCCCACACTGATTTTTTCATTACCCCTGAACTTCCTCTTGTTAGTACACAATTCTTTGAGATATTTGGCATATCGAGGGATTTGTTTAATAGCCACAAGAAGAGGAATATTTACCTGAACTTTTCTGAATAAGTCAAGTACCTCTTTCTCTTGGTCCTCCTTTAGAGATTTGGAGAATCGACTTGGGAATGGAGGTGGGATGACAATGGCTGGTGGTGGCTTAGCTGGTGCAAAAGTTACCTCCTCTTTTTCTGGTTCTTTCTCCACCTCATGCTTCGAAACTCCAGCAGATGGTATCTCCTTGCCACTCCTTAAAGTGATGGCACTAACATTCTGCCTCGGATTTATTTCAGGCTGTGATGGCAAACGTCCAAAAAATTGTGATTCCAACTTACTCACCGAGGTGGCTAATTGGCTCATTTGGTTTTCTATGTTCTGGATGCTTGTCTTAGTATCTTGTTGGAATTGTTGCACATTGGAAGCCAAGGCAGATACTATTTCCTCTAAAGACATAGTTGGCTTAGGAGGGGGTGGTTGTGGTGTATGGATTGGCGGCCTAGGATGGTAACTGTTAGATTGCTGTCCTTGCTGAAAGTTATTCAGGTTATGAGCATAGCTGAAATTCGGGTGATCTTTCCATCCAGGATTGTAAGTCTGAGAGTACGGATCATATCTCCTCTGATGTTGTTGATTCTGAAAATTACCAACAGCATTCACCTGTTCTTCCTCTTGGAGAGTGTGACAAGAATCCGTAGGATGATCGAAACTTGAACAAATCCCACAAACATTCACTTGTTGTTGTTTCCCCAAAAATGCTTTCTGCATGATTGAAGTAAGGGTGTCAAGTCGTTTTTCAATAGCAGAAGTGTTTACCTTATTCACTTTCTGCACAGGATGATCTTGTCGATTGCCAAACTGTTATGTGTTGGCAGCTACTCTCGAAATCAGCTCTCTTGCATTGGTAATTGTCTTATCGGCCAAGGATCCACCACTGGATGCATCAATCAGATTCCTGTCAGATAAGGTTAGTCCTTCATAAAAATATTGAAGTAAAAGTTGGTCCTTTATCTGATGATTTGGGCAACTGCTGCAAAGCTGATTAAATCTTTCCCAGTACTCATAAAGATTCTCCCCATTATATTGGCGAATGCCCGATATATCTTTGCGGATTGAAGAAACTCGTGAAGCAGGAAAGAATTTCTCAAGAAATTGCTTCTTCATCTCGTCCCAAGTTGTGATTGATCCAGATGGGAGGTAATACAGCTAGTCCTTAGCTTTATCAGTTAGGGAAAATGGAAAGGCTCTCATTTTCACTTGCTCCACAGAAACTGCATTCCCTGGCGGTTTCATACTCGAACATACTACATGGAGCTCCTTTAAATGTTTATGTGGATCTTCACCTGAAAGTCCACGGAAAGTAGGCAATAAGTGAATTAAACCAGATTTTAATTCAAAATTTACCTCATTTTCGAGATACAGTATGCATAGAGGTTGTTGATCCATATCCGGTTCAGCCATGGCTCTCAATGTTTGTTCTAGATTAGCCATCTCTTCTTCTTCCTCGATTTCACTCTCACTTGATTCGAACGAATCAGCTACCACGTCCGGTGGAAGTGATTCCCATGCTTCTTTTTCGTTTGTCTGCTTCCTCAGTCGACGAATAGTTTTCTCTATTTCGGGATCAAATTCGAGTTCACCTGTACGAGAAGAATGAGGCATACACTAGAAAACACAGATTAGAAGAAATAAACAATTAAGACACCAATCCCCGGCAACGGTGCCAAAATTTGATGCGTGCCGAGCAAACCAAAAATAAATTCCTACTCTCGAAAACAAAAGTTTGTAGTACAAATGGAGCAGGGTCGAATCCACAGGGATTGGCCGATTATTTCTTCTAAAATTAAACAAGAAAAGTAAAGGGGGTTGTTTGAGAATTGCAATTAAAATATAAAAATAACAGAAATTAAATAATTGGGTAAAATCTATATGAGGCGAATTCCAGCTAGAAGGTGAATTCGCGTCTTGAGTCAAGCCAATCGATCATCGATCAAAAACAAAAGATAACTTCAATGCATTCAAATAAATTAGCTATAGCTATCATAAAGCATGAATCACCTAGTCTCTTCTTAAGGAATAGATAACTAAGAGAAGCTCGTTAATTATCCCTATTTAATCGAACAGTTCCGAACAAGCTTCGGAATTTAATTCAATCAAAAGCATTAACACATTAAAGAGACACTAATTCTACTCAACAATCACACAAGCGGGATTATTTAAAGCATATCAATTTCATCCATAACACAAATTAAAAACTTGTCCATAATTAATCGTGTTATTCGCTACCTAGGTTAAGTGAATTAAACGATTACGTATTTAATCACCTAACTAGCAAATCAATCACAAGTAAATAATGAAATCAAGAATTCAATTAAATCATGCAAAAGTAATAAGAATAGAATGAAATCAATTACTTGAATTAAAGAAGAAAATAAGAACAATGATCTCACAGTTGACGTTACAAGACTAAACTTTCCTTCTAGCTAGAAATTAGGGTTTTAGTTCATCATGGGTGAAGAACACATTGGGGAAGGGAGGAGAAAGGAGGCTGCCAAAATTCAACAAGAAGAAGAGAAGAAGAAGAAGAAAAATAAAATGACCTAACTCTTTTTATACCTAATCAACTAAGAAAAGAGTTCTAAAAAGGAAATAACTCTAATTAAGATTTTTGTAGGAAAATCTAATTAGAGTTATTAAAAATAAAATATCCCCAATATGCTATCACAAAAAGGCTGAAACAAAATAAGATAAAACTAAATTAGAAGTCTTCAAATCCCATAAAAATTCTTCAAAATTCGCAGGTCCCCTTAAGCCATGGTCTTGGCTTATGCAAAACAGCTTCCTAAGCCCAATTTCAGCATCAATAGCACTCCATAAGCCATGCCCATGGGTTATGACTTCAAGCTCCATCCTTAAAGCACTCCAAGCTTCCAAAATCGGCTCTTTAAGCTCATTTCCAACTTCAGAGTCCCTAGCACGAGTAATTACACAAAATGGAGTAAATCCGCCTAAGTTAACTAATAATATATCAATTAAAGCCTATAAACAAAGACGGATTACGTGCATAAAATGCACTTATCAGACACACATCAAGGACTGAATCCATAGCAACTCGGCGGCTGTATTTGCCAGAGCTTTGTATTCGGCCTCCGTGCTGGACCGAGCAATGGTGGGTTGCTTCCAAGCACCCTAAGAGATCAAAATCCTACCCAAGAAGACACAATAGCCACCACTGGAACGAAGATCATCGGGGCAACCGCCCCAATCCTCATCAGAGAAGCCAGCCAATGTAGGACCCGATTCCTTTGGAAAGAAGAGACCATGGTGAGCCATGCCATGCAAGTATCAAAGAAGGAATTTTAGGGCTTTCCAATGCACATCTATCGGGGAATGCATGAATTGACATAGCTTGTTGACTGCAAAGGATATCTCTGGATGTGTCAAAGTTAAGTATTGGACGTCTCCAATGAGTCTTCTATATTCTGTTCCATCACTTAAGGGGGTGCCTATTTGCTTTGATAGATTGGGAAGAGCAGCCAGGGGTGTTAAGCAAGTTTGGATTCAAACATTCCAGATCAATCCAAGAGATCCATAATGTATCATGTTTGATGAAGGAGAAGCCAGAGGAGCCATGATCAAGTTCAATACCAAGGAAGTAGCGAGCTTGACCAAAGTCCCGAATTGGAAATTCTTGTTCAAGGGCTGAGGTTAATTCCAAAACCGATGCTCTAGAGGTACCCATGACTATGACGTCATCAACATAACACAAGGCAAAGGTTGATACTGCATTGGTGACATTGATAAACAGGGAATTATCCGAAGCATACTTTCGAAAGCCATGTTTCATAATGGAGGAGCATAATCTGTTAAACCATTCTCTTGGTGCTTGTTTGAGACCATAGAGAGATTTTTGAAGTAAGTATACATGATCATGCTTAGACGCATCAACAAAGCCCAGGGGTTGCTCCATGTACACAGTCTCTTGCAAATTGCCATGCAAGAAAGCATTCGACATATTGAGTTGATGGATGGGCCACCCATAATTGGAAACTAGGGCCAACAAGATGCGTATAGTTATGGCTTTAATTACTAGGCTAAAGGTCTCTTTATAGTCGATGTCGTGTCTCTATGTGTATCCCTTGGCAACCAACCGAGCTTTGTACCTGTCAATACTGCCATATGTGTTTCTTTTGATCCTATACAACCTTTTACATCCAACAACATTAGTATTTCTAGGTTGTAGCACTATTAGCTAGGCTTTTGTGTCAAGAAGAGCTTGGATTTCATAAGACATTCATACTGATAATGTTTTAGCTTGTGTATAAGCGGTAGGTTCCGTGTGAAGAAAATCAGGTTGAGAGTGATGGACAAGGGCCAATTTGGTGGGTTGTTTTCTAGCTTCCGAGGGATGAAGCTGCATTGGATGGGTCTTCGAGTGAGGCTTGGTGGGAGAGTAAGGAGAGGGTGGATTATGGGTGGTGAGGTCGACCACCGATTTTAACTAGGGGAGAAATCATAGGTCGATTTTGTGAGGTTGGGTCGATTAGGGCGAATAGAAGGTCGGAGGGAGGTGACGTGAATGGCAAGGCATTTAATTGGTAAAAGTTTTCCAAATTTGGGGTGAATAATGAGTGAGATGGTGATTGGGTTATGGTGGAAGGTGAGTTTGGGTGGGACAGTTGATGTTGTTGTGAACCATATGAAGATTAAATAGGATTAGGAGTAGGAAAATAATGTTGGGAAGTAGGAGTGGGATTGGATAAAGGTGAAGGAGTCATAGTAGGAGTAGCAGACGTACCTGATGAGGGGACGGTAACAGCTACTAGAAGGTGCCACGGCGCCAGAAATTCACTGGAATTGTCCAAGGAGGGGCTGGCCATCGGTGAGTCATGAGCAAGGGGAAAAGTAGTTTCATAAAATTACACATGTTTGGCTATATAACTCCTATCATTTTGATGAGATTAACAAATAAATCCGGAATGAAATTTAGACTTGCCAAGAAATACACATTGTTCAGATCGAAAACTGAATTTATTTTTTTATAAGGGTGTAGTAGAGGAAAAATACTACAGCCAAAGATTTTGAAATTTTCGTAATTCGGATGCGAGTGATGTAGGCAAAAATATGGTGTCTCATTATTGATGAATTGAGATAGTAGACAATTGATTAAATCAACACTAGTGTTCACTGCATAATTCCAAAAACGGAATGGAGTATTGGAGTGAGCAAGTAAAGTGAGCGTGGTGTCAACAATATGTCTAATTTTTCTTTCAGAAATTCCGTTTTCCTCATGAGTATAGGGGCATGCTAAAAAATGGTGAATTCCATATTGTTTGAACAACGGACCTAATTTTTGAAATTCGCCACCAAAGTTAGATTGAAATTGCTTAATTTTGACACCAAATTGGCATTGAATCATGGCACTGAATTCAACAAAGGTCGTATAAACATCACTTTTATATTTAATGTAGTAAACCCAAGTAAAGCAAGAAAATTCATCAATGAACACAACAAAATATTTTTGATTAAGAAAAGAATCGACAGGCGTAAGGCCCCATACATCCGAATGGATAATTTCAAAAGGAGTCGTGCATCTCTAAGCAATAGGAGGTAAATCAATTTTGGTTAATTTACCCATTTGACATGAAAAACACATTTTATTTGACTCACTAAAACCTAAACAATGGTCTTTTAAAATTTTAGAAGTAACTACTCTGTTGCTATGACCTAGACGTGCATGCCAAGTATCAAAAGATACTTTTTCTCCAAGTAATGCCTGATGAAGTTCCGGAGGCAGCACGTACAAGTCTCCATCACTTGAGCCTCTCAATCGGATTGCCCTCAAACCCTGATCCTTTATCAAAAAATAGGAGGGCCAGAATTCAAAGAAACAATTATTATCATGACAAAATTTTTGAATGGATAACAAAGATTTGGTTAGTTTCAGAACTAATAAAACATCTTTAAGCACAAAGTTAGAATGAGTTGCATTACTAGTATGAATGATTGGCATGCCTTGACTATTACCTACTCGGATAGTATCAAGACCATGATACGGAGCCATTTGATATATTTTATTTGCATCAGGGGTCATGTGATGAGTTGCACCAGTGTCAGGGTACCACATATGATTCGGCCTGGGGTTAGGCATGCCATACGGGTATTGAGGAGCTGGGTGGGAGCTTGCCGTGAGTCTGTAGTTCGTGGATTTGGCAGGATGTTGGCACTAGGATTGTTGTTGCGGGGATGATACCTGGCTCGGGATCTAGCAGCAGTATGGTTCGAGAGTACACAAATTTGGCAGGGACCTTTAGGTTATTGAGTGCGTCTAGGATTCGAGTTTTGGGCAAAGTCGGTTGAATCGTAGGAGCTGGAGATGTGAACTGAGGTTGGATTGGTCCTTGAGCAACCATTGCTTGAGGAGATGGTGTGTCATGATAGTGTTTTAGTAGGATGTCATCGGCAATGAGATGGCCAGACAATTCATTGAAGTTTGGTGGTGGTACTCGGAAGGCCAGGGTACCAATGATGGAGTGATATTCTTGTCCACGATTGCAAAAAATTTGAGCATTAAATTGAGAAGTTGTAAGAGGATGACCAGCCAAAGTGATCTCATCTGCAAGTTCCTTTGCTCACTGGAGGAAAGGAGCCATTCCAGTATCAATCTTGCGAAGGTTTTATAGTTCAAAGTGTATTTGAAGTTGGCGGTTTTTAGAAACATAACCAAAGGCACTAGCAAGAGCTTGCCAGGATGAGAGAGCAGTAGTTGTACCTATGACATAGGAAAAGACTTCTTCATGAATGGAAGCGAAAATCCATGCAAGGAGCATTTGGTCCTTTTTAAACCAAGATGTAAAAGCTGGGTTAACAATTTGAATGGTGGGGTCTGTAGGAGAAGGTATAGTTTGTGGTGGGCTAGGTTGAGATCCATCAATATGGGAACAAGGTCGTGAGAGTGTAAAATTGGTAAAAAAGAGTTCTCCAAGCAGAGTCATTATTTCTTCTAAGTTTAAGAGGGAAAACATGATTGGTTGACAACGGATTGGGGTTCGGAGCAGGATTATTGGACGCCATAGTTGATGTTGCAGTTTGTGTATGTATAGTAGAGGAAGAAGAAAGGTTTTCGGTGATAGTGTGGATCAGCAGTAGGATATTAAGGTTAGGGTTAGTGTTCGGCTGTGGTGGTGAGTTGGGAGGAGAAGAGTTTATGTCTGAGTTTGAGTCAAAGGAGCTAGATGACAAGGAGAGTTCTATGTTAGCTCTGATACCATGTAAACTAACCTTTGATGATGAATGATTAATTGTATTTTTGTGTGAATTAATAAGTGTTGCCTTGAGATTATGCACTAGCAAGTATACTAGGTCAATTGTAGTAGTTGGCAAGATAAGTGTCGTATCTACAGGGAGTAAGGGAAAACTCTAAGAGTTCCTAATAAATCACTAGATATAGAGATTTTCCAATAAAATTAGAACTACAAATTTATACAAGCTGAGAATAGCAAGCATGCAAGGCAAAGTAAGAAAGGTTGCTAAAAACAGAGAATGTTAAAACAATAATAGTAAAAACATAGACTTCCACAAGTTAGACAGGCAATCTCAAGATATCTTCCTTTAGAATTTACTATGAATATGTTAGGGAACGTAGATCTAAGAGCTTATCTCTCGACCTCACTTGGATCTATGACCCGCTACTAAGCTTATCCCTCGACCTTACTTAGCATAGGAAATCATGCATTAAGTCAAGCAAGCATTCCACAATAACACACCTCCATTCTCCTCTCGGTCTCATGGTAGGTGTGTGTGTGTGATTTTTCCATACCCCTAAGTCTCCTCTCGGTCTCATCATGAACACTAGACATACGAAAAGGCCTCTTCGCAATTTAGTAAAGCATATCACAACACAATCATCTCAACATGATATTCATAATAAAAACAAAGAAAGACTTCCCAAGACCACGAGCCTAAGCTGGCTTCAGCCTGCTAAGAAACCTACTCGCAACACATGTTAACCATAAAAACGAGATTTTCTAACCAGAAAGCTTACAAGAAGAATAACAATTTAAGACTAAAAATTAATACTAAATTAAAAGTTGTTAAAAAACATTCAATGCCTCCTAACCCCCCAAAATAGTAAACTATTTATAGTCCCTAAAAAGTAAGATCTAATCAACCTTGAAACTAGTTCCCAATTAAAATAATGGTTAAAAATTCTACAACCAAAAAATACAATAGCTTCCTTGAGAAGCTAAGGTCAGTTCTGGAATTTCCAAAAGCAGAAATATCTCTTCCTCTTTCTGGGCCGCGCGCTTCTTTTCCAACTCCAGCCCATCCAAGCCGCAGCCCGCAACAATTTCTTTTCTTCAGCTTCTTCACTCTAAGGTTTCCCAATTTAAGAAATCTCTCTGCAGCAGGCCTTAAACCTGGAAAAGCACACTATTAGCCATGATTTCTGAATTCTCAATTGAATTTTAATCAATTATCTGCTGAATTCTTGCTAAATTACTTGGTAATATTTTCACACATCAATAAGACAAGAGGTACATATGTATATATAGTGTGAGAAGATAAGAAACGGTGATTGACTAAACTACAATGATTAAGGGATATCCCTTATCAGTAATATCCCTTGGGTTCAAAAGCTGTACAGAATTGCTACTTCCACCATTAAATGCTTTGCTGAGATTGAAAATGTAAGTGCTTTTTTGCCCTTTTCTTTTGTGTATATTGGGATAATTATTCACAAATATGTGCTGTTGATTCTCAGAGCTCTGAGATCGTCAAAGAGAAGAGTGTTTCAGTTGTCCTGTTGGCTGGAGGGGAGGGCAAAAGAGTGGGGGTAAGTTCTTTGATTGATATTAGACATAGTTTTTTGTTTCAATCAATTGCATCTTTGAATTTGTATTATTATTGTTTCCTTGTATGTTATTTTGATCATATTAGAATGAAAGGAATGAATAATTATTATAACTAAGAAATTGCATACTCTTGGTTATATGTGTTGGGATTCAGATTTGGATTTAGCTTAAGGTTTTAAAAATTGTACAAACTAGTTATTAAGTTGAATAAATTTTGGCTAATTGATGGGTACATTGGGATCTGGTTTAAGTATTTATAGGGAAAACTTGACAGATTGCAGTATAGATAGAACTGAAGCAAACCCGATTTGCTTAAAAGAAGGATAAAGGGTCAATTTTCCTGCTTTGAATAGGTGGGATTTTGATTTGGAGTTAGCTCAAGGTTTTGAAAATGTATGGCAGCATACTGATTGGTGATTAGAGGACTTTGGCCTAGTTTTAAGGATTTATGTTGAAAACATAGTAGAAGGCATAATATATAGAAAATTATGTCTTAACCAAAAACATGATGATTCATTTGTGGTTAATCAATTCTGTTGGACTGTTTGAATTACTATTTTACACAAATATCTATTTTCATTTCTTCTTTAATTTCATTTTTGCCTATACCTTTTAAGTCAATTTTCCAATATGCCAATTGGCATGTTGAATGGAGGAAAAGTAGATCCCACTCTACCTCCCACCTACTTAATTCTAAACTCATCTTTGTATTAAATTGTAACGATGAGGATGTTGGCTTTGACTGTATATATATATATATATATATATTATAATATTTAAAAGTACAAAATAATTACTATAAAAAAATAAATTACGAAATTAGAGTTTTTTTATGATACATAACATTTTTTTTAGTTAGTCCAATAGGAAAAGTGAATATGAGTAATCACTAGTCATATACCTGAGTTGTGCTTGTGTTTATAATTTAATTAGTAAAAATCCAGTGTTTACCAAATATTTGGAATATAAGATTGATGGATGGAGAAATTTGAAGGTTGTTAAAATGTAAATAAGATAATATGAAAGGAGAAATTGCCAATGAAATGGATTTCCTCTTTAATTATGTGGTCGAGGGCTCAAATTTTAATAATTCTATTAGCTGATTAAATTTCAACACATGTGAGATTGTATTTTCTTTGAAAAGTAGTTTTGTCCCATCCGCTTAGATTATATGTTGTACAAAACACTTCATGCCCATTAGGCATTCGCGTGTAGAAAAGTATCAAAGACAAAAATAGCCTTTAATTAGTAAGTGATATATTAGAAGAGCAAGCCATCTTGCTTATGGAGAAGTGGCACGCTGTAAATACTTACAAGTTTGGAGTAGCGGTTTTTGGCATTTTTGGACCCTAGATTCATTGGAAACGGGCCAATGATTCAAATACTCCACTTGTTGTCCATCGCTTTTTGGCCAAATTCCATAGTTTAGGCCTTTAAATTTGCATATTTCTGTTTTTAGGGACTTTCTAAGAATTTTATTTTAGGTTTCATTTTTCTGTTTGGATTATGTTTTAAGATTTTGCTACATAAGTTGTAATGTTGTCTTTTGGAAGACAGTTTTTAAAGTTTAATGAAATTATTCAATTCCCCATTTCCTGTGATTTTCAAAATTCAGGTCATAGAAGACTAATTTTCAGCATCGTAAGGGATCAACGGAACTTAGTACCTAACTTTTTGATTTTCACGCTGCATCACAAGTCAAAATGATTATATGACAAACATTAAGCAAATATAAACTCTCTCAAATTTGTCAAAAACATGAGTATCTCCCTCTATTTTTACAATATAACTACATGTTACTTTTGTGAAGTTATTGTTATATGTTTTTGCAGCAAAGTTTGATATAACTTTTCTTTTTTGACAATGAGAGAGCATCGAACATATCTATTATAGAACCATTTGACCTAGAAGTTTGAGCTGATATGTATGTCCCAACAACAATTTTTATTATTATCTTTGTCACACCTCCACTCGTGAATGTTCTCTGGGCTAGAAGCATGTATGACAATAGCAAGCCAGTTAAATCATTGAAAATACGTCCAACAAACAAGGTAATTAAGCATCAATAATGATAAATCTAATTTAAGCATCAATAATGATAAATCTAATTTATTCTTATTTATTTAGGGGCAAAATAATTAGGTTTGGTGTGAAAAAGAACTTAAATTGTAATTTCCCTTACTAATTTGGGCTAAAAAAATCATCTTCAAAAATCGAGTAATACATTAAAGTTTCATCTTCCTCTTAAATGCCTTAGGTTCAGTCTTACTTACTCTACCCATAAATAGCTTTCTTTATTTATCAATAATTTTCTTATTACATATATAATTGAGGAAATATCAGAACTACTAATCTTTATGCTTTATTACATTATTACTTATTTTTCAGGTGATTATTTATGAATGTGATGCTAAGTGATTAATTAATTAGTTGACTTGTGAAGAGACTCCATGGGCCTTAAAACTGTTGAGCTTGACTGGATGAGTGAGCATATAAGTGGGGTTGAGCCCTTATAATACAAAACCAATTTGGCTTGTGTTAAGGTCCAATCTACACCACTTATATACTACTCTTTGATGTTATATATTTTCCGATGTGGGATTCATTCCTCAACATCTCCAACACTCTCCCTCAAGTGCAACTGGGCCTAGACTAGTTTTCACTTGTCAAACATTCCTTGGCCTATCTCCTTTTGAGGCCCAAGGTCATTAATGGGTAGAGTTTTCACTACTAGCCCAAACTCCACTAAGACTTTAAACACGGGCTCAGGATCTTTTTGGCTGTCAAGCGTTCTTCTGCTCTGATACCATGAAGAGTGAGGGGGAAACCATGATGTATTATTAGATTAGGAGACATATATATACAAATACATTAGGGTTTAGGCTATACATAAGAACCCTTACATAATTACATTTATACCTATACTCATACTCTATCACTCCCTATCAAGTTGAACGGGGCGAGAAGCTAAGTTCAACTTACTACACATATGAAGAAAACGAGGTTTGCTCAATGGCTTGGTGAGCCCATCAATGAGCTGCTCCTGAGAAGTCACATACTGAACCTGCAATTGTTGGTGGGTCACTTGATTACGGACAAAGAAAAAATCAACCTCTAAATGCTTACTGCGAGTGTGAAAAATCGGATTCGCGGTGAGATATGTAGCACTCAAGTTATCACACCAAACCTGTGGAGGCATAGGAATCCAAAACCCAACTTCATGAAGAAGAATACGAATCCATTGAATTTCAAAAGAGACCGAAGCCAAGGAATGTTATTCAGCCTCGGTGGACGAGCGAGCAACCACTTTCTGCTTTCAAGAACACCAAGAAACCGAATTGGGACCAAGGTAAACAATGAACCCTGAGGTCGACTTCTGAGTATCCAAAGAGCTAGCCCAATCAGCATCAGAGTACCCTTATAAAAGCAAAGATGGGGCAACATGAAGAAGGATACCTGACGTAGCAGTACCTCTCAGATACCGCAAAATTCGTTTAACCACCGCCCAGTGTGTAGAAGTAGGAGAATGTAGATATTGAGACACTTTGTTGACAATAAAGGAGATGTCTGGATATGTCAATGCCAAGTATTCTAAGGAGCCAACAACACTTCTGTACTGACTGGGATCAGACAAGGGTTCACCAAGCTTAAGGTGCAATTTCTCCGAAGTACAAGCTGGTGTAGAGATTGAGCTGCAAGTATGCATAGAGGCCCGGCACAGTAGATCCTCAATATATTTCATCTGAGTGAGCAACAAACCCGACAGCAGCCAATGAGCTTCAATGCCAAGAAAATATTTCAAGGGTCTTAAGTTGCAAATAGCAAACTGAGACTGCAAGAAGAAATTATTCGGTCCAAGAACTGCTGATCATTCCCAATGAGCACCAAGTCATCAACATATATCAAGCAAAAAAGACGGATCTTGTCCTTAGTATAGAAATATAGGGAGGTATCCGATTTGGATCCCTGAAACCCAATCTAGCACAAAACATCAGTCAAACACTTATGCCACATGCGAAGATCCTGTTTTAACCCATACAGAGATTTCTTAAGCAAACAAACATGACCTGGAAAGGAAGTATTCACAAATCCAGGGGGTTGTGCCATAAAAACCCGTTCCTCCAGACTGCCATTTAAAAATGCATTGGAAACATCCATATGTATAATAGACCATTTAAGAGACACAGCAGCAGAGAGAATAACTCGAATGGTAGTAGGTTATACCAAAGGACTATATGTTGTTGGGATTTGTCACCGGAAATCACCCGATAAAAGCGGAAGAACGCGATGATTTCTTCAAATCCGTGCCCAGGAGCAGTTGAGATGGAAATTGGAAAAACAAAAATTTAATCACAAGAGATAAATCTCTTACCCGGATTACCTCTACAAGAGATGGATGCAGACTGCAGGAATCAAAGTAGAATCCCTCCTCGTTCACGTACACGAACGTCTAACGAACACCACCCGTGCTAGCGTCGGAAAATCACAAATTCAGGGAGAGAAGGCTAGGTCAAAATTCGGCTATCACTTGCATAACCCCTCGGCCGAAATTCCTAGGGTTTTTTTAACCCTAGGTGGCCAAAATTCCTAAGGGAATTTTGGCCTAAGTTGGCTCCTTCATCTTTGTGGGCCTCCTTCTTTTAATTCAGGCCCAAACCTATTTTAATCAGTCTGGTTTAAATCAATTTCAAGCCCAATTTTAATTTACCCATGTATTTAATATATTACACCAAGTAACATATTATTTACATTTAAATTAAAATTAGTTTGACCAATTAATTTAATCCATCAAATTAAAATTAAGTCTTCACAAAATAAATTCATATGTAGACCTAAACATATGAATATTTCCACCTAGGAAATAATCTCATAATTAATCCAATTAATTATGAAGAGCCAATCAAATATTAATTTTATTATTATGATCAATCCAATTGATCCTTATAATATAATTAATATATATATATATATATATATATATATATATATATATATATATATATATATATATATATATATATCTCCAGAGTGTATACTCCAAGTATACATATGATTCCTTAAGTCGGTGTTCAGTCGCTCAATGTGTACGATCCCGTGGGCCCATCTTTATGTTGGTAGTGGGCCTGTGGCCCACAGACTGCAGTTGGGCTCTAGCAAGCCACTGCAGCCGCCAATTAAGATGGAGATGGCAGTCTAACTGTTATCATAACCCTGTAGTTTAAACTTGTATATCCCATGTCATTGATATCGGTGTCCAACACAGAGGCATGGATTGATCACCCTCTTTTGTGTCCGGACATTTACTTGATCCCGAATGTACTGATGCTCACAAACAAGTTCCAACTTGTTTGGGTGTGGCCACACTCTTATCAGTCACATTCATCAAGAGGCCGGTGATATCTTCTCAGTGGACTATTGAGTGACAAATCCCTTTTGCATATCCATAGCATTGACATGCTAAGTGACATACCCGAAAGTACCCATACTTGGCACCCTATTACAGGCCCTTTAGGCGTACCCCTAAGTATGCGACCTCACATGTAACACCATCATATGGTCAGGTCAAAGGATCCATACAAGTACTACACGAGAATCACTTGTGATACCATACCATGTGGATTTCTCGTTTAGTGGATTTATCCAGTGCCATGCCCTTTTTACATGTACCCATTAACTTGGTTGACATCCCATGTCTAATGAGCGGTAAGACACCACCATACAACCAGATTAATGATAGTCTCCCGTTCCATTCATTCCCATGACTGGAACAGACTACGGATCTATTTATGGTCATATCGTTTACCTTATCCATGGTCTTACTGCCAAGTGCATGACACTTGTCATCATGGATATGGATATGTCTATTGGATACTTCATTTAATATATTACACAAGATAAATATAATAAATGAATTGATGCCTTTATTAATAACACAAATGAGTATAATACATATATCCAATAAATGTATAATATACATACAATGACCAATGCCTCGGGACTAGGGCATTTCCAACATATGTATCAACATAGTCCAACCCAGGACATTGAGTATAGCCTTTAGCCACAAAGCGAGCTTTATACCTTTTAACTGAGCCATCCGAATGCCGCTTGATCTTAAAACCCCACCGACAACCAACCAAATTCTGTCCAGGACAGGGCGGATTAAGCTCCCATGTGCCGTTCTGAATGAGAGCATTATACTCCTCCTCCATGGCCTGACGCCAATGAGCAATTTTATTGGCCTGTGTAAAACTAGCTGGTTCAACATTAGGAATATTAATAATGCTGGAAAATTCTTAGGCTTGGGTGGCAGAGAGCCAGTGAGCAGCTGTGTCATCATTCTTCATGGTGGAGATTTCGGAGGAGAAGTAGTTGGTGGCACGGCCGGCAAATGACCATAAGCAATGAGATTAACAACAATAGACTAACTTAGCAAGGTGTCCAAACCAATTGTGGAATCGGGTTGGGGGGTAGGGCGTGACAATGACGGGTCAGGTTGGCTGGTCATTACTAGAGACAGTTCGGTTTGGGTGGTAGGGATGGTCAGGAGTAGTTCGGACGGGCTAGTCATAACCGGCGAATAAGGTTCGAGTGGAGCTGGTGGTGTTTCGGTTGGACGGGTAGGATGGATAGAGGGCTGACACACAGGGGAGGGCATGGGCGGTTAGATAGAAGGGTAATAAAGCATTGGTCCAGGCTACTCTTTGATCATATATACTACTCTTTGATCTTAAGATCCAATCTACACCACTTATAAACTACTCTTTGATCTTATATATTTTCCGATGTGGGATTCATTCCTTAACATCTCCAACAACTTGAAGTCTATATTTCCCCCTTAAAGCAAGTTATAATAATAACTGCAATTCTTAATTTTCTTTTAGAATTTTTGGGGAAGTTGACGATGACATTTAGGAATAACCAAGGACTTGTGAAAAAAAATTTATTGAAAATTTAGGAATTATATATAGTGATTCAATTATCTTTATATGAATGAATATAATTTCTCCACTTTAATTGACTCCAAGCCAAGTGAAGTGAAAAACATAATGGTTTGAATCTTATTATGAAAATTAGAGTTGAATATCAAAATTGGACTTAGCTTCATATTTTAAGCCCACCCAAAGAACATAATAAATCCCCTTTCAAATTCACTACTTCTGAATCTCTATTGCAATGCGATTAAACTGAAAAAGATATTAAATTTAGCAGCAAAATCCAAAAGCTAAATCAGTTTGAATATCAACTTCATCCGTCTTTAGTCTAATGAAAGTTATTGTTTTGCTAACTTAGCATTTGCAAGTAGTTTAACCTCACAATAACAAAAGCTTGTTCATTATGCTTCTTTTAACAAACAAAACTTTTCAATGCAATTGTCGTATCTTAAAGAAAGAATCTCCAAATTGGTAAGTGTTGATAGCCTTTTAGAACCTACAAATAATTAAGAAGAATATATGGTTTTAGTTTTTGTATTTAGAAAAGAACATTTAAAAAGAAGAAGAAGAAGAAAATCAATCTGACTTTCATTCTCAATGCAATAAGTCGAGTTGGTTCAATTGTTGAAAGGGAAGAAACAAAGAAGCATTTAGATACCAATAGTCCACAAGTTTTATATGCCTTTTTTATGCCAATTTTCCATTGCTTCTCAAAGTCTTCCACACCACTTTAGTGTTGAAGGAAATAGGTAGGGAAAGGGAATATGCATAAAATGCTTGTTACTTTAAGAAATCAAGAGAACATTTATTACTTTTTTCTAAATTTATCACTACATTTAATGTTGATTAAAATATGATTAACAGGTGATTTGTGTTTCGAAAATATTTTATAGGGCTATTTTAGTATAAAAACACTATAATTAAGACATTTTAATGACTTTTTTAATTTATGTGCTAAAAACTAGAATGACATTCCTTTAAGAACGAAGGCAGTAATTCATTTTTGGTAGTCTACCATTTAAACTTGCTCTAAGAGGGAGAGATATATATATACTACCCAGTCAACTAAATCACCTCACATCACATTTCACTTAAGCCAATTATATTTTTTCCAAAATAGATGTCATATTAGAAAATCAAGGCAATTTTAAATAAATTTTTCTCATCTTACTCTTATATAAATTTCATATAATAATTGCTTAGCACAAAAAAGATCAATCAAAGCATTAAATTCTCTCTATTTCACCTATCATGAACTATATAGAACTCAATTATCAAGATGGACCAAATTCCAAACTGAAATTTAATAAGGCCAATTTAGTAAAATAATATTACTTTATAGATATATTAATCATTTTCTTAATATGTGTGCATAAACCTCAAGTGAAATCTAGCATTTTGGAATGGAATGGAGGGAGTAATGAAAACATCTTTATTTATTAATTATCTTAATAATTATTACTTATTCATGAATGTGACGTTAAGTGATTAATTAATTAGTTGACAAATCAAATTATAATAATGACTGCAATTTTTATTTTTCTTTTAGAATTTTTGGGCAAGTTGACGATGATATTTAGGAATAATATATAGTAATTCTACACCAAGGACCAAGACAAATTGCCACTTAAATCATTGCCACGAATATCAAGTTCTTGGAGATGCTTCAACTGGCACATTCCTAAAGAAATATTAATTGAAATGCAAATTGATTATATATTAGTTTAAATGGCTTATGGAAAAAAAAAAATACAGAAAGAAAAGATGATATAATTAATTATATGCCATGAAATGAAGGTACTTTGTCACTAAATATGTCCGATTACTCGGTTCGAGGTTGATCAAACACCCTTTAAGTGACCCTTCTCCCAATTTAATATCCACTTAAGAAAAGCAAAAGCTGAATTGCCTTTGATAACTGACTCATTGATTCTTCCCTCTCTATTTCTCACCACATGCATTCCACTTTCCACTGCTTTCCACATGCTTCTTATTATTTTTATTTAGTTTTGTAAAACTTTAATTAGTGTGATATTTTCGGTTTTATTAAGAATGTGTGAAAGTCTAGTTATACACTTTTTATTTTTCATTTTTCATTTGAGCAAAGTGTTTTTGATATATTAAATCAATTATATAAAATCATTACATTTTGAGTAATAACACTACTTCTCCATCCATATTTGGTACCACATTGCGTTAACAATTTGTCTAGCGTTACCTTACCAACGACAATTTTCTAGCCATGCTTACCTTAGAACCACTATTTCTGCTATCCCCAAAACTCTGCCATAGAATTACTGGGTATCTGGAACAAGAAGCTATCCGCTCATATACAGAATACTTGAAGGACATCAAAGACGAAAAAATCAAAAACGTGCCAGCTTCTGCCATTGCCATAGACTACTGGAGGTTGCCAAAGGATGCAACCCTGGTGGATGTGCTCACAGTGATCCGTGCTGATGAAGCTCACCATCGTGATGTCAATCACTTTGCTTCTGTAAGTATTCAACTAATATTTTGTGAAGACTTATATCAGATGCAATATATAGTTTTAGATATGAATGTTAGAGATGATATAACCCTTTTGTACATGCTGAGATTTGAGACCCCTTGATGCTTGTGGATTCATTTGCAATTTGTTTGTAGATTTATGATAAATAAAGATCGTACATAGAAATGATATATGCATATGCATAGAAATAGAAAAAAAGAAACTTCTTGTGGTCCTAATTTGTGATAATGATACTTTCAAGTATAATGTGATTTCTTGTCTTTGGACAGTTGTCAGTTATTACAATTTTTAGAATAATTCTGCTAGGTGAAGGGGCTGTACACTTCCAATTTGTGAGGTCACACGCTCTTCAAAAAAATAATCTGCTAAGAGCTTCTGTCCATGCCAAATTGTGAAAGGTGCAACTATCTGGCATGACACTGTTCACACTCCACACCAGTGTAATAAAGAAAGCATTTGGACACTTGTTGGAATATATCCTTTGGTAATTTCACAAATTTGTTAGTTCTTTACAACATTCTAATGAACATGTTGAAACTGAAATTAATGTTGGAATGTTGATATTTGTTACATATCTTGACTTGTAAATGATCAAATATTGTTATTGGTATAATCTCAGCTTGTAACAGAGTGTAATAATGTGATTCCATTTGTCCAAAAGCAGAGGTTAGGAAGTTTATTTCAATAGAAAAAATCCAGATGGCACATATAGAACATAATTAAGTAAAATTAACGAATTAAGAACAAGGAAAGATGTAGAAGCATTCAAATTGAGGACACTTTTTGTCTATTCGTTCCAAATTTAGACCACAATCATCCATAGATAAATTATTCATTAGAGCAATCCTGTTCATCAATTTATTGACATTTTTGGCATTTATTCTGCCTCTTCATTTTTCTTTTTGTACCATAACAACTACTGTGACAATTTGCAGACGTTCATTAGGTAAGATATTCAGATCGGATACCACAGGTTCTTTAATTATAAATGTAGGCAATATGAGAGCCTTAGGATTGGGTTTATTCCAAGATTTATACTGATGTTGATAGTGATTCCATGAATCAAACGAAAGTAAAAAAAAAAAAAATCAAGATTAGATAAAATCGAAAGCCAAAACTTTAATTGGGATATAGACAATATATAGAGTTCTAGAGCAAGACTTAATTCATAGTAGTGCTGTAAAATTTCATTTTATTCAATCCAAAACATATTCAACAAAACTTAGGAAACTAACCTTGAGAAAAGGGGAATTACATCATCAATGAAAAAATAGTAGATCTTGTCAATGCTCATCTGAACATAGTAAAACCAAAGTCTTCTCCAGTATGGATTTATGCATAGAATTGCAACTAATGACAACAACACCATTATATAAGCTACACCAAAGCTCACATAGAAGACCTCCATATCAATGATGCTGTTACTGCTTTCTTGACTGAAAGGTGAAGTTGTCACATTTGGTGGAGGCGATTCTTCTGCGGTACAACTTTTTGACAATGGCCAACCACAAAGAAATGGATTCCCTCTATAACTGTTTTCATCAAATGTTGCAAATTGTTTCACCTGGTCTGGTGTCTGACCTGATAGATTATTGTATGACACATTGAAAACAGCTAAACTAGTTAATTGTGTAAGTTGATGGGGTATTGTCCCTTGCAAGTTATTGTGCGATAGGTCTAAGCTCTCAACTTCTTTCAAATTGGAAAATGTTGGAGGGATTCTTCCTGTCAAATTATTGTGGGACAAGTTCATTGCTTTGATAGTTCCAAGATCTCCAATTTCATAAGGAATATGGCCAGTTAAATTGTTACATGATACATCAATTCCAGAAACATAGCTCAAAATTTTTTCTTCATACAAATATGTTTGTCCCTTTATTGTAATCTCTAAAGCCTCTGGTAAACTAAGAGCAACACCTGTCCTACTCCAAAAGCTCGTAAAATTTAAACATGGGAGCATCTGACCAATAATACTGTTGTGAGAAAGATCAATGAAACTTAATTGCTTCAACTTGCAAAGTTCAATTGGAATTTCACCTTGCAAATTATTATATCCCAACACTAGATAACTCAATTTAGATAATTTCCCAATCCCTAATGAAATGCTTCCTGAAAAATTATTATGGCTAAGGTCTAACACTATTAGCTGAAAGCAAGAATAAAATGCATCCTTCAATGATCCTTGTAGCCTATTTTTGGATAGATTGACTATGGAGAATGAAGGGCTAAAGTTGGAAGGTAGACTTGCAGAAACATTGTTATTTGAGAGATCCAAAACATCAAGTTGAGACATATTTCCAATGCATTTTGGTATTCTTCCAGATATATTGTTTTGACTTATATCCAAGAATTGTAAGGCAGTGCTGTTACATAGGCCATTTGGAATCATACCCTTCAATTCATTTTTGGACATATCTAATGCTCCCAATCTTGGAAAGTACACTCCAATTTGTGTTGGAATATATCCACTGAAGAGATTATCAGAGATATACAATTCTATCAAACTCACATGAGGAGTATTTGATAGCTGAAGATTTCTTGAAAGAGAATTGTTGGTTAAGTCTAGATATTCAAGTCTTGTGTTGTTTTCTAGCAACCAATATGGAAACCTGCCTCTCAATTTAAGGCTAGACATGGTTAACCTTCCTAGGTTATGTTGGTGATATAAGAATTTGGGTAATGCACCACCCTCACCATATCCATCCATATATAATTCCCCTAACTGAAAGTTGGGGTTCATATTATGATCCGCTGTGTCTGCATATATTGTATTATTATCAACATGTAAGGATTTGAGTTGGGAAAGGTTGAAAAGTGGAGTGAGTGAAGTTGGGATTTGGAAGAGATTGTGAGAGAGGTCTAGATATTGGAGGGATGTTAAACTCTGCAGGGGAGACGATGATATCTTTCCACTAATTTGATTGTGAGAGAGGTATAATACACGAAGGGATGTCAAATTTGCCAAGCACCAAGGCAAATCGCCGCTTAAATCATTGCTACGAAGATTAAGTAGTTGGAGATGCTTCATTCCTAAAGAATTATTAATTGAAATGAAAATTAATTAATATATTAGTTGAAATGGCTTATGAAAAAAATAAATAAAGAAATAAACAATAAAGAAAGAAAACTGATGATATAATTAATTCTATAGGTGGGGATGAAGGTAGTGATTATGATATTATTAACCACAGAAGTATTAGAGAAGGTAGTGATTGTGCTGCTAAGAAATATTTGAAGAGTATTTGGGTATAAGATTATTTTGGTTTGTTGTGCTGGTGAATTATTTTTTTGACTTAACAATAAATCTTTGTTCTCATATATATAATGTATATGTACTATTTAGTTATGCCAAATATATCTTTCAATTCTTATTAGTTTTGATTCACAATTTATTTTACATAGTTCATGCTAATTATCTCTAGAACTGAAAGATTGTTAAATATTTCCTGTAAAAAGTAGAATTTTCTTAAACTCGAATAGGAAAACTTTATGATTTTTGAAATATTAAAAAACTTAAGACTTATAATATTATTATGGATAAATCATTGAATTTGTGAAAGCAAAATAATGATTTAAGCTAGTTCAACCTCAGATTTATCCTAAATTACTTGATAAATCACTAGAAGTACGACTACTTGACGTAAAAGACCGAAAATTCTAGTATATGCCAAGAAAGTATCCTATAACCTGCCTACTCTACCACTCTCTGAGGCTTTAGAATTTGCTAGAATCAGCCAAACTCAACCATTTCACCGAGTAGTCGGAGACCATTGAATGGGTGTCACTCGAAACAGCTGATATGGTAATTTTCTAATGATTTCACAATATATTCCCAAAATAAAAATTCTTAGTAATGTACCATTTGTTATAACCAAAAAAATAGATAATTCTATTTTTATCATAAAAAAAAAAATTTGGAAACAAATATATATACATATAGAAGAAAATCTAAAAGTATAAGATTTTGTAAAACATATTTTTAAAATTCAACCCAACTAAAATTAGTAAGTGTTGATAGCCTTTCAAAACCTACAAATAATTAAGGTTAGTCAGTTTTTGTATTTAGAAAAGACATTAAAAAAAAAGAAGAAAATGAGCCTTCATTCTCAATAATTAACAAACTGAAAATTGAATTTGCAGATAATACCCTGTATAGTATCAAAGCCTTCAATTTCATTACCTCTTAAGTCCAACTCTTGAAGAGTAAAATGAAAATCAATTAAATGATGATGAAAATATTAGATTATGCCTTAATTAATTAGAAGGCAACCATATCTGGTCCAAATGTAAGAGGTGATCATGAAAATCAATTAAATCCAAGTTTTGTTTGCATAAACTTAATTTACAGCCCCTTCTGTCCAAATTGTTTTTATGGGAGATAATCAAACAACATTCAATATTTTTCTTATCAATTAACCGAAATATAATCTGAAGCTAAAAGAATGATTTCATAATATATTCCTGAAATAAAAATTCTTAGTAATGTACTATTTGTTATAACCAAAAAAATAAATAATTATATTTTTATCATAAAAATAAATTGTTATGTTGATGGAACTCTTTACGGCTTTTAATAAAAGGTTGAAAAGGAAATAAAAATATAAGGCAATCCAATTACTTGTGTGCTTTTTACCCAAAAAAAACAAAAATTTAAATTAAATTTGGACCAAACTATAACAGCAGCTAATCAATAATCTCGTAATTAATTCCGCCATTAACTACAAATTTTTGCTACCTTTATTGTTCATGATCACCTCTTAAATTTGGACCATTTATGGTTGCAGTCCAATTAATTAAGCCATAATCCAATAATTCCCTATCATATCATCATTATGTCAATTTCATCGAAATGTTTGCTTTTCAAGATTTAATAAGAAAGAGAATCTCTGACGTTAATTATTCCATTTAGTTTATTGCCTCTCAAGTATAAAGATTTCAAAGATTGTAAGATAGTGTTGTTGAGATGATTGTATCTTAAATCAAAATAAAAAACAAAATGAACCTTCCTTCTCAATAATTAATACACTGAATATTGAATTTGTAGATTATACCTTGCATAGTTTCAAAGCCTTCAATTTCATTCTCGCAGAAGTTCAACGCTTCAAGAGTACTTGTGAGATTGTTCAACTCTAACAATTAATTAGTAAAATGAAAATCAATTAAATGATGATGAAAATATGTGACAGATATGCATTTGCTTTTCAAGATTTAATAAGAAAGAGAACCTGAGATATTAATTGTTCCACTGAGTTCATTGCCGCCCAAGGATAAAGATTTCAAAGAAGGAAGGCCACTCAAAGATTGTAAGATGCTGTTGTTGAAGTTGTTGTCATTTAAATCAAGCAACTCCAAATTGGTAAGTGTTGAAAGCCTTTCAAAACCTACAAATAATTAAGAAGAATATATAGTTTTTGTTTTTGTATTTAGAAAAGAACATTTAAAATGAAAAAGAAGAAGAAGACAATGAATTAGACCTTCCTTCTCAATGCAACCTGCTATGTTGTTACCCCATAAGGAGAGTCCATTCAATTGTTGAAAGGGAAGAAATAAAGACGCATTCAGATACCAACTATCATAATGATATGTTTCTTGAAAAAGATCAAGAAAAGTGACGTGGCCAGTGGTGGAATTGCATTGAACTCCCCCCCAATTGCAACAATCAGTACCATCCAAACCCCATGAAGAGACCCCATAAGGATTTGGAGGAAAGGAAGATTTGATTTGTAAGAGACCAATTCTCTCATTCTCCAAACAGCATTCACAATTCTCTTTCAATCTTATAATCATAATAATTACTATTATTATCACAATTTCCCTCATCTTCTCCATTTTTTTATATATCAAATCTAACAAAGATTGAATGTGGAAACAACCACTAATAGCTCTCTCATTTATACCCACACTCTATACTAATACCGTGTTGAAAGGGGCCAAAAGTCATGTTTTTATTATTTTATTATTTTTCTTTTTATATTAACGTTTTACTCAATACATTATTATTTTAAGGGTAAATAATTTAACTTTTGTCTCCAAGTCAATGTCCACTTTAATTGACTCCAAAGTCAATGTCTCCCATCACTAAGTAGCCCTACTAAACACGTCATTTGTCTTTTTTTTTTTTTTTTTCTTGGTTTGTTTGTTTTTTTAACCATATTTCTCCTAAAATGCATGTTATCCGTGGGTGCATGAAGAATACCCAACTCATTAGTATATAAAAGAATAAAAAAAGAAAAAGAAAAGGTGACTGTTCTTAAAACTTTTATAATTAAACTGTAATAAGATTGAAATAAAACTAATTAATATTAATAATACATAGAAGTTTAAAGTTAAGAAAATTAGTTGCAAAGGATTTCAAGGCTGGCATGAATTAAAGCAAGGACAACATGGAAATGGAGTTTCATTTCATTTTTTTTTTTTTTTTTTGAATTGGAACAGAAATCTATTGAAATTTACAATTAAATTCAATAAACATCTATATTTTTAAGAAATATAAAAACACACAGATTGGAATTAATCTGAAACCTGTCAGGCATATCATTTCATTAGTCAAATAATTAATATTGTTGTGATTTCTTATGCAAAAAATTCCACAATCGTACTGTGGAAATTAAAGATGTGGGTTTAGTTAATTAAGTTTGTTGCTATCACCATTTTCCAAAGATAGAATTGGAAAATTTTGCATAAAGAAAGCATTTGGGCCACTTGGTGGAAATTCTGCATAATAAAAGCAATTTTGGGACTTAATAATCATTTTAAGTTTTTGACATAAATGATGATATAGTATTAGAGCTTATTAGAATAAGAGTTCGAGATTCGAATTTTGACAATTGTATTAGTTGATTAAATTTTAACCCATGTGAGTCTGTATTGTCTTTGAAAAGTAGTTTTGCCCATCCGCTTGGATTACATGTTGTACATAACACTACAAGCCCATCAGGCATTTGCGTGCAGAAAAATGTTAGAGATAAAAAAAATTAGCTTTTAGTTAAGTTAAAATGATTATGTGACAAAGGGTAAACGGGGCATAACCTCTCTCAAATTTGATTTAATACATAAGTATCTCCCTCTATTTTTAAAATAAAAAATTAAAGTTCAATACCACATATTGAAACTAAAATAGAACAGAGATTAACAATGTGATTTTCTTTTCTTTCCCGTCCAAATTAAACAAATACATAAGTATGATTTATTCCCTTATTAAATTGTAAATCTTATATGAATCTTATATAGGAAAAAAGTAAATTTGACCTGTATATGTACTTTATATTGTACAAGCAAATACATGATTTTACTAATCTGTTTCTAGAATTTATTGTTATTTATTTAGGGGTAAAATAATTAAGGTTGGTGTAAAAAAGAACTTAAATGGTAATTTTCCATACTAATTTGGGGTAAAAAAATCATCTTAAAAAATGGAGTAATACATTAAAGTTTCATCTTTGTGAGCGGACGACCTTTCGCCCGCGAGCGAGCCTCTCTTTAAAGGGAACGATTGCCTCGAGCCGGGATGACAAACTCGGGCGATCCCTCAGGCGTTTGTGCTCGGGAGAAAGTTTAGAACACAACTGATGTGCACTGGGTATTCTTACGTTTGAAAACGGATTTTATGATTTTGAAAAGACGGTTTTAGAAAACACATCAAAAGATATCATCGAGACCATGGTCTCGATAGATAAGTTGTGGAGTCGCCACCCGGTTCAGCTCTACCGGGAAATTTGGTATAGCCGATCCTAAGTGGAAAAGCCACACCTTATGTATAGAGATTCTGGGCAAGGATAGGTTAGTCTACTAAGACTTTGTAGGTTGAATCAATATTTATGATATTTCGAATTGAGTTCAATTTATGTTTGCCTAAAAATTGATTTTAATTGCATGTTATTCTTTAAGCCAAGTTTGCACGATTTATAGCCATTTTCAGATCTAAAATGGGGACAAGCAATCGGGCATGCATTTGAAAGCGGTAAATAAATTCAGAAAGTAAATAAAAATTATTTACATCCCCAAAACAAATATGGCTTCTAAGTCCTATGGGGGTGTGGTACATGGTAAATAAAAATAGGGTGAAATACATGTCAAATCCCTATTAATTACAACCATTCTAGAAAGCGGTAAAACCCTAGCATGCATCTAGTCTAACATACAATCCTAGCCTGCATCCACAAGGGGTTAGTCAAATACAGACCATACATCACACCATTATTGTGACGCAGACCAAATAATAATCTACCGGTTCGTGGGTGAACCGGGTAGACGACTTGGAAAACGTTTTGAAAACGCACCCTGCATGAAATGAAATGTTGATTTTGAAAACATTTTAAAACCGGGTTGGTTTGGCTAGATTTTATGTTAACCGGATTATTAAATTTAGTCAATTTATACGTCATATATATATGCGTGAGTCGGATATCCGGGAGTAGATCCCTTCGTTGTACTGTTCTACAAGTGCTGAAAACAGACCAAAACTAGGTCAGATGTATGTATGCACGCAAAACGAGAAAAAAAGGGGACCCGGATCCATTCTGGAAGTGAGATCAATGCGGATTCCATGTGGGATCCGTGTGGATCTGACTGGAATCCGCGCGGATCTCATGTCCAGAATGGTCGAACCAGAATAATTGAATAAGGAGTGAAATCCGTGCGGTTTTGGGTCGGTTCCGTGCGGTTTTGGCTTGGTTCCGTGCGGTTTTGACCGAAACCGCGCAGATTTCACTTCTGGGTCAGACCAAAATGCAAAAGCAGGGATTATGGGCCAAAATGGTCAGATCCGTGCAGATCTGAGTCAGATCCGCACGGACCTGACCGGAATCCGCCCAACAATGGTCCGAAATACACCGAAAAATCTGCAAAAATTATGAAATGCACGTGAAATGGCAAGTAGAGCACAGAAATGATCAAAGGCCTCAGATTCTACCTCGTTGGTGAGAATGAGCCTTTTGTTTAGCAATTTTGTAGTGATGAGATTGAGTCCGCTAGTCCGGGAACTCCGTTCAAGTCCGAGATTGATGATTCGGTGAATGCAAATGTGAATGCAAGTGCTAGCTTTTTAGTGTGGGTTAAGTGTTGGGAGAACCTATCTACCTGAAAACCCAATTTTTGTGATATTATGAATATAGAAAACACCGATCCCGACCGGGGATATGAATCCGAGATCAAAGACCGGGTTAAAAGTATGTGAAATAATGTGTTTCTATGAAAACCCCGTTGAGAAACAATTTTGGCAGAGTTTCGTTACCTCCAAAAAGTCCTCCTTTCTTCTTCAGAAACTGGTCTGAATTTATAGAAAATCCTAGGGGTCAGGGGCAATTTAGGAATTTCGCCCCTCAGATCAATAATTCTGCAACGGACGCGAGTTCCGCACGGATTTGAGTGAGTTCCGTGCGGAACTCACTTGGTTCCGTGCGGAATCCGCTTGCAGAAGTGGCAGACAACCCACGCTCCCCCAATCAAGCCCATCATGTCTTGTCTGGTGAGTGGAAAGTGAGTTCCGCACGGATTTGAGTGAGTTCTGTGCGGAACTCACCTGGGCGGGACGGAATCCACTTGAAAAACACCCACTAATCTTGTCGGTAGGCTGTCTCCCAAGTGGCCTCAGTTCCGTGCGGAATCCAATGGGATCCGCACGGAATCCACTGAGTTCCACACGGAACTCATTGAGTTCCGCACGGAATCCAGTGAAAATGCACGGAATTCACTTCTAGGTAAAGAAAATCTGAAATAGGTGCCATTTTGAAATTGTGCGCGAAAATAAAGTGTCTGATTTGGGCCTGAAAATAGTGAAAATTCTTGGGAATCGGCCTGATGAACAGGACCCATTTTATTTATGGGCCTCACCCTAATTTGGTCAAAAAATGCCGTTTAGTTCTTCAATTTTGAGTTTTTATGTTTTTAGGGACCTAATTGCAAATTTGTAAAAGTTTTTCCTTTGCTCTGTTATTTCCCAAATTTTAACCCTAGCTTCTAGTAACTATTTAAAGGCATGTAAGACTGGAATTTGGGCAGTTTTTGTTAAATACGAATTTTGCGGAAATATGTCAGTCTAAAATGCATCTTAATTCTACATGAGGATGATCTCAGACTGAATCAGGAATTCCACGGGCGAATTGCTGCACAAAGGGAGTCACCAAGAGGCCATACCAAGGGTATGATTCATCACTGACCCCGAGATCCGAAATTCCCGCGCTCACAATCTTCCTCCTAAATCCATTAGTTTCAATCTTACTGTTACTCCACCCTTAATTAGCCTTTACAGTAACAATTTTAAGCATTAGCCTAAACTGTTTACAGATTATGCATAGAAGATGCAATTATGTATCCAATGGCAACTTCAAAAAGGAAAAGAGACTGCAACAAATAATGAAGCTAAATGTGATGTATGGAATATTGGAAAATTTAGAATATGTCTGACACACTATATATATGTAACTGGGTTCCCACTCTATATAAGATATTATAAATTTATTGGGCAACAATGGAGTTTGTAGTGAAATAAATTTTACTACTGAAAAGCTCATCCAAAAGTTGTTGAAAAAAAAAATTTACTTATTATTTACATCTCAATTTAGATGGTGAATTAGAGGTAGCAAGTATTTGGTTCATTGCTAGTTATAGCCATACTCGATCTTAGAAGCTGGATTGATTCTTTATGGTTTATAACATAGTTTTTGAAGGATCCCTTTCATTTGGAAATGAACTTTTCTGAATTAAGGCGTGTTAATTTCTGATTCCGATTCCTATGCTGGATAATCAATTATTAAACTGGGTTTGACCAAAAGAGATTATGTATTACTGAAATAAAAACATTACTCAAACAAACGTTAAGGAAATTATGAGAATGTTAACGACAAAGTATTAGAGAAGGTAATGTGCTAAGGAAATTTATGGACAAATGAAGGTCTGTCACAGAATTCAACATTCCTATTTCAGCAGGTATCAAACCAGAAAGTTGGTTCATATGAATATAAAGAACTGGCAAGTGTGTCAAATTTCCAATGGAAGGTGGAAGAGAACCTATAAGGAAATTGTTTTATAAATCAACATACTAGAGAGATGTTAACATCCCGATTTCATCGGGAATTGAATCTGAAATCTTATTGATAGGCAAGTCAAGAATGTTGAGGTTGGATAGATTTTCAATAAAAGAAGGAATGTTGCCATGAAGGAGTTGTTGCTAAGATTAAGATGATAAGATAGGGAAATGAATGGGAAGCTGAAACTTTGAAGCAAACCTTTTAAATCAGAGTCCTTAAGGCTTATATTGGTGACAATTCCTGCCTCATTGCAGTGAATTCCATACCATTTTTACATGATTCAGTTGAATTCCAAGAAGACAGGAATGATTAGCGCTTTGAGTGTCAAGAGAAGACTTCCATTTTAGTAGAGCATCTGCTTCTTCTGTTACTCTATTATCAAAAGTTGCAGCAGTAAGGAAATCAAAGGATAGAACAAGTTTGAAGAACAGTGAGGCTGCCATTTTAAGGACAAAAGAAGGTGTTTCTGACAAAGAACAGTTCAACTCAAAACAATGAATAAGAATTGTAGAAGATTAGAATAAGAATGAGACTTAGGGAAATGATACTACTAATAATGGCAACTGTAGAACAAGGTGTTTACACTAAAAGGGTAATACCCTCCCTAGGGCACAGCCCCTCACACTCACAGCAAACAGCTAGAAGAATCAAAACAAAAAGATATGTCTGCCCATCCTAGCCACTCCTCAACTCATTTAATACCCCTGCACACAAAGGAAAAAATAACACCCCAAAATTACCTGACAAAGCACACACAGAGTAATCAGTTGCCTTCCTTCCCTTTTTCTCTTCTCTCATACACATTCCATATTTTAGGGCCATAAGACATTTGGGCTATAATGGGCTTTTGCTTAACACTGCTGCCCGTGTGAGGAGCAGTCTTGTCCCCAAGACTGAAGTATGGAAATTGGGCTGTAATCACAATCTCATCGTCCCAAGTTGCTTCCTCCTATGGTAACCAATGTTTTATTTCTTCCCCATTCCTTATTATCATGCGCTGCAATATGATTCTTTTGGGTTGAATAGTATGTTCCAGCTCCACCTCAAATCCTTCTGAAAGCTTGGGTTCTATTTGTTGAGGCTGCAATGCTCATTTAAACATGGAAATATGGAAAGACCGGATGAATTCTTGAACTCTCTGATGGTTGCAGTTCATATGCGATGTCTCCCACACAATGTTTGATTTGAAATGGCCCATAAAAACAGGCTGCCAACTACTGATTGACTCTCCGAACTACTGATTGCTGTCTATGGGGCTGGAGTTTTAAGTAAACCCAATCGCCCACCTCAAACATCACCTTTCTCCTATGTTTGTCAGCTTCTTTCTTCATAGCCTATTGTGCTCTTCCCAAATTGAATTTCAGCTGTTTCAACACTTCCATTCTATCCTCTAACTCTCTCGCCACCCATTCAACCTTAATTTCTCTTGAAACATATTGTAATGGAGTAGGAGGCTTCCGTTCTTACGCTACCTCAAAGGGAGTCATTCTCGTTGAAACATGATAAGTGGTGTTGTACAAGTATTCCGCCCACAGAAGCCAATGAGCCTATGTCCGGGGTTGCTCTACTGTAAAACATCGTAAATAAGCTTCCAAACAGCGATTTGTGACCTCCATTTGTCCATCCATTTCTGGATGATAGGCTGTGGACAGGTGCAATTTAGTGCCCTGCTGTCTGTACAACTCCTGCCAAAAAGAGCTCATGGGATCCCGATCACTTATAATGGATTATGGAAACCCATGCAATCGAACCACTTCCTCCACAAGCAAATCAGCCGCAATCTTGGTCGTGTAAGGGTTTAAGAAGTGCAAAGTGAGCATACTTAATTGGTCCACCACAACCAATATAGCATCGAACCCCTTGGATTTTGGCAGCCCTGTGATGAAATTGATGGATACTTAATTCCAAACAATCTCTGGAATATGCAGTGGTTGTAGGAGTGTGAGCGGACGACCTTTTCGACGGAACGCAAACTCCCTTTCGTAAGGGGCGCCTCGATTTCGGGCAAACCCCTCCCTCGCATGTGGTTTTTATTATGGAAATTTGTTTTTAGAAAATTAGATTGTTTCGTAAAGAATCGAGACCTAAATCTCGATAAAAAAGTGCAGGAATCACCACCCGGCTCAGCTCAACCGAGAAATTACAGTGTAGCTGAACCAAAGCGGGAACTGCCACACTTTTCAGAGATCTATGTTCGGACAAGTCCCTTATTTCATATCTAATCAAAATAAATATGGCCAATGTTCTATGATGACACTTTCAATTTCTAAAAATTTATTTTATTGAATTGAAACATACGGCGTGCACACAAATAAAGATAAAGTAGTAAATATATATAAATTATTACAACCCAATCGAATGAAAATAAAAACTCTCGGTCTCACGTTACAAGCGCCTAGAATACACGAGAATCCAAAAATTACAATCGCCTAGAATACACGAATTAAGCTATAAATTACATTAAGAGTAAAAATAAAGAAATTAAAGCTACAAAACAAATGGTTAGCACAGTTTATAGCACACCACAAATTGGACTCAAATAGGACAAAATTAAAGATTTTATAGATCGGGGGAATGCATCTAGGGGGATAATCGGGTCGGCTCGGCTAGCCGGCCCGACTAGACCTGGAAGACATTTTGAAACGTCCTTGTATTTTGGTTTTGTGAGAAAATCGTTTTGAAAACATTTTTTCGGTTTAATTTAATTTAACATGTGAAGTGGGTCGGTTTTCGGGAGAATCGGGTCTCCGTCGTGGTATTGTTCTAAATGCAATTTCACTGGAAATTAAATCTAAGGTAGTGAATGCACACAACAAAATTCATTTTTGGTGATTTTCTGTTTTTTCTGAATTTTTAGGATTTTTATGAATTTTTGTGATTTTATTAATTTTTATGGGTTTTTCCGGATTTTCTGCTTCTGGGCGAGCACTACAATCGTGTGACTGTATCTCACCCTTAAGCAGAAATCGCCAAATTTATTGAAATGAAAAGGTAAAAACCGGGGAAACTTAATAACGGTCGTACGACTATAGTCAGAATGGCATGACTGTAATTATTGTCGTGCCTCTGTTCTTTGTGATAAGAACAGTCGTACGACTGTTCTTAATTTCCATAAACAGCAAGCCAACAAGAAAAATGAGTTTTATGTATGAAAATCAACCAAAACACCCAGAAAACACAGAAAAATAGGGGATTGTGGTATGTTTACCTCTTTGGCACTGATCCACCGTAGTAATGACCCCTGGCAATGCACCAATGCACTTCAATCGCTTCTTTTTCTTGGTGAGTCAAGGTTGCAAAATGGGTCCGAAATTCTCCAAAATGTCAAGGATTTATGTAAATCTAAGGTCTGAAATTGATTTGTGCTTTCTGTGACAAGTTTAACCTACAATTTCTAGTTGATTTTAGGCTCTAACACTTTGAAATTAAAAAGAAAAGAGTAGAAGCAAGGATGAAGTTTTTGGGTTTTCTTTTTTCTCTTTTCCTTCAATTTCTCTCTCAAGTTTCTCTCTCAATTATTTTCTGCCAAAAGGTCCTCTCTTTCTTACTGGTTTCTACCTCTTATCCTTCCCTTGCTTCTCAAAGTAAATGAGCATTAATTGCTCCTGATTTTTGGCCAATTTTTTAAGTGAGAGGTATGGGCTCTACAACCTGCTCCGATCGTACAGTCGTACGATTGTAATTTGAGTTATAGTCATACGACTGTAACAATGCCCCCACAACTGTAATTACAGTCGTGGTAGACACAGCTTTTTTTTTTTAATTTTTATAAAGGGTCTGAAAAATTCTATGTTCACAGGCTGCCCCTCGTGTAGCCAAAATCCGATTTTCGGTGCGGATTTAGGTAAATTCTAAAACTTGGCGGACTCAACGGACTGAGACTGAATTTTAGGTTCCTTTTTAAAGTCGTGGTGGACTAAAATTGTTGAAATGTGTGACGATCTGGTATGACTTGGCATACAGGATGCGTCGAAAATGCAATTTTGTGAAATTGTACTTATAGTGGATGAGGCGGACTGCAAAATCACTGAAATATCTTCCCGTGGGGAGTATCAAATATTTAGTGATAAAATAGGGTTTATGAAATAAATAAGAAAATAAAAGAATATTATTATTATTATTTTTCCTTTTTCCTTTTACAATCGTACGACTGTATTTGAAATTCAACTATAGTTGTACGACTGTAGATGAAGTATAGTCGTACGACTGTACTTCGCGGGCAGAAAGAATTAAAGGGGTGTTTCCCCCCTCCCCTTCGTTTCTCATCTATTAATCTTTTCCATTTTTTCTCTAAAAAAAACCGATCCTCAAACTTTTGATTTCAACAAGATGTTGAAGAAACTCGGGAAAAAGTTGAAGAAACTCACTACAAATCAGATCCAGGGACCCAGTAATGTGCAGGATATTCCATTTGTTAGCGTCGCGGACGGATACAGGCACCCTCGCTATGTGGACCACTTTGGAGTCCGTTTTGGGTCGGAGATCTCTATCTTACTAGAGATGGGCTCCTATTTGTCGTCACTTCAGGTTGGTATCCGAATCCGAGCCTTAATTTTGAATTTTTCAATATTTTTCCATTTGAGTTTTTTTTTATTTGATTTGCATGATTTACTACTTTCTGGGTGAATTGATTGAGTAGAATGCATGTTAGGAGCCGCCTGTAGTTCATAGGAACAAGAATCTAGGGAAAAACGAGTTAGAAAATGTGAAAAATTGATTTGGCCGAAATTCTTCCCGCAGGGAATATGAACACTCGTACGAGTGTGGGATGAACACTCGTACGAGTGTTCCTACAGTCGTATGACTGTACTACAGTCGTATGACTGTAGTTGCCATTCCACTCTCTTTTTTTTATGATGATGATTAATGATAAATATTATGAT
Source organism: Euphorbia tirucalli (assembly GCA_039660915.1). NCBI lineage: Eukaryota > Viridiplantae > Streptophyta > Magnoliopsida > Malpighiales > Euphorbiaceae > Euphorbia > Euphorbia tirucalli. The sequence goes on along the minus strand of CM077634.1, from coordinate 9,530,419 downwards.
ATATGCATGCTTTTTTTATGATGATGATGATTAATGATATATATTATGATATATGCATGCTTTTTTATGAGTTAATAATGATGATGATTATGATTAATGTGATAATTGTGCAAAAATTAAATGTGTATTCATTGTACTTCCTGAATGTGTAGGATAGGGAGATTTCTTGCTGTGGAAATCTCTCTCTACCCTGGGTCACCTTCCCGAGTCTGTGAGGGCCTGGGTTAGGCTCTTGGGCTTAGAGACATTTATTCTTTCACTGCCGGAGAGTACTCCTCATACTACTCATGCCGTGATGACGGAATTTTATGAGAGGTGGGTCTGCACCACCCACACCTTCCATCTCCCGATAGGCGAGTTCACTGTCACTCCCTCAGATTTTGCTGCGATTAAGGGTTTTGGGTCTGGCGGGACCCCGATCGGCTTCAATTGCTACCTGACCTGGCATCAGGTGGTGGATGACTACATCAGCAGACTGATTGGCTGCACCCCCGAGAAGGGGAAGATTTTATGCTTTAGGGTAGAGGCTTATTGGGCTGCTCGCCCAAACCCTTCGGAGGAGGACGTGGAGAGGTATACTCGGGCTTACATGCTCATTTTGCTATCCTACACACTATTCCCCATCGAGCAGAGTACTTGTGACATGACGCTGCTCCCTACTCTGGTGGATTTGGCTGCCTTTCCCTCTTTGGATTGGGCCCGAGCTACGTTGGGGCAGCTATACTATGGACTAGACCTGTGTGCTAGGGGGAGGCAGCAGGAGATATTAGACTTTTGGCTCAGCCTACTGGTAATACCTTTTTCTCCCTTTTTTTGTTGACTCTTTTACTAATTGCAGATTTGGGTATTCAAGCATCGCATCCTGGAGCCACCGGAGTTGAGAGATGTGCAGGGTGAGGATCACTCGACTGTTCTGTGTTCCTGGATGCAGGGATGGCAGGGCATCGGTCGTGATCTGAGGGAGATCCGATAGGGTCTTCAGGAGGTCTCCTGGCAAAGGGTAAGCAAACAAATTCTCGTTAGCAAGAAAAAATTTAATTTAGTATTTACTTACTTGTTCTGAAATCTTTGTTTCTGTGATTGTGTTGTTGTAGCTTGACCACTTTCCATGGCAAGGTCAGGGATCCTTGCCTCCTGTTATGCATGTTTCTTTATGGTATGATGACCGTAGGCTTGTCCTGGAGTGCCCTATGTCCCAGGAGTGGTACCTGGGTGAGCATCTCCATCTGGATGACCATGTAGACGGCCCTATTGGCTGGCTTGTTCCTCCACCGCTCCCTTGCTCATTATTTTGGACTCACTTTGCCGATCCTACTGAGGACCCGGATATTTTTAGGGACGGATACAGAGCTGACACCGTTGATGGCGACTATCCGGCTTTCATCCGCGAGTGCCTGTTGCCCGTCCAGGGTAATGCATCGGCGGCTCCTCCCAGTCGTCAGGTATTTATTTACTTATTATTATTATTTTTTATTGTGTCTAATATCTTTTCATTTACAGGTTAACAGGCACAAAGGGTCGAGTTCTGCTTAGCCGTCTGGTCCAGTATATGAGGGCGCTGAGACCGCCACTACTGGAGGGCATGCCCCTGTTTCGGAGGAGTCATCCTGTGCTTTCCAGCGGTGCTGCGACGTCTACTTCTCAGGCTGCTGGAGTGGTAAAGGGTCAGCTAGTGATGGAGCTAAGGAGCAACTTCAGTCTGATAGGGCTAGATGGCGGCTATGCTTATAAGGAGTTGCCGATTCACCATGAGCGGCTGCTTACATTTGCCCCGATGGACACCACTCATGTAAGTCTTCTGTGTCCTTTTTTTTCTTCTTTTTTTTGACACTCTTGTATGTTCTAGGTCCCTCGGGCTTAGGTGCAGCATATAGCCCATCAGTATTTGGGCTTGGAGGCCTTTATGGTTTAGGAGAACGCTGCTTGGGTGTTAAGCATTCTGTTGTCCCTGTTTTATCACATGATTTATGCAATGCATGAATGAATATGTATGTATGCATGTTCATTTTTATTGTTATTTTGTAGACTCAGGTGCAGATGCTGCAGGATCAGGCTAGGCAGGCGGCAGCTTCCGAGGCTCGGGCCTTGGCTGCGACACATTAGCTGACCGGGGTGCGAGCTGACCTAAACCGGGTTTAGACTAATTTGAACCGGGTACAGGAAGACTTCGATACTTATAGAGCGGTGCATCTGGGCGAGTCTGAGTCATCTGAGGATGAGAGCTAGATGGGGTGTTTTGTACTATACATTTTTTTTGCATAACATTCTAACTGAGCTTCACTTATTTATAACATGAACTTTATTTTCATTATCGTGGGCTTGGATGCAATAACCTGCTAATGGATGTTTATGTGTAATGGCACGATGTATGCGATACGAACGTCTAAGTAGAATATCAAACATGCATAATATCATTACGATGACATCACAATGAGTACGATAGAGAAATTATCAGTGACTCCGGCTTTAGACATCACCCTCTTCTTGTTACCAACACGTCCTCTCGGTTTTCTGTGTCAGAAATTTTCTCTTTGTAATGATTTTTTTTTAATGGTCTAAGAGTCCTGCGCGAGCATTCCAGCCGGATTGATCTCTCTGTATTGATCCGTTTTGAGATTGGAAAGCACACCTTGACAATGTTCATCAGAAGTCGTGACAACATTGCTACTGATGACATCCAGTGGTTTGGCCTTTACCTGCCCCTAGTATTAGAGGTTTGTATTTGGGGTATAAAACACTGAATCAGATATGGTTCGCTACGCGCTGTCACCCGTATGTGGACATTGACATGCAATGACATGATAAGTGCATATTGAACATCAAAATTGAATATAAAGCATCTACGACATAATGAATATGGATGCATTAGGAAAATCCAAAGTGTGGCTCTAGTTTTGATTGATGACCCTTCAAATTACCAATATGTCCTTTTGGTTTTCTACATTGGAGGATTTTTTTTTTTTTTGCTAACATAAAGGAAATCATAAGCAGACTGTTCTTTGGACTTACCCTTGTTTTCCTCCAGACAATGTTTGTCCAGAATTTGTAGCATTGCTCCAATATTTTTGTTGAAGTCCACTAATGCACCACCAGGATAGAAGAGAAGTGGTGTGGGATAAAAGAGTATTCTCAATCTGGTACAAGTTGATGATAAACAAAAACTGATTGAAACAGTGCCACAACCATTTGCTCCGTCGTCCTTCTGGTGATGAGAAGATGCAGAAAAGTGCGATATTGGACAGCATTGGGGTTCAATTTCTTGTTAGAAACCATTGACGGCAAAGAATAAGGTTTCAAAGAATCAATTCTAGAGAGAAGAATAAACGGGCAATTCATCAAACAAGTGTTCGAGCCCTATATGTAAACGGAAGGGAAAGGGTGTTGAAGGTATGGATGAAGATCGAGATGGGGAGTGTTTTGTGGTTTGAAAATATAGGAGCCCAAATCTTTCATAGGTTGTTTGAAAATGAGAAACTCCAAATTTTTCACAGAAAAGGTGCGAAAGATCCGGTGGCGATGGAAATTGAGATGGTGAGTCATTCCCGTGTTAACTGTAGCTGCCATATGAGAGAGAAATTCTTCCATCTGCACTGATTTTTTTTAAAGGAACTAAATCCAAGCCACAGCCACCTCTTGGTTTTCCTGATGCATTCAAATTCGTGCATGTCATGTGTGCTTAATATGCCTTTTTGGATGAACAATGCATGTATAATGTCATGTGCATAGGAATGTCATGCAAACAAGATTATACATGCACTACAACCACGGAATGATTCAGAGTTTTACAATAAGGTGGATGCTGAAGGTCATTTGAATTTCTTAGTGGTTGGTGCTTTGGATAAGTTTGGGTTTTTATCTTCGAGGTTTTGGTATAGGGTGCTTTCTTGGGTATGGAATTAGGCTTACAGCTTCATTTTTGGGATCTACAATGAAATATAGCAATAGCCTTGGGTTTGGAATAATTTAGTTATTATGTGGGTTGATCAAGTTTACACTTTTGGGTAGGATCAAAAGCATTTTGGACCATGATTTGAAAGGACCGATGATCTGGGTAGGTAAATGGCTCGGCAGAGGTAATGCCATCCCATTACTTATTTCTCGCTCAAGCTCACTTTTCAAGAGGGGGTTCAATAAGAGATAGATTCACTTTTAGGTTCCCCACAATACTCAGAATGATGTCATGCATTTTGATATTATGTGTGTTGGATATGTCGTTTCAGATGGTCAAATGCATGCATAATGCCATGTACAAGTAATCATCACATAAGTAAGACGAAATAAATCTCATTGCATTCATGATGAATTCAATACATCCCACAAACAAAATGAGTCCCTTGTAAGAAGGGAGTCTCCAAGAGGCATTGATCTCATAGAATCCGATTATTTTCCGATTGTAAGAAGGGAGTCTTTAGCATCCTCGACCCACTCTTATCAAACCAGACCCTGAAGTTCTTCATCATATTCCTCTCCTCGAGAGACTTGAGAAGTTTCCTTGGTGGTCTCCTTGATTGCCCCTGGTCATTTATCAGAGAGAGTAGAGGTTTCCAATTTGCCATCGTCAACTAGCTTCTTGATCTCCTTTCTTAAAGCAAAAAAATCATTGGTCCGATGTCCTCTTGCTACATGATAGCTGCAGAAATTGTTCTTTTGTGCTTTTTCCGGCTCTACAAATGGTCTGATACTCTGCAGCAAACCCTCCTTTCTGCATCTGAGGAATAGCTTGCTTAATGAGTTAGCCCATAGAGAAATGCCTTTTCAGCTACCCCCAGTAGGTGGGTTTTTGGTATGCCATGGAATGGAGTCGGTGCCAACATTCGTCTTAAGGGGCCTCTTCAGTTCTATTTCATCAGTCAGCCTTGGCAAACCTGAATCTTGGTGAGAGGTCCTTCCAAGGTGTCGAGGGTGAGTGTTAGCAATCTGGGCATTTTGTTTCTCGCTAGCATCAGTATTAGAGTCTGAGAATATCGTATTTTTCATTTTCCCTTCGAGTTCTACCACTTGTGCTTCCAATTCGGTGCACTTTGCTGTCATTCTTTCTACTCTGTCAAGATCACCTCCCAGCACTTATCTGTTAGAGATTGTGCCCTAAGCCAATGCTGGATTATGTAAACAATCTTCTTAAGTCATTAATAAAGACTTATTTTATCATATCTATTTGTATGTTAGTATTTATGATAATGCATCCATGAATTAATTGTGTAGTTCTAAATATCCCTAGTCGATTGTTATTATGGGAATAATAACAAACTAAGACTAGTGTGAGTGATAATAGATATTCATAAGATGAATATAGTGTATAGAGATACATATTATACTCACGGGTAATATGTTAGAGAACATGTTACTGGAGACCCACTATGAGATCAAGTTCATGGTTATGTGTCACAACTGATCTTGATTATAGTAGTGTCATTAGCTGATTCCTTTGACCTGAGGTCACCATGGATTCCGGGATGAATTCATGTTGTGCTTTGACGCAGTCAAACGCTGCTTGTAACAGAGTAGTTATAAAGGCTGTGATTGGGTACGATATGACTCATGCCTTGGGATGTGAGTGACAGATATGGGATTTTGTCCCTCTCTATCAAGAGAGCAATATCACTGGGCCCCTCGATAAGTAAGACTGTTAAATGCATGGCCGTGCTCAGATAATTGATAAGAGTATCAATTGATTTGTTAAACAGTCCGCTTTGAGATCGAGAAAGCATATGATTAATTTATATAAGATTGACAAGTGTACAATGTCTCATAATTAATCATGATATCAAGAGACAAAAGGGAATATGACACATTCTATAAGTAGGTTATTGGATCATTCCAATCATATGAATTGAGTGGTCATAATGGCTTGCTAGAGTTCGCTTATGACTTATGAGGGCATTATGGTAATTTCCTCATTACCAATTTATATGATCCTACGGGGTCACACACAAAGAGCAAAATGAGATTCACTTAATTCAGGGATAAATCATTATGAGATAATGATTTATTATTGATGAGAAATTAAATATATATAAAGATATATATTTACATGTATATGTGTATATATATGTATGTATGTATGTAAATATTAATGAGATTAATATAGCATAAAGTATGCTAATTATATTATATGGAGATATAATTAATTTTACATACATAAGTGTGTATGATGGAGAATTGATTAAGTTTAAGATTAATTGAGAATTAATAAAACTTACGGGGGCTTATTTATAATTATAATTAAGTATGGGACTTAATCATAATTATAGGCTAGTATTTAAGCATCCTTATGCAACCCTAGCCACCATAACTTGAGAAGTTGCAGAAATTTTTCAGCCTCCTCTTCTCCTCCTTGGCCGAAAATCCCCTCTCCATTTACACAAAGTTTTTTGAAATTTTGCTTCTCTCATTTCGAAGAATCGTTCTTCAATCTCGACGCTAGCACGTGGTGAGTCAATTGCTCGTTGTGGATCAATTGTAGAGGGAATCTATCTTGGTTCCTTGATCCAATCTTGTGGTCATCAAGAGGTAATCATTTAACCCTTCCTTTCAATTCAATTCAATTTACATGGATCCTGGTGGGAATGAATCGTTTTATTCCGCTGCATATTTGATTTTATGCGATTGATTCCCAACAGTGGTATCAGAGCCACTTGTATTTTGATTGAATTGGATTTGTTGTTTTGATTGGATCAAAATTGTTGTTAGGGTTGTATGATCTTGATTTAGGGTTCTATGTTATTGTGAATAACATTTTGGAGTTGATTTGGAAGTTAATCATTATGAATGATTTGTTTTTCAATTGATTTGGATCATTGATGGGCTAAAAATTTCTGGAATCAGCTTGTTGGCACGCCGGCGTGCTGGCTTGGCACGGCGTGCCAGCTGTAAATTGTTTCCTAAACTGAAACCAGAATGTTGGCACGCCGGCGTGCCAACTTTGGCACGACGTGCTGGTTGGCACGGCGTGCCAACTGGAAATTTCAGATTGGGCTGTTTTGGCATGACATGCTGTTTTGTTTGACAAAATGCAACTTAGAAGCAGTTTGGTGGCACGACGGCGTGCTGGTTTGGCACGCCGTGCCAACTTGAAAAGTTCAACTTTGGCACGACGTTATGCTCTTGGCACGGCGTGCCCCTTTTGTTGCTGCGCGCAGCATTGGATGCTGCAATGCTTGACTCGTCGTGCGACAATGTTTGACAGTTTACCCTTTTTCGTTTAAGTGTAGAAATTGTTTCTGCAAATTTACGAACTTTCAAATTAATTAATTCTAATACAATGAGATTGTATTATACCGCTTTGAACCCTAAATGTTTTAGATATAAAATTATTGTTGATAATTTTATGCATGGTGTTACGGTATGGTTTTGGACCCCGTGGATGTTTTATTTTGATTATTGTGGTTTTATATAAATACGACCTGCGAGTCGTTTGTATTTATGTAATTCTAATTTACTAGTAAATTGTATAGGATGTAATTTTTAATATGTAATTTTTATTTTACTAGAAAATTGTATAGGATGCAATTTTGTAAAATATAAATCCATGAGATGGTATTACGAGGCAAAGACACGAAGGCGGATCCAAGAGGTGCGGCGGTGCAATAACCATATGATGGTTGCTACCACCTAGGATATGACCTTGTTGATTTTCATATTGGCCTATGAAAATCAATGTAGATGTAAACCATACCATAACACGGTTCGAGTCATATGCATGCTTTGTTTTGTTTTAGATGTCATGTGATGCCATGCTAGATATTACATATGCATGTTAGACTCAGTATGCCATAAGATGCCATGCCTAATTAATATTAACTATGATTAATATTAATGCCATGATATTGTATAAGATACAATTTAATCACAGGATTTAATAAACCCTAAATAGACTTAAGAAGTTTATATTTGCCACCCAATTACGTATAGCACTAGTGAAGTACTATGTTCGCATCATGGTAGCTCGCCAAAGCGGGTATGCATGTTGTGACCTTAGCGAAGCGATAATATGAGAAAAAGTGGTTCTCATTGTGTTGTAATTGGTTTAACAAAAGGGTTAATCAAAAAGGTGTTTGAGCCCGAGGCAAAGATGAGATGAGTAACATACAAATTAAAATATGATATAAGATATCATACATCTCATAAATTAAAAGAGTTACATAACGATGTAATTGACATAGTGATATCTACCAAAATTATATTTAATCATAGGGACATGCCAAAGCTGTGCTATGGTTAAGTATGGATTTTGGATCTTTACCCACTCAAATATTTTAAAAGGTTTTATAATTTTAATGGGAGTTTAATTCTCTTATGTAATTGACTTTGCATTATATTTTGTTGTAGATAAATGGCTAATACAAGTAATCCCGGTTCTATTCGATCGATCCTTGAGAAGGATAAACTGAATGGAACAAATTACCTGGACTGGTATCGCAACTTGAGAATAGTTCTCAAGCAAGAGCGAAAACTATATGTTCTAGATGGGCCTTTGCCCGCAAACCCTCCACCCACCTCAGCTTCAAGAGCTGAAAAGGATGCTTTTCACAAGCATCAAAATGACCAAATTGATGTACAATGTCTCATGCTCGCTCCGATGGTTCCGGAGCTTCAGAAGGATTTGGAAACATTTGAGGCATACGAGATGTCTCAACAGCTTAAGGAAATGTTCTAAAAGCAAGCGAGAAGAGAAAGGTATGAAACCTTGAGATCTTTAGTTGGGTGCAAAATGACCGAAGGGAGTTCAGTAAGCACTCACGTTTTAAAGATGAAAGGGTACATCGATCAACTAGAGAGACTTGGTTCACCACTCAGACCTGAGTTGGCGACGGATTTGATCCTGAATTCTCTTCCCGAGAGTTACTCCCATTTTGTCATGAATTATCATATGAATGAATGATATGGACAAAATGGTTAGCGAATTGCATGGGATGCTAAAGAACGTTGAAGTGACCATTAAAGAGAAACCAAGCTCTAAGGGGATCCATATGGTGCAAAAGGGTAGGATCCAGAAAAAGAAGGGCAAAGCACAAAAGCCCAAAGAGTTTGGGAAGAAGGCTCAGAAGCCCAAAGCTGCTGCTAAGGCAAAGCCTCCAAAGGAAGGCAACTGTCATTTCTGCGATCAGCCTGGTCACTGGCGCAGAAATTGCAGGCTTTATTTGGAGGACTTAAGGAAGAAGAAGAGCAGTGAAACCGCTAATCAAGGTATTTATGTTATTGAAATACATCATTCCACTTCTGTTTCTACTTCATGGGTATTAGATATCGGTTGTGGTTCTCACATTTGTATGAATGTGCAGGGGCTTAAGGAAAGTAGAAAGCTCAAGAAGGGCGAAGTGGACTTCCATGTTGCAAATGGAGCTAGAGTTGCTACTTATGAAGTTGGCTGCTACGAGCTCAAGTTGCCAAGTGGACTTACTCTTTGTTTGAATAACTGTTATTATGTTCCTAATTTGTCTAGGAATATTATTTCTGTTTCATGTTTGGACAAAGGAGGTTTTAAGTGTATTATTGAGAATAATTGCTTATCACTTTATAATAAAGACTTATTTTATGCAAATGCGGATTTACATGATGGTCTTTATTTGTTAAACCTTAGTGAAGGTAATAATGAGATTGTATATAACATAAATACCAAAAGGATAAAAACAAATGTTTTAAATCCTACTTATCTCTGGCACTGTCGTCTAGGACACATTAATGAGAAATGCATTTCAAAACTCCATAAAGATGGAATTTTGGGCCTAGATGTTTTCGAAACATATGATACATGCGAATCTTGTTTAATGGGTAAGATGACCAAGAGTACCTTTACTGGTCATAGTGAAAGGGCTAGTGAGTTATTAGAACTCATACATACAGATGTATGTGGGCCTATGAGTACATCTGCTAGAGGTGGTTTTCAGTATTTCATTACGTTTACTGATGATTTCAGTAGATATGGTTATCTATATCTAATGAAACATAAATCTGAATCCTTTGAAATGTTCAAAGCCTTTCAAAATGAAGTACAAAACCAACTTGGCAAGACAATTAAATCACTAAGATCTGATCGAGGTGGTGAATATTTGAGTCAAGAGTTTGACAATCATCTCAGGAATTATGGGATTGTCTCACAACTAACTCCTCCTGGTACACCACAGTGGAATGGTGTGTCTGAGAGGAGGAACTGAACTTTACTAGATATGGTTCGGTCAATGATGAGTCAAGCAAGTCTTCCTCTATCCTTTTGGGGACATGCACTTGAAACAGCGGCATTCACACTGAATATAGTTCCATCAAAGGCAGTTGAAAAGACACCATATGAGATATGGGTTAGTAAGAAACCAAATTTGTCTTTTCTCAAGATTTAGGGATGTGAAGCTTATGTCAAATATTTGATTTCAGATAAGTTAGCACCCAAATCTGTGAAATGCAATTTTGTTGGTTATCCAAAAGAAACTAAGGGTTATTTCTTTTACAATCCAAGTGAAAACAAAGTGTTTGTTGCTAGGGGTAGTACATTCTTGGAAAGAGAGTTTGTTTCCAAAGAAATTAGTGGGAGTAACGTACACCTACAAGAGAACCTGGATAACCAAAATGAAAGTGAGTTTCAAATGGAACAACAACCAGATTCACAAGAAGTTGTTGAGTCAGAACCTGTGACACAAGTCCAACGTAGATCAAGTAGAGTTCGTCAGGTACCCGAGAGATATGGATTTCTCGTTACGAACGAAAATGATCTGATTCTGTTAGAAGAGAATGAACCTTCCACGTACATGGAAGCTGTCTCTAGTTTAGAATCTGAAAAGTGGCTTGATGCTATGAAGTAAGAAATTCAATCCATGGACGACAACAAAGTGTGGACTTTGGTTGATCTCCCGAAAGGTGCTAAAGCAATAGGGCACAAATGGGTTTTCAAGTTGAAAACGGACATGGATGGAAATATTCAGACTTATAAAGCAAGGTTAGTGGCAAAAGGTTACCGACAAGTTCATGGTATAGACTATGACGAAACCTTTTCGCCGGTAGCCATGATCAAGTCCATTAGAATTTTTGTTGCCATAGCAGCATATTATGACTATGAAATATGGCAAATGGATGTCAAAACAGCTTTCCTGAATGGAAACCTTGTTGAGGATGTGTACATGACACAGCCTGAAGGTTTTGTCGATCCAAAGAATCCTAATAAAGTATGGAAGCTTCAAAAGGCCATTTATGGTTTGAAGCAAGCATCAAGAAGTTGGAATCATTGTTTTGATGAATCGGTCAAAAGGTTTGGCTTCATCAAAAACGAAGATGAGCCTTGTGTGTACAAGAAATTCAGTGGGAGCTACATAGTTTTCTTAGTTCTATATGTCGATGACATATTGTTAATAGGAAATCACATTCCTACTTTGCAAGAAGTAAAATCTTGGCTAAGAAAGTATTTTTCTATGAAAGACTTGGGTGAGGCAGCCTATATTCTTGGAATAAAGATCTATAGAGATAGATCTAAGAGATTGATAGATTTGAGCCAGAGTACATACATTGATAAAATATTGAAAAGGTTCAGTATGGATCAATCTAAGAAAGGAAATGTTCCTATTGGGAAAGGGATAAAGCTTAGTCGTAAGCAATGTCCCATGACAGTTGAAGAACGTCAATGCATGGATAAAATTCCTTATGCATCAGCTATAGGATCTATCATGTATGCCATGGTATGTACTCGCCCAGATGTCTCTTTTGCTTTAAGCATGACAAGTAGATATCAGTCTGATCCAGGTGATGGTCACTGGACTGCAGTCAAGAATATCCTTAAGTACTTGAGAAGAACTAAGGATACATTCTTGATATATGGAGGCTCGGATGAAGATCTTGTTGTAAATGGTTACACGGATGCAAGTTTTCAAACTGATCAAGATCAGATGCAGTCACAGTCAGGATATGTATTCATTCTGAATGGAGGTGCAATAAGTTGGAAGAGTTCTAAGCAAAGCACGATAGCCGCATCTACAACAGAAGCTGAGTATATTGCTGCATCAGATGCAGCCCAAGAGGCAGTTTGGATTAAGAAGTTCATTGATGAACTTGGTGTCGTTCCTAGCATTGTGAATCCTGTGAGCCTCCTATGTGACAACAATGGAGCTATATCACTTGCTAAGGAACCTAGTGTATCACAGAAATCCAAACATATACTTCAGCGTTTTCACTACATAAGAGAAGTCATCTCAAGAGGAGATGTAAAGATATGCAAAGTAGCATCTGAAGACAATGTTGCTGATCCACTAACAAAAGCTCTTCCACAAGCTGTACATGATGGTCATACTAGGTCCATGGGTATTCGATACATTTGAGATTGGACTTAGGGCAAGTGGGAGATTGTTAGAGATTGTGCCCTAAGCCAATGCTGGATTATGTAAACAATCTTCTTAAGTCATTAATAAAGACTTATTTTATCATATCTATTTTTATTTTAGTATTTATGATAATGCATCCATGAATTAATTGTGTAGTTCTAAATATCCCTAGTCGATTGTTATTATGGGAATAATAACAAACTAAGACTAGTGTGAGTGATAAAAGATATTCATAAGATGAATATAGTGTATAGAGATACATATTATACTCACGGGTAATATGGTAGAGAACATGTTACTGGAGACCCACTATGAGATCAAGTTCATGGTTATGTGTCACAACTAATCTTGATTATAGTAGTGTCATTAGCTGATTCCTTTGACCTGAGGTCACCATGGATTCCGGGATGAATGCATGTTGTGCTTTGACACAGTCAAACGCTGCTTGTAACAGAGTAGTTATAAAGGCTGTGATTGGGTACGATATGACTCATGCCTTGGGATGTGAGTGATAGATATGGGATTTCATCCCTCTCTATCAAGAGAGCGATATCACTGGGCCCCTCGATAAGTAAGACTGTTAAATGCATGGCCGTGCTCAGATAATTGATAAGAGTATCAATTGATTTGTTTAAACAGTCCGCTTTGAGATCGAGAAAGCATATGATTAATTTATATAAGATTGACAAGTGTACCATGTCTTATAATTAATCATGATATCAAGAGACAAAAGGGAATATGACACATTCTATAAGTAGGTTATGGGATCATTCCAATCATATGAATTGGGTGGTCATAATGGCTTGCTAGAGTCCGCTTATGACTTATGAGGGCATTATGGTAATTTCCTCATTACCAATTTATATGATCCTACGGGGTCACACACAAAGAGCAAAATGAGATTCACTTAATTCGGGGATAAATCATTATGAGATAATGATTTATTATTGATGAGAAATTAAATATATATAAAGATATATATTTACATGTATATGTGTATATATATGTATGTATGTATGTAAATATTAATGAGATTAATAAAGCATAAAGGATGCTAATTATATTATATGGAGATATAATTAATTTTACATACATAAGTGTGTATGATGGAGAATTGACTAAGTTTAAGATTAATTGAGAATTAATAAAACTTATGGGGGCTGATTTATAATTATAATTAAGTATGGGACTTAATCATAATTATAGGCTACTATTTAAGCATCCTTATGCAACCCTAGCCACCATAACTTGAGAAGTTGCAAAAATTTTTCAGCCTCCTCTTCTCCTCCTTGGCCGAAAATCCCCTCTCCATTATACACAAAGTTTTTTGAAATTTTGCTTCTCTCATTTCGAAGAATCGTTCTTCAATCTCGACGCTAGCACGTGGTGAGCCAATTGCTCGGTGTGGATCAACTGTAGAGGGAATCTATCTTGGCTCCTTGATCCAATCTTGTGGTCATCAAGAGGTAATCATTTAACCCTTCCTTCCAATTCAATTCAATTTACATGGATCCTGGTGGGAATGAATCATTTTATTCCACTGCGTATTTGATTTTATGCGATTGATTCCCAACATTATCTCAGCATTGTTGCCGCTTCCTTCCTGACTGCCTTTCGAAACCGTGATGAGGCGATATGATCCTCCATGATATTTGTTATGGTGTTGAAGTTCATTGGGTTGGCCATTCTCGAAATCTTTTCCCTTTTTCCTCTGATAAGAACACTTATTAGCATTGACGGGCGCATATGTATGAAGAATACCAAATCACAGATGATATAGGCATGAATGCATAATGGGATATGTATGTGCATGAATGATGAGTTACATATGTGATGTCACAAGGGAGATGATGATGAGGATGATTTTTTATTTTATTTTATTTTATTTATTTATTTTCCGGACATTCCAAGAACACCCAATGCCATGCAAGAGATAATGCGAAAAGATCACGTGTGGACCGCCACACAAACAGGGGTTCGGCGCTTTTGGAGCACCTAGTGAACTTTGTGAAATGATCGCGTGTGTGCCAACATGAAGTCAGAGTTTCGACACCTTGTATTCTGATGCTTTTAAGGCATATGATATGAGATGGTGTTCACAGACAAGTCACGTGTAGGTAAGGACATGGACGGAAGTTCGGCATTCATGGGACGCTTTTCATGATTCGGTAATGTTATGAAATGCCCCTATATGCATAATAATCTAGTATTCATGGAGCACCTCAAATGATACAATAATGTCATGTAACAATCCGAAATGGATCGCGACACACCAACAGAACTTCGGCATCCCTACGATGCCAATGATAAATGACATGAAGCCATGCAATGATGTCATGTGACCTACTACACAAAAATAGACCTAAGACCATTGTGGTCTCCTATTGAAGGAAATGGTCTAGTGAATGGCCGAGTGTGTTCTGATACACGGGCAGAACACGGGTAGTTTTAGGACTCCCGATATGTTATGAAATGAAATGACCGTGAAGGATATCCTCAGAATGTCCTTAATTTAAATGATATGAAATGACGTGAATGCTTGTGTCATACAAAAATGCAAGTGGCTGCACAAAAACGTGGTTAGGATGCATGACATACATGATGATGTCGTGTATGCTTTGCGAAGATAACAATATACAGGATGTACATGTGCATGGCACACAAATAAAATGTCGTGGCTGCATGAAAATGTGGTTAGAATAAATGACATGCTTATGTTGATGTCTTGAAAATGGCTGCACGAAAACGTGGTTAGAATGGCACATAGGCAAAGTTTCGACGCTCGGGGAGCACCTTGGGTTTTTGTGATGTGAAATGAGATGAACATGCGCGTGGCACATGATTTTCGGAGCTCGGGGAGCACTTAAATGATTTAATGTGTGAAATGAAATTTTTCAGTGCTCGTGGAGCACCTAAATGATTTAATGGATGAGATGAAATCTTTCGGTGCTCGTGGAGCGCCTAAATGACTTAATGTATGTGATGAAAATTTTCGGCGCTCGTGGAGCACCTAAATGATTTAATCTATGTGATGAAATTTTTTGGCGCTCGTGGGCACCTAAATGATTTAATATATGTGATGAAATTTTTCGGCGCTCGTGGAGCACCTAAATGATTTAATGTATGTGATGAAATTTTTTGGCGCTCGTGGAGCGCCTAAATGACTTAATGTATGTGATGAAATTTTTCAGCACTCGTGGAGCACCTAAATGATTTAATGTATGTAATGCAATTTTTCGACGCTCGTGGAGCGCGTAAATGATTTCGTACTTGGTAGGCGGTGAGATGTGTATGACCCTTATGGGGTTGCTCAAGGCCCATATGAATGTTTTATGCATGACATGGGTTCCATATGGCTACAGAGCAAATTGGTTAGTGCTTATAACATTCAAATGATGCACATGAATTAAGTTTTTTTCACACAATGAGGAAATGCATGGCTGCAAAAATATGGTTAGTGTAAATGTCACACGGGTGATTAATGTATTTTCACGTGAAAAATGTAAGTGGCTGTACAGAAGATATAAGTTAGAATGTCATGTTCGTAAAAAAATGTTGATGATGGTATGTCATGAGGAAACAAGAGACAGGTAGCATATTGCATACAAAGCGTATTCTTCCAGCCTTATTCCTCCAAACGTGATCAATCTCAAAAATTCTAACCGAGTCCTAGGTGGGGTTCTCTTCGATCATTAACCGGGGATGATGAAGGCAGAATTTATAATATTCACACAATTTATTTTGGTATCCTAAGGGAATCCAACTAAGATTGCCTATATGAGTTCGGCCCAATCGGGTTAAAATCAAGGCTCCTATAGCAAAATATACTCCTCACTTCTCCCCACTTAAGGGTCCGAACGAAGGGGTTCGTACGAGGCTGTGGGTGGTGTTTTGTATCCGTGCCCCTAAGACAATGAGGAACAAAGGTGACACTTCAACAATTCATCGGGCTAAATAATGGATACTTAACCTAATGCAAGCATGTCTAACTAAGAATGCAAATTAAAATGCCATGCAAGAATCATCCACCTTATTTTGATTAGAAATTTTTCAGGGCTCATCAAATTCTTTTAAGTTAAAAAAAAACTTTTGTAAGAAATCCCCAGCGGAGTCGCCACTGTGAGCAGATGACGTTTTCGATGGAACGCCGACTCCCTTTCGGAAGGGGCGCCTCGATTTCGGGCGGACCCCTCCCTTACGTGGGGTTTTATTATAGAAATTCGTTTTTAGAAAATTAGATTGTTTTGCAAAAGAATCGAGACCTAAATCTCGATAAAAAGTGGAGGAGTCGCCACCCGGCTCAGCTCAACCCGAAAATTACAGTGTAGCTGAACCAAAGCGGGAACTGCCACACTTTTCAGAGATCTAGGTTCGGACAAGTCCCTTATTTCATGTCTAATCAAAATAAATATGGCCAATGTTCTATAATGACACTTTAAATTTCTAAAAATTGATTTTATTGAATTGAAACATACGGCACGCACATAAATAAAGATAAAGCAGTAAATATATATAAATTATTATAACCCAATCGAATGAAAATAAAAACTCTCGATCTCACATTACAAGCGTCTAGAATACACGAATTAAGCTATAAATTACATTAAGAGTAAAAAAAAGAAATTAAAACTGCAAAACAAATGGTTAGTACAGTTCATAGCACACCACAAATTGGACTCAAATAGGACAGAATTGGAGATTTTAGAGATCGGGGGCATGCATCTAGGGGGATAACCGGGTCGGCTCGGCTAGCCGGCCTGACTAGACCTAGAAAACATTTTGAAACGTCCCTGTATTTTGGTTTTATGAGAAAATCGTTTTGAAAACATTTTTCCGGTTTAATTTAATTTAACATGTGAGGTGGGTCGGTTTTCGGGAGAATCGGGTCTACATCGTGGTATTGTTCTAAATGCAATTTCACTGGAAATTAAATCTAAGGTAGTGAATGCACACAACAAAATTCATTTTTGGTGATTTTCTGGTTTTTTTGAATTTTTAGGATTCTTATGAATTTTTGTGATTTTTATGAATTTTTATGGGTTTTTCCAGATTTTCTGCTTCTGGGCAAGCACTACAGTCGTGCGACTGTATCTTACCCTTAAGCAGAAATCGCCAAATTTATTTAAATGAAAAGGTAAAAACCGGGGAAACATAATAACGGTCGTACGACTATTGTCAGAATGGCACAACTGTAATTACAGTCGTGCCTCTGTTCTTTGTGACAAGAACAGTCGTACGACTGTTCTTAATTTCCAGAAACAGCAAGACAAGAAAAATGAGTTATGCACGAAAATCAACCAAAACACCTAGAAAACACAGAAAAATAGGGGATTGAGGTATGTTTACCTCTAATCCACCATAGGAATGACCCCTGGCAAAGCACCAATCCACTTCAAATCGCTCCTTTTCCTTGGTGAGTCAAGGTTGCAAAATGGGTCCGAAATTCTCCAAATGTCACGGATTTATGTGAATCTAAGGTCTGAAATTGATTTATGCTTTGTGTGACAAGTTTAAACCTACAATTTCTAATTGATTTTAGGCTCTAACACTTTGAAATTAAAAAGAAAAGAGTAGAAGAAAGGATGAAGTTTTTGGGTTTTCTTTTTTCTCTTTTCCTTCAATTTCTCTCCCAAGTTTTTCTCTCAATTATTTTCTACCAAAAGGTCCTCTCTTTCTTGCAGGTTTCTACCTCTTATCCTTCCCTTGCTTCTCAAAGTAAACGAGCATTAATTGCTCCTATTTTTTGGCCAATTTTTTAAGTGAGAGGTATGGGCTCTGTAACCTGCTCCGATCATACAGTCGTACGACTGTAATTTCAGTTACAGTCGTACGACTGTAACAATGCCCCTATGACTGTAATTACATTCGTGGTAGACACGGTTTTTTTTATAAAGGGTCCGGAAAATTCCATGTTCACAAGGAGCCCTACAGGAGTCAATGTAGATGCCTTGTAGCGTTGACAAATTTCGCAATTCCTTAAAAATTATCGGACGCTTTTGCTCATGCCCACCCAATAGATGCTGGCTGCCAATTTTCTATACGTTCGATAAAAACCTGAGTGACCCCTTGATGTAGTGACATGATATTCCCATAGCAACGAAGGTATGAGAGGAGAGGTTGAGGAAATCACTAATCTGTTCTTATAAAGTAGGATTTCATCTCTCAATTGAAATCCTAGTCTTGACCTGGGATCTTGTTGTAAATCTGCCTTGATCTTAGTCAATTGAGAATCTGCCTCGACCTCTTTAATCAATTGAGCCCCTTCTTCCCAATGTGGGGAAGATTTCAGCAATGTCAATTCCCATTCTTCTCCTCGTCGTGAAAGAGCAGTAGCTGCTGAATTAAGCTTTCCTAGGTTATAAAAAATTTCAAATTGATACCCTAATAATTTAGCCACCCAATTCTGCTGGTCACACGTTGTAATTCGTTGTTCTAAGAGGTGTTTTAAATTTGGTCAGTGAAAACCCTGAACTTTCATCCCATCAAATATGTTCTCCAGTGACGAATTGCAAGTGCCAAACCCATAATTTCCTTGTCATAGGCTGACTTGGTAAGATTTTTGTCCGCCAAGGCCTCATTAAAGAAAGCCATTAGCCTCGAATTCTGCATAAGGACAGCACCAATCCCCCTTCCTAAGGCATCACATTCAATGTCAAATGTCTCTGCAAAATTAGGCAGCGCCAAGACCAGAGCTGAAGTAAGCACTGCCTTGAGTTGTTCAAAAGCACCCTGTGGATCTGCATCCCAGCAAAATCCTCCCTTCAAAGTTAATTCAGTTAAGGGTTTAGCAATCTTAACATAGTTGGCGATGAACTTGCGGTAGTATCCCGTAAGACCAAGAAATCCTCTCACTGCGTTCGCTGATTTTGGGACACGCCAAGTCATGATTGCTTCCACTTTAGTGGGATCCATTGAAACTCCATCTCCCTTAATTACATGCCCTAAGTACTCTACAGATTTGCATCCGAATTGGCATTACGATATTAGCTGTAAATTAATGATGAGATAATACTCCGAATACAACTTCCACATGCTTCAAGTGCTCCCCCAAGTTCCACTAAAAATTAATATGACATTAAAGAAAACGATGGCATATTTCTGCAAGAATGGCTAAAACAACTCATTCATCATGGCCTGAAAAGTAACAGGTGCATTAGTCGACCCAAACGGCATCACCAGATATTCGTAGTGCCCATTGTGAGTTCTAAAGGTTGTTTTCTCCACATCTCCCTCTTGCATAAGGATTTGATGGTACCTGGACTTTAAATCCACCTTAGAAAAATATTAAGCGCCATATGACTCCTCCAATAACTCATCTACTACTGGAATAGGATACTTGTCCGGGATTATCACTTTATTCAAAGCCTAATAGTCCATACACATTCTCCATTTCTTATCTTTCTTCTTTACGAGCAAAACTGGACTTGAATTCCCACTATTACTATTCCAAACTATCCCTTGTTTCAGCATCTCCTAAACCTATCACTAATTTCATCCTTGCAATTATAAGGATAGCGATAGGGCCTCACGCACATAGGTCCACTTCCCGGAATCAAATTAATGGCGTGCCTAATCTGACTTGGTGGAGGCAGCCCCTTAGGGTCTTGAAACATGTATGAGAATTGACTGAGTAACCGATTGAGTTGCTGTTGCTGCTTAATCCATAATTCTTCCTCATTCGTATTATTTCACTTAAGAGGAATTGACTCTTCATCTATAATTCCCATCCATGCTTGTAACGAAAACCCGTTTGACTTATCACTAATCCCCACTAACTCTACCATCTTACCACCCTGCCTAAAATTTATCTTCCTTTGCCTCCAATCATGCCACACCTCACCCAATGTTCGTAGCCATTCCATTCCCAAAATCATATCTAGGTTCCCAATGTCAAACATTAAAGCCCTTTACCTCACACTGAAATTCCCCTATTGCAAATTTAATCATTGGGCACTGTTCCTTAATTCGGATCCGATATCCACCCCCTAAGCGAATCACCACTTCTCTTCCCACTTAAGCCTTTAATCCTAGTGAATTCACCAACCTTTTTGAAATAAAGTTGTGTGTTGCCCCACTATCAATAAGGATAGAGATTGGGATCCCCTGTACTTCACCTTAGTACTTCACGGTCTTCAATTCATCCCCTTGCTGTTACTCACCCATTCCATTCGAGAACTCAATATTCCCCTACTGCGTCACCACATTCAGCCATGTGTCCTTCCAATTCTGCCTCCGCGAGAACAATCTCGCCCTCCTCACTAACTTCCTCATCATCAGCCAATAGTAACAGTTGCAACTTTCCCTCAGGACAGCGGTGCTACGGAGAGCAGGCTTGGGCGCACCGGAAACAATGACCTTTTCTTCGCTATTCTTCCCACTCCTTTTGAGTGATATGGCATGTTCCTTTATCGAGTAGATCTGTTTGACATGAAAGAGAAGAGTGGCTGCTTCCCTTTGGTAGTTCTCCTCTAGGGCTTGTAATAGTACTTGTTTCTGATGCACTTCCCACCCCTTTTAGTAGCTGCCCTAGTTTCAGCCCATTTGTTATTACTAGAGCCCATTCCACTGCCAGCCCTAATAGCCCCTCTCAACATGCCTTGGCTCACATGGCTTACAGCTCTCTGCGTCGCCCCTCTTCCCACTCGGCTTTCACCGCCAAATCCCATCTCTCTGTTAATCGACGCCTCTGCCATCCGATCAAGCTTCATCGCTTCCAAACGTGTTTTCAGGCTATGCATCTTAATCTTTTCATAAATTTCATCCTTCAATCCACTCAAGAAATATCCCACATACTGCATCTCCGGTTGTCTCGGAATCAATGATGCTACTAGCTCAAAGTCTTCTATGAAGTCAGACACAGTGCCTATCTGTCTCATGGAAGGTAGTTCTTCATAAGGATTCTAAATTTCAAGATTGCTGACATGTTGCATGACTTCATCTTTGAAAATTTCCCATGTTATTTTCGGTGTAGACTCTTGTAACACCATAAACCAGTTGATAGCCACCCCCTCCATATAGATTTCTACGTTGTGTAACCACAACTAGACCTGTTAATTGGGCGGGCTGGGCCGGGCTAGGGCCGGGCTTAACGGGCCTTTCATTAAAATTATATTGTCCAAGCCTTGCCCAGCCCTTCCTGTGGAAATGACGGGCTCGGGCCGGGCTGGACCGGACTTGAAACCTCTCTTCCCATGCCCGCCCAATTGAACCCGCAAAATTTATTTTTTTATTTATCTAAAAAAATTTAATAGCTTTAAAATAAAATGTAAGTTAAACCAATGCCATAAAAAAGTTAAATCCAAAATAATCTAAATTTCAAACACAACAATATCCTTGAAAAAAAATAGCACAAACTTGTTCTAATATTCTCAAATACTAAATAAAGTCTACTGGCAGCCAAACTTAAAAGTTTAAAATTGTCAAAATACTAAATAAATGAAGATAATCAAAGACTTTTTTTCAATAGTATTAAGATTTATATTTGATCAATAAATTATAATTTGTATTTAATATTTTAATAACCAATACATATATATAACGGGCGGGCCAGGCTACCAGGGCTTTATATTGTTTAATCAAGCCCAACCCTTTAGAATCCGGGCTTTTACGGGCTTGGGCCGGGCCGGGCCAAACATGATAAATGTATGTCCAAGCCCTCTAAAATTAGTGCGGGCTTGGGAGGGCTGAGTGGGCCGCCCGTCCAATTAACAGGTCTAACCACAACTCCTTAGGAGTTTGGTTAATACGG
The DNA here is from genome assembly GCA_039660915.1 of Euphorbia tirucalli. NCBI lineage: Eukaryota > Viridiplantae > Streptophyta > Magnoliopsida > Malpighiales > Euphorbiaceae > Euphorbia > Euphorbia tirucalli. The sequence continues at coordinate 9,508,372 of CM077634.1, read as the reverse complement.
AAATAGGTCTCTTCTCTCATGATCCACCCTCTTGGGTCCAGCCCCTCAAACCATGGCAGTTTGACCCTTCTTCCGGCCATTTGCCCGTTAGCAGAACTAGAACCTTGGTTATTAGCGGTATTGTCCATGGCAGCACTACCTCCACCCGGTGTAACGCTTCCCCTGCCAGCCTCAGGTCTTCTTCCACCCGCACCAGAGGTATGTTATGTCATTTCAAGTTGTCTTCTTGAATATGGTGTCATATTTTATCCCATTGTAACATGGACGCCGGAGTTATGGCCCCCTCCCTCATTCCTTACTTCCTGCGAAATAGATTCATCCACTCCCACCGGTTGTTTGTCTTGCCTTTTCATATGGAGCCTAATTTCCTCCACAGATTGTTGTAACAACATGAAGGATTGGTTCATAAGGTGAAACTCTTTTTTTATGCTTGAAAAGTCCTTGTGCAATGCACCAATATCCTTCTAGATAGTGGATATTTGTTTGTCCAACCCTGTAATTTTTTCTGCAGTTTCCTCAAACCTCCCTTGCACTTTTGGATCCATGTCGCCGGTGTTTGACATCTGGTAGGTCAGACCAATTTGATAGAGAACAGTTCAACTCAAAATAATGAATTAGAATTGTAGAAGATTAGAATAAGAATGAGACTTAGGAAATAATACTACTAGTAATGGCAACTGTTACTCTAAAAGGGTAATACCCTCCCCAAGGCACAACCCCTCACACTCACAGCAAACAGTTGAAGGAATCAAAACAAAATGATATGTTTGCCATCCTAGCCACTCCTCAACTCATTTAATACCCCTGCACACAAAGGACAAAATAACACCCCAAAATTACTCGACAAAGTACACACACAGCAATCAGTTGCCTTCCTTCCCTTTTTCTCTTCTCTCATACACGTTCCATATTTTAGGACCATAAGACATATGGGCTATAATGGGCTTTTGCTTAACAGTTTCTCTATTAATATGTCTCTTTTTGTTAACACAATAATCACAATGACTCACATAAATATGGTGTGAAATTAGGTACTAATTACTTTGAAATATTTGTTCTGGTTGATTACTTTGTATTATATGTTGTCCAATTTACCTTATTCCTTTTAATTTTCAAATAATAATACACAGTACTTCTGCTTGTTATTTTTACCCCAAGTTAAATATTTTGGGAAAAATTCAAAGAAAAAAAGAAACTTCAAGAGCTGGTATTATTGGTTTTGAGCTTTTACACTTCAAGGAGTGTGAAATTTTTTGCGACAAAATGGTACTTGTGGTTTCGATGTTAGCGAAATGAAGAGTTTTGGTAACATTTGATAGAACATAGGACATTTTTGTCAGATCACTTTTTTTTCCTCTTATTATTATTATTATTATTATTATTATTATTATTATTATTATTATTATTATGTCTTTTTTGTGATGGTCTTTGTTAGTCGGGTGAGAATGGTCGCAACGAGTTATGGTAGTATTTCTGATCAAAGATGGTGGCAATAAGGTTCAAATGCGTTTGGTGATATGGTCCACGGAAGAGGAGACTCGGTTCCGCGGGGAGAAAGCCAAAAAAAAAAAAAAAAAAAAGAGAAAATAAAGAAAAAAAATTAATTGAACAAAAAACGTCATTAGCAGTGTGATGAGTTTTAAAAATGTTACAAAAAGTTTCATTCTATAATAGAAATTTTCAGTCCTTGAAATGTCAAAGCACGAAACTATATATAGTTTTTTTTAGAACTTTTTCCCTAACATTTTTATTAAGTTATTATGGATATACTGAATTTTTCTAGCTAATCTGCAAAGCTTCAATCGACACACAAAATGATCGAGTCAACACACCACATAATCAAATACAAAAAAGTTTTTATGAAATATCTCTATTTTCTATCAACTGACTCATTATGTACGAGTATGATACATACATTTTGAAACAAATTTTGATAGGTAAATAAGTGAAATTATCTACATATATTTATTTTATGTAATTCGTTCTTTTCTATCAATGTATTTAATTTGGGCTAAAAATCATTAATAGTACATGAATTTTGTCTTTAGTACATAAATTTCAAAACTTGATATAAAAGTACACCAACTTAACACTTTACTAACATAATGATAAAAAAAACCGTTGACCATGAAAAAAACCTTTGACCTCCTGTGGAACAGTTTAAAGTAGATGATGTCACCCATTTCAATCTTTTCTCTTCCATTATGTTAGTAAAGTGCTAAGTTGGTATACTTTTATGTCAAATTTTGAAGTTTATGTACTATTATGTTAGTAAAAGAAAAATTCATGTACTATTAATCATTTTTAGTCATTTAATTTGATTTGTATCCACATACAATTTATGATCTCCGAGAGGAGCCATTAACTCAATCGAATTGACAAATCAATTCTTAATATTGGTTATTTTGTAACTTAAATTGAGGTTCTACCAAGAAATTTGGTGGTATAATTATATAGCTAGCTTGGGAAAAAAATTTCTTTCTGAAAAAGATTTCATTGATAAAAAATCATGCACTAAGGCCTCATATACATCAAAACAAAGTGGATGAGTTCAATTTCATTCCACCACAAGTCCAACTCTTTAATCTTTTGCGTGGTTTGAGAGTTAATAAAGTATATTAAGGTATGGTAAATGAGGTTTTGTATAGTAATGGTCTATGAAATATTATATTGTGTATGTAAAAAACTTTACTTAAGAGAAAGGCTATCTAAGGGGTGTTTGATCTACCTCGAATCGGGTAATCAGACATACTTAGCAAAAAAAAAAATATTGTATTTAGATTTATGGTAAGGTAAACTCATGGTTTAACCCCACGCTGTAATTTATCTCTTTTTTTTTTTTTTTTTTTTTTTTTTTTAAGTATTGCAACGCTACCATTTTCATTAAATAGGAAAACTTAAAAGGCCAATCTAATTATTAAAATCTGAACTAGTCCCATCTATTTTACAATTTTACTTATAGAATGCTAGAAGCTGCCGTCTCTCTATTCCCAATTGCAAATTAGCAACCCAATAGCCCAAATTAGAAAACTATCAATTGCAAATTCAAAAAATGTTAAAAAATAAAAAATAAAAAAACCCATACTCTTCATATCAATAAAAGGGAATATGCATAATAATATATTAATTTCCATTAAAGACTTTGAGTTGGCCAAATAAGGAAACAAATTTTTCTTTCAAAATGTTTGTCACTTTAAGAAATTAAGAGAACATTTATTACTTTTTTTCCAAATTTATCTCTGCATTTAATATTGATTGATTAACAAGTAATTCGTTTTTCGAAAATATTTTATAGGATATTTTAGTAAAATATTATTATAATGAAGACATTTTAACGACTTTCTTAATTCATTTTAGTTAAAATGAAGACATTTTAACTAAAATGACATTTTTTCAAAAATGGGGGATTAATTATTTTTTGTAGTCTTCCTTTTAAACTTGCTCTAAGAGGGAGATATATATACTTCCAAGTCAACTACATTACCTCACATCACATTCATATAATGAAGAGCCTCTTTATTTATTAATAATTTTCTATTACATATATAATTGAGGAAATATCAGAACCACTAATATTTCTGCTTTTTGAATGTGATGTTAAGTGATTAATTAATTAGTTGACTTGAAGTCTATATGAACCCCTTAAAGCAAGTTATAATAGTGACTGCAATTTTTATTTTTGTTTTAGAATTTTAGGGCAAGTTGACGGTGCTATTTAGGACTAACCTAGGACTTGTTCAAACGAATTTATTGAAAATTTAGGAAAAATATATAGTAATTATATTCATGGTACATAGATTTTATCATTTTTCACAGTTTGTTATACAGAGTTCATTTTCACTCATAAAAGTAAACAAACTTACATATGACTTGCTAGTAAAGTACATGTCACCTACTATCAACGGTAAAGTAAGAAAAATGCTGATGTGGCATAGCTGGACAAAAATATTTTAATTTTTATGGGATCCCAGCATTATTAAAATTACACTTATACCCATACATATTTTCCACCTTTCTTTATTCTGACCCTCTGTCTTCAACTATTCCCTTCCTTTACCATCATGTGTGCTTCCATGGAAATCCAATACCTTTTGAAATTACAAATTGAAAGTTTGTTGTTTATTAGATACAAATCATTAGCTAACCATACAAATTCAACAAATCAAAATTTCAAATCAAATTAGCCTAACAAAATTTCAAATCAATTTATTGTATATTGATCTAAAATTTTAAATCAATTGGGTACACATTCGCTTTCTTTCTTTCTATCCGTCTCTTCACCCTAGCAATTCAGTGGCCCCAATTTTTTTTGCTGCTGCCACCTTCGTTGCCATCACCGGTGCCGCCGTTGGTGATACTCGTCTCTGTTAACCTTTTCTTTTTAATCTCTCGTTGACTGTTAATGTGAGTTTTAAATCTATTTTCAACCGAAAAATATCTAAGAGTGAGGAGAGGTTAAGATTTCTCAAGCAATATGCGGATCCCAATTCACAATTGTCGAAGTGGAGCCTAAGTTGAAAGCCATTGAATTAGTGGCAAACTAGGTGACAAAAAATGACACTCTATGCAGTGCCACCATTCCACGTCCACCGCCATCATTCTGCCACCATCAACGCAACTACCTATTTTCAACCGAAACTAAGATTTGAATTAAATTTTTCTCTGAGTTGAAGAAGGAAAAACTTTATATTGGTGAGCAAATTAATGAAGGAAAGAAGGTTCCTGTAAAAAAAAAAAAAAAAAAAAAAAAAGAAGGTGGTATAGGTTGGAAATCAACAGTGGGTTGGAGATAGAAGGTTGAAGATGAAGGTCAAGGGAGACAGGTAATAATTGGGAAAGGGTAATTATGTCTGGGTATAAGTGTAATTTAATAATATTGCGATCCATACAAATTCAAAAGTTTTGGTCATGCCAAGTTAGTATTTTTTTATTTTACCTTTAATAGCAGGTCACGGGTACCTCAATGGTAAATCATGTGTAATTTTAGCAAAAGTGAAGTCTATGTATCAAACTGTGAAAAAAAGATAAAGTCTGTGTATCACGAATGTAATTTACCCTAATTCTATTAAAACAAAATAACCTAGCTATCTCAAGGTCCAATCAAATATTAAAAAAAAAAAGTAAATTATTTATTTTAATAATTTTTTTTGTATAGTTGTCAATCAGAATGCTCATTAATTATGTTTTACTTTACTTTGAAGTTTATAATAATTCCTTTTTTTTTATAAATCATTATTCTCATTGAGATAATCATATTGGTGCTTAATCATAGTTAAGACTCCCAATCCCTCCTTGCGAATGTATTTAATAGGATTCAAACCTGAGTCTCCTCCCACATACTCAGTTTGCATTGACAACTGAGCTACAACCCATAGTTATATATATAATATAAGATGAAGTTTTAGGTGATGATGAAGGCGAATCTGCTGCATCACAACTTTCTGGAAATGAAATGGATTTCCTCATTAATTACGTGTCCAACCTGATAATTACTAATGTAATCAAGAAAAATTTCAGATGTCTGATTGCCTTTAGCAGAATATTTTTATTTATTCGAAAAAAGTAAGAAAAAACTAAGAGGTTGAGTTTTATGAATGTGATGTGAGTGATTTAGTGGGTTGAAGTCTATATCTTACCCCTTAAAGCAAGTTAGAATGATTGTTAATTTTTTTTTTTTTTTTTTTTTTTTTTTTTTTGTAGAATTTTGAGGCAAGTTGACGATGATATTTAGAAATAACCAAAGACTTATTTAATCGAATAAATTGAACTTGGAATGATTTTTCTTACATTTAATGTTTGATTGCAATATGCTTCAATAAGGGATTCTTTTTTCGAAAATATTTTATAGAAATATTTGAATAAAACAATACTATAATCAAGACATTTTAATTAAGGAAAATTATAAAAAAAAATACCTCTGTTTTAGGTTTTGTTTTGAAATTCTATCTTTTCAAAATTACTTTTCTACTTTTCTATTTTTTGTTTCATAATTATTGAATTGCCTCTTTTTTTCTTAATTTATATGTTTTATTCATTTTCCCTTGTAAAAATCTCTTTCAAACTTTTCAAATTTACCCAAATACATAAATCTACTTTATCCATATTTCTCTCTCATCTTTTTATAATTTTAATCTAATTTCATATTTATCTCTTAAACCGTTTATTTTTTTTGCCATGCAACTTTAGAAAGTTTTTTTTTCTTGTTTCTTTTTTTTCTCTTCGAAACAAGATCCATATGTATATATTTTTTCCGATATTTTTTTCACTAAGGTATAACTCATTATACCTTTGAATCTTAAGGTATAACTAAGGTATAATCACTGTAATAATGTATCTTAAGGTGTAATTAAGGTATAATCATTGTAATAGTGTATCTTAAGGTATAACTAAGGTATAATCATTTTAATAGTTATCTTAAGGTATAACTAAGGTATAATCATTATTATTCCTTAGTTATACCTTTGATTCTCTTATTATACTTTACATATACCTTTGTACAATTGTTATACCTTAATTATACTTTAGTTATACCTTTAATACTCTTATTATACCTTCTGATACGTTGATTATAACATAGTTATACCTTCTGATACACTGATTATATCTTAGTTATACCTTCTGATACATTGATTATACCTTATTTATACATTGTTTAAGCATTATAGTGTATAAGTAGTGTATAACAATGTATTTATAACTTTTATAAATATTATACCTTAGTTATACATTGTTTATACAGTTGTAAAACTATTAGCCTTGCTTCTACATTGATCATACCAATTTATACTTTGATTATACCTTTTGATATACTGATACACTGATTATACCTTAGTTACTGATTATACCTTAGTTATACCTTCTGATATAATAATTATAACTTAATTATAGCTTCTGATACACTGTTATACACTGCTTATACATTATTATACAGTGCTTATACACTGTTATACATTGCTTATATACTACAATGCTTAAACAATGAATAAATAAGGTACAACAATATATAAATAAGGTATAATCAGTGTATGAGAATGTATAATTAGTGTATTAGAAGGTACAACTAAGGAATATTAGTGTATCGATTAGAAAATTTTTATTTATTAGAAAAAAGAAAGAAAAAACTGAGAGGTTGAGTTATATGAATGTGATGTGAGTGATTTAGTTGGCTTGAAGTCTATATCTTACCCCTTAAAGCAAGTTAGAATCATTGCTATTTTCTTTTGTAGAATTTTGAGGCAAGTTGACAATGACATTTAGGAATAACCGAAGACTTGTTTAACGAATTAATTGAAAATCTTGGAATGATTTTTCTTACATTTAATGTTTGACTGCAATATGCTTTAATAAGGGATTCTTTTTTCGAAAATATTTTATAGAAATATTTGAATAAAATAATACTATAATCAAGACATTTTAATTAAGGAAAATTATAAAAAAATACATCTATTTTAGGTTTTGTTTTGGAATTCTATCTTCTCAAAATTACTTTTCTACCTTTTTATTTTTTGTTTCATAATTATTGCATTGCCTTTTTTTCTTAATTTATATGTTTTATTCATTTTCCCTTGTAAAAATCTCTTTCAAACTTTTCAAATTTACCCAAATACATAAATCTACTTTGTCCATATTTCTCTCTCATCTTTTCATAATTTTAATCTAATTTGGTATTTATCTCTTAAACCGTTTATTTTTTTTGCCATGCAACTTTAGAAAGTTTTTTTTTGTTTCTTTTTTTTTTCTCTTGGAAACAAGATCCATATGTATATATTTTTTCCGATATTTTTTTCACTATGGTATAACTCATTATACCTTTGAATCTTAAGATATAACTAAGGTATAATCACTGTAATAATGTATCTTAAGGTGTAATTATGGTATAATCATTGTAATAGTGTATCTTAAGGTATAACTAAGGCATAATCACTTTAATAGTGTATCTTAAGGTATAACTAAGGTATAATTATGCCTTAGTTATACCTTTGATTCTCTTATTATACTTTACTTATACCTTTGTACAATTGTTATACCTTAATTATACTTTAGTTCTACCTTTAATACTCTTATTATACCTTCTGATACGTTGATTATACCATAGTTATACCTTCTGATACACTGATTATACCTTAGTTATACCTTCTGATACATTGATTATACCTTATTTATACATTGTTTAAGCATTATAGTGTATAAGTAGTGTATAACAATGTATTTATAACTTTTATAAATATTATACCTTAGTTATACATTGTTTATACAGTTGTAAAACTATTAGCCTTGCTTCTACATTGATCATACCAATTTATACTTTGATTATACCTTTTGATACACTGATTATACCTTAGTTATACCTTCTGATACACTAATTATAACTTAGTTATAGCTTCTGATACACTGTTATACACTGCTTATACATTATTATATAGTGCTTATATACTACAAAGCTTAAACAATGATTAAATAAGGTACAACAATATATTAAATAAGGTATAATCAGTGTGTGAGAATATATAATTAGTGTATTAGAAGGTACAACTAAGGAATAATAAGCGTAGTAGTGTATCGGTTAGAATATTTTTATTTTTTAGGAAAAAGAAAGAAAAAACTGAGAGGTTGAGTTATATGAATGTGATGTGAGTGATTTAGTTGGCTTGAAGTCTATATCTTACCCCTTAAAGCAAGTTAGAATCATTGCTATTTTCTTTTGTAGAATTTTGAGGCAAGTTGACAATGACATTTAGGAATAACCGAAGACTTGTTTAATCGAATTAATTGAAAATCTTGGAATGATTTTTCTTACATTTATTGTTTGACTGCAATATGCTTTAATAAGGGATTCTTTTTTCAAAAATAGTTTATAGAAATATTTGAATAAACTAATACTATAATCAAGACATTTTAATTAAGGAAAATTATAAAAAAATACCTCTGTTTTAGGTTTTGTTTTGGAATTCTATCTTTTCAAAATTACTTTTCTACCTTTTTATTTTTTGTTTCATAATTATTGAATTGCCTTTTTTTCTTAATTTATATGTTTTATTCATTTTCACTAAGGGTGAGCATCGGTCGGTTCGGTTACCGAACCGAACCGAATTGTCGGTTGACCGAACCGAATTATCAGTAATAATTAGAACGGAATCAAACCAAACAAGGATAAAAACCGAACCGAACCAAACCGAAATTTTTCGGTTCGGTTCGGTTATTACCGAAATATGGTATTTTTACCGAAAATAAATAAAAAAAAATATTTGAAATTATTTTTAGGGCAATTAATTGAACCATTATATATTATTTTTGTAATTAATTGTTATTTAGTCATTTTATACTTTTTAATGAAATATAAAATTCAATTAGGTAAATTAGAATATTACAAACCTAATATAAATATATATTATATATAATAATTTGGTTCGGTTCGGTTAAACCAAATTTTTTTACTGAAAAACCGAACCAAACCGAATACCAAAATATTTACAAAATTGTTACCAAACCAAACCAAAAAAAATTCGGTAACCGAACCGAATTTTTTTTTCGGTTTGGTTCGGTACTGGTATTCAGTTTTTCCAAATAGTGCTCACCCCTAATTTTCACTTGTAAAAATCTCTTTCAAACTTTTCAAATTTACCCAAATACGTAAATCTACTTTGTCCATATTTCTCTCTCACCTTTTCATAATTTTAATCTAATTTAGTATTTATCTCTTAAACTGTTTATTTTTTTTGCCATGCAACTTTAGAAATTTTTTTCCTTTTTTTTTCTCTTCGAAACAAGATCCATATGTATATATTTTTTCCGATATTTTTTTCACTATGATATAACTCATTATACCTTTGAATCTTAAGGTATAACTAAGGTATAATCACTGTAATAATGTATCTGAAGGTGTAATTAAGGTATAATAATTGTAATAGTGTATCTTAAGGTATAACTAAGGTATAATCACTTTAATAGTGTATCTTAAGGTATAACTAAGGTATAATCATTATCATACCTTAGTTATACCTTTGATTCTCTTATTATACTTTACTTATACCTTTGTACAATTGTTATACCTTAATTATACTTTAGTTCTACCTTTAATACTCTTATTATACCTTCTGATACGTTGATTATACCATAGTTATACCTTCTGATACACTGATTATACCTTAGTTATACCTTCTGATATATTGATTATACCTTATTTATATATTGTTTAAGCATTATAGTGTATAAGTAGTGTATAACAATGTATTTATAACTTTTATAAATATTATACCTTAGTTATACATTGTTTATACCATTGTAAAACTATTAGCCTTGCTTCTACATTGATCATACCAATTTATACTTTGATTATACCTTTTGATACATTGATACACTTATTATACCTTAGTTATACCTTCTGATACACTAATTATAACTTAGTTATAGCTTCTGAGACACTGCTTATACATTATTATACAGTGCTTATACATTGTTAAACATTGCTTATATACTACAATACTTAAACAATGAATAAATAAGGTACAACAATGTATAAATAAGGTATAATCAGTGTGTGAAAATGTATAATTAGTGTATTAGAAGGTACAACTAAGGAATAATCAGCGTATTAATGTATCGGTTATAATATTTTTATTTATTAGAAAAAAGAAAGAAAAAATTGAGAGGTTGATATGAATGTGATGTGAGTGATTTAGTTGGCTTGAAGTCTATATCTTACCCCTTAAAGCAAGTTAGAATCATTGCTATTTTCTTTTGTAGAATTTTGAGGCAAGTTGACAATGACATTTAGGAATAACCGAATACTTGTTTAATTTTGAAAATCTTGGAATGGTTTTTTTTAATTAGTTATACATTAATTATACCTTATGATACAAAGTTATAACGAGTTATACTTTAGTGAAAAAAAAAATTTCGGAAAAAATATATACATATGGATCTTGTTTCAAAGAAAAAGAGAAAGAAAAAAAAGTATTCTAAAGTCGCATGACAAAAAAATAAATGGATTGAAAGATAAATACAAAATTAAATAATATTATGAAAAAAGGAAAGAGAAATGTCGACAAAATAGAATAAGGTATTTGAGTAATTTTGAAAAGTTTAAAAGGGATTTTGATAAAAACTGAAATTTGTAACCAACTTTGGATCTTACTGCTTCTACGTTATTAATTTCAAGACTGTAAAAAGTTTCTAATTTTGAAGAAACTCGCCAATAATCTTAACTGTGGAAAATCATTGTTCTTGTTGTCAGTAATTTCTAAGAAAATAAAAAATTCTAGTTCATTGCTTGATTGAATAATTTTTCCAAATAAAGAATTAGAAAATAGATACTCCAAATTTTCTGATTTTACACTGATGATTAATTCAATTCTCAGTTAAGATAACTTGGCAAAGGTTGGATTTAGATTTAATTTTGCCGAAAATTACTTATAAACACCTCCGTTGTAAAATTATAAGAAAACATTCAATCATCTTTTTCTATCCACGGGAAAAAGGCAAAATGTATCTTTAGCTCCCTAATCGACCATTAATCGATTTATTTAAATTAGATATATGAATTTTTCGTTTTGATATTACTTGCTCCAAACTCAACGTTCCTTTTTCATATGCGATGGAAATTGGATACTTCCAATTAATTTGTTTTCTTATCCAAACTCTTTCTGAAATCATGTCATGTGTTGAAATATTACTGGTCATTGCCAGTTAATTGAGCATGTTACACATATGCAAAATAAATGTTAAATTTAGATTTAGTAATATTAAATGAAAAAAAAATCATACATCCATTATGTTAAAAAAATAAATAATATAGCTAATTATAATTTCCCCAAAAAAATATAGGTTTCAAAGATGCATTTTGATTGGAAAAGATGATTATTTGTGAAAACAAAAGGTAAAATGCATAGAAAATTATTGTTTTAGAAATTTGAGCTATTGAATTGCAACCTTTCAATTTTTCTTTAGTGTTTTTGCGGCTTAATATAAAGCAATATCAATTAGGAAAAGAAGTCACCAATTTGAGAAAAATATACATACTAGTGGATACTAAAATGTAAGTATTTTTGTAAAATTCCATTTAATTAATGACTTTCTTAATTATATATCACAAACTAAAATGAGATCCTTTTAAGAACTTAGGAAATAATTCGTGTTTAGCAATCTTCCTTTTAAACTTGCTCTAAGAGGGGATATGTATACTTCCAAGTCAACTAAATCACCTCACATCACATTCATATAATGAACGACCTCTTTATTTATTAGTAATCTTAATAATTATTACTTATTTGTGAATGTGACTTTAAGAGATTAATTAATTAGTTGACTTGAAGTACATATGAACCCCTTAAATCAAGTTATAATAATGACTGCTATTTTTATTTTTCTTTTAGAATTTTTGGGCAAGTTCACTATGACATTTAGGAATCAACAAGAACTTGTTAAAACCAATTTATTGAAAATTTAGGAATAATATATAGTAATTATATTATCTTTATCTTACTGAATATTATTTCTCCACTTTAATTGACTCCAAGTCAAGTCAATGTCTCCCATTACTTGAATGGATAGATTAATGTATATATAATGGTTTGAATTTCATTATGAAAATTAGATTTGAATGCCAAAATTGGACTAAGCTTCAGATTTTAAGCCCACCCAAAAAGCATAACAAATCCCCTTTCAAATTAACCACTTCTGAATCTGTACTTCAATGCCATTAATTTTTAGGAAAGTGATGAAATTAACAAAAAAAATTCTGTTCTTTTTGAGCAGAGATTAGAGGAGCAGTCATTTGTTAGTATTTATATATATATTTTCATCATTGTTATATCAACTTGTTAAAGTTATTGTGTTGCTTAAAATAACAAAAGCTTTTTCACTACGCTTCTTTTAACAAACAAAAATTTTCAACCCAAAATCATTAAATAAGTTTCTACAGTCCTATGAAATAGAGACCGATACAGAGAAATATCGAGTAGCAGGCTCCTAAGAGTTTGATAGACTGTTCAACAAAAAGATAAAAAAACTAAAATCTTGCCGAAAAGGGAACATTTTCAACGATTAAATAGTTGGTAGTTGATATGCCCAAATTTTACTAAATTAACGGTCCAAAATATAAGGATTAATTGTTTGAGATTTGGTTTGTTTAAGCATAAAGTTCTTATAATCTATGCATTTTACAGGTCAGGCTGTGCGAAAGAGATAATGAGACATAGAAGACCTTTTGACTTATTTTTTGAGCTAATGTGGAGCATTGGGAGTGGCTAGGAGAAAAGAGGAACCTGAAATGGACTCATTTGGAGACTAAAAGACCCTTTTGTAATAGGAACTTCATCGAGTTGCTTTTAATTTTAAGGATAAACTTGTAATTATCTACCCTATTTTGTCTTATACTTGGCTATGTGGACAGGTGGCACAGTCTGTGTGCTAGTTGTTGGAGATGTTGGAGAATAAATCCCACATCGGAAATAAATGAGACCAAGGAGTAGTATATAAGTGGTGTAGATTGGACCTTAACACAAACCAATTGGTTTTGTGTTATATGGGCTCAACCCCACTTATATGCTCACTTATCCAGTCAAGTCCAGCACTCTCAAGGCCCATGGAGTCTCTTCATGGTATCAAAGTCTTCATGGCAGGGTGAGCCTTTGTTGTACACGCTTCAAGCCCAAGTGGCATTCGTGTGCGGAGAAGTGTCAAAGATAATAAATGCTATTATTGGGCCTTACCTATCAGCTTAAGCTTTTAGGTTAATTGGTTCCATGAAATGGTATCAGAGCCGTTCAGACCTAGAGGTCGAGGGTTCGAATCCTAGTAGCTCCATTTGTAGATTAAAAATTCAACACATGGAAAAATAGGCCTGTGTTGTACACGCTTCAAGCCTAAGGGGCATTCGAGTGTGGGCGAGTGTCAGAGATAATAATAAAAGCTATGATTGGACCTTACCTATCAGCTTAAGCTTTTGGGTCAAATGGTTTCATGAAATGGTATCAGAGTAGAAGAAGGCTTGACAGCCGAAAAGATCCTAGTCCCATATTTAAAGCCCTGGTGGAGTTTGGGCTAGTAATGAAAACTAGACCCGTTGATGACCTTGGACCTTAGAGGAGATAGGCCGAGGAAAGTTTGACAAGTGACAACTGGTCCAGGCCCAGTTGCACTTAAGGGAGAGTGTTGGAGATGTTGGGGAATAAATCCCACATCGGAAATAAATGAGACCAAGGAGTAGTATATAAGTGGTGTAGATTGGACCTTAACACAAGCCAATTGGTTTTGTGTTTTATAGGCTCAACCCCACTTATGTGCTCATTTATCCAGTCAAGTTCGGCACTCTCAAGGCCTATGGAGTCTCTTCACTAAGGCATCTCTTTTCCCTTTTTGGACACCAGTATATCATTTATAAGTTTTGGGGAGGGAGAAATCACAATATCGCATTTTACCAACCTCATTTCTTTCCTCCATTTTTACTCTTCTTCATGGTTGCTGTGTTAGAAATGCTGTGTGATAAGACTACAATCTTGAATTATTTTGGTCATTTTTTAATTTGTTGGTGTACCTAATTTTAAGGCATTAATTTATTAATTATCTTTTAGGTACAAGACCAATAACATGACAAATAATAAGCTGAAAAGGTGGAATAATTGAAGCAAAAGGAAGAATAATTGGAGCACAACTCGGTGAAAACTAATTGAGGCAACATAACTTTGTATTGATGATTAGGAATATATATATACAATTGAGAACCCTAACCCTACAAGGACTACAATACATCTTTATACAATATGTAAAAATATAATATTGGTCCTCTCTCTCTATCACCCTTCTTCAATTTGAGTTGGATGAGAACAAAGGCTCAAATTGCTTCGCAGAGCAAGAAACTGGTCTTTCAACAGTGGTTTGGTGAGAATGTCTACCACCTGATCAGAGGTAGGAATATACCAAACCGTGAGCTGTCGTTTGGACACTTTATCATGGATAAAAAAGAAATCAACTTCAATGTGTTTGCTCCTTTGGTGAAAGATCGGATTAGCCGTCAAATATTTAGCAGAAAGATTGTCACACCAAAGCTGCGAGGCGCGTAGGAGACGATAACCAATTTCATAGAGCAAGATTTGAAGCCAACCAATTTCAGAGGCACCCGTGGCCAAGGCACAGTATTCGGCCTCAGTGGAGGACCGTACAACGGAGTGCTATTTCTTGGAGCTCCATGATATGGGATTTTGGCCAAGATAAATTATATACCCCGTGGTGGACTTGCGATCATCCAGGCTGCCCGCCCAATCGGCATCAGTAAAACCTTGCAAGTTAGGACGTGAGTCTTTATGGAAAAAAATTTCATGGCTTTATGTATGATGAAGATAGCGAAGCAGTCGTTTGACGGCCTGCAAATGAACAACCGTGGGAGCATGCATAAATTGAGATAGCTTGTTGGCGGCAAAGGTAATGTCTGGTAGTGTGAGGTACAAGTACTGAAGACTACCTAGAACCCCACGGTATTTAGTAGGATCGGAGTATGGATTGCCATCCCCCAGCATCAATCGTTCCTTAGGACAGAGGGAAGTAGAAATACCTTTACAACCCGACATGTTGCATCTAGAAAGGAGATCAGTGACATACTTGGATTGACAGAGGAATAACTAGTGGGTTGCCAGGAGGCCTCAATAACCAAGAAATAAGATAATCAGCCCAGGTCTCAGATAGCAAATTGTCGTTACAATTGTTGAACCAATTGGTGAATAAAGGCAGAGTCAAAACCCATTGGTAAAATATCACCAACATAGATGAGGCACACCACAAAGAGATCACTAGAATGAATGAAGAATAAGCTGGTATCCAATTTGGAACCTGTAAACCCAAGGGCACGTAGTGTGTCAGTCAGGTGTTTGTTCCACATTAGAGGAGCCTGCTTGAGCCCATAGAGAGATTTGTGTAACTTGCAAACATACTCTAGCTTGTAAGGATCCACATAGCCAGGAGGTTGGGACATGTAGACATCTTCATCCAAGCTACCATGGAGAAATGCATTGGAAATATCAAGTTGGATTACTATCCAGTTGGAGGTGACGACAATGGACAACAGGAGCTGAATAGTGGCTAGCTTGATAACAGGACTGTAAGTCTCAAAATAGTCAACACTAGGCCATTGGTGAAAGCCTTTAGCTACTAATATTGCTTTAAAACGGTCAACGCTGCCATCTACCTTGGTCTTCAATCTGTATACCCACTTACAGCCAACAAAATTCTGACTTTTATCAGGAGGCACAAGTATCCATGTCCCATTTTTTAACAGAGCATTATACTCCTTTGTCATTGCCTGTCGCCACTCTTGTACCCTATAAGCCTGCTGAAAAGTGGCAGGTTCTCTAAGAAAAGAGCCGATGAGGGCCCTAGGGTCTTTATGTTTCAGAGAGCCTGTTTGAGACCGAGTAACCATCCCTCGCGGTTGAGGAGGTGCACCATAGATGGAAGTATCAGATGTCACAGAAGTAGGGAGATTGGACTGAGAACCAGAGGATATGGAACCATAGGAGGATAGGTCCACTATTAGGGACAGTACGGGTGCGGCTGGTTCGAGTGCCATAGGACACGAAGGAACAATCTCAGGTGATGGGTTAGGTGGTTCATCGACTAGAGCAGGAGTGATAGGTCGGGCAGTTGGAGTGGTGGCCGGTTTTGGTTGGGGCAAGATTTCGGGTGGTAAAGAGCAGATCGGCTGAGGTGTGTGTCGGTTTTGCCCGGGTGAAGAGGCCATTGGGACAGTAATGGTGAGAGTGTTTGGGTCTGTCGGAGCTGCTATAATTGGGTGCCTATTATCACAAAATTTAAAAAATGGGAAAACCTGTTCATCAAACAAAACATGGCGTGAGATAAACAGACAAGATGTAACGGGATCAAAGCATTTAAAACCCTTATGGAGTCTACTATAACCAAGAAAAATACATTCTTTGGAGTGGGTTCAAATTTATTTTTCGTATAGGGTCATAGCTAGGGGAAGCATAAGCAGCCGAAAACTCTGAGGTTCAGATAGGCAGGGGTTCTCCAAACAATTTCGGTAGTGTATAAAAGTTGATGGAAGCGGTTTGGATTCAGTTGATGAGGTAAGTTGCAGTTTCAAAGGCATATGTCTAGAATTGGTGAGGTAGTTTGGCACAGTGTAACAGTGTGAGGCCATGTTCCACAATATGTCGGTGTTTGCGTTCGACATTGACATTTTGTTCAGGGGTATAGGGACAAGAAATTCTATGAGTGATGCCATGTTCTCTAAAAAAGGGTTATAATTCAATGAACTCTTCCCCACCCCCAAATCAGATTGAAAGACTTTAATTGAAGTGTTAAAGTATTTCTCCATAAGAATTTTAAAATGCACGAAAATAGAATAAACATCAGACTTATGTTTCAAGAAATAGATCCAAGAATTCTTGCTGTAGTGATCCAAAAATAGCACATAATAAGAATAACTATCCATAGATAAATCAGGTGCTAGCCCCCAAACGTCAGCACAAATTAGATCCAAGGGAGCTTTAGACTCAGATTTAGACAAAGCAAATGGTAAATGATGACTTTTATTGATAGCGCAAGAATTGCAAATAGAATGTTTTGAGTCAGAGATAGCAATTTTTTAACACAAGGAAAATTGGCATGTCCTTAGCGATCATGCCATGTATTTAATGAAGCTAAGTTGGCCAAAGGAGAAGTAGAACTTGATGAATAAATGGAAACCGACGCTGTAGCACACAGAGAGTAAAGTCTGTTGTCACTTTGGCCTCTAAACCGAATTCTCCATGTGGCCAAATCCTTGATAACAAAATGATCAACAAAAAATTCCACAGAGACAGGATTAGCGTTAGTTAAAGCATAAACCGATAATAAATTATAAGAGCACTTGGGAACATGCAAAATATCATGAATTTGAAAAACGTCACTACCAATTTGAAAGGAAGATTGACCAATACGAGATATGGACAGTTTAGAGCCATTACCAATGGTGACTTCGTTGGGTCCTTGGTATTCAGAATAAAGGTTGAGGTTTCCCAATTCAGAGGTCATGTGATGAGAGGCACCCGAATCAACAACCCATGATTGTGAGGGTGCTATGCTAGCGGCAAAGTTGGATGAAGGTCGGCTGGGGTTGTTTTCACTGGTTAATTTTGGCGATGAGCAGTCCCGGGCATAGTGTCCAAGTCCCCTACAATTGTGACAAGTGACAGATTATGGATCAAAGGTGCGAAAATTCTACCTGGAGTCAGAATTAGAGGTGCTGAAATTCTGCTGCTGCAGCCCTCGATGTTCCAAAAGGTAATGATTGCCACGACCTCTCTGCTTGTCGCCTCTGCCTCGGCCTCACTGCTGGGCCCTTCCTCATTGATATTGTTGACCATGGTGGGTTGCCACCATAGTTATTGGTCGAATTTGATCAGCAACAGCAGCAGCTTTTTGATTATTAAGGAGAGCGTTATTTCTTTCCTCAGTTAATAAAGACCAAGCAAATATTTAAATTCAATGGGTTCCATATTAGTTTCAAGAGTCAAATTAAATAGGCGGTAATCTTCACCCAATCCGGCTAGTATGGAATCAATAAAATCCTCCTTTTGCACTCGATAACCCAAGGATGCTAGTTGATCTTTGACACTCTTGGCCCTGAGTGTCTATGCCGTAATCGTCTCATTCTTCTCTTTAGTGAGAGTCTGAAGTTAAGCACGTAAGTTTCGGATCTACGATCTGGATCTTGAAGAATAGGTTCGGTTGAGTTTGCTCCACGCCTCAACCACTGTTGGTGCATCAATCACTTGCGGTAACAAGTTCGGTTCTATCG
Organism: Euphorbia tirucalli; assembly: GCA_039660915.1. Taxonomy (NCBI): domain Eukaryota; kingdom Viridiplantae; phylum Streptophyta; class Magnoliopsida; order Malpighiales; family Euphorbiaceae; genus Euphorbia; species Euphorbia tirucalli. The sequence goes on along the minus strand of CM077634.1, from coordinate 9,489,582 downwards.
AACCAAACAACCAGCTCAATACCTGCTGATTTTGCTGTTCCTATAAGTCATAGGCTGGATTGCGAATCTGTCCTTCAAGGAATTCCGGTGGAATGAGTTGATTCGCATCAATGTGATGCCACATCCTGTAGCCTCACAACATAATAATACATTGTGCTTTCCACAAAACAAAATTGCACAAGCTGAGTTTGTTAGTGATGAAAGTGGCTGGATTGGGGTATGTGATTGGTGGTGCGGTATTGAGTGGAATTGATGGAGGAATTGGTGATATCTGAGTGGTGGAGATGACGGTGGAATCAACGGCCGTCGATTGAGGCTGCATCAACACCGAACTTGTACCGATCGTTGCTATGGACGGAGCGGATAGCAGTGGAATGGGTGGCAGCAGTGGTGGGGCTGTGATGGTGGAATTTTCGGTTGAAGACATGTTAGGGTTAGGGGTTCAGTGGTGGCTCTGATACCATGAAAACTAATTGAGGCAACATAACTTCGTATTGATGATTAGGAATATATATATATATATATATATATATATATATATATATATATATATACATAATTGAGAACCCTAACCCTCCAAGGACTATAATACATCTTTATATAATATGTAAAAATACAATATTGGTCCTCTCTCTATCACTCAGAATGCTGCACAGACTGTTTTTAAAACAAAAAACATTCCTCTAATTTGGTCAGACAGCTTGCAAGAGAGATAAAAGAATTATTTTATTCATCATGATTCCACTATGATGAACGAAATTGTTATTTTATGGGACATGTTTCCCAAATTTCCTCCCTTCTCACCCTTCTATCTTTCTATAAATTGAAGGGTTTTTCAGTAGTTGAGGGCATCAAAGTTTTCTTATTTTCCTTGTTTTTGTTTAAGTCATGTGTGGCTAAAATCTTTATCTAGTCAAGGTTTTCAAGTTTTGGTTCAAGAAAATTGTAAGAATTGTTCTTTAATGTTTTTCTCTTCTTATATGTTTTAATGTCTTCGTATTCTTAAGATTTTATTTGGTTTAAATATTAACGTCTTATTTTTATCAGATAAATATTTCTATTTAGATCTTTAAACCTATTTATTTAATGAAGTAGAAAACAATTGTATTCAATGAAATTAAATTGTCGAAATTGCATTTGTGGAGACATTCAATCCATCTTAAATAATCCAGCTCAAGTTTTATTGGGCGTTAAATGGTGACAGCTCGAATTTTTAAAGCTGTTTACAATTTAAATCTTAAAAGCTAATTTATGATTAATTAATAAACAAGATTTATTTGGAGGTCAATTCCCATCTAAATTACAATCTAAGGAAGAGTAGAGTATTAGAACTATTTAATACTCAACCATTTCATTTGAGAAAGAAATTTATATTTTTATTCAATGATCAGTTTAATAGAATTAAATTTAGAAAAACCTTGACTAGAATTTTTCTTAATCTTGTCTTCATCAAATAATATCTTTTACAACTCTTTTGTTTTATTTTATTATCAAATTAATTCATTTCTGATAATATAATCAATTTCTGTAGATTTCGACTCTTCTTATTATTATTACTAATTTAAAATTGCGAGATAAGGAAATTATTTTTGTTGGTTTCGACGGCTAACAGATCCTCAACTTAAAAAGCCATTTGTCATAATGATTACAAAGTCTATGAAAAGATTTTATGTTTTTCTTTTAGAATAAAATATTATATAGTCCTACTTACTAAAAACGAAATTCCAATCCTAAATATTTATATTTATTGGGAGCTATGTTGTATGGAAATTGAAATGAAAATGGACTTCGGAATATTATATTCACAAACATTTCAGATAAGGAAAAGTGTAAATAATTAAAAAATGATGGCATTAATTATAATAATGTGGTTTGAAAATTATAAAATTTATCAATTAAAGAAAGAATGGGCGGGTCCAAATGTGGATAATTTTTTAATAAAGAAAGAAATTGATGGAGCATTTGTTGTTGGACTATCACAGGAGATGTTTAGTTCAATTGTTTCCATGGAAATTTAGTTTGACAAATTCTTTACATCTAGAAATCTCAGCTTCTATCTCACACCACCAATGAATCTTTACCTTAACCATGACAGCATATAGGGTTCTCCTTGTAATTTTATATTAAGCTAAGGACTTGTGTTGTAATTAACCTAGCTCCAACCCTAAATGCTTGTATTTGTAGTATTAGAGATAATAATAAAAGCTGTAATTATGTCTTACCTATCAGCTTAAACTATTAGGTCAAATGATTCCTTGACATGATATTATGATATTAGGTTAATTACAAAACAAGTCCTTAGCTTAATATATAATTACAAGGAGAACCCTATACACTACCAAACCACAATCAACTTTCCAATTCGACTAATGGATTAGACTTTCATTTCTTTTTTAAATATCTTAAAGCAAAAACGACACTTGTTTTCTCTTAATATAGACATAATCATCTGTTGGTTCACCCCTTTTTTTCCTTTTTTTTTTTTTTATATTAATATTACTAAATCAATTGTAACTTTGATGTAATATGTAAATTACTATTTTACACATGCATTTGTACCTAAATAAAAGAATTATGCATATCACTCCTCTTTATTTATTTTAATTTCCTAATACATATGTAAAATCAAAAGTATACGAGTCCATGACCTTTTCGGCTGTCAGATGACTCCGTGTGCCTTAAAAGTATTGGACTTGACTAGATAAATGAGCGTATAAGTGAGATTGAATCCATGTAATATAAAACCAATTTGCTTGTGTGAAGGCCCAATCTACTCCACATATATGCTACTTTTTATTCTCATTTATTTCTAACGTGGGATTCTCAGGCATGTCAACTAAATAACCTGACATCACATTTATATAATTGAACTGCCTCTTTATTTATTCATTTATTATTTATCTATTTTAATTTTCTATTACATATATAAATCATAAGTACCTAATCTGATGATGTAAAGTGATTTAGTTGACTTGAAGTCTATATATCTCCCCCTTAAAGCAAGTTAGAATATGACTACTATTATGTAAACTTAGTGTTTACGTAATGATTTCTTATGCAAAAATTCCCACAACCGGACGGTGGAAATTATAGATGTGGGTTTGTTGCTATCACCACTTTTCAGAGACAGAATTGACGGGTCCAAGTGCGGAAAATTTTGCATAATGAAAGCATTAGGCCTAGTTGTTGGATTATATCCTTTTGGTAATTTCACACATAATTGTTATCCTCTCTTGTTTTGAAAGGATGTCATGTAAGAAAAAATTCCATGTTTTAAATAGTTGTTATTTTAAGAAATCTTGAGAGCGTTTAATGATTTTTTTTCTAAATATACTGCCATATTTAATGTTGATTTGAATAAAATTAAGGCCAAACATATGCGCGGCCCCTTCAACTTTAATTTTTAAGCCGCTTGACCCCTTTAACTATTTTAACGACCTATCTAACCCCTTAGCTAAAAGCCAAATACATACTTAGCCCCTTCAACTTTTATTGAGCCGCTTGGCCCCCTCAACTATTTTAGCGACCTATCTAACCCCTCATCTATTTTAAAGTGATATTTTTAGACATTTAAATTGCTGATATGTCGTATTTCTTCCTCCTCTTGAGTTTAATTAATTGCTGGAAAATCTTCACTTTATAATAGTTTATAATATTAATTAGATAGAAGATAGTTTCCACCGTGTGTCCTATATGTCTTTAGTGTCGGACGCGTGTAATGCATGGTACTCTGTTGTATCTGGTTTTGTTCACTCAATGATTTAAAAATACCACTTTAAAATAGATGAGGGGTTCAATAGGTTGCTAAAATAGTTGAGGGGGCCAAACGGCTCAAAAATAAAAATTGAAGGGGCTACGTATGTATTTTACCTTTAAATGAGGGGTTAGATAGATCGTTAAAACAATTGAGGGGGCCAAGCGGCTCAAAAATTAAAGTTGAAAGGGCCGCGTATGTATTTAGCCTAAAATTAATAAAGTGATTTATATTTCCCAGAGTATATTTAGGGGTATTTTAGTAAATTGATAATACAATTAAGACTGTACTAATTAATTTCCACTGGGTGTGCCAATTTCTTACATTACACGCTTTCAAACAACTGAAAATGTTAAACAACTGAAGTCATTGGCTCCAAGTCAAGTGAAGTCAATGTCTCCCATTACTGAGTAGTACTACTAAACACGTCATTTGTTTTCTCATATAACAGTAGATGAAACCAAAGAGGAATTGAGCAATTAATGCTAATATCTCAGGAATGACCAATGAGATAAGAAGTCACATGCGAAATATTAGATATAGCTTTTTTATATTATTTACTATTAAATTCGATAAATATCTGTATATTTTAAGAAATAAAAAAATATACAGGTTAGAATTAATCTGAAACCTATCAGACATATCTTTTTATTAGTCAAATAATTAATGTTGTTGTGATTTCTTATGCAAATATTTCCACAATCGTAATGTCGAAATTTAAGATGTGGGTTCAATTAATTTTTTTATTAGTCAAATAATTAATGTTGTTGTGATTTCTTATGCAAATATTTCCACAATCGTAATGTCGAAATTTCAGATGTGGGTTCAATTAATTAAGTTTGTTGCTATCACAATTTTTGAAAGATAGAATTGGAGTGTCCAACTGCAGAAAATTTTGCATTAATAAAATTAATTTTGGGATCAGTTCAAGTTGTTGAGAAAAATGACGATAAGATATTAAAGTTTCTTAGAATAAGGGGTCGACAATTTAAATTTTGACAATTCTATTAGTTGATTAAATCTCAACACATATAAGTCTGTATTCTCTTTGAAAAGTAATTTTGCCTCACCCGCATAGATTACTTGTTGTACATAACATTTCAAGCCCATCAAGCATTCAGGTGCAAAAAAGTGTTAGAGATAAAAAAAAAAAATTAGTTTTAGTTTAAGTCAAAATGATTATTTGACAAAGGGTAAATCAGCAAAACCTCTCTCAAATTAGTTATATATACCTATAACTAATTTGAGTAATTTTTATTTTAAAATCTTATAAGTCATTTTTATAATTTATTTAACTTTTACCCTTCCTAAACAAATAGAGAAATTTTAGATAGTGTTCTGTTAAAAGAAACTACCCATTACCTCTAAACACAAAGCCCTAGTTTAATTCTTCAAAGTTAGATTTTTCAATTCTTTTTTCTAACTAATATATAATTATATCCTTATGCTTATCTCCCAAAATAATTAGCCTTAGGAATTCGATTTTAAATTCTCTGATTTTGGCTTTTTTTTATGCGTGCAAACACTAATTGTAAACTAATTTTAGTTGTTTGTAAAAAGTTGCTTTTGTTAGATCCTTTAATTGTTGTAATTAATGTTTTGGTTTCAACTGATTAATTTCATACGATGTTTTAGTGATTTATTACTACTGCATATATATATTTTACTAAGTCTTGTTAACTCTATTTAATTTAAATAGCAGCATCATATAACTCTATCGATTGCCTTGAGATATAGTACTTTATTTATTAAACTATCAGCCCTTTGCATGTTCCCCTCTGTTGTGTGCTATAGTTACTATTCATTGAGATTTTCGTAGTTATTTACTCACTGAGATCCATCTCTTTGAGTTGAAATCCCATACCACTTCAATTACTCTCTTTCAAATGACTAGTTTTGAAGCCGGATCGAATCAGTATGCTTCCTTGGAAGAGTTTGGACGTTCCTATTGGTTTTATTGATCGTGGAATTTATTTTGGCATAGACCTTTTTTTCAGTTAGACATTTATTGTAATTTAAAATTATTCCTTGTATTGAACTTTTTGGACTCCACTATCTACTTTAACGATATTATTTGATTGGCATCTGGATCGAAGGATATTATTTTAAAATGCTACTATGTATCTTTTGAGGCTTGCATAGAATTAGGCAATCCTAGTTTATGCATCGGTCATAGCCGAATTAGGTCGTGACAGCTGTATATGTACTTCATACTGTACAAACAAGTACATGATTTTACTAACTAAATGCATAACTTAAATATTCCTCAATATATAATTTTTTGCGTAGTCTTATAAAAATTACGATATGTTGCTTTTATGAAGTTATTATTATATGTATTTGCAACAAAGTTTGAGTTGATAGATAGAACCAAGAACAATTTTTATTATTATCTTTGTTACACCTCCACTTGTGAATGTCCTCTAGACTAGAAGCGTGTACAACAATAACGAGCCAATTAAATCACTGAAAATAGGTCCAACAAACAAGGTAATTCAGCATCAATACTGATAAATCTAATTTATTCTTAGTGTGAAAAAGAAATTAAATGGTAATTTTCCTTATTAATTTGGGCTAAATGCATTAGTTTCAATCTTACTTACTCTACCCTTAATTAGCTTTCTTTATTTATCAATAATTTTCTATTACATATATAATAGAGAAAATATCAGAACTACTAATCTTTTTGCTTTATTACATTATTACTTATTTTTCGGGTGATTATTTATGAATGTGATGTTAAGTGATTAATTAATTAGTTGACTTGAAGTCTATATTTCTCCCTTAAAGCAAGTTATAGTAATAACTGCGATTCTTAATTTTCTTTTAGAATTTTTGGGCCAGTTGAGCATGACATTTAGGAAAAACCAATTTATTGAAAATTTAGGAATTATATAAATAGTAATTCAATTATCTTAATCCGAATGAATATAATTTCCCCACTTTAATTGACTCCACGCCAAGTCAAGAGAAGGTCTCCCATTAATACTAAACAAGTTGATAAATTGCATGTATCAGAAGATATATGAAATCAGAGACGAATTGGGGAGAAATTTAAAGTAAAGCAAATTTGCTGCAAAGAATTTCAATGCTCACACAAATTAAAGCAAAAATAGACAATGCAAAGAATATGATAGACATAACTAGGATCTGAAAATTGTCAAACGTACCCATTTAGTAGTCAAATAATTAATGTTGTAGAGATTTCTAATTATGCGAAAATTTCCACAATCGGACCTTGAAAATCAAAGATGTGGGTTCAGTTAATTAAATTATAGTTTCTATCACCATTTTCCAAAGACAGAGAAATGGCGGGTCTTTGTGTGGAAAATTTTGCATAAATAAAGCATTTGGGCCACTTGTTGGACTATGTCCGTAGGAAATTTCACAAATTTGTTACTTCTTTACAATATTCAAATCCACAGGTTTTTGAAATTTGTCATGGATACTAATCACTTCTCGATGAATAATCTCAGAGAGTACAAGAAATCTGAAAGGAGTGATGGTTAATGAATGGTTACCTTAAGGGTGTCAAAGACAATAATAAAAGTTATTCGATCAGCTAAGTCTTTTGCGTTTAAATGGTTTCATGATGATATCAGAGCTTCTTAATTAGATTTAGAGAAGGGTTTGAATTGCCAAAATTCTATGGTAAAGTGAGTTTATGTGATACATGCTTCAAACCCCTAAGACATTTGCGTGTGAGTAAGTGTCAGAGATAATAATAATTAAACAAATATAACATCCCTCAAGTTACATGCAAATACCTTTTGGGCTAGAAGTGAGAATAACACAAGCTAGTCTACCAAGTGTTGTATTTAATTAACAAATGGAGCTGTCAAGATTTAAACTGTTTAATCCAAAAGTTTAACTTGATTTTTTTTTTCCAAAAAGCTTAACTTGATAGATGAGGTCCAATAATACCTCCTCATGCAAATGCCTCTTGGCTTGAAAAGTGTACAACACAAGCCCAGTCTACCAAGTGTTGAAGTTTAATCAACAACTGGAACTGCTAGGATTTAAACCATCGACCTCTAGATGTAATAAACTCTGATACTATGTTATGAAACTATGGAACTCAAAAATTTAACCTAATAGGTAAGACCTAAGAATAGTTTTTACTATTATCTTTGATACAACTCATCACACAAATACTCCCGAGTTAGAAGAGTAACGAGCTAGTTAAACTGTTGAAAATAGGTCCAACGAACAAGTAATTAAGCATTGATAACTCAATTTATTTATATGTATGAGATTGATAGGGTGGCAATGAAGGAAGTGGTAGGAAAAGAAGGGGAGAAAAGATTGTCAAAAATAGGAGTGGTATCAATACCGAGTTTTTTTTTTTAATTAAGCATGATAACTCAATTTTATTTAAATTTTTTTTTTTTTTTTTTTAATTTAGATTTACACCTTACCATTTTACATCCACATAGTCATCCCTTCCGGTTACCTCTTTTTCCTAAATTTCTTAGGCTCTTACTCCTAATCTACTCTATTGGAAACTATTGTAAGCCACATGATATTATATTATTATTATTATTATTATAGAATGAAATAGAACTAATGGAGCCAATTACTTTAACTTTTGGCAAAAATTTTGGGTTAAACAAAATAATCAAAATGGAAATCAAACAGTTGACCATATACTAACTAACTAACAGACTATTAAACAAACTTGTTCTAATCAGCAGCTTTTTCTTCATGTGTGCAGTAGCATATGAGTTTGTCAAGGACACTAGCTCAACACATCATACACTTGTATCTGTAAAGTGAATCATCTACGGCTTCAATGACTTCCACCTAGGAATGTAAACGGGGCGGGACGGGGCGGGGATTGGCAATCCCATCCCCGTTCCCCGGCTAGGCGGGGATCCCCGTACCCGTCCCCGTTTAGTAAATGGAGATGATCTTCATCCCCATCCCCCGGCCCCGTTAAGATATTTTTTTTTTTTGAAATTTTAAATAAAATTTAATTTGGTACAAAAATAAGTTAAAAAGCATTACAGTTTGGAGACCATTAAATAAATCAGTTAATTTTTCTTATAAGAAAGTGATATTTAATTAAAATATTACAATTACTAATATTATTATTTCAAAATAGAGTACATGAGTCCAATATATAGAAATTAAATTAGAGGTTTCTAAATTGATAAATTCTATCAAGTGCAAAGGCTAAATTTTAAGTTTTGCACCTAGGGATATAAACCATTTCCTAGTTTCTGTTTTATTATTATAAAATTTAATTATTTATGTATATGTATAAATAAATAATAAAATAAATAAATAAACGGGGATTTCACGAAAATCCCCATCGGGAACTAAACGGGGATGGGGACGGGTCCGCGGGGCGGGAGAGATAAATCCCATCCCCGTCCCCGTTTAGTAAACGGGGACAAAAGTGTCCCCGTCCCCGCCCCGCGGGGATTCTAAACGGGGAATCCCCGTCCCCGTTCGGGCGGGCCCCCGGCGGGGACGGGCCCCCGGCGGGGACTGGCCCCCGTTGACAACCCTACTTCCACCCTGTCTAGCACTTGATGTGAACCATTAACAAAGTCACTCAAGTTCTAATTTCGTGTCAAAATAAGAAAAAACAATGCTACAAACACTCATATATATTTTAGAGTTTATATATATTCGTGAATTACAAATCAAACTACTGCAACCAACTTAATTGCCATCGAGCAGACAATTATTGTGAATATTTACGAACACAACTAATACGTCTGCTCCTATTATTGCGGTTTTTTTTTTTTTTTTTTAATTTATATTTGACTCATATATGTAATTCCAAAACAATTACAACAAATGAAAATTTTATTAGTCTAAATTATATATATATATGTGTGTGTGTGTGTGTGTGCAAATTTTTTCTTAAAAAAAATAGAGAAAGAAAATGAGAGGAAATCCATGACTTATATATATCATGCTTATAGAAGATGCAATGGAAACTCCAAAATGATTCAAAAGTTAAGTGAGAATTAGGGAATAAAGACCTTTTTGGGTCTTGATCTATCCACCATATACCAAGTTGATATCTAACCTATTAATTTGGTCCCTTTGGTACCTGATCTATAGAAATCGAGAATATTTAGTACCTAAACAACAAAATTTAATGAAATTGATAATATTGATGGTTTAAAGAGTGATAGTGATAAGTAAGAATGATCGGCCTATTACAATAGCAATGATTATGTAAGTTCTTATAGTGATATTAATAATTGACTAAGTAGTAAAGTATTTTAGATTTTAATAGATCAAATATTAAATGTTTTTCATTTCAAAGCATCAAGTATCAAAAAGATCATATCAATAGGTCAAGTACTAAATGGGCGGATTGTGGATAAGTCAAGCCTCTAAAAGGTTTTTCTTTTGTGAGAATTGGAGTTAATTAAGGCTTTCAATTGACATGTAGAAGGAATAGATTGGAAGAATTGAAATTTTTAATTTGAATTATGAAATTGAGTTTAAGGATATGGGATGAGATGGATAATGTTAGATCATATTTATATGTATATGGTAGAGTTTCCTTTCTAAACCAAAGTAGTATAATTATTCCATTACAATTCTTTTTCAATGTTCGCCCATTTATGATATGAAAAAATACAGGAATTAATGGTTGACACAATAATTATTTTAAGGGTCTCAAAATAGGTTATCATTCGTTTTCATGTCATGCAAGGATTGAAACTAATACGTATAAAATCAACACTAATACTATCCATTCATTATAAGGGTTAAACGTGTTAACCCATTCTCGAAACTAATCCACATAACATCAATTTTAGCCTATTTTAATGTGTGTTATTGTGTCATATTTACATTCACCGTGTCACGAACAAATAGCAAGTCACTACTAATACAACTTATTTACAATTAAATTACACTTATTTACAATTGTACAGGTTAAACATGTCAATCCTTTTTCGACACCAATCCACATAATATCAACCCTAATCCACCACGTGTTAACGTGTTAACACACATTTTCCTCCACTTTCACAAAATTACAATTAAATTACACTTTCCTTAAATTTTTCTGAAACAAATAAATGGATCCACAAGTACTATGATATGATGTTTTGGTAAAGTCTTTCTCATCCAATTAATTAAACTCTGCTATATAATTTCCTAATCAAACATAAATTCAATAATGGATTTCACATTTGAATCCATCATTGAAATTGAAATAACAAAAGACTGATTAAAAAATTAATCTTAATAGAAATGTTAGGGCTTCATGTCCTTGCTTTAGTTGCTCAATAAAAATAAAAATAAAATAAAATATGGATTTAACTTGTTTACAGTCTACTCATTTGATATGATCTATTGATTTGAATCTTTTGACACATGATTTATAGAAATTGAAAACATTTAGTATCTGAATAATGGAATTCAATAAAATTGATGATATTTATGGTTTAAAAAGTAGCAGTGAAGAAAAGAAGGATCTTCCTATTATAGTAAAAGTAATTATGAAAATTATTATAATTATACCAATAATTATTTAATGACCAAAATATTCTTAATTTTTATAAGCTAAAAATGTTCTTGATTTCTATAGCTTAGTTATAAATCACAAAACAATTACCTCTTTTTCATTTTTTTTTTATTTTTTTTTATGGAGCAATTTATGGCTTTAGTTTATTGTATTTTTATAGGATTGGCTTAATGGTGCGAATGGATAAAGAGATTTTAAGAATCACAAAATCCATGAACCAAAATATTATTTATGTCCATACGACTAGATGATTAACCAAAACATATAGTTTTGCTCAATTATAATGGATTTTATATTTTTGGGTAAATTGAATTCACATAATGTAACTAAATTAATTATTAACCATAATATGATGATTACATAAAAAAGGAAAATATAATCTAATATAAGGAAGCAAATTAGATGGCTGGAATATTTTCATCATGAAGCAAATTAGAGTTGAATACCAGAATTGGACTTAGGTTCAGATTCTAAGTCCACCCAAATAATCTAAGAAATGGCCCGTATATGAAAGTTGAACTAAATGGGCTTAATAGTACACAAAGCTTCATTCAACTCCACACTCTATAGTACTAAGTGGTTGTTTGGTTTAACAAACGGGTAACATGACATGACCCGTTTTACACGATTAATAAAAAAAATCAATTATACAATATACCCATGTACGACACGACCCGTTTAGTGACCTGATTATAAAAATTAAAACCTAGCCAAACATTGCTAATTTGCCACTAAAACTTCAAAATAATTAATAAAACATCACTAAACACGATGGATGGGGAATGAATATTAGGGATTTAGTCTTTAAGATTGCGGCATCAATTTAAATATATAATGGAATTGGAATTAGGTTTTTTTTTTTTTTCAATTCTTATTTATATATGCCCTTAATTTAGTGATTAGTAAAATATAATAAAAATAAACGGGTTAAGCGGGTCAGAAACGGGTTACGTGGGTTGACCCATTTACAACCCATTTATCTCATGTCATAAACGTGTTGACCTGTTTATGATCCAAACCCGTTTAGTCCCAACCCAAACCCGCAAAAATGCGTGTAGTGTCGTGTCGTGTCAAAAATTGCCACCCTTAGTTAGGACTATCAAACAGCTATTATTGGCTGTTTTCGAGGGAAAAAAACAGTTAATTACCAATAAAAAACAACAAAAACTATCGGCAACAGTAAATAACAATAGTAAATAGCAACAGTAAAACTAAACAGACTTTAAGCAACATAGTATTAAATACAATCCTAATTCTAGTTAAAATGCATCTTTTAGAAAGAAAAATAGAAAAAATTTTCTTTTGGATGAAGAAAAATTCAATATTGAAATATTAAATCTTCTCCTTCCTTTTTATCAAATGAGAAATAAGCAAATTAAAATACAAATGTTTCATAAGGAAAATTATAATGACATTGTCGAATTACAATTATGGGGTATTACTTCACTATTGTCACAAAATTTTAATTTCTATGCTTTGCTTAAATTTTACAATATGTTTTTGGTGAAATTCAATCAAAGACTCAAAGAACATGAGTTTTAGTGATATAAATTACAGTTTATAGTGATAGTGATATTAATCCGTCATTTTGGTATAAATTATTTGCATATATACAGTGTGAGGTAATTAAGTTGAATTATGAATATATATTATAAGCATACAAATTAACAGATTGAAGAAACTTAGAAATTTCGACTTCAATTCATAAGGTATTAAAAAAAAAAAAAAAACCTTTAATTATGGGAAAAACTGAGAAATTTTCATTTATAAAAAATAATACAATTCCAATTTTTCAGTAAAAAAAATAATAAAAAAGGTACAAAACCAATTTGTTGTTTAACCAAAATTTCACATAAAAAGTAAGAAATGAAAGACTTGATTTATCATATGTTTGACTTGATTTAAAACCGCTAATATTCACAAATCTAGTTGAAATTTTCAAACTAATTACAACAACGTTATTTTGATAAAGATTTTTACAGAACGAAATTTTTGGGAACTAAATTAAATAACTTCCTTAAATTTAATTAATATGAAAATTTCTTTTATATGTAAGCTCATAAAATTAAATAACTCATTTTATATATATTTAAATTTTTATTTTTTTAATTTGAAATGATGTATTTATTTTTTTTTTTTGTTGGTCACATCAAATAGATAAAAAAAATTTCAAATATTTAGAAGGAAAAATTTTGAATACAAATAAATGAATAACATATTTTTAATTGAATTTGATATTTGCAATAAATTTTCAGTAATCAGAGACTTAATGTTTCTCAATAATTCAATATACCAAATTGAAATATAAAAATTCAATCAACAAAAATAAAAATGAAAAGAATCTTTAATATGTGAAAGAAAACTATTTTGGATTACAAAAAAAAAAAATAAATAAATAAAACTAATCGGTCCATTGGTCCAACCCAACCCAATTCGACTCAGTCCTCTACACAATAAAACTTGTGATTTTTTTTATTAGGTTGTCTTGGGTTGGGCTGGACTGAATTGAAAATAAAAACCCTACAACCCAGTTTGGATAATTCACTCAAATAAATCGAATTAATTCATTCGATTTCTGCCTCTCAACCTCATTCCCTCGATTCTTCTCCAACTTCAACCTTCAACAATCATTTTTATCCGACCTCGATCCTAATACTCCTTCTGACCTCGATCCTGATACTCCTTCCGGCCTCCAAACTCTGGCCTCCGCCACCGCACCCTCTTTGTTGGAGCTCGCATTTCAGACTGAGATATTTTGTATTTTGTATCATTGCGCTCTCCGTCTTTGTATTCTACATGTTTATAGTTGAATTGATGAAAATTTAAGCCTTCTTGTTTCCTAATTCAGTTTTTTTAATTGCTTGTGTGCTATTGTCTTGCCCTTCAACTGACTGGTTATTCTCTGTACTACAATCTAGTGTAATTACGCCCGCTGTTTTTCTGTTTCCACTGGGCAAAATAGAAAATTTTCTGCTTGATTTGGGACGTTCTTCTTTTATTAGGTATAGTTGTTTTTTTTTTTTTTTTTTTTTTTTGAGAAAAGCAGAAGGTTATATATATGTTAACTCTTAATTCATGTCATCTTAATAGTTTTGTGATAAATGTGTGCTGTAACTGTGAATATAACCATTGTGTCTTAACTTTTTTAGTCTAAGGACATGCTTGAGTTCAAATTTTTGCAATTCTTATTTGATTAGATAATAGTAATGGTGAACAGTTGAGATTGATGTTCATTTTCTTGTTCATTTTTTGCAATTCTCATAAATGCCTGTTTTCCTGGTTTCAACAATGGAAAGTGCTTTGTTGATTTGGGCAATGCTTTGTTGATTTTCTTGTTAGAATTAATTCAACAATTACTACTTAAAGGGCATTAATCGAGTGAGCTTTACAATATTCCTATCAATTTTGTATAAAATGAAATGAATTTGTAATGCTTGAATGGACTTTTCTACTCTATTGAATGATTGGGGTAACGTATCTATTAATTTAAGTTGAAGTCGTCAAATACGGTGGATATGATTAATTTTAATTAGAGCAGCAGAAATGAAACCTGGGACATGCGAGGTTGTCTTTTTACCAAGTTGAGAAAAGGTGGCGAAATGCATCAATCTTTAATCTTTACTGATCATGATGCCAATCTTTTAACTTAGATGGTTCTATTTAACACGGTAAAGCTACATTATTGCAGTTTCAATGATTTTGGCATATATATATATATATATATATATATATATATATATATATATATATATATATATAGTACAGTAATAATCTGTTAATTAGTATCAATCAAATATATTAGGTAAGACTGCTAATTAACTTTTTTTTTTTTTCTGTCGTTGGTTTAGCATATCAGGGGAATAATAATTACTGAAGAAGTGATCATAGGGTTATTGAGCTTCAGTTTATACACTTCTTAAGCATATAATTTTGTTTCTTCCATGTATATTGTTTGTTTTTGAGCTTATGGTTCTATTACTTTATTTTCAGTTTATGCACTTCTTAAGCATATGTATTACGTATTATCTATAATTTATATTTGTGAATGAGATGTTATATTTGACTAGTTTAAATGTTATGAACATGTTATATAACTAGATTTTTATTATTTTTGTTATAATGTTATACAATACGCATTTATAAATGGAGTAGTCATATTTGACTTGTTTAAATGCATACTTAATAACTAATTTATTTAAATAAAAACAGAAAAGAAAAATTATATAAATATTTGAATTAAAATTCGGCCCAACCCATAATCAACCCAACCCATAACACTAAATATTTAGTAGGTTAGGCTGATTTTTACAACTAATCCATGAATCCCTTGTTTTCATGGGTTGGGTCGGATGATGGTCTAAAACTTATTAGGTCATACATTGTACGGCCCTAAAGGCAGTAATGTTCATTGATGAACGATTTTGATCCTTTTTCTTTCTTTTTAGTCATTGGTAATCAGATGTACAATGTTGACTGATTTGCTTCGATCTTAGAAATTGCTTTGAATGTTCGTAGAGACTAAAATTTAATCATTTAAAGATAAATTAATTAGATTAGATTCAGCGTTTAGCAGTCACACAGTCTGCTAAATTTTTGTCTTTTTTCATTTCCCATCTCCAAAAGAATCCATTTTTACTCTGTTCTTCCTCTCTCTCTCTCCGTCTCTGATCAATCAATTGAAGAGAAGGAAGAAGAAAACAGCGAGAAAGTTGGAGGGGAAAGGTGGGTTATCATCTACTTCACTTGAATCTTTCCTCTCTCTCTTCTTCTTCTTTCAGTTCTTCTAATTCATTGTTTCCATCTAGTAATCTTGCTCTAATTCCACCCAATTCCTTTCACTTCCCCTCTCACTCTAAATTCCCACAAGGCAAGGAAAAGCTTCCGTTTTTATTTCTGTTTTATTTGGTCAATTGCTGTTATTGATTAGTCGATTCAATCTGGGTGTTTGTTTGTTTTCAGGATGTAATATCTCTTGGGCTCATAAGCTACCCAGAATTGCTACTACCACCATTAAATGCTCTGCTGAGATTGAAAATGTAAGTGCTTTTTTGCCCTTTTCTTTTGTGTATATTGGAATAATTGTTACAAATATGTGCTGTTGATTCTCAGAGCTCTGAGATCGTCAAAGAGAAGAGTGTTTCAGTCGTCCTGTTGGCTGGAGGGAAGGGCAAAAGAATGGGGGTAAGTTCTTCTTTTGATATTAGCCATAGTTTTTTGTTTCAATCAATGGCATCTTTGAATTTGTATTATTTACTGTTTCCTTTTATGTGATTTTGATCATATTAGAATGAAATGATTGAATAATGATTATAACTAAGAAATTGCATACTCTTGGTTATATGTGTTGGGATTCAGATTTGGATTTAGCTCAAGGTTTTGAAAATTATACAAACTGGTTATTAAGTTGAATAAATTTTGGCTAATTGATGGGTACATTGGGATCTGGTTTAAGTATTTATGGGCAAAACATGACAGATTGCAGTATAGATAGAACTGAAGCAAACCTGATTTGCTTAAAGGAGGATAAAAGATCAATTTGCCTGCTTTGAATGGGTGGGATTTTGATTTGGAGTTAGCTCAAGGTTTTGAAAATGTATGACAGCATACTGATTGGTGATTAGAGGACTTTGGTCTTGTTTAAGGATTTATGTTGAAAATAGCAGGAGGCATAATATATAGAAAATTATGTCCCAACCAAAGCCATGATGATTCATATGCTAATTCTCGGCTATCTTTCTCTCTTAAATTTGCAGAAAACCCAATTCGAGATCATGTCTCTTTGGCTGCTAATCTATAAAATTTCCAAATTTTTAGGTATAATTAGCAGCTTTCTCTATTCCTGTTATTGTTGGGGGGTTTTAAAGCATTTCAAAAATGTAATGACCTGTAAATTTAATAGACCCCGTTTACAACATTTGATGATCCATTAGTGTCAAGACTTAAACATTACAAAGGAAAATATCTGTTTGTTCTGTTTTATGTTGGAGATTAGCATTTTCTTCTTGTTTGCCGGTAACTAGTATTTTATTCTCGTGTATTTTCTGTAATGTGATTCATCCATAAGGATTGGACTCCAAGCTCGTATTGCCTTTTTGTAATTATACATTTGTGCAGATGACAGTTTTGTTGTCTTTGTGTGAATAGGCAAGCATGCCAAAGTAGTATCCACCATCGTTAGGCCAGCCAATCGTTTTGTACAGTTAATTAGATGACCAACTTATATATATCTAGTATTGGGACCACAGCGAGCCTGGAATCATTTGGCAGTTGTGGACTATTCAACCTTGGACAAAGGGTCAATCTTCAACTTCGCTTACAGGTTCAATGTCCCCCGAAGTGAACTTTAGGTATTAATTTGGCTCTTCAACTCGGCATTTCTTTTCTAAACAGTCTAAAATGACATGCATCAGCATGAGAGACCATACGTCACAAATTAACCAGTCATATGCTGACAAGCTAAATGTTTTGGATTACTTCGACAAAGAATGCCGAGTTGTCGACTAAATTTTGTGCCTAAAGTTCGTTTTGGGCCAAACTAAAATATGACACCGTAGCCTATAGGAACAAATTTCTGTGTTATTTTACAAAAGAAATGAGGATTAATTTATGATAGATATGTGTGAACAGCTTAGAAGACGGGTTTAACTCAAAATAAGATGTTGAGAAAATACAAATCCCGCTATGCATGAGTTCAAGAGCATAGTTTTTTCAATGCTGAATTATTTGGATTATCTAGAATTGCTATGGTAATTTGCTTGAATTATTTGGATTATCTAGAATTGCCATGGTAATTTGCTTTCTGCTACAATTTTTTCTTGTCTATAGTTTCTAGTGCATACGCAGCATAAATTGGTTCTCTTAGTGCAGTTTTCCTCCACGAGAGACTATGGTATATTCTGAAAATAATTTCATTCTGTTTTTGCAGTTTTTATACGTTCTCACAAATGATTGAAGTGAGAGAGATTGTTGTTGTATGTGATCCGTCATACCAAGACATTTTTGAAGGTTCAAGATCTTCTTCTCACTCACTGTCTCTTCGCATTTGCATGTATCTATGCTTATGCTTGTGCCAACAGATTGATTTATGTTTCATTACATGGCCTCAGTTTTGCTTTTGTTAAGACTTTAGCAATATATGTCGTTTTGACTTTTTTGGTTTGTTACCGTGTATATGTCGTTTTATATTACTTATAAACATTTTAACTTTCTTTTTTCAATTTTACCCTTATTTATTTCAAGAGACACTTTTAGTATCAATAAAGAATATCATATAATTAAGTCAATGTAATTAAGAAGAAAGAGAATTTTAGTTTGGAAAGTAGACTTTTATGGGAAAATTATTAAGAGTAAATTAACCATTTCAATCCAATGAATTTTTTATTGCTCAATTTCCCCCATTATAGAGTAGTACTACTAAACAAGTTGTTAAAATTGCATATGTATGTATCTATCATTTCTTTTCTTCTACTAACATAGAATTCAATAATTAATTACAAGTCTCTATCAAAGAAAGTGGTTGGTGGCTGACATTTATACTTCATTAAAGTGGTTAAGAGATGTTCGTAACGTGGTGGTCTTGCTCTCTTGTGGAATAAATATTCCTCTAGTGTTTATATTAATAGCTACTCCAATATTCATATTGATCTTGAAAATTACTCAAAATTAGACAAAATAAAAAGGAGAAACATTATAATTGGGAGATACACAACACAGTTCCAGAGCAAGACACAATTTCATAGCAATATTATAAGTGTAACTTTAATTTATTCAATCTAGAACATAAATAAATTGTTCAAACAAAACGTAGGAAACTAAAACCTTGTGAAAAGGGGAATTACATAGTCAATGATAAAATAGTAGGTCTTGTCAATCCGGTATGGATTTATGCACGGAACTGCAACTAATGTCGATAACGCCATACCAAAGCTCAAATAGAACACCTCATATCAATGATGCTACTACTGCTTTCTTCATTGTAAGGTGTAGTTCTCACATTTGATGGAGGCGATTCTACTGTAGTACAACTTTTCGACAACGGACAACCACAAAGAAATGGATTCCCTCTATAACTATTTTCATCAAATATTTCAAATTGATTCACCTTATCTGGTGTCGGTCTAGATAAATTGTTGTAGGACACATTGAAAATTACTAGAAAATTCAACTCTGTAAGACTATGGGGAATTGTCTCTTGCAAGTTATTGTGTGACAGGTCTAAACTCTCAATGTCTTTCAATTTTGAAAATGTTAGAGGGATTCTTCTTGTCAAACTATTATGGGACAAGTTTAGTAGTTTGATATTTCTAAGATCTCCAAATTCAAGAGGAATCTGCCCTGTCAAATTGTTACATGATATGTCAATTCCACTAATATACATCAAAATTTTTTCTTCATACGAATATGTTTTACCCTTCATTGTAATATCTAAAGGTACCCCTAGTGGAATAGACATTTTTGTCTTGCTCCAGAAGCTAGTCAAATTTAGACAAGGGAGTAGATGACCAGAAATACTATTGTGAGATAGATCAAGGAAACTTAATTGCTCTAGGTTGCAAACTTCACTTGGGATTTCCCCTTGAAAATTGTTATATCCCAACACAAGATACATCAGTGCAGAATATCTCTCAATCCCCAATGGAATGCTTTCGGAAATATGATTGTGGCTAAGGTCTAACAACAACTGCTCAGAGTAATTATAAAATGGATGCAATGGTAAACTTCCCGAACTATTGTTATTTGAGAGATCCAAAATTCCAATCTAAGTCATATTGCCCATGCACTTTGGTGTGGTTCCTAAGATATTATTATGACTAATATCCAACTCATATAAGTTAGAGATGTAACACAATCTTTTTGGAAGGCTACCATTGTATGAGCACTGCAGCGGAAACGGCTGTGGCAGAGAAGGATCAGAAGGAGGAGAATTCGGTAGGAAAAGTGGCGAAATCTGATAGCGGTGCGGTGGTGCCGAGTTATTGGGGGATTGATAGGCCTAAGATCAAGAGGGAAGATGGAAGTGAGTGGCCATGGAATTGCTTCATGGTATGTATGGCTAATTTGTTTCAATTATTAGCATTACCATTTAATTTCCGTTCTGCTTGAGCTGTATATTGATTTCCTGTTTTTGGTGCTGTAGCCATGGGAAACTTACAAGTCTAATACATCCATAGATCTAACTAAGCATCACAAGCCAACGGCATTCTTGGATAAATTTGCCTACTGGACGGTGAAAACGCTTCGAGTTCCAACTGATATATTCTTTCAGGTTCGTTTTTTTGTTTTTACTCTGTTCTTGTTTCAGGTTTTGTTCACTCTGTTTTTGGTATTCGTTTTGGTTGAATTATTTCTTTCAAGATTTAGCGCTTGAATTTCATTGATCATTTCCATTCACTTGCATCTTAAAAATGTTTATTGCCAAATTTGGATTTCTTCTACCAGAGTGAAATCAACGGATGTAATGGATTAGAAACTGTAGCTGGTGAAAAAATTGCCAAAAGTCAGCTGCGCCTATCCTGTGGAAGGAAAAGGATTTGGCGATGCTGATCATGTTAACTGATTGAGGACTAGTTAATGGATATGGTCTTCATATCTCCCCTTATGATGAAATTCGTATGAACACATTTATCGAGTTACTTTTACTTTCTTTTTATGGCATTTTGCAGAATGTATTGTCCTTCATTCTGAATAATGCCTTTTTAATTGTCTTGGGCGAAATTTGCATATTATGGTCTTAAATCATGTTACAGTTAAGGTGTTTTTGGATTGATCGCTTTGTGGATCAGGAGTTACCTTGAAAGGCTCCCTGATTTTTGTGTTAGATGAATCCCACTCAGAGGCAGGTCCTTTATAACAAACAGAGTGGAAGCTGTTAACCTAAATTGGTAATTTGTTTCAGTTTCTAATCTACCTATTAATTTCAAAGTTCTGCCATCTCTGTTTGGCTCTCTTATTGTGTATAAGATATAAGACATTTGTTTGCTTGAGAATGAAAATTATTGGCATTTAGAAGTAAATTTTGGTCACTAGTATAAATTAGGAGATTGCTGTATACCATTATCTTATATTCATTATTATGGTCTGGATGCTGCATGACAGCTTGGAGTAATTAACGCTTAAATTTATCCGAGAATGCCCATTTATGTGAATTCTTATTAAGTTGATTGTGTTGTGATATATTAGGTCTCTATCTATCCTCCTAATTTGGGAAGATAACATTTTATCTTCTAAAAATTGTTCTGTTACAGCTCGAATGATTTCATTTTTCTCGTTGACAAATTTCTTTGTACTGTTTCATAGTTGGCTTGTTAATTTAGTCATTCCAGTGAGTTTTCAGCTTCTCTTTCTTTGTTGGCAAACTTATCGAGCATCTTTTGATTTTGCTGATGGTTTTATCTATATGATGAATTGCAGAGACAGTATGGATGTCGTGCTGTGATGTTGGAAACTGTTGCTGCTGTCCCGGGGATGGTAGGAGGGATGCTGCTGCATTTGAAGTCTCTTCGCAAGTTCCAGCATAGCAGTGGTTGGATTAAAGCTCTGCTTGAGGAAGCAGAGAATGAGAGGATGCATTTAATGACAATGGTGGAGCTTGTGCAGCCCAAGTGGTATGAGAGGTTGCTTGTCCTTGCAGTGCAGGGAGTATTCTTTAATGTTTACTTCATCCTTTATTTGCTATCCCCAAAACTCTGCCATAGAATTACTGGGTATTTGGAAGAAGAAGCTATCCACTCATATACAGAATACTTGAAGGACATCAAAGAGGGAAAAATTGAAAACGTACCAGCTCCTGCTATTGCCATAGACTACTGGAGGCTTCCAAAGGATGCAACCCTGGAGGATGTGATCACTGTGATCCGTGCTGATGAAGCTCACCATCGTGATGTCAATCACTTTGCTTCTGTAAGTATTGGCTCTTCTCTTATGCCCTAAACTGTTGATTGTGATGATAGTGTAAACCTGCATTTTGGAATTGAAACTCCTACATTGCATTTAGGGTAGTTTATGTAATTGAGCGAAATGTACACTCGTTTCTTTCTGTAAGCATTTACTACTTTGAAATTTTCCATCAACAGATGAACTGACCAAGAATTGCTTCATGGTTTTTCACCTGCAAAAAACAGACTAAATTGGATTGTTTGTGATAATAGATATAGATCAGCAAACCTCGCACCAATGCATTACGTTATGTTTTTCGTGGGACGTTCTACTAATAAATTTGTTTTGGCATTCAGGATATTCATTTCCAGGGCAAGGAATTGAAGGAAGCACCAGCTCCTCTTGGTTATCACTAAAGTTTGGGCAAGGAGAATCTGTTTCTAGGTTAATATCATTCAACTAATATTTTGTGAAGACTTATATCAGATGCAATATATAGTTTTAGATATGAATGTTAGAGATGATATAACCCGTTTGTACATGCTGAGATTTGAGACCTATTGATGCTTGTGGATTCATTTGCAATTTGTTTGTAGATTTATGATAAATAAAGATCGTACATAGAAATAATATATGCATATACGTAGAAATAATGGTTCCTTGTTCTAATTAGCCTTCTTGAACAAAACAAGAAAAAGAAAAAACGAAATTTCTTGTGGTCCTAATTTGTGATAATGATACTTTCCAGATCGAATAAGACAGGTTCTTTAATTATAAATGTAGGCCATATGAGAGCCTTAGGATTGGGTTTATTCCAAGATTTATACTGATGTTGATAGTGATTCCATGAATCAAACGAAAGAAAAAAAAAATCAAGATTAGATAAAATCGAAAGCCAAAACTTTAATTGGGATATAGACTATATACAGTTCTAGAGCAAGACTTAATTCATAGTAGTGCTGTAAAAGTTCATTTTATTCAATCCAAAACATATTCAACAAAACTTAGGAAACTAACCTTGAGAAAAGGGGAATTACATCATCAATGAAAAAATAAGTAGGTCTTGTCAATGCTCATTTGAACATAGTAAAACCAAAGTCTTCTCCAGTATGGATTTATGTATAGAATTGCAACTAATGACAACAACACC
The DNA here is from genome assembly GCA_039660915.1 of Euphorbia tirucalli. Lineage (NCBI taxonomy): Eukaryota > Viridiplantae > Streptophyta > Magnoliopsida > Malpighiales > Euphorbiaceae > Euphorbia > Euphorbia tirucalli. The sequence continues at coordinate 9,466,302 of CM077634.1, read as the reverse complement.
ATTATATAAGCTACACCAAAGGTCACATAGAAGACCTCCATATCAATGATGCTGTTACTGCTTTCTTGACTGAAAGGTGAAGTTGTCACATTTGATGGAGGCGATTCTTCTGCAGTACAACTTTTTGACAATGGCCAACCACAAAGAAATGGATTCCCTCTATAACTGTTTTCATCAAATGTTGCAAATTGTTTCACCCTGTCTGGTGTCTGACCTGATAGATTATTGTATGACACATTGAAAACAACTAAACTAGTTAATTGTGTAAGTTGATGGGGTATTGTCCCTTGCAAGTTATTGTGTGATAGGTCTAAACTCTCAACTTCTTTCAAATTGGAAAATGTTGGAGGGATTCTTCCTGTCAAATTATTGTGGGACAAGTTCATTGCTTTGATAGTTCTAAGATCTCCAATTTCATAAGGAATATGGCCAATTAAATTGTTACATGATACATCAATTCCACAAACTTGACTCAAAATTCTGCTTTCATACAAATATTTTTGTCCCTTTATTGTAATCTCTAAAGCCTCTGGTAAACCAAGAGCATCACCATTCCTACTCCAAAAGCTCGTGAAATTTAGACATGGGAGCATCTGACCAATAATACTATTGTGAGAAAGATCAAGGAAACTTAATTGCTTCAACTTGCAAAGTTCAATTGGAATTTCACCTTGCAAATTATTATATCCCAGCACAAGATAACTTATGTCAGATAATTTCCCAATCCCCAATGGAATGCTTCCAGAAAAATTATTATGGCTAAGGTCTAACACTATTAGCTGAAAGCAAGAATAAAATGCATCCTTCAATGATCCTTGTAGCCTGTTTTTGGATAGATTGACTATGGAGAATGAAGGGCTAAAGTTGGGAGGTAGACTTGCAGAAACATTGTTATTTGAGAGATCCAAAACTCCAAGTTGAAACATATTTCCAATGCATTTTGGTATTCTTCCATATATATTGTTTTGACTTATATCCAAGAAGCGTAAGGCAGTGCTGTTACATAGGCTATTTGGAATCCTACCCTTCAATTCATTTTTGGACATATCTAATGATTCCAATCTTGGAAAGTACACTCCAATTTGTGTTGGAATATATCCACTGAAGAAATTATCAGAGATATCCAATTCTATCAAACTCACATGAGGCGTATTTGGTAGTTGAAGATTTCTTGAAAGAGAATTATTGGTTAAGTCTAGAGATTCAAGTCCTGTGTTGTTTTCCAGCAACCAATATGGAAACCTGCCTCTCAATTTAAGGCTAGACATGGATAACCTTTCTAGGTTATATTGGTGATATAAGAATTTGGGTAATGCACCACCCTCACCATATCCATCCATATATAATACCTCTAACTGAAACTTGGGGTTCATATTATGATCCTCTGTGTCTGCATATATTGTATTATCCTGAACATATAAGGATTTGAGTTGGGAAAGGTTGAAAAGTGGAGTGAGTGAAGTTGGGATTTGGAAGAGATTGTAAGAGAGGTATAGATCTCGGAGGGATGTTAAACTCTGCAGTGGAGACGACGATATCTTTCCACTAAATTGATTGTAAGAGAGGTCTAATAAACGAAGGGATGTCAAATTTGCCAACCACCAAGGCAAATTGCCGCTTAAATCATTGCCACGAATATCAAGGTCTTGGAGATGCTTCATTCCTAAAGAATTATTAATTGAAATGCAAATTAATTAATATATTAGTTGAAATGGCTTATGAAAATAAATAAATAAACAATAAAGAAAGAAAAGTGAAAATATAATTAATTAGATAGGTGGGGATGAAGGTAGTGATTATGAGATTATTAACCACAAAAATATTAGAGAAGGTAGTGATTGTGCTGCTAAGAAATGCATTCCTTCACCAAATATTTGAAGAGTATTTGGTTATAACATTATTTTGGTTTGTTGTGTCGGTGAATTAATTAGACGGCAACCATATCTGATCCAAAATTAAGAGGTGATCATGAAAATCAATTAAATCCAAGTTTTGTTTGCATGAACTTAATTTACAGCCCCTTCTGTCCAAATTGTTTTTAAATTTTTGTTAGTAATAGCTAGATTTTGGTTAAATATCGATAATATTAAAAAAAAAAAATAGAGAAATTTTCCTTCTATGGTAAGTAGCTAATAATATTTTTTTGAGGATTTTATTATTTTTTAATACAAAAAAAAAAAAAAGAAATTTGAAATTTTACAGTCTGTACGGACCATCGATATTTTATAGTGTGATGGAACTTTTTACGGTTTTTAATAAAAGGTTGAAAAGGAAATAAAAATATAAGGCAATCCAATTATTTATGTGCTTTTTACCCATAAAAAAAAATTAAATTAAATTTATGAAGAGTACTAGTCTTATATATATATATAAGAAAGTACTCGTTCAATCCTTTTCTTAAAGAAAACACTGCTTTTCCATTCACTCGTTCAAATTTACTTTTATATAAAAATTTAGAAGAAAAAATTCAACCCAAAGTTTCAAACTATAACAATAATCTCGTAATTAATGCCGCCATTAACTACAATTTTTTGCTACCTTTATTGTTCATGATCATTTGGACCATTTATGGTTGCAGTCTAATTAATTAATCCAATAATTCCCTATCATATCATCATTATATCAATAAAATCGAAATGTTTGCTTTTCAAGATTTAATAAGAAAGAGGACATGTGACATTAATTATTCTATTCAGTTTATGCCTCTCAAAGATCTCAAAGATTGTAAGATAGTGTTGTTGAGATTATTGATCTTAAATCAAAATGAAAAACAAAATGAACCTTCCTTCTCAATAATTAATGCACTGAAAATTGAATTTGTAGATCATACCTTGCATAGTTTCAAAGCTTTCAATTTCATTACTGCTTAAGTCCAACTCTTCAAGAGTACTTGTGAGATTGTTCAACTCTAGTAATTAATTAGTAAAATGAAAATCAATTAAATGATGATGAAAATATGTAACAGATATGCATCGAAATGTTTGCTTTTCAAGATTTAATAAGAAAGAGAACCTGAGATATTAATTGTTCCACTAAGTTTGTTGCCACTCAAGTCTAAAGATTTCAAAGACGAAAAACCACTCAAAGATTGTAAGATACTATTGTTGAAGTTGTTGTAACCTAAATCAAGCATCTCCAAATTGGTAAGTGTTGATAGCCTTTCAAAACCTACAAATAATTAAGGTTAGTCAGTTTTTGTATTTAGAAAAGAACAATAAAAAAAATAGAAGAAAATGAGCCTTCATTCTCAATAATTAATACACTGAAAATTGAATTTGTAGATAATACACTGCATAGTTTCAAAGCCTTCAATTTCATTACCTCTTAAGTCGAACTCTTAAGTAAAATGAAAATCAATTAAACGATGATGAAAATATTGGATTATGCCTTAATTAATTAGACGGCAACCATATCTGGTCCAAATTTGAGAATCAATTAAATCCAAGCCTTCTGTCGAAATTGTTTTTATGGGAGATAATTAAACAACATTCAATATTTTTCTTATCAATTAACCGAAATATAATCTGAAGCTAAAAGAATGATTTCATAATATATTCCCGAAATAAAAATTCTATTTGTTATAACCAAAAAAATAAATAATTATATTTTTATCATAAAAATAAATTGTTATGTTGATGGAACTTTTTACGGTTTTTAATAAAAGGTTGAAAAGGAAATAAAAATAAAAGAAAGAGAACCTGAGGTTAAATTAAATTTATGAAGAGTACTAGTCTTACAATCCTTCTCTTATTATTGCTTACCCACTTAACGAAAACACTGCATTTCCATTCACTCTATTCAAATTTACTTTTATATAAAAATTTAAAATAACAAAATTCAACCCAAAGTTTCAAACTATAACAGCAGCTAATCAATAATCTCGTAATTAATTCCGCCATTTTTTACAATTAATCAATAATTAATACACTGAAAATTAAATTTGTAGATTTATACCTTGCATAGTTTCAAAGCCTTCAATTTCATTCCCTCCTAAATCCAACTCTTCAAGAGTACTTGTGAGATTGTTCAACTCTAGCAATTAATTGGTAAAATGAAAATCAATTAAATGATGATGAAAATATGTAACAGTTACGCATCGAAATGTTGGCTTTTCAAGATTTAATAAGAAAGAGAACCTGAGATATTAATTATTCCATTCAGTTTATTCCTGGTCAAGTCTAAATGTTTCAAAGAAGGAAGGCCACTCAAAGATTGTAAGATGCTGTTGTTGAAGTTGTTGAGAGTTAAATCAAGAAACTCCAAATTGGTAAGTGTTGATAGCCTTTCAAAACCTACAAATAATTAAGAAGAATATATGGTTTTAGTTTTTGTATTTAGAAAAGAGCATTTAAAAAGAAAAAGAAGAAGAAGAAAATGAATTAGACCTTCATTCTCAATGCAACCTCCTATTTTGTTACCCCATAAGGAGAGTGAGTTCAATTGTTGAAAGGAAAGAAACAAAGAGGCATTCATATACCAATTTTCAGAATCTGTTATAGAATAAAGATGAAGTTGAGTAACATGGCCAGTGGTGGAATTGCATTCAACTCCCTTCCAGTCACAACAGTCAGTACCATCCAAACCCCATGAAGAGACTCCATAAGGATTTGGAGGAAAGGAAGATTTGATTTGTAAGAGACCAATTCTCTCATTCTCCAAACAGCATTCACAATTCTCTTTCAATCTTATAATCATAATAATTACTATTATTATCACAATTTCCCTCATCTTCTCCATTTTTTTTATATATAAAATCTAACAACGATTGAATGTGGAAACAACCACTAATAGCTCTCTCATTTATACCCACACTCTATACTAATACCGTGTTGAAAGGGGCCAAAAGTCATGTTTTTATTATTTTATTATTTTTCTTTTTATATTAACGTTTTACTCAATACATTATTATTTTAAAGGGTAAATAATTTAACTTTTGTTTAACAAATATTTGTTTATTCTAGCCAAAAGGACAATAAAACTCGTAGTATGAAAAGTTTGCATTATAACTTAAAATTTTATATTAATTATGTTCCATTTCTAATAATTAAAAGACTAAAAATATAATTATCTTTTGTTGTCGTTTTTTTTTTTTTTTTTTTTTTTAATGGTGTGGTAACAAAGTTTTTTGATAAAGAAAAAAGCCAAATACAATGTCTCCAAGTCAATGTCCACTTTAATTGACTCCAAAGTCAATGTCTCCCATCACTAAGTAGTCCTACTAAACACGTCATTTGTCTTTTTTTTTTTTTCCTAACCATATTTCCCCCAGAATGCATGAAGATTACCCAACTCATTAGTAAAAAAAAAAAAAAAAGGCACTGTTCTTAAAACTTTTATAATTAAACTGCAATAAGATTGAAATAAAACTAATTAATATTAATAATACATAGAAATTTAAAGTTAAGAAAAGTGTTGCAAAGGATTTCAAGGCTGACACGAATTAAAGCAAGGACAATATGGAAATGGAGTTTCATTTCTTTTTTTTTTTTAATTGGAACAGAAATCTATTGAAATTTACCATTAAATTCAATAAACATCTATATTTTTAAGAAATATAAAAACACACAGATTGGAATTAATCTGAAACCTGTCAGGCATATCATTTTATTAGTCAAATAATTAATATTGTTGTGATTTCTTATGTAAAAATTTCCACAATCGTACTGTGTAAATTAAAGATGTGGGTTCAGTTAATTAAGTTTGTTGCTATCACCATTTTCCAAAGATAGAATTGGAAAATTTTGCATAAAGAAAGCATTTGGGCCACTTGGTGGAAATTCTGCACAATAAAAGCAATTTTGGGACTTAATAATCAGTTTAAGTTTTTGAGATAAATGATGATATAATATTCGAGCTTCTTAGAATAAGAGTTCGAGATTCGAATTTTGACAATTGTATTAGTTGATTAAATATTAACCCAGGTGAGTCTGTATTCTCATTGAAAAGTTGTTTTCCCCATCCGCTTGGATTACATGTTGTACATAACACTACAAGCCCATCAGGCATTTGCGTGCAAAAAAATGTTAGAGATAAAAAAAATTAGCTATTAGTTAAGTTAAAATGATTATGTGACAAAGGGTAAACGGGCATAACCTCTCTCAAATTTGATTTAATACATAAGTGTCTCCCTCTGTTTTTAAAATAAAAAATTAATGTTCAATACCACATATTGAAACTAAAATAGAACAGAGATTAACAATGTGATTTCCTTTTCTTTCCCGTCCAAATTAAACAAATACATAAGGATGATTTATTCCCTTATTAAATCGTAAATCTTATATGAATCTTATATAGGAAAAAAGTAAATTTGACCTGTATATGTACTTTATACTGTACAAGCAAATACATGATTTTACTAATCTGTTTCTAGAATTCTTAAATAGTCCTCAATATATAATTTTTTTTGCGTAATCTTATAAAAATTACTATATGTTGCTCTTATGAAGTTATTATTATATGTCTTTGCAGTAAAGTTTAATTTATTGTTATTTATTTACGGGTAAAATAATTAAGGTTGGTGTAAAAAAGAACTTAAATGGTAATTTTCCATACTAATTTGGGGTAAAAAAATCATCTTAAAAAATGGAGTAATACATTAAAGTTTCATCTTCCTCCTAAATGCATTAGTTTCAATCTTATTGTTACTCCACCCTTAATTAGCCTTTACAGTAACAATTTTAAGCATTATATTATGCATAGAAGATGCAATTATGTATCCAATGGCAACTTCAAAAAGGAAAAGAGACTGCAGCAAATAATGAAGCTAAATGTGTTGTATGGAATATTGGAAAATTTAGAATATGTCTGACACACTATATATATGTAACTGGGTTCCCACTCTATATAAGATATGTTAAATTTATTGGGCAACAATGGAGTTTGTAGTAAAATAAATTTTACTGCTGAAAAGCTCATCCAAAAGTTGTTGAAAAAAAATTTACTTATTATTTACATCTCAATTTAGATGGTGAATTAGAGGTAGCAAGTATTTGGTTCATTGTTAGTTATAGCCATACTCGATCTTAGAAGCTGGATTGATTCTTTATGGTTTATAACATAGTTTTTGAAGATCCCTTTCATTTGGAAATGAAATTTTCTTAATTAAGGCGTGTTAATTTCTGATTCTGATTCCTGTGCTAGATAATCAATTATTAAAACTGGGTTTGGATCAAAAGAGATTCTGTATTATTGAAATAAAAACATTACTCAAACAAACGTTAAGGAAATTATGAGAACGTTAACGACAAAAGTATTAGAGAAGGTAATGTGCTAAGGAAATTAATGGACAAATGAAGGTCTGTCACAAAATTCAACATTCCTATTTTAGCACGTATCAAACCAGAAAGTTGGTTCATAGGAATATAAAGAACTGGCAAGTGTGTGAAATTTCCAATGGAAGCTGGAAGAGAACCGATAAGAAAATTGTTCGATAAATCAACATACCGGAGAGATGTTAACATCCTGGTTTCATCTGGAATTGAATCGGAAATGTTATTGAGAGGCAAGTCAAGAATGTTAAGGTTGGATAGATTTGCAATAAAAGAAGGAATGTTGCCATGGAAGGAGTTGTTGCTAAGATTAAGATGATAAGATAAGGAAATGAATGGGAAGACTGAGACTTTGAAGCAAACCTTTTAAACCAGAATCCTTAAGGCTTATATTGGTGATAGTTCCTGCCTCATTGCAGTGAATTCCATACCATTATTACATGATTTAATTGAATTCCAAGAAGACAAGAATGATTAGCGCTTTGATTGTCAAGAGAAGACTTCCATTTCAATAGAGCATCTGCTTCTTCTGTTACTCTATTATCAACAGTTGCAGCAGTAAGGAAATCAAAGGACAGAACAAGTTTGAAGAATAGTGAGGCTGCCATTTTAAGGACAAAAGAAGGTGTTTCTGATAAAGAACAGTTCAACTCAAAACAATGAATAAGAATTGCAGAAGATTAGAATAAGAATGAGACTTAGGGAAATAATACTACTAGTAATGGCAACTGTAGAACAAGGTGTTTACACTAAAAGGGTAATACCCTCCCCAGGGCATAGCCACTCACACTCATAGCAAACAGCTGGAAGAATCAAAACAAAAAGATATGTCTGCCCATCCTACCCACTCCTCAACTCATTTAATACCCTTGCACACAAAGGACAAAATAACACCCCAAAATTTCCCAACAAAACACACACAGAGCAATTAGTTGCCTTCCTTCCCTTTTTCTCTTCTCTCATACACATTCCATATTTTAGGGCCATAAGACATTTGGGCTGGGTTTTTGCTTAACACTGCCGCCCATGTGAGGAGTAGTCTTGTCCTCAAGACTGAAGTCTGGAAATTGGACCGTAATCACAATCTCATCTTTGCAAGTTGCTTCCTCCTATGGCTTGTTTTCCCACTTGATCAACCAGTGTTGTATTTCTTCCCCATTCCTTATTGTTGTGAGCTGTGATATGATTCTTTCGGGTTGAATAGTATGTTCCAGCTCCACCTCAAATCCTTCCGGAAGCTTGGGTTCTGTTTGTTGAGGCTGCAATGCTCGTTTTAACATGGAAATATGGAAGACCAGATGAATTCTTGAACTCCCTGATAGTTGCAGTTCATATGTGACGTCTCCTATACAACGTTTGATTTGAAATGGCCCATAAAAATAGGCTACCAACTTCTGATTGACTCTCCGAACTACCAATTACTATCTATGGGGTCGGAGTTTCAAATAAGAACAATCGCCCGTCTCAAACATCACCTATCTTCTATGTTTGTTAGCTTCTTTCTTCATAGCCTGTTGTGCTTTTCCCAAATTGAATTTCAGCTGTTTCAACACTTCCATTCTATCCTCTAACTCTCTCGCCACACATTCAACCTTAATTTCTCCTGAAACATATTGTAATGGAGTAGGAGGTTTCAGTCCATACACTGCCTCAAAGGGAGTCATTCTCGTTGAAACACTATAAGTGGTGTTGTACAAGTATTCCGCCCATGGAAGCCAATGAGCCCATGTTCGGGGTTGCTTTACTATGAAACACAGCAAATAAGCTTCCAAACAGTGATTTGTGACCTCTATTTGTCCATCCATTTCTAGATGATAGGTTGTGGACAGGTGCAATTTAGTGCCCTGCTGTCTGAACAACTACTGCCAAAAAGAGCTCATAACGATGGGATCCCAATCACTTACAATGGATTGTGGAAACCCATGCAATTGCACCACTTCCTCCATAAAAAAATCAGCCACAATCTTGGTCATGTAAGGGTGTTTAAGAAGTGCGAAGTGAGCATACTTACTCAATCGGTCCACCACAACCAATATAGCATCGAACCCCTTGGATCTTGTCAGTCCTATGATGAAATCCATGGTACTTCATTCCAAACAATCTCTGGAATATGCAGTGGTTGTAGGAGCCCTGCTGGAGTCAATGTAGATGCCTTGTAGCGTTGACAAATATCGCAATTCCTTACAGATTGTTGGACGCTTTTGCTCATGCCCACCCAATAGATGTTGGCTGCCAATTTTCTGTACGTTCAATAAAAACCCGAGTGACCCCCTAATGGGGTGACATGATATTCCTGTAGCAACGAAGGTATGAGAGGAGAGGTTGAGGAAATCACTAATATGTTCTTGTTAAGCAGGATTCCGTCTCTCAATTGAAATCCTTATCTTGACCGTGGATCCCGTTGTAAATCTACCTTGATCTTAGTCAACTGAGAATCTGCCTCGACCTCTCAACAATGTCAATTCCCCTTCTTCTCCTCATCGTGAAAGAGCATTAGCTGTTGAATTAAGCTTTCCAAGGTTATAAAAAATTTCAAATTGATACCCCAATAATTTAGCCACCAAATTCTGCTGGTCACACGTTGTAATTCGCTGTTCTAAGAGGTGTTTTAAACTCTTTTGGTCAGTGAAAACCTTGAACTTTCTTCCTGTCAAATATGTTCTCTAGTGATGAATTGCAAGTGCCAAACCTATAATTTCCTTGTCATAGGCTGACTTGGTAAGATTTCTGTCTGCCAAGGCCTTATTAAAGAAATCCATTAGCCTCGAATTCTGCATAGGGACAGCACCAATCCCCCTCCCTGAGGCATCACATTCAATGTCAAATGTCTCCGTAAAATTAGGCAGCTCCAAGACCGGAGCTGAAGTAAACACTGCCTTGAGTTGTTCAAAAGCACCCTGTGTATCTGCATCCCATCAAAACCCTCCCTTCTAAGTCAATTCAGTTAAGGGTTTAGAAATCTTTACATAGTTGGCAATGAACTTACGGTAGTATCCCGTAAGACCAAGAAATCCTCTTAGTGCTTTCGATTTTGGGACAGGCCAAGTCATGACTACTTCCCCTTTAGCAGGATCCATTGAAACACCATCTCCTTTAAATACATGCCCCAAGTACTCTACAGATTTGCATCCGAATTGGCATTAAGATATTAGCTATAAATTGATGATGAGATAAAACTCCCAATACAACTTCCACATGCTTCAAGTGCTCCCCCCAAGTTCAACTAAAAATTAATATGTCATCAAAGAAAACGAGGACATATTTTCGCAAGAATGGCTGAAACAACTCATTCATCATGGCCTGAAAAGTAGAAGGTGCATTAGTCAACCCAGACGGCATCACCAGATATTCGTAGTGCCCGTTATGAGTTCTAAAGGCTGTTTTCTCCACATCTCCCGCTCACATAAGGATTTGATGGTACCTGGACTTCAAATCCACCTCGGAAAAATATTGAGCGCCATATGACTCCTCCAATAACTCATCTACTACTGGAATAGGATACTTGTCCAGGATTGTCACTTTGTTCAAAGCCTAATAGTCCACACATATTCTCCATGTGTTATCTTTCTTCTTTACGAGCAAAACTGGACTTGAATACCCATTATTACTATTTCGAACTATCCCCTGTTTCAGCATCTCCTAAATCTATTGCTGAATTTCATTCTTGCGATTATAAGGATAGCGATAGGGCCTTACGCACATAGGTCCACTTCCCAAAATCAAATTAATGGTGTGTGTAATCTGACTTGGTGGAGGCAATCCCTTAGGGTCTTGAAACACCTGTGAAAATTGACTGAGTAACCGATTGAGTTGTTGTTGTTGCTTAATCCCTAATTCTTCCTTATTTGTATTATTGCACTCAAGAGGAACTGACCCTTCATCTCTAATTCCCAGCCATGCTTGTAAGGAAAACTCGTTTGACTTATCACTAATCCCCACTAACTCTACCATCTTACCACCCTGCCTAAACTTTATCTTCCTTTGCCTCCAATCATGCCACACCTCACCCAATGTTCGTAGCCATTCCATTCCCAGAATTATATCTAGGTTCTCAATGTCAAACATTAAAGCCCTTACCTCACACTGAAATTCCCCATTGCAAATTTAATCGTCGGGCATTGTTCCTTAATTCGGACCCGATATCCACCCCTAAGCGAATCACCACTTCTCTTCCCACTTCAGCCTTTAATCCTAGTGAATTGACACAACTTTTTGAAATAAAGTTGTGTGTTGCCCCACCATCAATAAGGATAGAGATTGGGATCCCCTGTACTTCACCTTGGTACTTCATTGTCTTTAATTCGTCCCCTTACTGCTACTAGCCCATTCCATTCGAGAACTCGATATTCCCCTGCTGCGTCACCACCTTCAGGCATCTGTCCTTCCAATTCTGCCTCTGCGAGAACAATCTTGCCCTCCTCATTAACTTCCTCATCATCGGCCAATAGTAACAGTCACAACTTTCCCTCAGGACAGCGATGCTACGGAGAGTAGGCTTGGCCGCACCGGAAACAATGACCTTTTCTTCACCGTTCTTCCCACTCCTTTTGGGTGATATGGCATGTTCCTTTATCGAGTAGACCTGTTTGACATGAAAGAGAAGAGTGGCTGCTTCCCTTTAGTAGTTCTCCTATGGGGCTTGTAATACTACTTGTTTCTGATGCACTTCCAGCCCATTTAGTAGCTGCCCTAGTTTTGGCCCATTTGCTATTATTAGAGCCCATTCCACTGCCAGCCCTAATAGCCCCTCTCAACACGCCTTGGTTCACATGGCTTCCAGCTCTCTGCGTCGCCCTTCTTCCTACTCGGCTTCTGTCGCCAAATCCCATCTCTTTGTTAATCGACGCCTCTGCTGTCCGAGCAAGCTTCATCGCTTCCAAACGTGTTTCCGGGCTATGCATCTTAATCTTTTCGTAAATTTCATCCTTTAATCTACTCATGAAATATCCCACATACTGCATCTCCGGTTGTCTCGGAATCAATGACGCTACTAGCTCAAAGTCTTCTATAAAGTCAGACACAGTGCCTATCTATCTCATGGAAGCTAGTTCTTCATAAGGATTCTGAATTTCAAGGTTGCTGAAATGTTGCATCAGTTCATCTTTGAAAATTTCCCATGTTATTTGCGGTGTAGACTCTTATAACACCGTAAACTAGTTGATAGCCACCCTCTCCATACAGATTTCTACCTTGGGTAACCACAGCTCCTTAGGAGTTTGGTTAATATGAAAATAGGTCTCTTCTCTTGTGATCCACCCTCTTGGGTCCAGTCCTTCAAACCATGGCAATTTAACCCTTCTTCTGGCCATTTGCTCGTTAGCAGAACCAGAACCTTGGTTATTAGTGATATTGTCCATGGCAGCACTACCTCCACTAGGTGTAACGCTGCCCCTGCCCACCTCAGGTCTTCTTCCACCAACACCGGAGGTATGTTCTTGATAAGGTCGGTTTTTGACCTTATCTTTTAGGCAATTTCGTGGTTTGAACGGCAATTTTGAGCGTCTTTTGCTTGAATGTTTGTGTGGTTTTTGAATATTTTGTGATTTTTATGTTTTGGATAGTTTTTATAACTTTTAGTATTTTTCGTGTTTTCTAGGGTTGTTTTTGTAATTTTTGTTAATTTGTGTTTTTTTGGTCCGTGGCATTGGTGCCGTTATGTTTCTTTGTGCTTGTTTTGGACAGGTATTATGACCCGGACCAGAAGTGGAGCGTCGGCGGCGAAGAAGAGTTCAGAGTGCTGAAAATCAAGGTGGCACGGCGTGCCACAATTAGGGCACGGCGTGCCTGGTTAAGCAGTCCAGTGGAGTGGCACGAAAACGTGCCACTCAGATCAGCGTGGCGTGCCAACCCTAAAATCACACGGCACGGCGTGCCAACTCCAGCAGCACGGCGTGCCGCCTTCAGTTCTGCACAGCACGGCGTGCCAACTCCACCAGCACGGCATGCCGAGCCCCGAAACCTGCTGTTGCCCTACTTTCATCTCTTCTTTTTGCTGGTTTTAACCTAGCCGTATAAATAGGTTATTTTCTATGTTTTAGAGTATCTTTTTCCAGTCTTTTTGAGTGAGAGCAGAAACTTGTAGTGAGGTTTTGGAGCTTGAACTATTTGCTTTCTTTGAGTTTGAACCATCGTTTGGTTGTAGTTTTACTTAGAATCTTCCCCTTTTGCGACGTTCCTAATTCCGGCTCGAGTTCGTCTATAGAGGTACACCCCAAGCATCTTTACCGTCGGAATCCGGTTAATCGGACCAAAAGGGCATAAGTTTTTCTTCTTCTCTTTTGTAATTTGATTAAGTTAGTTTTGATTCCGCAAATCGATTATGTTTGATTGTAAACATTGAATTCATTCATCTTTCTTAATTAATACAATTGTTGCAAGTTAATTTCAATTTTTATTCCTTTTCCTTATGTAATTTCTTTAATGAATGTCTAGTCTCATAAGATCTTAATTTATTAAAGTTCATATTTGTGGCATTACCTAGATTGACACCTAGGAAACCATTAGTATTGACGACACTGTGGAACTTACGTGCCCCTATTTTCTGAGCTTTAGAATTAGACCGCCTCTAAATAAGGGAAACCGGCTAAGGACTTAAAAGATCTAGATACGCTAGGTTGTATTATCGAAAGAGCATAATTAAGGGTTAATTGTTGAATTAAATTCATCTTTTGTAATTAATTGATAAAGCCATCCCCATTAGCATTCATATGTCGGTAAACCGCCAATTGATAACACAAAACTCAAGTGCAAAGTAAGCTGGAATAGATCAACTAGGAGTAGGATAGTTAGTTGTTAACATAATCAACCCAAACTACGTTCCGCCTAGGACACGCAAGGAACCCGAGTAGTTTAGTGTTTGCAGAATATTCTCTTCTCTGTGGGATCGATACCTGGACCAACCAGAATTATTACTTGTCAACGATAGGTACACTGCCTTAGTTGTGTGTTTCTAGGTTTAGTTTTACTACTACGCCTAGGACCCATCAAGTTTTTGGCACCGTTGCCGGGGAAATTTATATTTCTGCATCATTTAGCAAAAGGTCTATTTGCTGATCTAGGCAACATTTCTGTGCATATAGTTAAATAATTTTTATTTTCTGGGAATATTTGTTGCAATTTAGTTTTCTGTAATTTCTGTGTGTGTGTTCTAGCTTATGCGAACTCGCTCTCAACACTCTGAGCTTTTACCTTATAACCCTGAAATTGAACGTTTGTGTAGCAGGAACCGTAGAGTACGCCAAGAGCAGATTGTTCAAATGGAGCATCAGCAGCATGATGACGAGGAGAGACAACTCCGGGAAAGAGTTGAGCAAGAGCAACTCCGGCGAGAGCGGGAGGAGTTTGACAGAAGAAGGGGTGGTGATAGAGATAATATGGTCATGACAGACCTAATGGCTCCACATCGGCCCCGGAACAGATCCGGAGTGGTTATCCCAGCCATCACTGCCAATCAATTCGAGCTGAAGTCCAGTATGATCCATTTGATCCAAGGGAACGGACTATTCAGTGGCAGACTAAGTGACAACCCCAATGATCACTTAGACCGGTTCCTCATGGTGGCCGATACAGTCCGAATCGGTGGGGTACCCCAAGATGCTGTGCGGTTGAAGCTGTTCCCCTTTTCACTATGTGGGGGAGCAATGGAATGGTACAAATCCTTGAGGCCCGGATCAGTGACATCATGGGACCAATTGGAAGAGCAATTCTTAGCATACTACTTCCCACCATCAAAGACGGTTCAGCTAAGGAACGAGATCATGGGATTCCGGCAATTTGGGACGGAGACTCTTAATGAAGCATGGCAGAGATTTCAACGGTTATTACGGAACTGCCCCCACCATGACATGCCGCGTTTCACTCAGGTAAGCACGTTTTATCATGGTTTAACACCAGCTAACCGTGCCATTATTGATTCTTCTGCAGGTGGGGACATTTTTAAGAAGACTGCTACACAAGCCGAGGAGTTGATTGCGGAGCTGGCTAGAAAGAGTACCTTGTGGCAGTCGGACACGCCAACAAGGAATGAGGTTCGAGCTGCAGATGTGGGACGCCAAGATGCAGCTATGGACCATGTAAACAAAAAGTTGGACCTGTTGATGTCCCGCTTGAACTTAAATGGGCCACAATACTAACCGGTGTTGTGTGTATCATGTGGAGCGGAACATGCCGGGCAAGATTGTGAATTGGGCGACCCATTCGCTCAATCGTCCAAAAACGTAAGTTTTGTGGGAGGAAACCAAAGGTACAATAACTCAAACTCTTATTCACAAAACTTCAAGAATAATAATAACTACGGAAGAAGGTATCAACACCCGAACATGTCCTATAGTAACAACCAAAATGTGTTGAGACCTCCTTCCGGATTCCATTATGAGCACCGTGAGCAGGGGTTAGGTAAGGCCCTATTTATTCCTAATGATCAATCTCCACAGCAGCCTCAACAGTCTAAGCAAGATGAGACGGTTTTGTCGTTACTAAAAGACATCTCGTCTTGGCTTGCTGATAATGAAGCGTACTGTAGGGATCTTGGTAAGCAGGTGGCTCAATTGAGTAGGGAGAGGCAGGAAAGACCTCAAGGAGCACTTCCGAGTAGAACTAAACAAAACCCTAAGGGTAATCAAAGGGAGACAGCTCAGGTTATAACCCTATGAAGCGGTAGGCAAGTGGAGGACCGGGTGCACAACGCTGATATCACATCTCAACCTACCGAGGTAAATGAAGAGTCGGGAGAGGTAAGCAACCCCGATTCGATTTCTGAACCCGAACCTAGCATAAACGATAAAGGGAAAATTCCTGACCCAGTGAGAGCCTATGTGCCTAAACTTCCTTATCCTCAAAGGGAGAAGAAAGATAAACTGGAGCAGAAATATTCCAAATTCCTGGAGATTTTTAAGAAGTTAGAGTTTAACATGCCATTAATTGAGGCTCTCCAAGAGATGCCCTCTTATGCTAAATTTTTTAAAGAACTTCTTGCAGGGAAAAGAAAGCTAGGCGAGGATGAAGTGGTGGCTTTGACAGAGGAATGTTCAGCAATTATAACTAACAAACTCCCACCTAAGCTCAAAGATAGGGGTAGTTTCACTATTCCATGCCGGATAGGAAACTTGGAGATTGCCAATGCCCTATGTGACTGAGGTGCGAGTATAAATTTGATGCCTTTGTCGTTTTTCAGGAGACTCGGATTGGGAAACCCAAAGCCAACCAATATGACCCTCCAATTGGCGGACAGATCCCTCACGAGACCAAAGGGGGTGGTCGAAGATGTGTTAGTAAAGGTGGACAAGTTTATCTTCCCTGCGGACTTTGTGGTAATGGATATGGAGGAAGATAGCTCGGTGCCCCTTCTACTTGGGAGACCTTTTCTCGCAACCGGTAGGACTTTGATAGATGTCCAGGAAGGTAAGATAATTCTTAGGTTGCATAACGAGGAGGTAAGTTTCAATGTCTATAATTCAATGAAATATCCGTTAGACGTTGAAAATTGTAACTTTGTGGACTCCTTTTGTCCTATTGATGCTTGTGTGGTTGAGAATTTGTGCAGTGAACTAGATTGCATCATAGGAGAAGGTTTAGGTGAAAGTGAGGCAGATGAAGTGATTAGGGAGGAATGCTCATGGGTGAAGGGACGGTTTGATAAGCTGGAGCGTGAAGTCAAACCAGCACCTAAATCCTCATTGGAGGAACCTCCATCATTGGAGCTCAAAACCCTTCCCCCTAACCTTAAATATGTTTTTCTGCATCCTCCAAAGGACTTACCCGTTGTAATCTCTTCTTTGTTAACAGGAGAGGAGGAGGACAAGCTGCTCGAGGTGCTAAGGAAGCACAAAGGAGCATTCGGGTGGACAATCCACGACATCAAGGGAATAAGTCCGATGTTCTGCACACATAGAATTTTTCTGGAAGATGAGGTAAAACCATGTGCACAGCCTCAGTGTCGCTTGAACCCCAACATGAAGGAAGTGGTAAGAGCCGAGGTGATAAAACTCCTCGACGCAGGTATCATCTTCCCTATTTCTGATAGTCAATGGGTGAGTCCGGTCCAATGTGTGCCTAAGAAGGGAGGCACAACGGTAGTGAAAAATGATAAAGGGGAACTAATCCCTACTAGAGCTATCACGGGTTGGCGTATGTGTATTGATTATAGGAAGTTGAATGACGCCACCCGGAAAGATCATTTTCCATTACCGTTTATTGACCAAATGTTAGAAAGGATGGCCGGGCACGAATATTTTTGTACTTTAGATGGGCTATCCGGTTATATGCAAATTCCAGTGGACCCTCTCGATCAAGAGAAAACCACGTTTACGTGTCCATACGGGACATTTGCATTTAGGCGGATGCCTTTTGGATTGTGTAATGCCCCGGCTACCTTTCAAAGATGCATGCTAGCCATTTTTGCTGATATGATTGAGGATTTTATGGAAGTCTTTATGGACGATTTTTCGGTTGTTGGTCATACGTTTGAGTCATGTTTGGGGAATTTGGACCGGGTGCTTTAGAGATGTGAAGACACCAATTTGGCACTTAGTTGGGAGAAGTGTCAATTTATGGTCCGGGATTGCATTGTCTTAGGGCATAAGGTGTCGGGAAAGGGAATCGAGGTCGACCTGGCCAAGATTGAGGTGATTGAGAAACTACCTCCCCCAAATTCGGTTAAGTTAGTTAGGAGTTTCTTGGGACATGCGGGCTTTTATAGGCGCTTTGTGAAAAATTTTTCTAAAATTGCTAAGCCGTTGACTGAGTTACTCTTAAAGGATGCCCCATTTAATTTCAATGATGAATGTATGTATGCTTTTAATTTGCTTAAACGGAAATTAATTGAGGCACCGGTTATGGTGAGTCCGAATTGGGAAATCCCTTTTGAACTTATGTGCGATGCAAGTGACAATGCTGTTGGGGCATGTTTAGGTCAGAGGGTGAACAAAATTTTTCACCCAATTTATTATGCTAGTAAGACATTAAATGGTGCTCAAATGAATTATACTGTGACTGAGAAAGAATTACTGGCTGTTGTGTTTGCTTTTGATAAGTTCAGGTCTTACTTGGTCTTATCAAAAGTCATTGTGTATACTGACCATGCTGCTCTTAAGTATTTGTTGGCTAAACAGGATGCAAAGCCCAGATTGATTCGATGGATTCTACTCCTCCAGGAGTTTGATGTGGAGATTAAGGATAAGAAGGGAGTAGAGAACGTAGTGGCCGACCATTTGTCAAGACTACCAAGTGAAGGATCCGTATCCTCTCCGGAAGTGAACATTCGTGACACATTCCCCAATGAACAGTTGTGTGGGGTAACTTCTATACCATGGTTTGCGGACATCGCAAACTTCAAAGTCGGTAACATTCTTCCACCTAACCTTTCATATGCACAGAGGCGTAAATTCTTTCATGACGCTAAGGATTATTTTTGGGATGACCGTTATCTTTTTAGATTATGTGCTGATAGTGTGATTAGGTGGTGTGTTGCTTATGAGGAGGTTCCCTCCATTATTGAAATGTGTCATGATAGAGAAGCAGGTGGCCATTTTAAACCTGATAGAACTGTAGGAAAAATCTTATCTAGTGGGTTTTATTGGCCAACCATGAAACAGGATGTCATTAGTTATATTCGAGCCTGTGATGCGTGTCAGAGGATGGGAAATATCTCCCAAAAGAATGAAATGCTCCAACAGGGTATCTTGGTGTGTGAACTTTTTGATGTTTGGGGCATAGATTTCATGGGACCCTTCCCAATATCTCACAACAACCAATACATTCTTGTGGCGGTTGAGTATGTGTCTAAATGGGTAGAAGCTGTCGCTTTACCAACCAACGATGCAAGGGTAGTTGTCAGGTTTCTAAAGAAAAACATTCTTACTAGGTTCGGAACCCCAAGAGCTATCATCAGTGACGGGGGTTCCCATTTTTGTAATAGGTAATTTGACAATCTTTTGCACAAATATGGGGTTAAGCATAAGGTAGCGACTCCTTACCATCCTCAGACGAGTGGGCAAGTTGAGGTTTCGAATAGGGAACTAAAGCGCATCTTAGAAAAAACGGTAAGTGCATCTAGGAAAGACTAGAGTTTAAGGTTAGACGATGCACTATGGGCATATAGGACTGCTTTTAAGACACCTATAGGGATGTCCCCCTACCGTTTGGTCTTCGGTAAATCTTGTCATCTACCTGTAGAATTAGAGCACAAGGCATATTGGGCTTTAAAATTTCTTAACTTTGATATGCAAGCTGCAGGTGAGCTTTGATTAAGGCAACTCATGGAGCTAGATGAGCTTCGGTTGAGCTCGTATGAGAATGCCAAGATTTACAAGGAGAGGACCAAGAAATGGCATGGCCTGCATGTAATAAAGAAAGGTTTCAACCAAGGAGAGTTGGTGCTCTTGTATAACTCCCGGTTGAAACTCTTTCCGGGCAAACTGCAAAGTCGATGGACGGGACCATTTACCGTGCATAAGGTTTACCCCTCCGGGATGGTGGAAATTGAAACCTCGGAGGGAATTCAACAAGTGAATGGGCACCGGTTGAAGCCCTATGTCAGCGGAGGAATAAAGGAGGAGAAGCAAGTCTTGCTCCTTCGTGATGTGTAATGCTAAACCGCGGGCGTAGAAGTCGAGCTATTCCGACTATAAACATAGCACTGAGGTATGTATACCTCCCGTGTGTATTAGTTTTCACGTTAATATGTTTTTGTGTGTTTTTGTGTGTAGGATTAGGTACTTAAGCAAGTTAATCGAAAGTCGTGTTCAAAATGTGAAAAAAGGCAACAGTTGGCAGAATTCATGGTGACACGCCGTGCCACTACTCAGCACGCCGTGCCAATGTGAAGTTGGGTGTGGCACATGGCGTGCCAAGGTGGCACGAAATCATGCCAGGCTGCTGTTCCGGAAGAAAAGTGTGCATAAGAAAACAGCACGCCGTGCCACATTCAGCACGCCGTGCCAAAATAATGGTATGCAGGGCGGCACGGCGTGTCATGTCAGCACGCCCGCGTGCCGTTGTTCTGATCCGCGAGAGGTTTGTGAGAAAAAGGGCAGCACGCCGTGTCAAAAATCTGCACGCCGTGCCTATCAATGTTCTGAAGAACAGCACGCCGTGCCAAGTTGGCACGCCAACGTGCCGGCTTTCTGTTTCAAAAAGGGAGTTGCGAGAAAAAGGATCAGCACACCGTGTCAAGACTTCAGTGTGCCGTGCCATATGTTCAAATTTCAAGGCAGCACGCCGTGCCAAGGCAGCACGCCGGCGTGCCATCATTCTGTTTCCAGGTAAGTATTTTTAACCCGCTCAGCACGCCGTGCTGAGTGTTTGGCACGGCGTGCCGAGCGTTCAAATTTTGAATCCCAAGGGAATTCCACCGCCTATTTAATGCTCTCTTCCCCTTTCCCCCTTCTCATAACCGCCCACTTCTTCTTCTTCTCCTTCCTCTCTCTCACTTTCTCTCACCTTTTCACTTTCTCTCTCCCCTTTTCACTCTCTCTCTCTAGAACCCATTCTCTCCTTCTCCTTCCCTATTCTTCTTCTTCTTCCTTCCTTTCTCTTCTTCTTCCTATCCCCTCTTACTCTCCTCTTCTTCCTCTTCTTCTTCTTCTCCATCTCACCCCTTTTTCCTCCATTATTTTACCCTAGGGTTTTATTTTGCTTCAATTTCCTTGAATCAGGTATGAATTCTTGTTTTATTCTATCTTTTATTCATTATTCTTATTATTGTTGTTCTTTTTCTCATTTTGGTTGGATGGATTGACTGCTTAATAGGGTTTTATTTTACTTTCTTTTTCTTCTTTGGGGTTTGTATCTTTGACAGTAGATGTCCTTTGGTTTTGTGTTCTTGTGTTTTTTATTCTTGTTTTATTTTTATGTTTGTGCAATTGTAGGATGAAGAGGAAAACCGTCGCCGATCGGAGACACGGTTCATCCCGCCAACCCCTGGAACCGTCATCGGAGCCGGTGCCACGTAACGCACCGCCCACCGAACAATTGATGGCTCCACTGACAAATCTCTCACGGAAATACAAATGTCACTTTCCCTTACTTTCGGACGATGAAGGTAAGAAGTACAAAACTTTATTCCCTTTAGAAAGCACTCCATTTCGCACTTTTGATTGGCAATTTCTCTTTATACAAGATAGGTAAAAGGGAGTGAAAGCTAAGTTGACTAGTCTAGGGTGGTACGAATTCGTGAAATCTAACCCTCTGGTCTTTAGGGAGCTAAACCTAGAATTTTACTCTACCTTGAATTTTAAAACCAACCCGGACATGGGCCTTAGAAGCATGACCTTCTGCCTCTTTGGCACTGAGCGAACTTTGGACATTGATGGCCTTATGGCTTGTATAGGGATTGACGGGAATGGTTACAAATGGCCCGAAAATCTGGATGCCAAGAAATTTTGGCTATTGATAGGGCAAGGGGTTTACCAACCCCGGTTTGCCAAAACCTCCCAAATCCAAGACTCTGTTTTGCAATTAGTTCATAAATTTGTATGCTTTAATTTTTCGGGAAAGACTGAGAGCAACCGGGTTAATGCATTTGAATTGTTGATCCTGTGGCATGTGCATAGTGAAATTAAGGTGCATTTGGGCTTCTTTGTCATGGAAGCTTTATACAATCATCACAACCGAGCTAAGTCCGAACTAGGACTAGGGCATATTGTGACTTGTATTGCATGTTTTTTTCACAGTAATACTTGTTATAGGAACCTCGAGAGCATTCTTCCCAAGAAGCTTTCGAAGGGAATCTTGTCTTGTTCCTATGTTGGTGCAGCTGCAGGTCCTTCAAGTGCAAGAGGTTCAAGTCGGGGAAAGGCTCCCATGGAAGTAGACGAGGAGGAAGAGAGTGAGGAAGGAGAGGACAGCGAGGAGGACGCGGAGAATGTATCGGTGGGGGTAGATTTTATGGGGCGGATTGAAGGACGGTTGGATGGCATTATTGAGCAATTGGAAGGCTTGACCGTCCATCAGGTTCTGCTGGAGCAGCGGCTGAACGCGCGCCTTGATCAACAAGCAGCTCAGCTCGCCAACGTCGAAGCGTTCGCCTCCCGCTACTGTGCCGCCCAAGGGTGGCCGTACCCGCCGCCACCACCACCAGCTCCCGATATGTGAGGTAACCCTTCTCCTTCCCCATTTAGTTTGCTTCTTCTTCCATTGCACTTTTGGAAGTAAGTGCAATCTAAGTGTGGGGTGGGTAAAGGGACTTCTCCTTTTCTTTTTCTTTTTTTTATATTGCACTTTTTGATTGTTTGTTTAGCATGTTTGTTGGTGTTTGTTGGTGTTTTTGCATGATTGGATGTTTTGTGTTGGTTTTTGGTTAGATCTAGGCTTTACTTTTCAATGCATGTGAAGTTGGTTTTGGGTGTTTTGGTTTGTTAGTATGTTTAGGTTGCTTATGTATCAATTGCCGTTTGAATAACATTGCTTAATCCACCCTCGAACCTAAGTCTCTGTGCTTGGATTGATAGCAATTGGCTAGGGATATTAGGAGTCGTTTGCAAGTCATTAGCTTGTTTGTGCGTGGTTTGTGATTCTTGATGGTAACCATTGGTTAGATTTGTCATTTAGGTTGCATTAGGGAATTAGTCCTCTACCCCGACTTGCATGATTGAGCTAGGATTACGCCTTGGAACATTGGCTGAGTCACACGACCTAGCATACAAACCCTAATACACTTGTGCGAATTTGAGCCTTTAGAACCATTTCACATCGGTTCTATTTCTTTGTGAGGGTAAAAACAATCGTGGCACACTAGATCGTAGAACCCGGTGTTGTTTTGCACTTGGCATCGAGAGCTTAATATGTGGAGACCCTTAGGATTAACCCATTGACTTAAATAACCCTAACCCTAACTACTAATTCATCCCTTAGATCACCCATAGCCACTAAATTAACCTTTTTGACTTAAAAAACCTTCACCAAGCCAACTCTATAATCCTAACTTTTTCCCATTTCACTTTGATTTTCCTTTCTCACCCTCCTCTCCTAAATCAAGTAATTGGCTAAGTTGTTCATTCATTTTGGGGTCAATCACCATTTGCATTTCAACTCTTTCATATCTAGTCCTATGGAAAAATTGTGTTTAAAAAAAAAATAAATAAAAAAATAAAAATAAAAATAAAAATAAAAACATCAAATAAAAAAAAAATCCAACTAGAGTCAATGTGTTTGTTCGGTTTCTTTTTGTAAAACTCGGAGTTTGTAAACGCCTGTCTTGGTTATCCTGTTTGCATCTTTAAGCCAGTATTTGTGTTCCATGTTTTGTAATTTTTCATTGGTTGAATAAAGGATTAGGGCGATCATCTAATTGCCTTGATCCATGTCTTGTAATTTTTGTTTTCGTTTTCTCATTAAGTTGTGTTTCGGCCATTGGGTGTGGATAAGGCCTTCTTTTTGTCAAGTTAATTTCAAAAAAAAAAAAAAAAACACTCTTAGGACTAGTTCTGAGTTGAAAGTTGCATGACCCGTCTTTAGTACTTAGTCAATTTGTATATTTTACTTGATTCGTAGGAGTTGTACACCTAAACTTTCCCTTATCAAACCTACCCTAAGCCATAACATTACAAGCCCCAGGTTCTCTGATTTTGCTCCTTGACCAATGACTTCACCAGGATTGCCATTAGTTCGCTATGTGATGTGTGCCATTGTTTGTTTTTGTGTGCTCATCCACCTTGCCTTGAACTTGAGCGTTGGAGTGACATCTTGTGAGGTGCTTTGTGGTCGTATAAACTCTGTTTGTTCCTCGCCCTTTGACTAGCTAAATTGTGTTGGGTTTGGGTATTGAGTGATTTTGAACCTTGTGCACCTAATGTCATTTCAAAGCTGATGCTTTACTTTCTTGAGTTTATGAATCTCGTACGGTTAAACCCTTAGTTGGATTTGCAAGTGAAAGCGAGCAAGTTTACTCCTTTATCTTTAGTTGATTCGCTTGAGGACAAGCAAGACTTTAAGTGTGGGGTGGTTGATAAGGTCGGTTTTTGACCTTATCTTTTAGGCAATTTCATGGTTTGAAAGGCAATTTTGAGCGTCTTTTGCGTGAATGTTTGTGTGGTTTTTGAATATTTTGTGATTTTTATGTTTTGGATAGTTTTTATAACTTTTAGTATTTTTCGTGTTTTCTAGGGTTGTTTTTGTAATTTTTGTTAATTTGTGTTTTTTTGGTCCGTGGCATTGGTGCCGTTATGTTTCTTTGTGCTTGTTTTGGACAGGTATTAGGACCCGGACTGGAAGTGGAGCGTCGGCGGCGAAGAAGAGTTCCAAGTGCTGAAAATCAAGGTGGCACGGCGTGCCACAATTAGGGCACGGCGTGCCAACCCGGCGTGCCTGGTTAAGCAGTCCAGTGGAGTGGCACGAAAACGTGCCACTCAGATCAGCGTGGCGTGCCAACCCTAAAATCACACGGCACGGCGTGCCAACTCCAGCAGCACGGCGTGCCGCCTTTAGTTCTGCACAGCACGGCGTGCCAACTCCACCAGCACGGCGTGCCGAGCCCCGAAACCTGCTCTTGCCCTACTTTCATCTCTTCTTTTTGCTGGTTTTAACCTAGCCGTATAAATAGGTTATTTTCTATGTTTTAGAGTATCTTTTTCCAGTCTTTTTTGAGTGAGAGCAGAAACTTGTAGTGAGGTTTTGGAGCTTGAACTATTTGCTTTCTTTGAGTTTGAACCATCGTTTGGTTGTAGTTTTACTTAGAATCTTCCCCTTTTGCGACGTTCCTAGTTCCGGCTCGAGTTCGTCTATAGAGGTACACCCCAAGCATCTTCACCGTCGGAATCCGGTTAATCGGACCAAAAGGGCATAAGTTTTTCTTCTTCTCTTTTGTAATTTGATTAAGTTAGTTTTGATTCCGCAAATCGATTATGTTTGATTGTAAACATTGAATTCATTCATCTTTCTTAATTAATACAATTGTTGCAAGTTAATTTCAATTTTTATTCCTTTTCCTTATGTAATTTCTTTAATGAATGTCTAGTCTCATAAGATCTTAATTTATTAAAGTTCATATTTGTGGCATTACCTAGATTGACACCTAGGAAACCATTAGTATTGACGACACTGTGGAACTTACGTGCCCCTATTTTCTGAGCTTTAGAATTAGACCGCCTCTAAACAAGGGAAACCGGCTAAGGACCTAAAAGATCTAGATACGCTAGGTTGTATTATCGAAAGAGCATAATTAAGGGTTAATTGTTGAATTAAATTCATCTTTTGTAATTAATTGATAAAGCCATCCCCATTAGCATTCATAGGTCGGTAAACCGCCAATTGATAACACGAAACTCAAGTGCAAAGTAAGCTGGAATAGATCAACTAGGAGTAGGATAGTTAGTTGTTAACATAATCAACCCAAACTACGTTCCGCCTAGGACACGCAAGGAACCCGAGTAGTTTAGTGTTTGCAGAATATTCTCTTCTCTGTGGGATCGATACCTGGACCAACCAGAATTATTACTTGTCAATGATAGGTACACTGCCTTAGTTGTGTGTTTCTAGGTTTAGTTTTACTACTACGCCTAGGACCCATCATCTCATTTCAAGTTGTTTTCTTGAATGTGGTGTCATATTTTATCCCATTTGAGCATGGACGCCGGAGTTATGGCCCCTCCCTCACTCCTTACTTCCTGGGAAACAAATTCATCCACTCCCACTGGTTGTTTGTCTTGCCTTTTCATATGGAGAGGATTGGTTCATAAGGTGAAACTCTTTTTTCATGCTTGAAAAGTCCTTGTGCAACCCACCAATATCCTTCTAGACAGTGGATATTTGTTTGTCCAACCCTATAATTTTTTCTGTAGTTTCCTCAAACCTCCCTTGTACTTTTGGATCCATGTTGTCAGCATTTGACATCTGGCAGGTCAGACCAATTTGATAAAGAACAGTTCAACTCAAAACAATGAATAAGAATTGCAGAAGATTAGAATACGAATGACACTTAGGAAATAATACTACTAGTAATGGCAACTGTAGAACAAGGTGTTTACACTAAAAGAGTAATACCCTCCCCAGGGCATAACCCCTCACACTCACAGCAAACAGCTGAAGGAATCAAAACAAAAAGATATCTTTGCCCATCCTAGCCACTCCTCAACTCATTTAATACCCCTGCACACAAAGGACAAAATAACACCCCAAAATTACTCGACAAAGTACACACACAGCAATCAATTGCCTTCCTTCCCTTTTTCTCTTCTCTCATACACGTTCCATCTTTTAAGGCCATAAGACATATGGGCTATAATAGGCTTTTGCTTAACAGTTTCTCTGTTAATATGTCTCTTTTTGTTAACACAATAAATCACAATGACCCACATAAATATGGTGTGAAATTAGGTACTAATTACTTTGAAATATTTGGTCTGGTTGATTACTTTGTATTATATGTTGTCCAATTTACCTTATTCCTTTTAATTTTCAAATAATAATACACAGTACTTCAGCTTGTTATTTTTCCTCCAAGTTAAATATTTTGGGAAAATTTCAAAGAAAAAAGAAACTTCAAGAGCTGGTATTGTTGGTTTTGAGCTTTTACACTTCAAGGAGTGTGAAATTTTTTGTAACAAAATGGTACTTGTAGTTTCGATGTTAGCGAAACGAGGAGTTTTGGTAACATGTGATAGAACATAGGACATTTTTGTTAGATCACTTTTTTTTCTCTTATTATTATTATTATTATTATTATTATTATTATTATTATTATGTTAGTAAAAGAAAAATTCATGTACTATTGATGATTTTTAGCCATTTAATTTGATTTGTATCCACATACAATTTATAATCTCCGAGAGGAGCCATTAACTCAATCGAATTGACAAATCAATTCTTAATATTGGTTATTTCGTCACTTAAATTGAGGTTCTACCAAGAAATTTGGTGATATAATTGGGAAAAAAATTTCTTTCTAAAAAAGATTTCATTGATAAAAATCATGCACTGAGGCCTCATATACATCAAAACAAAGTGGATGAGTTCAATAATATCCCAACTATTAAATTCCCATATTTGTTACTATCCCCATTTTTCAAAGACAGAATTGATGATATAATTAATTAGTATTTTTTGAGATATGAGAGCCCAGAAAGAGATGACGAAGTGTTACTATTAAAGTAATTACCACAAAGGTCAAGATACTCCAGCTTGTTCAATTTGACTATACATATAGAAACTCTCATTAATTAGCCTTGCTCCCAATATTATAGTAATGTAAAATAATAATATATATGTTTTTTTTAGAAAATACCCTCTTTTATTTATTTTAATTAACATTATAAATATGTCTTTAATAATTACAATTTGTTTTATATGGTTAAAGATTTTATTGTATTTTAAAAATAATTTATTAAATTAGCTATTTATTAAGTAAATTGAATATATATAATTAATGCACTGAAAACTGAATTTGTAGGATTTACACCTTGCATTGTTTCAGAGCCTTCAATTTCATTCCACCACAAGTCCATCTCTTTAATCCTTTGCGTGGTTTGAGAGTTAATAAAGTATAGTAAGATATGGTAAATGAGGTGTTGTATAATAATGGTCTATGAAATATCATATTGTGTATGTAAAAAACTTTACTTAAGAGAAAGACTATCTAAGGGGTGTTTGATATACCTTGAATTGGGTAATTAGACATACTTACCAAAAAAGAAATATTGTATTTAGATTCATAGTAAGGGAAACTCAAGGTTTAACCCTACACTGCAATTTATCTTTTTTTTTTTTTACAATTTTAATTATGTAGGAAATCAAAGAAAAAAAGAGAAAAAAAAACTTGTAGAATGCTAGAAGCTTCCGTCTCTCTATTCCCCATTGCAAATTTAGAAACCCAATTGCCCAAGAAAAAGTACATGTCACCTACTATCCACGGTAAAGTAAGAAAAATGCTGATTTGGCATAGCTTGACCAAAACATTTTAATTTTTATGGGATCCCAACATTATTAAAATTACACTTATACCCATAGATATTTTCCACCTTTCTTTATTCTGACCCTCTGTCTTCAACTATTCCCTTCCTTTACCATCATGTGTCCTTCCATGGAAATCCAATACCTTTTGAAATTACAAATTGAAAGTTTGCTCTTTATTAGATACAAATCATTCGCTAACCATACAAATTCAACAAATCAAAATTTCAAATCAAATTATTGCGTATTGATCTAAAATTTTAAATCAGTTTGGTACACATTCGCTTTCTTTCTTTCTATCCTTCTCTTCACCCTAGCAATTCAGTGGCCCCAATTTGTTGCTGCAGCCACCTTCGTTGCCATCGCCAGTGCCACCGTTGCTGATACTCAATTCACAATTGTCCAAGTGCAGCCTAAGTTGAAAGCCATTGAATTAGTGGCAAACTAGGTGACAAAAAATAAAACTCTATGCAGTGCCACCATTCCACGTCCACTGCCGTCATTCTGCCACCATCCACATAGCTACCTATTTTCAACCGAAACTAAGATTTGAATTAAAATTTTCTTTGAGTTGAAGAAGGAAAAACTTTATATTGGTGAGCAAATTAATGAAGGAAAGAAGGTTCCTGTAAAAAAAAAAAAAAAAAAAAAAGATGGTACAGGTTGGAAATCAACAGTGGGTCGGAGATGGAAGGTTGAAGATGAAGGTTAAGGGTAGGGCTGTCAAAATGGGTGGTAACACGATAACACGATTTGTTTAACATGAAATTTAACGAATTAGGGTTGGGTTTATGAGGGTTAGTGTCGGAAAAGGGTCGACACTTTTATGACACAAGATAAACATGTTGGGTCATGAGTCAACCCATGAACCCGTATAACCCGTTAACAAATTAATAATTTTGACTAATATGAAGGTTAAAACTATCATTTGCACTTGAGAGCATATAATATAAATTTATTCTTTCTTCAATACTTCCAAACCCTTATTCATTGTAATTTAATGGATATTTTTTGGACTATACTAGGCTAGTAGCTATTATGGCTTTTGATCTAGAAATTGCAACTTCAGAAGGACTGCTTGAATGGGATGTAAAAGCTTCATCAGATATTATTTTTAATAAGTAAAAATACAGAAATTTAAACTAATTGTTACTTTCTATTTCCTATTTGCATTTTTGCATGTTTAATTGAGTTGATGAATTCATGTTGATTTTTTTAGAAGAGCAATTGTTATTTTTATAGATAATGTGGTTCAATATTGAATTGATCTATAAATAATCTATTTTTTTGTTACTATAAATAATCTATTTTTAAATAAATGGGTTGAACATGTTAAAAGTGTCAACCCGTTATAATATAGTGTTGTTTAGTGTCAACCCGTTTAACATATGGATAGTGCCAGTGTTGACCTTATGAGTGTCACCAAACTGTGTCAATACGACACGAACACGACACGCGAACCCATTTTGACAGCCCTAGTTAAGGGAGACAGATAATAATTGGGAAAGGGTAATTATGTCTGGATATAAGTGTAATTTAATAATATTGGGATCCATACAAATTCAAAAGTTTTGGTCATGCCAAGTCAATATTTTTTTATTTTATCTTTAATAGCAAGTCACGGGTACCTCAATGGTAAATCACATGTAATTTTAGCAAAAGTGAAGTATATGTATCAAACTGTGAAAAACGATAAAGTCTGTGTATCACTAATGTAATTTACCCTAATTCTATTAAAACAAAAGAACCTAGCTCTCAAGGTCAAATCAAATATTAAAAAAAAAAGTAAATTATTTATTTTAATAAATTTTTTTGTATAGTTGTGAAGTAGAATGCTCATTAATTATGTTTTACCTCTACTTTGAAGTTTATAATTTTTTTTTTGTAAACCATATGTATTTTCATTAAGATAATCCTATTGGTGTTTAATCACAGTTAAGACTCTTCACCCCTCCTTGCGGATGTATTTAATGGGATTCGAATCTGAGTCTCCTCCCACATACTCAGTTTGCATTGCCAACTGAGCTACAACCCGTAGGTACTTTGAAGTTTATAATTGATAAGGTTGAAAGTGTGACATTTAATAATATATATATATATATATATATATATATATATATATATATATATATATATATATATATATAAGGTGAAGTTTTAGGTGATAATGAAGGCGAATCTGCTGCATTAGAACTTTTTGGCAATGGAATGGACTTCCTCCTTAATTATGCGTCTAACCTGTTAATTACTAATGTAATCAAGAAAAATTTCAGATGTCTGGGTTCCTTTAGCAGAATATTTTTATTTATTAGAAAAAAGAAAGAAAAAACTGAGAGGTTGAGTTATATGAATGTGATGTGAGTGATTTAGTTGGCTTGAAGTCTATATCTTACCCCTTGAAGCAAGTTAGAATAATTGCTATTTTCTTTTGTAGATTTTTGAGGCAAGTTGACGATGACATTTATAAATACCCCAAGACTTGTTTAATCGAATTAGTTGAAAGTCTTGGAATGATTTTTCTTACATTTAATGTTTGACTGCAATATGATTTAATAAGAGATTCTTTTTTTGAAAATATTTTATAGAAATAGTTAAATAAATCAATACTATAATCTAGTTTAGGTTTTGTTTTGGAATTGTACCTTTTCAAAATTACTTTTCTACCTTTGTTTTTTTTTTCATAATTATTGAATTGCCTTTTTTTTTCCTTAATTTATATGTTTTATACATTTTCCCTTGCAAAAATCTCTTTCAAACTTTTCAAATTTACTCAAATACATAAGTCTACTTTGTCCACATTTCTCTCTCATCTTTTCATAATTGTAATCTAATTTCGTATTTATCTCTTAAACCGTTTTTTTTTTGTCATGCGACTTTAGAATGTTTTTTTTTCTCTTCGAAACAAGATCCATATGTATATATTTTTTCCGACATTTTGTTCACTAAGGTATAGCTCATTATACCTTATACCTTTGAATCTTAAGGTATAACTAAGGTATAATCACTGTAATAATATACCTTAAGGTATAATTAAGGTATAATCATTGTAATAGTGTATCTTAAGGTATAACTAAGGTATAATCACTTTAATAGTGTATATTAAGGTATAACTAAGGTATAATCATTATTATACCTTAGTCATATCTTAGTTATACATTGTTTATACATTTGTAAAACTATTAGCCTTGCTTATACATTGATTATACATTTGATACTTTGATTATACCTTTTGATACACTAATACATTGATTATACCTTCGTTATACCTTCTGATATAGTGATTATAACTTAGTTATACCTTTTGATACACTGTTATACACTGCTTATACATTGTTATACATTGCTTATACACTGTTATACACTACTTATACACTACAATGCTTAAACAATGAATAAATAAGATACAAACAATGTATAAATAAGGTATAATCAGTGCGTGAGAATATATAATTAGTGTATTAGAAGGTATAACTAAAGAATAATAAGTGTATTAGTGTATCAGTTAGAATATTTTTATTTATTAGAAAAAAGAAAGAAAAAACTGAGAGGTTGAGTTATATGAATGTGATGTGAGTGATCTAGTTGGCTTGAAGTCTATAGTTTACCCCTTAAAGCAAGTTAGAATCATTGCTATTTTCTTTTGTAGAATTTTGAGGCAAGTTGACAATGACATTTAGGAATAACCAAATACTTGTTTAATCTTGAAAATCTTGGAATGATTTTTCTTAATTAGTTATACCTTAATTATATCTTACGATACAAAGTTATAATGAGTTATACTTTAGTGAAAAAAATTTCGAAAAAAATATATAAATATGGATCTTGTTTCAAAGAGAGAGGGAAAAAAAAAGCGCATTCTAAAGTCACATGACAAAAAAATAAATAGATTGAGAGATAAATACAAAATTAGATAATATTAAGAAAAGAGGAAAGAGAAATGTGGACAAAATAGAATAAGGTATTTGAGTAATTTTAAAATGTTTAAAAAGGATTTTAATAAAAACTGAAATTTGTAACCAACTTTGGATCTTACTGCTTCTACGTTATTACTTTCAAGACTGTAAAAAGTTTCTAATTTTGAAGAAACTTGCCAATAATCTTAACTGTTAAAAATCATTAATTTTTTTTTTTTTTGTCAGTAATTTCTAAGCAAATAAAAAATTCGAGTTCATTGCTTAATTGAATAATTTTTCCAAATAATGAATTAAAAAATAGATACTTCAAATTTTCTGATTTTAGACTGATGACTAATTCAATTCTCAGTTAAGATAACTTGGCAAAGGTTGAATTAAGATGTAATTTTGCCGAAAATAACTTATAAACACCTCCGTTGTAAAATTATAAGAAAACATTCAATCATCTTTTTCTACCCATGGGAAAAAGGCAAAATGTATCTTTAGCTCCCTAATCGACCATTAGTCAATTTATTTAAATTAGATGTTACAAATTAATTGGAATTTTTCATTATGATATTACTTGCTCCAAACTCAACATTTCTTTTTCATATGGTGCTTTGTTAAGTGGAAATTATGAGATGCGATGAACACTTCCAGTTAATTTGTTTTCTTATCCAAACTCTTTCTGAAATCATGTTATGTGTTGAAATATTATTGGTTATTGCCAGTTAATTAAGCATGTTACACACATGCAAAATAAATGTTATTTAGATTTAGTAATATTAAATGAAAAAAATCATATATCCATTATGTTAAAAAAATAAATTATATAGCTAATTATAATTTTCGGAAAAAAAAATAGAGGTTTCAAGATGCATTTTGAATGGAAAAGATGATACCCTATTTTAATTTTAAGGATAAACTTGTATTTATCTACCCTATTTTATCTTAGATGTGTGGACAGCTTGCATCACAATATCCCATTTTACAAACCTCATTTCTTTTCTCCGTTTTTACTCTTCTTCATGGTTGCTGTGCTAGACAGCTTGAATTATTTTGGTCATTTTTTAATTTGTTGGTGTACCTAATTTTCAGGTATTAATTTATTAATTATCTTTTAGGTAAAAGACAAATAATGAGCTGAAAAGGTAGAATAATTGAAGCAAAAGGAAAATAATTGGAGCACAACTAAAACCCTATTTAATACTCAACCATTTCATTTGAGAAAGAAATTTATATTTTTATTCAATTATCAGTTTAATAGAATTAAATTCAGAAAAACCTTAGACTGGAATTTTTCTTAATCTTGTCTTCATTAAATAATATCTTTTACAACTCTTTTGTTTTATTTTATTACCAAATTAATTCAATCACAAACCCCTTTTTACTTAAATTTATGATAATATAACCAATCTCTGTGGATTTCGACCCTTCTTGTTATTACTACTAATTTAAAATTGCGAGATAGGAAATTATTTTGTTGGTTTCCACACCTAACAGATCTTCAACTTAAAAAGCCATTTGTCATAATGATTACAAAGTTTATGAAGAGATTTTATGTTTTTCTTGTACAATAAAATATTCCATAGTCCTACTTACTAAAAACGAAATTCCAGTCCTAAATATTTATATTTATTGGGAGCTATGTTGTGTGAAAATTGAAATGAAAATGGAGTTCGAAATATTATATTCACAAACATTACAGATAAGGAAAAGTGTAAATAATTGAAATATGATGGCATTATTTATAAATTTTTAAAGAAAGAATGGGTGGGTCCGAATGTGGAGAATTTTGCATAAAGAAAGCAATTAATGGAGCAATTGTTGGACTATCACAGGAGATGTTTAGTTCAATTGTATCCATGGGAAATTTAGTTTGACAAATTCTTTACATTTAAATGAACCTCTAGAAATCTCAGCTTCTATCTCACACCACCAATGAATCTTTACCTTAACCATGATAGCGTATAGGGTTCTCCTTGTAATTTTATATTAAGCTAAGGACTTGTGTTGTAATTAACTTTCCGTTTCGGCTAATGGATTAGACCTTCATTTCTTTTTTAAATATCTTAAAGCAAAAACGACACTTGTTTTCTCTTAATCAATTGTAACGAGTCCATGACTGCTATTTTACACATGCATATGTACCTAAACAAAAGAATTATGCATATCACTCCTCTTTATTTATTTTAATTTCCTAATACATATATAACATCAAAAGTATACGAGTCCATGACCTTTTCGGCTGTTAGATGACTCCATGAGCCTTAAAAGTATTAGATTTGACTAGATGAATGAGCGTATGAGTGAGATTGAATCCATGTAATATAAAACTGATTGGTTTGTGTTAAAAACCAGTCTACTCCACATGTATACTATTTTTATTCTCATTTAATTCCAACGTGGGATTTTCCGACATATCAACTAAATAACCTCACTTCACATTCATATAATTGACCTGCCTCGTTATTTATTCATTTATTATTTATCTATTTTAATTTTCTATTACTTATATAAATCATAAGTACCTAATCTGATGATGTAAAGTGATTTAGTTGACTTGAAGTCTATATATCTCTCCCTTAAAGCAAGTTAGAATATGACTCCTATTGCGTAAACTTAGTGTTTACGTAATGATTTCTTATGCAAAAATTCCTACAATTGGACGGTGGAAATTATAGATGTGGGTTTGTTGCTATCACCACTTTCCAAAGACAGAATCGGCGGGTCCAAGTGTGGAAAATTTTGCATAATGAAAGCATTAGGGCCACTTGTTTGACTATATCATTTTGGTAATTGCACACATATTTATTTTCCTCTCTGATTTTGAAAGAATGTCATGTAAGAAAAAATTTCATGTTTTAAATAGTTGTTATTTTAAGATATCCAGAGAGCATTTAATAATTTTTTTCTAAATTTACTGTCATATTTAATTTTGATTTGAATAAAATTAATAAAGTGATTTATATTTCCAAGAGTATATTTAGGGGTTTTTTTTTTGGGACGGTAACAAAACTTTAATAAAATAAAAGTTAGAGAACTCATGATTTAGGTATTAAATTATATACCCTATTTTACTCTAATTATAACGAAGGACTTGTTAAAACTATTTTATTGAAAATTTAGGAATAATATAATTGGCGTGTCCAAGTGGGGAAAATTTTGCATTAATAAAATCAGTTTAAGTTATTGAGATTAACGATGATAAAATATTAAAGTTTCTTAGAATAGGGGGTTGACAATTTAAATTTTGATAATTCTATTAGTTGATTAAATCTCATCACATATAAGTCTATATTCTCTTTGAAAAGTAGTTTTGCCTCGTCCGCATAGATTACATGTTGTACATAACATTTCAAACCGATCGGGCATTCAGGTGCAAAAAAGTGTTAGCGTTAAAGAAAAAATAAATAAATAAATAAATAAATAAAAGCTTTAGTTTAAGTCAAACAGAAATTGAAACTAAAATATAATAGAGATTAACAATGTGATTTCCTTTTCTTTCCCTTCCAAATTAAACAAACACATAAGTACGATCTATTCCCTTATTAAATCGTAAATCTTAAATGAATCCAGAAAAAAGGTAAATTTGTAATAATCTGAATTTTTGTTATTCTTACCATATATATGAGTAATTTTTAGTCAAATAATTAATGTTGTAGAGATTTCTAATTATCCGAAAATTTCCACAATCGAACCTTGAAAATCAAAGATGTGGGTTCAGTTAATTAAATTATAGTTTCTATCACCATTTTCCAAAGACAGAGAAATGGCGGGTCTTTGTGTGGAAAATTTTGCATAAATTTGGGCCACTTGTTGGACTATATCCATAGGAAATTTCACATATTTGTTACTTCTTCACTATATTCAAATCCACAGATTTTTGAAATTTGTTACGGGTACTAATCACTTGTCAATGAATAATCTCACCGCAATAATCTCAGAATGTACAAGAAATCTGAAAGGAGTAATGTTTAATGAATCGTTACCTTAAGGGTGTCAAAGACACTAATAAAAATTGTTTGACCAGCTAAATCTTTTGGGTTTAAATGGTTTCATGATGGTATCAGAGATTCTTAATTAGACTTAGAGAAGGGTTTGAATCCCCAAAATTCTATGGTATAGTTATTTTTAGGTTAATTTTAATATTAATTATTAATTATTTGCATGCATATTTTTCATTGATTTTAGTTAATTTTAGTATTTGGTCATTATTTGTGTGATTTTCTCTTTTTAGGTGCAAAATAGGATATTTTCTTGCAAGAAGAGTTCACTTGGAGAAGGATTTCAGAAGTCAGAATTTCAACTGGACTTTCAAGCCAGTTAGAGACATATTTAGCTCTAAAGTTTTTCCACAAAGTTGTGCGTTTATTTGTCAGATTTCGAACTCATATTGAATCGTGTCAATCGGAGTTGAAATGAAAAAAAATATCTTGGATTTACTACGGTCGGTCATAAACCTATGGGTCAAAGCTTTTGGTTGACTTTTCCTTCTCCAAGACATGTCTTTCTATTTGAAGTTAAGTCTTAAATTGAAGATGATTCTTGAATATTCTTTTTCTAGCAGTAATTAGTATTAGGAAAAGTTTTAATTAGATTAATTTAAAAGACTGCTATTAGAATTAGGTTTTCCTAAGTAGTTTACTCCTTTTCAGTTTAGGAGAATTCTTCTATTCCAATAGTAATTAAAATAGGTTTGGTAAACAAAAAAATAAAAAAATTATTTGTTACATGAAATCAATGTCCTATTTGTTACATGAAAACAATGTCTTATATTCGTACACGTGATTCTATGTGTATTTTAGATGTATGTGGATTTCATTTATTATATATTATAATTATAATATTTTTGTTGTTATCTTACTTTTTAAAAAGTTGTGTTTACTGATATTGAGTGTAGATAATAGATATTTAAATGTTTTTTTTATTTATATTTACACCTTACCATATATATATATATATATAATCACATTTGGGTTATTTTGAATATATATTTTATCCCATTAGATGGCTAATTTACCATTTAATGGAGTGAGCATAGCTACATCGGACCTGGAATCAGAGGTCAGTCCGGTCGGTTTGTATCCGGTTTTCACTCTGGTCAATAACCGGTCAACTTTCGGTCGATCTGTATCGAACCGGAAAACCATGAACCAGACTGGTTTCTGGTTCGACCAGACTGTTTGAAAAAAAATTATTTGAATATAAATTTAAGTTATTATTTAAGGTGTTTTTAATTAAAATAAAATATAGTTTATATTTTTAAATTAAATTGATATTTAATTGTAATTATAAAAACTATATTTTATAAATTGAGCTTTTTTAATTATTATATTGTGTTTAAAATGCTTAAACTTAAAAAATTATAATAAAAAATGTTCAAATTTTCATATATTATAAATAAATAAAAATATTTTAATATTTTAATATATTTATTGAATTCGGTTTGATTCCGGTTTATTCCGGTTTAATCCAAAATCCATGAATCCATTATTTCACCGGTTCGATGACCGGTCCGAGACTGAAAACCATGAGTGAGCTGCTTTCCTGGTTGGAGAAAGCTAATAATGGAATAGATGGGCAAACAAGCAATTAACCAGTCATAGGACAATCTCAGTAATTATACAAATAATTTTATATTTTAGGATATATAATTTTATTTCAAAATTTATTGACGCTCTTCTTTTCAGAATATACTGTATTATTATTATTATTATTATTATTATTATTATTATTATGCAATTTGTCAAGCGTAAAAAAATCAACATATTTCTTTTTTGGATAAATTACAAAAAAAATCTTGTAGTTTCCCTTTTTTGCAAATAAAGGATTGCAATTTTTTTGTTAAAAAGTGAGGATTGTGTTTTAAAATGTTAACAAAAAAAAAGATAATTAAAATTAAATCATAATATTACATAGGGTATTCTAGTTCATTTTGAACTCAAAATTTTCAAATTGGTTAATAAAAATACAATAAATATGAATGATGAATTTTAAAATTTTTTGACAAGTGTAAATATTTTTATAAATTAAATAATGATAATAAATTTTAAAAAATCATAACAAATTGAAAAATCTTCCAAAAATATTCTAATCTTAATGTAAAATTCTTAAATAATATGCATAAATTATTGGTGTGTTAAATAACCAAAAATACATTCCGCTGCATCATCATTTTTAACGGAAAAATGTTATTTATCATTTTTTTGTTAATATTTTAAAACACAATCCTCTTTTTTGAACCAAAAAAAAAAAAAAAAACATAGTCATTTGTTTGCAAAAAAGGAAAACCACAAGCTTTTTTTTTTTTTTTCCCTTCTTTTTTTGCTTCTAATGTAATTTTGAATCCCTCTTTATCGTCCATGTAGTAATTTTTTTTTTCTTGGCTTTTTCTCTTCGTCTTTAATACAAATTCCAATTTTATATAAAAAAAAAATTGTTACATCCACGTAGTAATTCCTTTCAGTTACCTCTTTTTCCTAAATTTCTTACGCTCTTCCTCCTAATCTACTCTATTGGAAACTATCGTAAGCTAAATGTTGTTATTATTATTATAATTATTATAGAATAAAATAGAACTAATGGAGCCAATTATTTAACATTTGGCAAAAAATTTCGGTTAAACGTAGACTAATTTTTGAAAATAATCAAAATGGAAATCAAACAGTTGACCATATACTAACTAACAGACTATTAAACTAAATTGTTCTAATAAGCAGCATTTTCTTCATGTGCGCAGTAGCACATGAGTTTATCAAGGACAGTAGCTCAACACATCATACACTTGTATCTGTAAAGTGAATCATCTGCGGCTTCAATGAATTCCACCCTATACGGCACTTGAGGTGAACTGTTAATAAAGTCACTCAAGTTCTAATTTCGTGTCAAAATAAGAAAAAACAATGCTACAAACACACATATATATATTTTTGAGTTTATATATTCTTGAATTACAAATCAAACTACTGCAACCAACTTAATTGCCATCGAGCAGACAATTCTTGTGAATATTTACAAACACAACTAATACGTCTGCTCCTGTTATTGCCTCTATATATATATATATATATGCACAAATTTTTTTCTTAAAAAAAAAATAGAGAAAGAAATTAAGAGGAAATCCATGACTTACATATATCATGCTTGTAGAAGATGCAATGGAAACTCCAAAAAGATTCAAAAGTTAAGTGAGAATTAGGGAATAAAGACCTTTTTGGGTCTTGATCTATCCACCATATACCCAGTTTTAGTACCTCACATATTAATTTGGTCCTTTTTGTCATGGAACCATTTGACCTAAAAGCTTGAGTTGATAGATAAGGCCCAATCATAGCTTTTATTATTATCTCTGGTACTCCCCCCACACGTGAATGCCCCTTGGGCTTGAAGCGTGTACAACACAAGCCCACCTTGCCATGTATTGAATTTTTAGTCAACAAATGGAGCTGTCAGGATTCGAACCCTCTACCTCTAGGTCTAAGCGGCTCTGATACCATGTCATGGAACTAATTGACCCAAAAGTTTAAGTTGATAGGTAAGGCCCAATAATAGTTTTTATTATTATCTCTGATACTCCCCCGCACGCAAATGCCCTTTGGGCTTGAAGCGTATACAACATAGGCCCATCCTACCATGTGTTCAATTTTAATAAAAAAAATGGAGCTGCTAAGATTCGAACCCTTGACCTCTAGGTCTAAGTAGTTCTGATACCATGTCATGGAACCAATTAACCTAAAAGCTTAAGCTGATAGGTAAGGCTCAGTTATA
Source organism: Euphorbia tirucalli (assembly GCA_039660915.1). Lineage (NCBI taxonomy): Eukaryota > Viridiplantae > Streptophyta > Magnoliopsida > Malpighiales > Euphorbiaceae > Euphorbia > Euphorbia tirucalli. Next base: position 9,426,491 of record CM077634.1, on the reverse strand, counting down.
GGTTTTATTATTATCTCTCACACTTCCCCGCACGTGAATGCCCCTTAGGCTTGAAGCGTGTACAACACAGGCCCACGTTGCCATGTGTTGAATTTTTAATCAACAAATTGAGCTGCCAGGATTCGAACCCTCGACCTCTAGGTCTAAGCGGCTCTGATGCCATGTCATGAAATCACTTAACCCAAAAGCTTAAGCTGATAGGTAGGCCCAATCATAGCATTTATTATTATCTCTGGCATGAAAGGACTCTATGGGCCTTGAAAGTGCTGGGCTTGACTAGATGAGTGAGTACATAAGTGGGGTTGAACCCATATAACACAAAACCAATTGGCTTGTGTTAAGGTCTAATCTACACCACTTATATACTACTCTTTGATCTTACATATTTCCGATGTGGGATTCATTCCTCAACATCTCCAACACTCTCCCTCAGTGCAACTGGGCTTGGAATAGTTGTCACTTCTAAAACATTCCTTGGCCAATCTCCTTTAAGGCTCACGGTCATCAACGGGTCTAGTTTTCACTACTAGCCCAAGCTCCACCAGGGTTTTAAACACGGGCCGAAGATCTTTTCAGCTGTCACGCATTCTTCTGCTCTGATACCATGAAGAGACTCTGTGGGCCTTAAGAGTGTTGTGCTTGACTAGATGAGTGAGTACATAAGTGGGTTTGAGCACATGTAACACAAAACCAATTGGCTTTTGTTAAGGTCCAATCTACACCACTTATATACTACTCTTTGATCTTATATACTTTTGGTTCCTGATCTATAGAAATCAAGAATATTTAGTACATAAACAAACAAAATTTAATGAAATTGGTGATATTGGTGGTTTAAAGAGTGGCAGTGAAAAGTAAGAATGATCGGGCCATTACAATACCAATGATTATGTAAGTTCTTATAGTGATATTAATAATTGACTAAGTAACAAACTATTCTAGATTTTAATAGATCAAATATTAAATGTTCTTGATTTCAAAACATCAGGTATCAAAAAGACCATATCAATATGTCAAGTACAAAATGGGAGGATTATGGATAAGTCAAGCCTATAAAAGGTTTTTCTTTTGTGAGAATTGGAGTTAATTAAGGCTTTCAATTGGCATGTGGAAGGAATAGATTGGAAGAATTGGAATTTTTAATTTGAATTATGAAATTGAGTTTAAGGATATAGGATGAGATGGATAATGTTAAATCATATATATATGCTAGAGTTTCCTTTCTAAACCAAAGTAGTATAATTATTCCATTACAATTCTTTTTCAATGTTTGCCCGTTTATGATACGAAAAAATATAGGAATTAATGATTGACACAATAATTATTTTAAGGGTGTCAAAATATGTTATCATTTGTGTTCATTTTTTTTTTGGTAGAAAAGAAAATAGAAAATGCACGACAACAAAAAAACCAAAATTAAGCAACATGAGCAATTCTCGGAAGCGGAGTTTCCCTCCGATCCTCAGCCATGAGATGAATCACTTCACAAGGAGGCGAAGACAAGATGTTAAGACCCAAGGGATACCTTCTAGCAGACTTAGCCAACACACCCGCACAAGTATTAGCTTCTCTAAAGGAGTGAATTAGCTTGATAGCTGGGGCTTGGTGAAGTAATCTCCGTGTCTCAGAGCATAAGTTCTGGCAAGGGTGGAAAATCTCTGCCGGGGACGGGTTGAGCACCATTTGAACAAGATCAAAGGAGTCCATTTCCACCATGGTGTTGAGCAAGCCATCTTTGAGGATAATGGTAAGGGCAATTTTTAACGCCCACATCTCTGCCATAAGAGGCTCCCCAGCTCCAATTTTTTGAACAAAACCTGTCACCCAGTGGCCTTCGGAATCCCTGAGCAAACCTCTAGTGAAAATCAGCCCCTGACCACCAGAGCACGATCCGTCAATGTTAAATTTCAACCAATTAGTAGGAGGTTTTCTCCACACCACATCAACCTGCCGCCTCCATCCAAGCACTCCTGGTCCTGGGTTCCAAGCAGTCTCCACATACACAGTAAAGTTCCAAATACAGCCCACCTTATCAAGAGGAATACCCTCCCTATTTTGGAATATTTCCAAATTCCCCTATTTCCAGAGAAACCAGGTAGTAATAGCAAATAAAATGTTCCACTTACATTCTCTGACTTCTTTAGTGTTATTGCACAGATTTGTATGCCACCAAACATCTTCTGGGATCTCGAAAAAACCCATCCTGTTAGGTGGCCCACCAATCTGATTCCAAACTTGTCTGCTCAAGGTGCAATCGCGGAGACCGTGGATACTTGATTCGGCATCAGACCTACATCTCGAACACTCATCATAGTCAATCAAATGTCTATGTCTTCTATTGCTATTGGTTAGGAGTTTCCCATGGTTGGCTTGCCACAAAAACATTTGAGTCTGGTGAGGGATATTAAGCTTCGAGATGGGGAGGATGAGAGAGTCGAAAATTTTGTTCCCCCGGCCAGAAATTTGGAAAGCAGATTGCGTAGAGAATTTACCTGATTTAACCGGATGCCAGCCCATTGTATTTTGGTTATTAGTCTCTGTAGATATTCTAATTGCAGCTATCTGAAGTTTTCTCTCAATTGGGAGCAAGGAGTCAAGGATGCTCCATTTCCAGTTCCCGTCACCATCAACATAATCTCGAACAAAGTTGTTAAGATGGCAAGGAGGGACATCAGGAATGAGGTGGCAGAGGGCAGCTTCACCAACCCAGTGATCCGTCCAAAATCTGGTGGAGAAGCCATTTCCAACATTATGAACCAGTCCGTGTTTGAATTCTTGCATAACATTTAGCATGCTTCTCCAGACATGGGATTTTTGCCTTTTGGAGATAGGTTCGGCAAAAATGTCTTTAGACTTGAGATATTTACTTTGGAGGATCTAAACCCATAGGGCCTGGGGCTCTATCATAAAACACCAGATGAGCTTCATTAAAATCGCCTTGTTATGTAACTCCGCTTTACGGATGCCTAGCCCACCTTCCTTCATGGACCTGCATACTAAATCCTAAGAAGCAAGGTGAAGCTTGTGTGACCATCTTGCTTCCCCCAGAGGAAGTTCCGATTAAGCTTGTTGAGAGTGTAAAGAGTATGGCTTGGAAGCATATTAGTCTGCATGGCATGGTTGGGCATACTATTCGTCACAGATTTAATAAGAGTGGCTCTTCCGGCAAGAGATAATGAGCTCGCCTTCCATCCAGTAAGTTTATTAGTGGTTCTATCAACAACTTCCCCAAAAGTGTGTTTAGTCACTCTCTTGTTCAGTAAAGGAACACCTAAATACTTCCCCAGACAGGTGGTCAGCCGAATTCCGCACTGGTGACTTACGGCTTGCCTTCTTCCAGCGCTTATATTCTTCGAGGTATATATACTAGATTTGGCAAGGTTAACCCGTTGACCTGAAGTTGCACAAAACTTCTGAAGGCAGGATTCCATAGTCTGGAGTTGGGTATTAGAAGCCTCTCCAAAAAGCATCAAGTCATTTGCAAAGAATAGGTGAGAAACTGATGGGCCATTTCTGTCACACCGAGCTCCTCTCCAGTTGCCATTATGAACTTTAGATTGAATTAGGTGTCCCAATCTTTCAATACAGAGGATGAATAAATAAGGGGACAGGGGGTCTCCTTGTCTAATACCCCTAGAAGGCTTGAAAGAGTCAGTCATGTTGCCATTAAAGACCATACGCATAGAGGAAGAGGATATGCACTTTGAGACAACCTGGATCCACTTTCCTTGCATGCCAATGTGATGGAGAGTATTGAGGATGAATTTCCAGTCAAGGCGATCATAGGCCTTTTCTAAGTCAATCTTCATAGTGACGTACCCTTTCTTACCCCCCATGGTTCAAAGAGAATGGATAATCTCATGGTCCACAATGATGTTATCAGAGATTTGTCTCCCAGGAACAAAGCTGCTTTGGTTTTGGTTGATAAGCAGAGGCATTATACCCTTCAGGCTGTTAGAAATAATCTTCATAATGACTTTATAGATAACTGAGCAGAGACTAATGGGTCGGAATTGAGAGAAATCTTCAGGGGCTTGAGCTTTCAGAATCAGAACAAGTAAGGTTTCATTGACACTAGACACATCTTTAGACCCATTGAACACATCAAGTACAAAGGAAGTGAGGCTATGTCTGACTGTACTTCAGTGTTTTTGGAAGAACACTGCCGGTAAGCCATCAGAACCCGGAGCCTTGAAGGGGGCCATATCAAAAATGGCTTGCTTGACATCATCCTCTGTCATCCCCTTGAATGTGTTTTGGAGGATATCTTCACTAATTTTAGGGAACGAAGCAGGAATAGAATTGGGATCCATAAGATTACTGTCCACTATAAACAGGTCCCCAAAGAACTGGATAGCCATGTTTTTCAGCTCCTCCTGATTCTCAATCCATTGGCCCTCAGCATTCCTTAGCATCTCAATGCGATTTCTTCCTCTTCTAATCATGGTAGAAAGGTGGAAAAATTTTGTATTTCTGTCCCCTCCCCGGATCCAGTCCTGCCTTGACTTCTGGAACCATAACATCTCTTCCTGATTTAGGGTGAGAAGAAGCTCGGCTTGTAGTTTTTTTTCCAGGAGGCTCAAAATATGAGACTAGGCCTGCTCCTAGGCCTTATGGATACTAGCTATGTGATTCATAAGGAGCGTTTTCCTATAGAAAATATTCCCAAAGCTTTCCTTGTTCCATCTCTAAACTTGAGTTTTAAAGTGACTAGCTGCTGTAAGAATTTCATATTGAGGGGGCTAATTCTGACAAACAAAATCTTTAAATTCTGGATGGGTATCCCAAGCTGCAATATAACGAAAGGGTCTCTTATCATTTTCAGGAGGACCCTGGGTGGGTCCTAAGAATGAGGGGGCAGCGGTCAGAATGCCGAAAAGAGAGATTAGTAACAGAGGCTTCCACCGCGGAATTAGCATAGCCTCTATCCAATCTAACCATAAACTTTTGCTGCTTCCAAGTAAACTTTATTCCTTTGAACTCCAAGTCAATAAGATTAACAGAATCAATCTGCTTCTGGTGATTAAGGCAACGGGTCTGGTAGTAATTAGAGCCACCTTTTTTATCTTCCATCCTGGCAATGTCATTGAAATCTCCTATTACAAACCAAGGATCCCCTGAATAAGGCTGCCAATTTTCAATCTCAGTCCACATGGCATTTCTACAACTGGCTACAGTACTAGCATAAATGATGGTCAGGAAGAAGGTGAACTTGCCATTTAGAAGAATCTTCCCGTGAATGAAGTGCCTACCTTTTTTAGTCATGATAAACTCAACAGCAGATTTATTCCAAAACAACCATATATCTCCTAAACGCCCTTCAGCATTAACATAGCCAAAATTCCAATTCCTGAGCCGTTTGCCTAACACCTTGGCTTTGGACTCTTCCACTTAGGTTTCAACAAGCCCAACCACATTAACTTGGTGATTCTTGATCAAATCCATAGAATGGAGCAGGCTACGCTTATTAACGCCTCCCCTAACATTCTAAAAGAGCAAATCCACAAACAAAAAATTGGACAAGGATGGTAACCCCATGAGCTCAACCCAAGGGCAAGAACTGCAAGGCAGATTGGCTTTCCGATGAAGGGTGTAAACCCTTACATGTACCTTCCTCTGAAGAGGGGGTAATCGACCCATTCCCCACATCAGGGGTAGGGATCTCCTCTTTTCTATCCAAGCTCACCTTCCCATAGGTTGGGGCTAAACCATAAGCAGAAGAGGGTTGAGTCACAGAAATCGAATCAACAATCTGCTCATCCATCGGACAGTCCTCCGCCACACCATGGTTGATGGAATGGGGAGGATCGCTGTGACATCCAAATGCATCAATCATGGGCAGATCGAGCACAGGAGGAGAGGGAGCACGGCTAGTGGAATGATGAGGTGAAGGAGAGATGGGTATTAGGCTATGCTCTCCTCCTGGCTCCAACAGGATATTATTAACAATGCTAGGCTGGTTCTCTTTGTCTCTGAGGGTAGACTTATCATTCTGGCCCAATAAGGGGGGAATAGTTTTTTTTGAAAACCAAAAGAGGGAGAGATAGAGTAGGCATTATGGACCGGTCATTGGTAATATTTTTGAGGGCCTTACCTTTCTTATAGCCCGCTGGCCCAGGTTTCTCAACAGTGGCCTTCTCTTTGGTGGGTCTATAAGGGTTGCCGTCCTTACCCATCTTCTCATCTTTCAACCTCCTGAGTAGGGGTCACAGGTTTGCTTGTCAGAGCATTAATGGTAGTAGACATCTTAGCCTTACCTATCTCTTCCTCCATCTTGTCCAAGTCCTCCTATTGGCTGAGAAAAGAGAACCAATTTGATGTTTCCCCTTCTTGATGTGACACGTTGCTTCTACTATTCTTGGTTGACTTTCCTTGAGCACCAATGGCGGCTCTAGCCTTCATCTTTGTCGACCCTTCTGCCCCTGTATCATTCCCTTTGCCAATCGGTTTCCTCGTTCTTCTTCTAGTGTTTCTCTTGGCATACATCCAGGGGCCAAAGTCATCGAAGATTTAATCTCTTCTTGTTTCCGAGGTCTGGATATCATGCAAATCTCTTTCTTCCATCTCCTCTTTCGAGTTCTCACGGCTCGCCTCTGGGCAATTCTCACTTCTATGGCCATAAATTCCGCAGGTGAAGCAAATATTATGAAGTCCTTCATACTCCACCCTATAGATTCTACAACAAAGTTTGAACTTAGAGACGAGAGGTCTTGTTAAGTCTAACTAAGCACACACTCAGGCATATTTTCCTCTAGCAGCAGAAGATGTCGTACGATCCACAAACAAAGCTTTTCCAATGTAGGAACCCATCTTTATACGGGTTGGATAATTATAGTATTCAATTGGTAGATCCGGTAACCGGATCCAGGCAGTAATGTTTGACACCTTAGCATCATAAGGGTTAAAATTAGGTCTCCATTTCGAGACAAAAACTAAATGTTCCGACACCATCCATAGTCCCCCTTGAAGTGCCATTTCATACTCTTCAATCATGGAGAATTTTGCCAGGTAATGATCATTGCCTATGTCAATAAGGGTCAATGTGCCATGTTTAATCCAGAACTTCTTGAGTCTTGTCGAAAGGTAGCTGAAACCAATCTTTTTCCCCAAGACTTTGACTATAAGAGTTTGCTTCCATTTACTCCAAAACGATCTTTTTTCTGTAGAAGTGAAACGTATGTGAGGGCACCGTTCATCATCGTTGTCATCGTCTTCACTATCCGTTACCGCTACAAATTCATCCTTGTCCGGTTCTTTAGTGAAGCAATCATTCCCATGGTCAGCCATGTTAATGTCTTCCTACTAGTTCTCACTCTGACCTGTAATGATATTCCTCCATCCATTCCTTTTTCGGAATGGGGAGCTTTGGCCTTCTGACTGGTTGGCTCCTGGTGATTCCGGGATTTCTGGCTGCCCATCCGCACCCTTGACTTTTTTGGTACTTCATTGGAGTTGGTCGCATTCTTCGCCTGAAAGCTCTCTAGCATCCATTATCTTTCCCTGTCCTATCATTCTTTTACCTTTAAACAAAGGTTTAAGTTAACTATATATGTTACTATCCCATTGAAAACAAAAACAAGTATAAGACCATTTATCATTTGTGTTCATGTCATGCAAGAATTGACACTAATACATATAAAGTCAACACTAATACTATCCAATCGGCTTTTGTTAAGGTCCAATCTACACCACTTATATACTACTCTTTGATCTTATATACTTTTGGTACCTAATCTATAGAAATCAAGAATATTTAGAACATAAACAACAAAATGTAATGAAATTGGTGATATTGGTGGTTTAAAGAGTGGTAGTGAAAAGGAAGAATGATCGGCCTATTACAATAGCAATGATTATGCAAGTTCTTATAGTGATATTAATAATTGACTAAGTAGCAAAGTATTCTAGATTTTAATAGATCAAATATTAAATGTTCTTGATTTCAAAATATCAAGCATCAAAAAGACCATATCAATATGTTAAGTACTAAATGGGAGGATTGTGGATAAGTCAAACCTCTAAAAGGTTTTTCTTTTGTGAGAATTGGAGTTAATTAAGGCTTTCAATTGACATGTGGAAGGAATAGATTGGAAGAATTGGAATTTTTAATTTGAATTATGAAATTGAGTTTAAGGATATGGGATGAGATGGATAATGTTAGATCATATATATATGCTAGAGTTTCCTTTCTAAACCAAAGTAGTATAATTATTCCATTACAATTCTTTTTCAATGTTTGCCCATTTATGATACGAAAAAATACAGGAATTAATGGTTGACACAATAATTATTTTAAGGGTCAAAATATGTTATCATTTGTGTTCATGTCATGCAAGAATTGACACTAATACGTATAAAATCAACACTAATACTATCCATTTATTATAAGGGTTAAATGTGTTAACATCAATCTTAGACTATTTTAATGTGTTATTGTGTCATCTTTACATTCACCGTGTCATGAACAGATAGCAAGTTAATACTAATACAACTTATTTATTGTACAGGTTAAACATGTTAACCCATTTTCGACACCAATCCACATTATATCAACTCTAATCTGCCAAATCACGTGTTACACAAATCGTGTTAACTTGTTACCACCCATTTTAAGATCCCTTAATTATATATCATCATTAATTATTCTTTCCCTCGCTTCCACAAAATTACAATTAAATTACACTTTCCTTAAATTTTTCTGAAACGAATAAATGGATCCACACGTACTATGATATGATGTTTTGGTAAAGTTATTCAACAGTCATTCTCATCCAATTAATTAAACTCTGCTATATAATTTCCTAATCAAACTAAATTCAATAATGGATTTCACATTTGAATGCATTATTGAAATTGAAATAACAAAAAACTGATTAAAAAATTAATCTTAATAGAAATGTTGGGCTGGCCTTGAAAAAAAAAAAAAGAAAAAGAATGGGATTTAACCTGTTTACAATCTACTCATTTGATACGATCTATTGATTTGAATCTTTTGACACATGATTTATAAAAATTGAAAACATTTAGTATCTGAATAATGAAATTCAATAGAATTGATGTTATTTGTAGTTTAAAAAGTAGCAGTGAAGAAAATAATGATCTTCCTATTATAGTAAAAGTAATTATGAAAATTATTACAATGATACCAACAATTGCTTAATGACCAAAATATTCTTGATTTTTATAAGCTAAATGTTCTTGATTTCTATAGCTTAGTTATAAGTTGTAGAACAATATTCTTGATTTTTATAAGCATTTTGTGGCTTTACTTTATTGTATTTTTACAAGATTGGCTTAATGGTGCGATTTGGATAAAGAGATTTTAAGAAACACAAAATCCATGAACCAAAATATTAATTATGTCCATACAACTTGATGATTAACCAAAACATATAGTTTAGCTTAATTATATTGGTTTTTTATTTTTGGGTAAATTGAATTCACATAATGTAACTAAATTAATTATTAACCATTATATGATGATTACATAAAAGAGAAAAATATAATCTAATATAAGGAAGCAAATTAGATGGCTGGAATATTTTCATCATAATAACGGAATTGGACTTAGGTTCAGATTCTAAGCCCACAATTTAAATTCAGATTCAGATCAGAATGAAATTTTTTGGGAACTAAATTAAATTTAATTAATATGAAAATTTCTTTTATATGTAAGCTTATAATTTAGAAAACAGCGAGAAAGATGGGTTCAGATTCTAAGCCCACCCAAATAATATATGAAAGCTGAACTAAATGGGCTTAATAGTTCACATAGCTTCATTCAAGTCCACATTCCACAATAATAAGTGGATGTTATTGATTGTTTTGGAAGCAAAAAAACAGTTGATTACCAACAACAAACAACAAAAACTACCAGTAACAGTAAACAGTAACAGTAGAACCAAACAGACTTTAAACACCATAGTATTAAATACAATCCTAATTTAACTTAAAATAAATTTTTTAAAAAGAAAAATAGAGAAAATTTTCTTTTGGATGAAGAAAAATTCAACATTGAGATTTTAAATCTTCTCCTTCCTTTTTATCCAATGACAAATAAGCAAATTAAAATAAAAATGTTTCGTAAGTAAAATTATAATGACATTGTTGAATTACAATTATAGGGTATTATTTCACTATTGTCACAAAATTTTATAATGTATTAAAAAAAACCTTTAATTATGGGAGAAACTGAGAAATTTTCATTTATAAAAACTAATACAATTCCAACTTTTCAATAAAAAAAAAAAGTTACAAAACCAATTTATCTGTTTAACCAAAATTTCATATAAAAAGTAAGAAATGAAAGACTTAATTTATCATATGTTTGACTTTTAATACATTATTGCGACAATTTTTAATTCAGATTAGAAGGAAAACCGCTAATATTTACAAATCTAGTTGAAATTTTCAAACTAATTACAACAATGTTATTTTGATAAAGATTATTTTACAGCAATAATTTTTAATTCAGATTAGAAGGGCAACCGCTGAATCGAATGTAACAATGTTGACTTAAAGACAGTGATGTTCATTGATGTACAATGTTAACTGATTTGCTTTGATCTTAGAAATTGTTTTGAATGTTCATAGGTGACAACACATAGAGACTAAAATTTAATCATTTAAAGAAAAACACACCATATATAGGCTAAAATGTAATATTTAATCTCTACACCGTGTTAATTAGCTTATATATTTTAATTTTGCACATTTAATTGCTAGGTTTTTAGCACAATTTAATATTTAGGATCTTCGCTTTAATTTTGGTATTTTTTTTTTTTTTATTTGGTAATTGGTCTCATATACTTTAGATTTTCCAAAATGAACACCGATATATAATCGGAATATAATATATTGCAAGTAAATAGTCGTCAAATCAAGAAATAAAATAAAATATATAGGTAAATGTATTAAAATTAAAGTATACGATTGGCAATGATAATAATAATAATAATAACTATTAATATATTATAAAAAAATAACTATTATTATCATCATCATCATCATCTTTTACCTGTTCTGATTTATTTTCTTTTTATGGTTGGGGACTGGAAATGTTTTTATTAATATTTTATTAATGATTTTTGTCAAACTTTGTCATGGCTAAAATTAACTTAAAAATTATCTTAGAAATTGTCTAGCAGTCACTAAATTTTGGTCTTTTTTCATTTCCCATCTCCAAAAGAATCCATTTTTAATCTGATCAATCAATTGAAGAGAAGGAAGAAGAAAACAGCGAGAAATTTGGAGGGGAAAGATGGGTTATCATCTACTTCACTTGAATCTTTCCTCTCTCTCTTCTTCTTCTTTCAGTTCTTCTAATTCATTGTTTCCATCTCGTAATCTTGCTCTAATTCCACCCAATTCCTTTCACTTCCCCTCTCCCTCTAAATTCCCACAAGGCAAGCAAAAGCTTCCGTTTTTATTTCTGTTTTATTTGGTAAATTGCTGTTATTGATTAGTCGATTCAATCTGGGTGTATGTTTATTTTCAGGATGTAATATCTCTTGGGTTCAAAAGCTGCCCAGAATTGCTACTTCCACCATTAAATGCTCTGCTGAGATTGAAAATGTAAGTGCTTTTTTGCCCCTTCCTTTTGTGTATATTGGGATAATTTTTCACAAATATGTGCTGCTGATTCTCAGAGCTCTGAGATCGTCAAAGAGAAGAGTGTTTCAGTCGTCCTGTGGCTGGAGGGAAGGGCAAAAGAATGGGGGTAAGTTCTTTGATTGTTATTAGCCATAGTTTTTTGTTTCAATCAGTGGCATCTTTGAATTTGTATTATTTACTGTTTCTTTGTATGTGATTTTGATCATATTAGAATGAAATGATTGAATAATGATTATAACTAAGAAATTGCATACTCTTGTTTATATGTGTTGGGATTCAGATTTGGATTTAGCTCAAGGTTTTGAAAATTATACAAACTGGTTATTAAGTTGAATAAATTTTGGCTAATTGATGGGTACATTGGGATCTGGTTCAAGTATTTATGGGGAAAACATGACAGATTGCAGTATGGATGGAACTGAAGCAAACCCGATTTGCTTAAAAGAAGGATAAAGGGTCAATTTGCCTGCTTTGAATGGGTGGGATTTTGATTTGGAGTTAGCTCAAGGTTTTGAAAATGTATGACAGCATACTGATTGGTGATTAGAGGACTTTGGTCTAGTTTAAGGATTTATGTTGAAAACATAGCAGGAGGCATAATATATAGAAAATTATGTCCCTACCAAAGCCGTGATGATTCATATGCTAATTCTCGTCTGTCTTTCTCTCTTAAATTTGCAGTAAACCCAATTCGAGATCATGTCTCTTTGGCTTTCTGCAACAATTTTTCGTGTCGTAATATCTATAGTTTCTAGTGCATACACATCATAAATTAGTTCTGTCGTAATAATTTTTTTTCTTTCAATGTATATTTGGTTAATTTTTCTGTTAGCTGATATAAAATTAGATGGCCTTGATTGCATTGCCTTCTGTTCATCCAAGACTTTCAACTGCCTAAGTTTGATAAGTTAATAATTGTGATGATCTGCTCATCTTTGAAAACCTTCACAACATCAGGGGAGAAAGGGATCGGCCCATTGCATTAGGAGGGATCCTTTTTCCATCTCATAATGAAAGGTACCATTGCACCATCCGCCGAATTTTCATCAATCTTTATTTGTCATTTGCATGATACGAAGTGCAACTCTGTAAATTTCAAAGCTAGCATTGAAGTTGAAGGGTAGTTATTTCTGGGTAAGCTGTCTCATTAACTTCATTTTCCCAATTGTCATTGACATAATTAGTAGCATGTTTTTATTAGGCGCTTATCCAATTAAATGACTGTCATTTATTTCTCATATAAACTATTGATCTCTACATGAAGTTGCTATTTGCACGAGGAATATTGGAATATTGCTGGTGAAATTTAGAATGGCGGCTAGAGATTATATAGCATCGGCATCACGGATCACGGCATCGGGTATTGAAAGCAACCACCACCGGTAACTTTCTTCCCACTTCTTTAACCGATCCTTGTTTGGTTACTAAGATCATACATTTCTGTTTTTCTTTTATACGTTTGAGAGCACAAATCCCCTGTCAAAATTGCTCCATCTGAATTTCTATTTCGATGTGATTTTTTTCTAGGTTTGAGTATATTATGATATGAGAAAACTAATGGAATTCACAAAAAAATTTTGGTCTTTTTGCATAGACTAGGAGGAGCAGCAGAGAACCCAGAATGGGAATTGGAATTATTGATCTTGCATTGAAGCTTCTGATTCCTTCTGCTAATAATATGAGAGAAATTGCTTTTAAAACCATTCCTTCTATGTCAAAGGTAGATAGCAAGATCATCACTATCTCAAATTGTTCAATTCGATTATTAGTTATTATATTGGTTTAAGTGATAAGATCCAATATTTTTGGTCCTGAAGGTTTTGGTGATTAGCAGTTTAACTCCAATGGCACATTGTTCACCTATCTATGGTAGAACTTCTAGCCCAATTTCCCATTTCTTTTAAGGATTACATTGGAAAATTTATTGATAATTACTGATAAGTTTTAGTTATTTGGTGATTTTCATCCGTATTTATTTGAAGAAAGAAGAAAATAGGCTAGAGTTTGTGAAATAGACGAAGGTTGTATCATTTTGAACGATGTTGACAAATTTTAGGCTTGAATTTGTACATTATCCTTTATTTTAATTGTACTTTTAACTGCAATTGATGCAGGTTATCTTTCAATATTAGCCGAGTTATATTATGATCTAGATTTTAATTTTATAGTTTTACTTTTTCTGAATTTATGCTTGGTCTTTGTGATTTTTAATTTTCATTTCATATCAATTCTAAAATGCTAGTGTAGTACTATGTAAGCTCCAACCACTATTGAATTTCATTTTTCGAATAATGTTACACAAGTGGGTGTCATGTTTCGGAGTTTATGTGAAACTTTGCTAGTAGGTTTCACTTGGTGTGTACTTATTTTTTTTTATTTCAGTGGTAAATTTTAACAAATTAATGTGAAAGTAACTTTATTGACACACGAGGGGAAGTTTGGTGATTTTATTGACTCAAATTAAAATTTAGTGACTATAAATGCACAAGCTCTAAACTTCATTGGCCGTCGAAGCAATTTACCTACCAAATACGATGTCACCTACACATGCAAACTTATTTTCCAATTTTTTGTTTTGTGGTTTGAAAATTATATTTACAAACATTACAGATAAAAAAAAAAGTGTAAATAATTAAAATATGATGGCATTATTAATAAATTTGAAAATTATAATAATGTGGTTTGAAAATTATAACATAAATCAATTAAAGAAAGAATGGGTGGGTCCGAATGTGGAGATTTTTGCTTAAAGAAAGCAATTAATGGAGCATTTGTTGGACTATCACAGGAGATGTTTAGTTCATTTGTTGGACAATCAATTACGCAACTCTTAGTATCAAGAAAATAGGAAAAATTTATAATGATTAATAATGTATTAGGGCCTAAGACACAATTAGATCCCTTTCTGTCCGTTCATGATAAATGCGAATACTACAAAGTCCAATTTCTTGACTTGAAAAATCCATATTGGAAAGGCGGACCTTCCTAAAAACACCACAGACTCATAAAATATTTGAAAAAATCATATATATGTGAATTGTTTGAATTAGCACCACAAAATTGTAATTAATCCTTCAATTTATTCAATCAAAGACATATTCAACAAAACTTAGGAAACTAAAACCTTGAGAAAAGAGGAATTACATTGTCAATGATAAAATAGTAGGTCTCGTCAATGCTCAACTGAACATAGTAAAACCAAACTTTTCTCCAGTATGGATTTATGTACAAGACTGCAACTAATGCCAATAACACGATTAAATAAGTTACACCAAAGCACACATAGAAAACCTCCATGTCAATGAAGCTATAGCTGCTTTCTTCACTGTAAGGTGAAGTTTTCAAATTCGATGGAGGTGAATCTACTGCAGTACAACTTTTCGGCAATGGCCAACCACAAAGAAATGGATTCCCTTTATAGCTGCTTTCATCAAATGTTGCAAATTGGGCAACTTGATCTGGTGTCCGACCTGATAAATTGTTGTATGACACATTGAAGACTTCTAAACTAGTTAACTGTGTAAGCTGATGGGGAATTCTCCCTTGCAAGTTATTGTGGGCAAGGTCTAAACTCTCAGTTTCCTTCAAATTGGAAAAAGTTTGAGGGATTCTTCCTACCAAACTATTGTGGGACAAGTTCAATACTTTAATGTTTGCGAGATATCCAATTTCAAAAGGAATCTGGCCTGTCAAATTGTTACATGAAAAATCAATTCCAGACATATAACTCAGAATTTGGTTTTCATACAAACGTGTAGCACCCTTTACTGTAATCTCTAAAGGCTCTGCTATTTCAAAAATATAAGCTAACCTACTCGAAAGGCTAGTAATATTTAGACAAGAGAGCATTGGACCAATAATACTATTGTGTGATAGATCAAGGAAACTTAATCGCTCCAACTTGCAAAGTTCAATTGGAATTTTACCTTGCAAATTATTATATCCCAACACAAGATAACTCAATTGAGATAATTTACCAATCCTCAATGGAATGCTTCCAGAAAAATTATTATGGCTAAGGTCTAACTCTATTAGCTCAAAGCAATAATAAAATGCATCCTTCAATGATCCTTGTAGCCTATTTTTGGATAGATTGACTACTGTAATGAATGAAAGGCTAAAGTTGGAAGGTAGACTTCCAGAAACATTGTTATTTGAGAGATCCAAAATATGAAGTTGAGACATATTTCCAATGCACTTTGGTATTCTTCCAGATATATTGTTTTGACTTATATCTAAGAAATATAAGGCAGTGTTGTTACACAGGCTATTTGGAATGTTACCCCTAAATTCATTTCGAGACATATCTAATGATTCCAATCCTGGAAAGTATGCCCCAATTTGTGAAGGAATATATCCACTGAAGAAATTATCAGAGATATCCAAGTATGTCAAATTCACATGAGGATTATTTGGTAGCTGAAGATTTCTTGAAAGAGAATTGTTGGTTAAGTAAAGAGATTCAAGTCTTGTGTTGTTTTCTAATAACCAATATGGAAACCTGCCTCTGAATTTAATGTTAGACATTGACACATATTGGAGGTCATGTTGGTGATATAGGAATTTGGGTAACGCTCCACCCTCACCATGTCCATTCATATATAATTCCTCTAACTGAAACTTGGGATTCATATTTTGATCCTCTGTGTCTGCATATATTGTATTATTATCAACACATAAGGATTTCAGTTGGGAAAGGTTGAAAAGTGGAGTGAGTGAGATTGGGATTTGGAAGAGATTGTAAGAGAGATCTAGATATTGGAGGGATGTTAAATTCTGCAAGAGAGATGACGATATCTTTCCACTAAATTGATTGTGAGAGAGGTCTAATTTACGAAGGGATGTCAAATTTGGCAAACACCAAGGCAGATTTCCATTCAAGTCAATGCCTTGCATATCAAGTTCTTGAAGATGCTTCAAGTTGCACAATCCTGAACAATTATTAGTGTGAAATGTAAATTATTGAGTTAATTAAAATGGGTTAATTAAGAGAAAAAACTTGCAATGGAGAAAGACAATTGATATGATATATATATATACCTTGGGAAGCAGGTATCTTTCCACTGAGTCCACAACTTGGCAATGATAAAGTTTTAAGTGACCTCATTTTTCCAATGCTTTGTAGTGAATTGTGGTCGAGAGTAGAACCATTCAAGTACAAGTGTTCCAAATTTTTTAATACAGATTCTATATTATCATAAGAAAAAATAAATTAATCACACTACTCAAATAAAAATTTATGAAATTATGAGATTCAACAAAAAGAAGTATTAGGAAAGGTAGTGCTGCTAAGAAATATACCATTTGGAAATATTTGTACTCCTTCAAAATTATTCCATTCCAATGAAAGGGTCTTTAAGTTAGGCCATCGTTCCAATGATTGTTGAATAAGATTGCTTATTCCATTTGTTGAAGTCATATGATCCAAATGAAGAATGCTCAAGCTGGATGGGCCTCTCAAATCTGCAAATCATTGAATTAAGTAAACAATGGTTATAGATTGCAGCATGAAATTATAAAAATATATATGAGTTCAATATTCTGTAGGTTGCCTTCTGATAATATAAATTTGGTGATTTCATTTCCACTCAAGTCCAACTCCTGTAAGTTGCTCAAACCATCCAATTCTGCAAATGTAATTGTATCAGCAGACTGAAATTCTTTCTAATTAAAATAAATCAGTTAAATTGATAATATTTAACCTGTGAAATTGAAGGGTCCTTTGAATTGGTTGGACTGCATATCAACAGTTTTGAGAGATGAAAGCCCTTTGAGAGCTGATAGAGTACTGTTACTATTGAAGCGATTACCACCGAGGTCAAGCAACTCCAGCTTGTTCAATTTCACTATACACATATTAGACACTCTCATTAATCAGCTTAATGAGATAATAAAATAACAAATACTCTGAAAACTAACTGAATTTGTAGCATAGTTTCCAAGCCTTCAATTTTATTCCAGCCTAAATCCAACTCTTGAAGAGTACCAGTGAGATTGCTCAACTCTATAGAAGAAAAACTATTATATATGTATCATGATGAAGTATACCACAACTGATAAAGCTGATTTTGAAATTGAAACTAGAATGGAAATTATTTGACAAAGAGTAATAATCAAAGTTTAATTATTTGACTTTCTTCTACTTCTGGTTTGTGATCGAGTATAATTCTCTTATTTCTTCTGTTTCTCTTTAATTGTTACCTATACTAACTAACTTTGGTTAATAACTAACTGTAGTCAACTTCCTTCAATTTTACTTATGTAGGAAATTAAAGAAAAATAAAAAGAAAAAAAGAAACTGCCGTCTCTCTATTCCCAATTGCCCAAATTATAATTTTCAATTACATTTCTCCTCGAACATAATTCTTTCTCTAGTTTTTCATTCTCTGCAAGATTTTATTGCTTAGAGATAAGATTAAGCATTAAGCTATGAAATTAATCTTTTTACTTTTAATTAATTTAATTGAACATTTATTTCATTAAATTTAATTTAGTTAATAAATTTTAATATAGTATGAATTTCTACTTCTACCTTATCTTTATCATGATTACCCTCAAACCAAACATAGAGTAAGAGTATCAGTGACATTGTTCAACTCTATCAATTAATTAGTAAAATAAAAATCAATCAAATGATATTGTAAATAATAGATGAATGGAAATGTTTTCTTTGAAAGATTTAATAATAATTAAGAAGAACCTGAGATATTAATTGGTCCACTGAGTTTATTGATGCCTAAGTATAAATATTTCAAAGATGGAAAACCACTCAAAGATTGTAAGATAGTGTTGTTGAGGTTGTTGAAAGTTAAATCAAGAATCTCTAAATTGGTAAGTGGTGGAAGCTTTTCAAAACCTACAAATAATTAAGGTTAGTCGGTATTTTTATTTAGAAAAGAACATTAAAAAAAAAATAGAAGAAAATAAAAAGTCTTAGTAATGTACTATTTGTTATAACCAAAAAAATAGATAATTATATTTTTTATCATAAAAAAATATATATATTTTGAAACAAATATATATACATATAGAAGAAAATCTAAGAGTATAAGATTTTGTAAAACGTATTTTTAAAATTCAACCCAACTAAAATTAGATATATGATCATGATCAAGACGAGGAGTATGTTCACTCAATCATATACGTTTCTCATACTAAACATATACCCTATTATAATTACAGGGATAATATATCAATATATCGGTAATTTAATTAAGATATAAAATGTTTTTATCTGCTTATCCCACCAAAATATTTATTCGATTGATATCTTTTTTAATACCAAAAAAAAAAAAAAAAAGAGAGAAGAAATTTGAAATTTTATAGTGTGACGGACCATAAAAGGTTGAAAAGGAAATAAAAATATAAGAAAGAGAACACTGCATTAGTGCGTACGTCATTGCTTACCCACTTAACGAAAACACTGCATTTCCATTCACTCTATTCAAATTTACTTTTATATAAAAATTTAAAAGAAAAAAATTCAACCCAAAGTTTCAAACTATAACAGCAGCTAATCAATAATCTCGTAATTAATTCCGCCATTAATTACAATTAATCAATAATTAATACACTGAAAATTAAATTTGTAGATTATACCTTGCATAGTTTCAAAGCCTTCAATTTCATTCTCGCTTAAATCCAACTCTTCAAGAGTACTTGTGAGATTGTTCAACTCTAGCAATTAATTGGTAAAATGAAAATCAATTAAATGATGATGAAAATATGTAACAGTTACGCATCGAAATGTTGGCTTTTCAAGATTTAATAAGAAAGAGAACCTGAGATAGTAATTATTCCATTCAGTTTATTGCCGGTCAAGTCTAAATGTTTCAAAGAAGGAAGGCCACTCAAAGATTGTAAGATGTTGTTGTTGAAGTTGTTGTCTCCTAAACCAAGAATCTCCAAATTGGTAAGTGTTGATAGCCTTTCAAAACCTACAAATAATTAAGGTTAGTTAGTTTTTGTATTTAGAAATGAACATTCATTCTCAATAATTAATACACTGAAAATTGAATTTGTAGATAATGCCCTGCATAGTTTCAAAGCCTTCAATTTCATAATATTGGATTATACCTTATCTTTATCATGATTACCCTCAAAACAAACATAGAGTAAGAGTATCAGTGACATTGTTCAACTCTATCAATTAATTAATAAAATAAAAATCAATCAAATGATATTATAAATAATAGATGAATGGAAATGTTTTCTTTGAAAGATTTAATAATAGTTAAGAAGAACCTGAGATATTAATTGTTCCACTGAGTTGATTGCCGCTCAAGTATAATGATTTCAAAGATGGAAGGCCACTCAAAGATTGTAAGATGCTGTTGTTGAAGTTGTTGAAACTTAAATCAAGAATCTCCAAATTGGTAAGTGTTGATAGCCTTTCAAAACCTACAAATAATTAAGAAGAATATATGGTTTTAGTTTTTGTATTTAGAAAAGAACATTTAAAAAGAAAATGAATAAGAAGAAAATGAATTAGACCTTCATTCTCAATGCAACCAATAATATTGTTACTCGATAAGAAGAGTGAGTTCAATTGTTGAAAGGGAAGAAACAAAGACGCATTCAGATACCAATTTCCGGGATCTGCTATAGAATAAAGAAGAAGTCGGGTAACATGGCCAGTGGTGGAATTGCAGTAAACTCCATCCCAATTACAACAATCAGTACCATCCAAACCCCATGAAGAGATCCCATAAGTATTTGGAGGAAAGGAAGATTTGAATTGTAAGAGACCAATTTTCTCATTCTCCAAACAGCATTCACAATTCTGTTTCAATTTTATAATCATAATAATTACTATTATTATCACAATTTCCCTCATCTTCTCCATTTTTTTTATATATCAAATCTAACAACGATTGAATGTGGAAACAACCACTAATAGCTCTCTCATTTATACCCACACTCTGTACTAATACCGTGTTGAAAGGGGCCAAAAGTCATGTTTTTATTATTTTATTATTTTTCTTTTTATATTAACGTTTTACTCAATACATTATTATCTTAAAGGGTAAATAATCTAACTTTTGTTTAACAAATATTTGTTTATTCAAGTGATATTTTTCAAAGATTGATTTGGTGAGTTCTAGCCAAAAGGACAATAAAACTCGTAGTATGAAAAGTTTGCATTATAACTTAAAATTTTATATCAATTATGTTCCATTTCTAATAATTAGAGGACTAATAATATAACCTAATTATCTTTTGTTGGTTTTGTTTTGTTTTGTTTTGTTTGGTAACAAAGTTGTTTAATAAAAAAAAACCAAATACAATGTCTCCAAGTCAATGTCCACTTTAATTGACTCCAAAGTCAATGTCTCCCATCACTAAGTAGTCCTACTAAACACGTCATTTGTCTTTTTTTTTTTTTTTTTTTTTTTTCTAACCATATTTCTCCCAGAATGCAGGTTATCCGTAGGTGCATGAAGATTACCCAACTCATTAGTATAAAAAGAAAAAAAAGAAAAAAAAGAAAAGGCGACTGTTATTGAAACTTTTATAATTAAACTGCAATAAGATTGAAATAAAACTAATTAATATTAATAATACATAGAAATTTAAAGTTAAGAAAATTAGTTGCAAAGGATTTCAAGGCTGACACGAATTAAAGCAAGGACAATATGGAAATGGAGTTTCATTTCATTTTTTTTTTTAATTGGAACAGAAATCTATTGAAATTTACAACTAAATTCAATAAACATCTATATTTTTTAAGAAATATAAAAACACACAGATTGGAATTAATCTGAAACTTGTCAGGCATATCATTTTATTAGTCAAATAATTAATATTGTTGTGATTTCTTTTGCAAAAATTTCCACAATCGTACTGTGGAAATTAAAGATGTGGGTTCAGTTAATTAAGTTTGTTGCTATCACCATTTTCCAAAGATAGAATTGGAAAATTTTGTATAAAGAAAGCATTTGGGCCACTTGGTGGAAATTTTGCATAATAAAAGCAATTTTGGGACTTAATAATCAGTTTAAGTTTTTGAGATAAATGATGATATAGTATTAGAGCTTCTTAGAATAAGAGTTCGAGATTCGAATTTTGACAATTGTATTAGTTGATTAAATTTTAACTCATGTGAGTCTGTATTCTCTTTGAAAAGTAGTTTTGCCCATCCGCTTGGATTACATAACACTACAAGCCCATCGGGCATTTGCGTGAAGAAAAATGTTAGAGATAAAAAAAAATTAGCTTTTAGTTAAGTTAAAATGATTATGTGACAAAGGGTAAATGGGCATAACCTCTCTCAAATTTGATTAAATACATAAGTATCTCCTTCTGTTTTTAAAATAAAAAATTAATGTTCAATACCACATATTGAAACTAAAATAGAACAGAGATTAACAATGTGATTTCCTTTTCTTTCCCGTCCAAATTAAACAAATACACAAGTATGATTTATTCCCTTATTAAATCGTAAATCTTATATGAATCTTATATAGGAAAAAAGTAAATTTGACATGTATATGTACTTTATACTGTACAAGCAAATACATGATTTTACTAATCTGTTTCTAGAATTCTTAAATAGTCGTCAACATATAATTTTTTTGCGTAATCTTATAAAAATTACTATATGTTGCTTTTATGAAGTTATTATTATATGTCTTTGCAGTAAAGTTTAATTTATTGTTATTTATTTAGGGGTAAAATAATTAAGGTTGGTGTAAAAAAGAACTTAAATGGTAATTTTCCATACTAATTTGGGTTAAAAAAATCACCTTAAAAAATGGAGTAATACATTAAAGTTTCATCTTCCTCCTAAATCCATTAGTTTCAATCTTACTGTTACGCCACCCTTAATTAGCCTTTACAGTAACAATTTTAAGCATTAGCCTAAATTGTTTACAGATTATGCATAGAGATGCAATTATGTATCCAATGGCAACTTCAAAAAGGAAAAGAGACTGCAACAAATAATGAAGCTAAATGTGTTGTATGGAATATTGGAAATTTTAGAATATGTCTCACACACTATATATATGTCACTTATTATTTACATAAGATATGATATGTTAAATTTACTTATTATTTACATCTCAATTTAGATGGTGTATTTGGTTCATTGCTGGTTATAGCCATACTCAATCTTAGAAGCTGGATTCATTCTTTATGGTTTATAACATAGTTTTTGAAGGATCCCTTTCATTTGGAAATGAACTTTTCTGAATTAAGGCGTGTTAATTTCTGATCCTGATTCCTGTGCTGGATAATCAATTATTAAAACTGGGTTTGGACCAAAAGAGATTATGTATTATTGAAATAAAAACATTACTCAAACAAACGTTAAGGAAATTATGAGAACGTTACCGACAAAAGTATTAGAGAAGGTAATGTGCTAAGGAGATTGACGGTCAAATGAAGGTCTGTCACAGAATTCAACATTCAGTAGGTATCAAACCAGAAAGTTGGTTCATATGAATATGAAGAACTGGCAAGTGTGTCAAATTTCCAATGGAAGGTGGAAGAGAACCGATAAGGAAATTGTTCGATAAATCAACATACCAGAGAGATGTTAACATCCCGATTTCATCAGGAATTGAATCAGAAATGTTATTGAGAGGCAAGTCAAGAATGTTGAGGTTGGATAGATTTCCAATAAAATAAGGAATGTTGCCATGGAAGGAGTTGTTGCTAAGATTAAGATGATAAGATAGGGAAATGAATGGGAAGCTGAAACTTTGAAGCAAACCTTTTAAACCATAATCCTTAAGGCTTATATTGGTGACAATTCCTGCCTCATTGCAGTGAATTCCATACCATTATTACATCATTCAGTTGAATTCCAAAAAGACAAGAATGATTGGCGCTTTGAGTGTCAAGAGAAGACTTCCATTTCATTAAAGCATCTGCTTCTTTTGTTACTCTATTATCACCAGTTGCAGCAGTAAGGAAATCAAAGGATAGAACAAGTTTGAAGAATAGTGACGCTGCCATTTTGAGGACAAAAGAAGGTGTTTCTGACAAAGAATAGTTCAACTCAAAACAATGAATAAGAATTGCAGAAAATTAGAATAGGAATGAGACTTAGGGAAATAATACTACCAGTAATTACAACTGTAGAACAAGGTGTTTACACTAAAAGGGTAATACCCTCCCCAGGGCATAGCCCCTCACACTCACAGCAAACGGCTGGAAATCAAAACAAAAAGATATGTCTGCCCATCCTAGCCACTCCTCAACTCATTTAATACCCTTGCACACAAAGGATAAAATAACACTCTAAAATTACCCGACAAAGCACACACACAACAATCAGTTGCCTTCCTTCCCTTTTTCTCTTCTCTCATACACATTCCATATTTTAGGGCCATAAGACATTTGGGCTATAATGGGCTTTTGCTTAACACTGCCGCCTGTGTGAGGAGCAGTCTTGTCCTCAAGACTGAAGTCTGGAAATTGGGCCGTAATCACAATCTCATCTTCCCAAGTTGCTTCCTCTTATGGCTTGTTTTCCCACTTGATCAACCAGTGTTGTATTTCTTCCCCTTTCCTTGTTGTCGTGCACTGTGATATGATTCTTTCGGGTTGAATAGTATGTTCTATATCCACCTCAAATCCTTCCGGAAGCTTGGGTTCTATTTGTTGAGCCTGTAATGCTTGTTTTAACATGGAAATATGGAAGACTAGATGAATTCTTGAACTCTCTGATAGTTGCAGTTCATATGCGACGTCTCCCACACAACGTTTGATTTGAAATGGCCCATAAAAATAGGCTACCAACTTTTGATTGGCTCTCCGAACTACCAATTGCTGTGGGGCCGGAGTTTCAAGTAAACCCAATCGCCCGCCTCAAACATCACCTCTCTCCTATGTTTGTCAGCTTCTTTGTTCATAGCCTGTTGTGCTTTTCCCAAATTGAATTTCAGCTGTTTCAACACTTCCATTCTATCCTCTAACTCTCTCGCCACTCATTCAACCTTAATTTCTCCCTGAACATATTGTAATGGAGTAGGAGGTTTCCGTCCATACATTGCCTCAAAGGGAGTCATTCTCGTTGAAACATGATAAGTGGTGTTGTACAAGTATTCCGCCCACAGAAGCCAATGAGCCCATGTCCGGGGTTGCTCTACTGAAAAACACCGCCAAATAAGCTTCCAAACAGCGATTTGTGAAATCCATTAGTCCATCCATTTCTGGATGATTGGTTGTGGACAGGTGTAATTTAGTGCCCTACTGTCTGAACAACTCCTGCCAAAAAGAGCTCATAAAGATGGGATCTTGATCACTTACAATGGGTTGTGGAAACCCATGCAATCGCACCACTTCCTCCACAAACAAATAAGCCACAGTCTTGGTCCTATAAGGGTGTTTAAGAAGTGCGAAGTGAGTATACTTTCTCAATCGGTCCACCACAACCAATATAGCATTGAACCCCTTAGATCTTGGCAGCCCTGTGATGAAATCCATGGATACTTCATTCCAAATAATCTCTGGAATATGCAGTGGTTGTAGGAGCCTTGCCGGAGTCAATGTAGATGCCTTATAGCGTTGACAAATATCGCAATTCCTTACAAATTGTTGGACGCTTTTGCTCATGCCCACCTAATAGATGCTGGCTACTAATTTTCTGTACGTTCAATAAAAACTCGAGTGACTCCTTGATGAGGTGACATGATATTCCTATAGCAAACAAGGTATGAGAAGAGAGGTTGAGGAAATCACTAATCTGTTCTTGTGAAGAAGGATTCCATCTCTCAATTGAAATCCTAGTCTTGACCCTGGATCCCGCTGTAAATCTACCTTGATCTTAGTCAACTGAGAATCTTCCTCGACCTCTTTAATCAGATGAGGCCCTTCTTCCTAACGCGGGGAAGATTTCAGCAATGTCAATTCCCCTTCTTCTCCTCGTTGTGAAAGAGCATCAACTGCTGAATTAAGCTTTCCTAGGTTATAAAAAATTTCATATTGATACCCCAATAATTTAGCCACCCAATTCTGCTGGTCACACGTTGTAATTTGTTGTTCTAAGAGGTTTTTTAAACTCTTTTGGTCAGTGAAAACCCTGAACTTTCTTCCCATCAAATATGTTCTCCAGTGACGAATTGCAAGTGCCAAACCGATAATTTCCTTGTCATAGGCTGACCTGGTAAGATTTCTGTCTGCAAAGGCCTTATTAAAGAAAGCCACTAGCCTCGAATTCTGCATAAGGACAGCACCAATCCTCCTCCCTGAGGCATCGCATTCAATGTCAAATGTCTCCAAAAAATTAGGAAACGCCAAGACCGGAGCTGAAGTAAGCACTACCTTGAGTTGTTCAAAAGCACCCTGTGTATCTGCATCCCAGCAAAATCCTCCCTTTTAAGTCAATTCAGTTAAGGGTTTAGCAATCTTGACATAGTTGGTAATGAACTTGCAGTTGGCGATGAATTGCAGTTGGCGATGAACTTGCAGTAGTATCCCATAAGACCAAGAAATCCTCTCACTGCTTTTGCTGATTTTGGGGCAGGCCAAGTCATGACTACTTCCACTTTAGCGGGATCCATTGAAACGCCATCTCCCTTAATTACATGCCCCAAGTACTCTACAGATTTGCATCCGAATTGGCATTAAGATATTAGCTACAAATTGATGATGAGATAATACTCCCAATACAACTTCCACATGCTTCAAGTGCTCCCCTCAAGTTTGACTAAAAATTAATGTCATCAAAGAAAAGAAGGACATATTTTAACAAGAATGGCTGAAACAACTCATTCATCATGGCCTGAAAAGTAGCGGGTGTATTAGTCAACCTAAACGGCATCACCAGATATTCTTAGTGCTCTTTGTGAGTTTGAAAGGCTGTTTTCTCCACATCTCCCTCTTGCATAAGGATTTGATGGTACCCGGACTTCAAATCCACCTTGGAAAAATATTGAGCACCATGTGACTCCTCCAATAACTTATCTACTACTGGAATAGGATACTTGTCCGGGATTGTCACTTTGTTCAAAGCCTGATAGTCCACACACATTCTCCATGTGTTAGCTTTCTTCTTTATGAGCAAAACTAGACTTGAATACCCACTATTACTATTCCGAACAATCCCTTGTTTCAGCATCTCCTAAACCTATCGCTAAATTTCATCCTTGCGATTATAAGGATAGTGATAGGGCCTCACGCACATAGGTCCACTTCCTAGAATCAAATTAATGGCATATGTAATCTGCCTTGTTGGAGGCAGTCCCTTGGGATCTTAAAACACCTGTGAGAATTGACTGAGTAACTGATTGAGTTGCTATTGCTGCTTAATCCCTAATTCTTCCTTATTCGTATTATTGCACTTAAGAGGAACTGACCCTTCGTCTCTATTTCCCAGCCATGCTTGTAAGGAAAACCCGTTTGACTTATCACTGATCCCTACTAACTCTACCATGTTACCACCCTGCCTAAATTTCATCTTCCTTTGCCTCCAATCATGCCACACCTCACCCAATTTTTGTAACCATTCCATTCCCAGAATCATATCTAGGTTCCCAATGTCAAACATTAAAGCCCTTACCTCACACTAAATTCCCCCATTGCAAATCTAATCATCGGGCACTGTTCCTTAATTCGGACCCGGTATCCACCCCCTAAGCGAATCACCACTTCTCTTCCCAGTTCACCCTTTAATCCTAGTGAATTCACCACCCTTTTTGAAATAAAGTTGTGTGTTGCCCCACTATCAATAAGGATAGAGATTGGGATCCCCTGTGCTTCACCTTGGTACTTCACTGTCTTTAATTCATCCCCTTGCTGCTACTCGCCCATTCCATTTGAGAACTCGATATTCCCTGCTGCGTCACTACCTTCAGCCATATGTCCTTCCAATTCTGCCTCCGCGATAACAATCTCACCCTCTTCACTAACTTCCTCATCATCGGCCAATAGTAACAGTCGCAACTTTCCCTTAGGACAGCGGTGCTACGAAGAGTAGGCTTGGTTGCACCAAAAGAGACCTTTTCTTCGCCGTTCTTCCCACTCCTTTTAGGTGATATGGTGTGTTACTTTATTGAGTAGAGCTATTTGACGTGAAACAAAAGAGTAGCTGCTTCCTTTTGGTAGTTCTCCTCTAGGGCTTGTAATACTACTTGTTTATGATGCACTTACAGCCCATTTAGTAGCTGCCCTAGTTTCGGCCCATTTGCTATTACTAGAGCCTATTGCACTGCCAACCCTAATAGCCCCTCTCAACATGCCTTGGCTCACGTGGCTTCCAGCTCTCTGCATCGCCCCTCTTCCCACTCGGCTTCCGCTGCCAAATCCCATCTCTTTGTTAATCAAAGCCTCTACCGTCTGAGCAAGCTTCATCACTTCCAAACGTGTTTTCAGGCTATGCATCTTAATCTTTTCGTAAATTTCATCCTTCAACCCACTCATGAAATATCCCACATACTCCATCTCCTGTTGTCTCGGAATCAATGATGCTAATAGCTCAAAGTCTTCTATGAAGTCAGACACAGCACCTATCTGTCTCATGGAAGCTAGTTTTTCATAAGGATTCGGAATTTCAAGGTTGCTGAAATGTTGCATCAGTTCATCTTTGAAAATTTCCCATGTTATTTGCGGTGTTGACTCTTGTAACACCGTAAACCAGTTGATAGCCACCCCCTCCATACAGATTTCTACGTTGGGTAAACACAACTCCTTAGGAGTTTGGTTAATACGGAAATAGGTCTCTTCTCTCGTGATCCACCCTCTTTGGTCCAGTCCTTCAAACCATGGTAGTTTAACCCTTCTTCCGGCCATTTGCCCGTTAGCAGAACCAGAACCTTGGTTATTAGTGGTATTGTCCATGGCAGCACTACCTCCACCCAGTGTAACGCTGCCCCTGCCTGCCTCAGGTCTTCTTCCACTGGCACCGGAGGTATGTTCTCTCATTTCAAGCTGTGTTCTTGAATGTGGTGTCATATTTTATCCCATTCGAGCGTGGATGCCGGAGTTATGGTCCCCTTTCTCACTCCTTACTTACGAAACAGATTCATCCACTCCCATCGGTTGTTTGTCTTGCCTTTTCATATGGAGCCTAATTTCCTCCACAGATTGTTGTAACAACATGAAGGATTGGTTCATAAGGTGAAACTCTTTTTTCATGCTTGAAAAGTCCTTGTGCAACCCACCAATATCCTTCTAGACAGTGGATATTTGTTTGTCCAACCCTGTAATTTTTTTTGCACTTTCCTCAAACTTCCCTTGCACTTTTGGATCCATGTCGCCGGCGTTTGACATCTGGTAGGTCGGACCAATTTGATAAAGAACAGTTCAACTCAAAACAATGAATAAGAATTGCAGAAGATTAGAATAAGAATGAGACTAAGAAAATAATACTGCTAGTAATGGCAACTGTAGAACAAGGTGTTTACACTAAAAGGGTAATACCCTCCCCAGGGCACATCCCCTCACACTCACAGCAAACAGCTGAAGGAATCAAAACAAAAAGATATGTTTGCCCATCCTAGCCACTCCTAAACTCATTTAATACCCCTGCACATAAAGGACAAAATAAGACCCCAAAATTACTCGACAAAGTACACACACAGCAATCAGTTGCCTTCCTTCCCTTTTTCTCTCCTCTCATACACGTTCCATATTTTAGGGCCATAAGACATATGGGCTATAATGGGCTTTTGCTTAACGGTTTCTCTGTTAATATGTCTCTTTTTGTTAACACAATAAATCACAATGACCCATATAAATATGGTGTGAAATTAGGTACTAATTACTTTGAAATATTTGGTCTGGTTGATTACTTTGTATTATATGTTGCCCAATTTACCTTATTCCTTTTAATTTTCAAATAATAGTACACAGTACTTCAGCTTGTTATTTTTACCCCAAGTTAAATATTTTGGGAAAATTTCAAAGAAAAAAGAAACTTCAAGAGCTGGTATTGTTGGTTTTGAGCTTTTACACTTCAAGGAGTGTGAAATTTTTTGTGACAAAATGGTACTTGTAGTTTTGATGTTAGCAAAATGAGGAGTTTTGGTAACATTTGATAGAACATAGGACATTTTTGTTAGATCACTTTTTTTTTTTCTCTTATTATTATTATTATAATTATTATTATTATTATTATTATGTCTTTTTTGTGATGGCCTTTGTTCGTCGGGTGAGAATGGTCGCAACGAGTTATGGTAGTATTTCTGATCAAAGATGGCGGCAATAAAGTTCAAATGAGTTTGGTAATACGGTCCAGGGAAGAGGAGATTCGGTTCCGCGGAGAGAAAGCCAAAAAAACAAAAAAAAAAAAAAAAAAAAAAAAAAAGAGAGAGAGAAAAAAGAAAAAAATATTAATTGAACAAAAAACTTCATCAGCAGTGTGATGAGTTTTAAAAATGTTACAAAAAGTTTCATTTTTATAATAGAAATTTTCAGTCCCTAATATTTAAAACTCATATATAGTTTTTTTTTAGAACTTTTTCCCTAATATTTTTATTAAGTTATTATGGATATGCTGAATTTTTCTAGCTAATCTGCAAAGCTTCAATCGACAAACTAAATCATTGAGTCAACACACCACATAATCAAATACAAAAAGTTTTTATGAAATATCTCTATTTTCTATCAACTGACCCATTATGTACGAGTATGATACATACATTTTGAAACAAATTTTGATAGGTAAATAAGTGAAATTGCCTACATAAATTTGTTTGCCATATAAAAAGAATATATATTATTTTATGTATTTCGTTCTTTTCTATCAATGTATTTAATTTGGGCCAAAAATTATCAATAGTATATGAATTTTGTTTTTAGTACATAAATTTCAAAACGTGACATAAAAGTACACCAACTTAACACTTTACTAACATAATGATCAAAATAACCGTTGACCATGAAAAAAACCTTTGACCTCCTGTGGAACTGTTAAAAGTAGATGATGTCACCCATTTCAATCTTTTCTCTTCCACTTTTACCCTAATCTTCAACCTCTCTCCTCTTTCTCTCACTTCTTTCTCTCATACATAAATGTCCATTTGAATAACCTGAAAATAAAAACCCAACTGTGTTTTTCTCCTTATCCTCACTTTCTCCGGTGTTGCCTAGCCTGGCTGAGATATTGTCGGTGACGTTCTCCGGTTGCCGGTCAGAGGCGTCTAGGTTCTTCCGCCCTAGTGTTGCTATAGACAATGACTTTGCCATGGGAACCAGATGGGCGGTTTTGATTGTCGTATCTAACCAATACAGGCATCAGGTTTATAGTCCCTCTGGTATTAATTTTAGCTTCTTCTTCATTTTAAATTTGTCCCTCTGATCAAATTTGTGTTATTTTTTTTTTCCAGAGGTTTGTCTTTTGGGGGTTCCATTATCATCTTAAAGGATTTTTTTTTTTTTTAGAGCTTCCCCTGTTGACTGATGGCTTCAGTTGCTAATTTTCATCCAAATCAATACTTACAAAGAGAGAGATGATGATTCAAAAATAAATTGTTGGTACTGGGTTTAGAGCCCCCACAATGCAACAGGCTACAAATGCCCTGCAACGAAGAATAAAAAATATAAACTTCTAAATTGGAAAAAAGAAAACCCAAATTTATGGTCAAATCAATCTCACCTTTCCTATTCATTATTTCATATACTTCCTCCACCAAATCTCTTCTTTTCTAGGCATTTTCCCATTGGGTAATGGAAAGGACCACATCTATGTATTATTTTATATCCTGCGTTTCCACACTGCCAACTCATGGCTTTTGGAGCTTCCCCTGCTGACTAATGGGTAAAAGTGGAAGAGAAAAGAATGAAATAGGTGATATCATCAAATTTTACCGATTCCACAGGAGGTCATAGGTATTTTTCATAGTCAATGATAATTTTGATCATTATATTAGTAAAGTGCTAAGTTGATGTACTTTTATGTCAAGTTTTGAAATTCATGTATTGTTATGTTAGTAAAAGAAAAATTCAAGTACTATTAATGATTTTTAGTCATTTAATTTGATTTGTATCCACATACAATTTATAATTTCCGAGAGGAGCCATTAACTCAATCGAATTGACAATTCAATTCTTAATATTGGTTATTTCGTAACTTAAATTGAGGTTCTACCGAGAAATTTGGTGATATAATTATACAGCTAGATTGGGAAAAAAATTTCTTTCTGAAAAAGATTTCATTGATAAAAATCATGCACTGAGGCCTCGTATACATCAAAACAAAGTGGATGAGTTCAATAATATCCCAACTATTAAATTCCCATATTTGTTACTTTCCCTATTTTTCAAAGACAGAATCGGCGGAAAATTTTGCATAAACAAAAGTGATGATATAATTAATTAGTATTTTTCAGTTATGAGAGCCCTGAAAGAGATAACGAAGTGTTACTATTAAAGTAATTACCACTAAGGTCAAGATACTCCAGCTTGTTCATTTTGACTATACATATAGAAACTCTCATTAATTTGTCTTGCTTCCAATATTATATTAATGTAAAATAATAATTTTGTTATTTTTTTTTCAGAAAATACCCTCTTTTATTTATTTTGATTAAAATTATAAATATGTCTTTAATAATTACAACTTGTTTTATATGGTTAAAGATTTTAGTGTATTTTAAAAATAATTTATTAAGTTAGCTATTTATTAAGTAAATTGAATATATATAATTAATGCACTGAAAACTGAATTTGTAGGATTTATACCTTGCATTGTTTCAAAACCTTCAATTTCATTCCACCACAAGTCCAACTCTTTAATCCTTTGCGTGGTTTGAGAGTTAATAAAGTATAGCGAGATATGGTAAATGAGGTGTTGTATAGTAATGGTCTATGAAATATCATATTGTGTATGTAAAAAGCTTTACTTAAGAGAAAAGCTACATAAGCGGTGTTTGATCTATCTCGAATCGGGTAATCAGACATACTTACCAAAATAGAAATATTGTATTTATATTCATGGTAAGATAAACTCAAGGTTTAACCCCACATTGCAGTTTATCATTTTTTTTTTTTCTTATTAAAGTATTGCAACGCTACCGTTTTCATTAAATAGGAAAACTTAAAAGGCCAATCTAATTATTAAAGTCTGAACTAGTCCTATCTATTTTACAATTTTAATTATGTAGGAAATCAAAGAAAAAAAGAGAAAAAGAAACTTGCAGAATTTAGAAACCCAATTGCCCAAATTATGCTAGAAGTTGCAGTCTCTCTACTCCCCATTGCAAATTTAGAAACCCAATTGCCCAAATTAGAAAACTATCAATTGCAAATTCAAAAAATGTAAAAAAAAAAAAAAAAAAAACCAAACCTACATACGAATTACCGGTAAAGTAAAAAAAAATTGTTGATTTGGCATAGCTTGACCAAAACATTTTAATTTTTATGGGATCCCAACATTATTAAAATTACACTTATACCCATAGATATTTTCCACCTTTCTTTATTCTGACCTTCTGTCTTCAACTATTCCCTTCCTTTACCATCATGTGTCCTTCCATGGAAATCCAATACCTTTTGAAATTACAAATTGAAAGTTTGCTCTTTATTAGATACAAATCATTCGCTAACCATACAAATTCAACAAATCAAAATTTCAAATCAAATTAGCTTAACAAAACTTCAAATCAATTTGTTGCGTATTGATCTAAAATTTTAAATCAGTTTGGTACACATTCGCTTTCTTTCTTTCTATCCAGTCTCTTCACCCTAGCAATTCAGTGGCCCCAATTTGTTGCTGCAGCCACCTTCGTTGCCATCACCAGTGCCACCGTTGCTGATACTCGTCTCTGTTAACCTTTTTTTTAATCTCTCGCTGGCTGTTAATGTGAGTTTTAAATCCGTTTTCAACCGAAAAATATCTAAGAGCGAGGAGAGGTTAAGATTTCTCAAGCAATATGAGGATCCCAATTCACAATTGTCGAAGTGGAGCCTAAGTTGAAAGCCATTGAATTAGTGGCAAACTAGGTGACAAAAAATCAAACTCTATGCAGTGCCACCATTCCACGTCCACCGCCGTCATTCTGCCACCATCGACATAGCTACCTATTTTCAACCGAAACTAAGATTTGAATTAAAATTTTCTTTGAGTTGAAGAAGGAAAAACTTTGTATTGGTGAGCAAATTAATGAAGGAAAGAAGGTTCCTGTAAAAAAAAAAAAAGGTGGTACAGGTAGGAAATCAACAGTGGGTTGGAGATGGAAGGTTGAAGATGAAGGTTAAGGGAGATAGGTAATAATTGGGAAAGGGTAAATATGTCTGGGTATAAGTGTAATTTAATAATATTGGGATCCAAACAAATTCAAAAGTTTTGGTCATACCAAGGCAGTATTTTTTTTAATTTTACCTTTAATAGCAGGTCACGGGTACCTCAATGGTAAATCACATGTAATTTTAGCAAAAGTGAAGTATATGTATCAAACAGTGAAAAAGATAAAGTCTGTGTACCACAAATATAATTTACCCTAATTCTTTTAAAACAAAAGAACCTAGCTCTCTCAAGGTGAAATCAAATATTAAAAAAAAAAAGTAAATTATTTATTTTAATATTTTTTTTTTTTTTTTGTATAGTTGTGAATTATAATGCTCAATAATTAAGTTTTACCTCTAGTTTGAAGTTTATAGATCTTTATATATATATATATAAACCAATTGTATTCTCATTGAGATAATCCTATTGGTGCTTAATCACAATTAAGATTCCTCACCCCCCCCCCCCTTACGGATGTATTTAATGGGATTCGAACCCGAGTCTCCTCCTACATACTCAGTTTGCGTTGTCAACTGAGCTACAACCTATAGGTAGTTTGAAGGCGAACCTACTGCATTACAACTTTTTGGCAATGAAATGGATTTCCTCCTTAATTATGTGTCCAACCTGATAATTACTAATGTAATCAAGAAAAATTTCAGATGTCTAATTTCCTTTAGCAGAATATTTTTATTTATTAGAAAAAAGAAAGAAAAAACTGAGAGGTTGAGTTATATGAATGTGATGTGAGTGATTTAGTTGCCTTGAAGTCTATATCTTACCCCTTAAAGCAAGTTAGAATAATTGCTATTTTCTTTTGTAGAATTTTGAGGCAAGTTGACGATGACATTTAGAAATAACCAAAGACTTGTTTAATTGAATTAAATGAAAATCGAGGAATGATTTTTCTTACATATAATGTTTGATTGCAATATGATTCAATAAGAGATTCTTTTTTTCAAAAATATTTTATAGAAATATTTGAATAAAACAATACTATAATCAAGACATTTTAATTAAGGAAAATTATCAAAAATACCTCTGTTTAGATAGAATTAGGTTTGTGAATTCTCTCCTAAAGTATGGACAGGCAATTCATTGAATATATATAGGAAGAGTACAAAGGATAATTACAATTAGAGTCCTATACAAATTAGAGTGTTACAATATAAAATATATATGTACTCTATTACTCCCCCGCAAGTTGAGCTGGGGTAGAGACCACATCCAACTTGTCCCTTAGAATACGAAATCGCTGCCGGGAGAGAGGCTTGATGAGAATGTCGGCCACCTGATCATCAATAGAGATGTAATGAACAACCAACTGCTTAGAAGCAGCACGTTCCCGAACAAAATGAAAGTCAAGCTCCAGATGTTTGGTACGTTGATGAAAAATAGGGTTAGCCGTAAGGTAGGTGGCACTGAGATTGTCACACCAGAGATTAAGGGCACGCTCCAAAGGAAAACTGAGTTCAAAAAGAAGCATCCCAATCCAAGACAATTCCAACGTTGTAGTGGCAAGAGCACGGTATTCTGCTTCAGTAGAGGAACGGGACATGGTGCGTTGTTTGTGGGACGCCCAAGAGATGAGGTTGGTGCCATGAAAAATCCCAAAACCCGAGGTAGATCGCTGATCATCAACATCACCAGCCCAATCTGAATTCGAGAATGCATGAAGGCAGGTCTGTGATTGAGGCTGAAACCATAATCCAAAGGAAGTCATGGCTTTTAAATAGCGCAAAATGTGTTTCAATGCTTGCCAATGCAGGGTGGTGGGTGCATGCATGTACTGAGCAACTTTGTGTATAGCAAAGACAATATCCGGACGTGTGATTGTCAAGCACTGCAAGCCACCTACTAAACTTCTATATGCTGTAACATCAGGAGAGGGCTCACCTGAAGTGCACAACCGATCCATGGAGCGAGCTGGAGTGTCCACCAGTTTGGAATTCAACATGTGAGCCTTGGATAAGAGATCATAAACATACTTCTTTTGAGCCAGAAATAAAGATCCATCATGCCATGTTAGTTCAATACCTAAGAAATACTGAGTTGGCCCTAAATTACGAATGGCAAAACTAAGACTGAAGAGAAGTAATTAAGGCAGCCACTTGACCCAAATCATTACCCAAGATCAATAAATCATCAATATAAATGAGACAGAATAAAACCATTGCACCACGACGCAAATAATATAAAGAGACATCTACCCGTGAACAATGAAAACCATAAGCGACCAGTGCTTGAGTCAGACGCCGGTGCCACATCTGAGGAGATTGCTTGAGGCCATAGAGAGACTTCCGAAGCCGACAGACATGAGAGGGCAACGTTTTATCCATAAAACCAGGGGGCTGAACCATGTATACCGGTTCATCAAGATCGCCATGCAGGAAGGCATTAGAGACATCCAAATGTGAGATAGACCATCCAAAAGAAACATCAAGAGACAGAAGCAACCGAATCGTGGTAGGTTTAACCACAATAGTGAAGGTATCATGGAAATCGAGCCTAGCTCACTGGTGAAAACCCTTGGCCACCAAACACGCTTTGTAGCACTCAACAGACCCATCAGGCTTGATCTTCGTCTTGAACACCCATTTACATCCAATTATATTCTGACCAGAAGCTGCAGGAACTGATTCCCAAGTACCATTAGGCACCAATGCCGAATATTCTTCTGCCATAGCCATGCACCAATGAGCGCTCTTGGCTACCTCCATGAAACTGGTCGGGTCTGGTGGAAGTACTGAGGTGTGGAACATTTTTGGAGGAGGTGGCAACTTACCAGTTTGCTGCCTAGTAACCATGCGACAAGTGGGCGGGACAGCGGGAGCAGCAGGAGAAGTGGACGATGCCGTAGAGGGGATGGGAGCAGTATGCATAGCCTCTTGGAGGTCAATTACTAAGGAGATTACAGGTAGTGTGTTTTGGTTTGGTGATTGGATTGAGGGTGGTGTTTCGGTTTGGGGTGCAGTGTCGGTTTGGGTTGGGGCGGTTGATGTTGCGGGTTGGGTTGGGACGGTTGAAGTTGACTGTGGTGAGGGAGGGGGGCTGGTCATTTATCAGTAGTGGAAGAGCAGGGGCAAGTTGACAACCGGGTATTGTGTTATTGGGAGGAGATGGATCAGAGATAGCAGAACTACACAACTCCGAAAAAGGGAACACATGCTCATCAAAAATAACATGGCGTGAGATAAAGAGTTTCTTAGACATCGGATCAAAACATTGATAACCTTTATGTAATTTACTATAGCCTAAAAAGATGCATTTGCGGGCACGAAAATTTAATTTATTTAAAGAATAGGGATGCAGCCAAGGGTAGCAAAGACAGCTGAACACGCGCAATAAAGAGTAGTTTGGGTGATAGTTAAATAAGTGAAAATATGGTGTAGAGGAGTGAAAGGCATGTGAGGGCATCTTATTGATCAAGTAGGCAGTAATATCAAAGGCATATGTCCAAAAAATCATGGGTAGTTTAGCACAGTGCAATAAGGAGAGACCTATTTCCACTATGTGGCGATGTTTTCTTTCTGCTGCCCCATTTTGTTCAGGGATATATGGGTCTGACATTTGGTGTTGAATGCCATTTTCGGCTAAATATGACTTCATAGCAATAAATTCCTCCCCCCCCCCACCATCAGAATGGAATATCTTAATAGGGCGACCAAAAAATTTTTCAACCACAGAACGAAATTTGATAAACATACTCAACACTTCAGATTTATATTTCAAGAAATAGATCCAACAATATTTGCTAAATTGATCATAAAAAAGCAAATAGTATAAGAACCCATCATAAGATTCAATAGGGGTAGGACCCCACAAATTAGAACAAATTAGATCAAGCGGTCCATCAACAAAGAAATTAGAACGAGAAAAAGGTAGTTTATGACTTTTGCTGACCGCATAACTAGAACAGAGGGTGCGATCCCTACTTGCTGAGAAACGAATATTATTCTGACTCAAAATACGACTGACTACCGGTAGAGCAGGATGACCAAGCCGTGCATGCCAATGAAGTGAGATGTGCCCGGACAGGAGGCGGGACACCTGCAGTAAGAGTGTATAGACCATTCTTATTCTGGCCTTGAAGTATCACCTATTTGGAAGTTAGGTCTTTCACAACAAAATAAGAGTCAAAAAAATTCAACAAAAACATCATTAGCACGGGTTAGAGCACTAATAGAAACAAGATTAGAAGTAGAAGATGGGACATGAAGGGCTTGAGATAATTTTAATGGACTAACAGCAGTAGAAATAAGAGAAGACCTAATATGAGTAATAGGGAGATGCGAGCCATGACCTAAATGAACCTTTTCAGGCCCGTTGTATTTTGAATGCAGGTGGAGTTGTCCTAAGTTCGAAGTGAGGTGGTGTGTAGCTCCGCTATCCATAATCCAAGAAGAGTCGGGTGGGCGGGTAGTGGTATGGTTGGAGGTTGGGGGATGTGGGTTTCGCTGTGGATTAATTTTTGGAGATGGGCATTGGCGTGCATAATGCCCTAATCCTCTACAATTATGGCATGTAACCGTCGACAAGTCAACTGGTGCTGATTGAGTGTGCTACCCCTGCTGTTGGTGTGTATATTGCTGCCTAGAAAACTGGTTTTGTCCATAATTCTGCTGCTGATATGGTCCAAGAAGGGACTGCTGCTGTTGGTGGCGGTAAGAGGGGCCGGACTGGCCCTGATAATTCTACTAGTAGCATCCGCGGCCTCTCCCACGGCCACTAGAACTTGGCTGCCTTACCGTAAAATAAGCAGTCGATACATTCAGCTCCTCTATCATTGATTTTTCCTTCTTGATGTGGCATTCCTCAGTCAATAATAAGCTAAACAAATCATCGTATGATATAGTACGTGCTCCAAATGTACGACAAAAGTCTCTAAATGGACCACAAAGTCCATCTAAAATAGCATCAACAAGATCTTCGTCTGAAACTACATATTGTAAAGAAGCTAACCGATCTGAAATTTATTTTGTTCATTGCATATAATCTGAAATTGTTTCAGAATTTAACTTTACCAATGAGTGGAGTTGTTGTTTCAAGTCTCGTACCTGAGCCCTTGAACCAGAAGCATAAGCTTTTTCCAACTTTACCCAGGCGTCGCGAGCCGTTTTGACACCAATGATCTGCAGAAGGAGAGACGGAGAGATAGAGTTCAAGATCCAATTGAGAACCTGCTGGCCTTTTTGAAACCACACCTAGTAAAGAGGATTAACATCATTATTGGCCAGCCTCTCTGCTGGAATTGGGGCTGTGCCATCAACATGATCGGCCAAACCACACCCTTCTAGCATATGCATAATTAGCATGGGCCAGAGCACTTAATTGGTTGAGTCTAATTTCAATGGTAGTTGATCACAGAAGTTAGGGTGGCTATCCCGCCAAGGCCAGAGAGGACAGAGCCGGTAGGGGAAGAGGTTGCCGAGTAATTGGTAGAGTTACCGGTGGTGGCCATGATCAACAGAAAAAAGAAATAAGAAGAAATCGAGAAGAGCAAGAAGATAACCGAGAAGGAGATTTTAAGGTTAGGGTTTCGGTTACCAAGAATCAAAAAGAAAAACAAAGAAGGAGAAGAAGCCGAGAACGAGCTATAGGGTTTAGGGTTTCGGCTAGCAACAAGAGAAAAAATAAGAAGAAAAACTAAGAAGGGGAACTAGGGTTAGGGTTTCGGCCTTAGCTCTGATACCAAGATAGAATTAGGTTTGTGAATTCTCTCCTAAAGTGTGGAGAGACAATTCATTGAATATATATAAGAAGAGTACAAAGGATAATTACAATTAGAGTCCTATACAAATTACAGTGTTACAATATAAAATATATATATATACTCTATTATGTTTTAGGTGTTGTTTTGGAATTATACCTTTTCAAAATCACTTTTCTGCCTTTTTTTTCATAATTATTGAATTGCTTTTTTTTCTTAATTCATATGTTTTATACATTTTCCCTTGCAAAAATCCCTTTCAAACTTTTCAAATTTACCCAAATACGTGAGTCTACTTTGTCCACATTTCTCTCTCATCTTTTCATAATTTTAATCTAATTTCGTATTTATCTCTTAACCCCCCCCCCCCCCCCCCCCCCCTTTTTCATGCAACTTTAGAAAGTTTTTTTTTTCTCTTCGAAAAAATATCCATATGTATATATTTTCCGACATTTTTTTTCACTAAGGTATAAGTCATTATACCTTTGAATCTTATGGTATAACTAAGGTAGAATCACTGTCATAATGTATCTTAAGGTATAACTAAGGTATAATCATTGTAATAGTATACCTTAAGATATAACTAAGGTATAATCATTGTAATAGTGTACCTTAAGGTATAACTAAAGTATAATCACTTTAATAGTGCATCTTAAGGTATAACTAACGTATAATCATTATTATACCTTAGTTATACCTTTGATACTCTTATTATACTTTACTTATACCTTTGTACAATTATTATACCTTAATTATACTTTAGTTATACCTTTAATCCTCTTATTATACCTTTTGATACGTTGATTATACTATAGTTATATATTCTGATACACTGATTATACCTTAGTTATACCTTCTGATACACTGTTATACACTGCTTATATATTGTTATACATTACTTATACACTGTTATACACTGCTTATACACTACAATGCTTAAACAATGAATAAATAAGGTACAAACAATGTATAAATAAGGTATAATCAGTGTGTGAGAATGTATAATTAGTGTATGAGAAGATATAACTAAGAAATAATAAGTGTATTAGTATATCGGTAAGTATAAGTAAGGTACAATAAGAGTATAAAAGGTATAACTAAAGTATAACAAAGGTATAAGTAAGAAATAATAAGAGTATCAAAGGTATAGTGAGTTATACCTTAAGATACACTATTACATTGATTATATACATTGATTATACCTTAGTTATACCTTAATTATACCTTAAAATACACTATTACATTGATTATATACATTGATTATACCTTAGTTATACCTTAATTATACTTTAAAATACACTATTACAGTGATTATACCTTAGTTATACCTTAATTATAACTTAATTATATCTTAAGATATATTATTACAGTGATTATAACTTAGTTATACCTGAAGATATACTATTATAATAATTATACCTTAGTTATATCTTAATTATATCTTAAGATAGACTATTGCAGTGATTATACCTTAGTTATACCTTAATTATACCTTAAGA
Source organism: Euphorbia tirucalli (assembly GCA_039660915.1). Classification (NCBI taxonomy): domain Eukaryota; kingdom Viridiplantae; phylum Streptophyta; class Magnoliopsida; order Malpighiales; family Euphorbiaceae; genus Euphorbia; species Euphorbia tirucalli. Next base: position 9,385,498 of record CM077634.1, on the reverse strand, counting down.
TATACTATTGCATTGATATACCTTAATTATACTTTAAGATACACTATTATAGTGATTATATCTTAGTTATACCTTAATCATACCTTAAGATATACTATTACAGTGGTTATACGTTAGTTATACCTTAATTATACGTTAAGGTATAATAGCAGGTCACACCAAGTTAGTATTTTTTATTATTTTACTTTCAATAGTAGTTCACGGGTACCTCAATGGTAAATCACATGTAAGTTTGTGTATTTTTTTTGCAAAAGTGAAGTCTATGTACCAAATTGTAAAAAACGATAAAGTCTATGTATCACAAATATAATTTACCCTAATTCTATTAAAACAAAAGAACCCCAGCTCTCTTAAGGTCAGGTCAAATACTAAAAAAAAGAAAGTAAATTATTTATTTTAATAAATTCTTTTGTATAGTTGTGAATTAGAATGCTCATTAATTATGTTTTACCTCTACTTTGAAGTTTATAATACATATATATATTTTTTTTTTGTATAAACCATATCTATTCCCATTGAGATAATCCTATCGGTGTTTAATCACAGTTAAAACTCCTCACCCCTCCTTGCGGATATATTTAATGGGATTCGAACCTGAGTCTCCTCCCACATACTCATTTTGCGTTGTCAACTGAGCTACAACCCATAGGTACTTTGAAGACGAACCTACTGTATTACAACTTTTTGGCAATGAAATGGATTTCCTCCTTAATCATGTGTCCAACCTGATAACTACCAATGTAATCAAGAAAAATTTCAAATGTCTGATTTCCTTTAGCACAATATTTTTATTTCTTAGAAAAAAAAGAAAGAAAAAACTGAAAGGTTGAGTTATATGAATGTGATGTGAGTGATTTAGTTGGCTTGAAGTCTATATCTTACCCCTTAAAGCAAGTTAGAATGCTTGCTGTTTTCTTTTGTAGAATTTTGAGGCAAGTTGACGATGACATTTAGGAATAACCGAAGACTTGTTTAAATAAGGTATAATCAGTGTGTGAGAATGTATAATTAGTGTATTAGAAGGTATAACTAAGGACTAATAAGTGTATTAGTGTATCAGTTATAATATTTGTATTTATTAGAAAAAAGAAAGAAAAAACTAAGAGGTTGAGTTATATGAATGTGATGTGAGTGATTTAGTTGGCTTGAAGTCTATACCTTACCCCTTGAAGCAAGTTAGAATCATTGCTATTTTCTTTTGTAGAATTTTGAGGCAAGTTGACAATGACATTTAGGAATAACCGAAGACTTATTTAATCTTGAAAATCTTTGAATGATTTTTCTCAATTAGTTATATTTTAATTATACCTTACGATACAAAGTTATAATGAGTTAGACTTTAGTGAACAAAAAAATTTCAGAAAAAATATATACATATGGATCTTATTTCAAAGAAAAAAAAAGCATTCTAAAGTCGCATGACAAAAAAATAAATGGATTGAGAGATAAATACAAAATTAGATAATATTATGAAAAGAGGAAAGAGAAATGTGGACAAAATAGAATAAGGTTTTTAAGTAATTTTGAAAAATTTAAAAGGGATTTTGATAAAAACTGAAATTTGTAACCAACTTTGGATCTTACTGCTTCTACGTTGTTAATTTCAAGACTATCAAAAGTTTCTAATTTTGAAGAAACTCACCAATAATCTTAACTGTGGAAAATCTTGGTTTTTTTTTTTTTTGTCAGTAATTTCTAAGAAAATAAAAAAATTCGAGTTCATTGCTTAATTGAATAATTTTTCCTAATAAAGAATTAAAAAATAGATACTCCAAATTTTCTGATTTTACACTGATGATTAATTCAATTCTCAGTTAAGATAACTTGGCAAAGGTTGAATTAAGATGTAATTTTGCCGAAAATTACTTATAAATACCTCCGTTGTAAAATTATGAGAAAACATTCAATCATCTTTTTCTTATAAACACCTAATTTTGAGGCATTAATTTATTAATTATCTTTTAGGTACAAGACAAATAATGAGCTGAAAAGGTAGAATAATTGAAGCAAAAGGAAGAATAATTGGAATGCTGCACAGACTGTTTTTAAAACAAAAAAACATTACACTAATCTGAGAAAGGAATTATTTTATTCATCATGATGAACGAAATTGTTATTTTATGGAACAGACTGATGTGATTCATTATGTGACATATCATTTTGGTTTAAATATTGAAGTCTTATTTTTATCAGATAAATATTTCTATTTAGATCTTTAAACCTATTTTTGTTTATTAGATTTAATGAAGTTGAAAACAATTGTATTCAATGAAATTAAATTGTTGAAATTGCATTTGTGGAGATATCCAATCCATCTTAAATAATCCAGCTCCAGTTTTATTGGGTGTTAAATGGTGACTTTTTTAATTTTTAGAGCTGTTTACAGTTTAAATCTTAAAAGATAATTTAGCATTAATTGATAAACAAGATTTATTTGGAGATTAATTTCCATCTAAATTACAATCTAAGGAAGAGTTGAGTATTAGAACAATTTAATACTCAACCATTTCATTTGAGAAAGAAATTTATATTTTTATTCAATGATCAGTTTAATAGAATTAAATTTAGAAAAACCTTACACTGGAATTTTTCTTAATCTTGTCTTCATTAAATAATATCTTTTACAACTCTTTTGCTTTTTTTTTTATTATCAAATTAATTCAATCACAAACCCCTTTTCACTTAAATTTCTGATGATATAACCAATCTCTGTGGATTTCGACCCTTCTTGTTATTACTACTAATTTAAAATTGCGAGATAAGAAAATTATTTTTGTTGGTTTCCACACCTAACATATCTTCAACTTAAAAAGCTATTTGTCATAATGATTACAAAGTTTATGAAAAGATTTTATGTTTTTCTTTTAGAATAAAATATTCCATAGTCCTACTTACTAAAAGTATAAAATTCGTAAGAAGAAAAAAAGAAAAGAAAAAAAAAGTCATCTCACCCAAAAATACTTAATTACGGTTTAAATACACATTTAAAATCACCTTAATTACACTTAAGATACTACTTTAAAAATGTTTGCGAAATTGTTGAAATATTTCCACCAAAAATATCTCATACAACAATTATGTTATTATTGTTACAGTCACATTTATCATATTATTCCACAAAATTGTTCTTTTTTTCAAGCAAATTATCGTCAACAAAAGAATATAAAGAAAAATGGTTTTTAAAAAAATACAATGTACATGCCAATAATGTCAAACGGCTTAATAGATCAATTAATTATAGAATGATTTGATTTTCCTGTCATTGATCTTCAAGATTAGCACCCTTCAAATTTATATATAGAAAAAAAAATACAAAACAAAAAACATTTGTTTTACTAATGAATTATTGTTTTATAATTAATCAGAAGTTCAGTATTTACAAAACGTTTTTACAAAATCAATCCTAATCCAATTATTCTTAATTGCGATTTGTCGTATAGAAAATGTAATTAACGCGTAGATATGTAGAAATTAATTTGGTATTTATTTCCCATAATTAATTATGTTACAAAAATGTCAATATTCAACACCTAAATATCATGAAACTTCCACACCCATTTTTGGGTGAGATGACTTTTTTTTTTCTTTTTTTCTTCTTAAGAATTTTATACTTTTTTAAATATCTTAAAGCAAAAACGACACTTGTTTTCTCTTAATAGAGATATAATCATCTGTTGGTTCACCTTTTTTTTTTCCTTTTTTTCCTTTTTTTATATTAATATTACTAAATCAATTGTAACATTGATGTTATATGTAAATTACTATTTTGCACATGCATATGTACCTAAATAAGAGAATTATGCATATCACTCCTCTCTATTTATTTTAATTTCCTAATACATATATAAAATCAAAAGTATACGAGTCCTTGACTTTTTCGGCTGTCAGATGACTCTGTGTGTCTTAAAAGTATTGGATTTGACTAGATGAATGAGCGTATAAGTGAGATTGAATCTATGTAATACAAAACCAATTTACTTGTGTTAAGGCCCAATCTACTCCCCATATATACTACTTTTATTCTCATATATTTCGAACGTGGGATTCTCCTACATATCAACTAAATAACCTCACGTCACATTCATATAATTGAACTGCCTCTTTCTTTATTCATTTATTGTTTATCTATTTCAATTTTCGATTACATATATAAATCATAAGTACCTAATCTGATGATGTAAAGTGATTTAGTTGACTTGAAGTCTATAGATATTAATATATCTCTCCCTTAAAGCAAGTTAGAATATGACTGCTATTTTTCTTTTCTGTAGTTAATTACAACACAAGTCCTTAGCTTAATATATAATTACAAGGAGAACCCTATACGCTACCAAACCACAATCAAACTTTCCGATTCGACTAACGGATTAGACCTTCATTTCTTTTTAAAGCATCTTAAAGCAAAAACGACACTTGTTTTCTCTTAATAGAGACATAATCATCTGTTGGTTCACCCCTTTTTTTCCTTTTTTTTTTTTATATATTAATATTACTAAATTAATTGTAACATTGATGTAATATGTAAATTACTATTTTACACATCCATATGTACCTAAACAAAAGAATTATGCATATCACTCCTCTTTATTTATTTTAATTTCCTAATACATATATAACATCAAAAGTATACGAGTCCATAACCTTTTCGGTTGTCAGATGACTTCGTGAGCCTTAAAAGTATTGACTTTGACTAGATGAATGACTCTATATGTGAGATTGAATCCATGTAATATAAAACCAATTAGCTTGTGTTAAGAACCAAATCTACTCCACATATATACTACTTTTATTCTCATTTATTTCCAACATGAGATTCTCCAACATATCAACTAAATAAACTTACATCACATTCATATAATTGAACTGCCTCTTTAATTATTCATTTATTATTTATCTATTTTAATTTTCTATTACATATATAAATAATAAGTACCTAATCTGATGATGTAAAGTGACTTAGTTGACTTGAAGTCTATATATCTCTCCCTTAAAGCAAGTTAGAATATGACTGCTATTGCGTAAACTTAGCGTTTACATAATGATTTCTTATGCAAAAATTCCGACAATTGGACGGTGGAAATTATAGATGTGGGTTTGTTTCTATCCCCACTTTTCAAAGACAGAATCGGCGGGTCCAAGTGTGGAAAATTTTGCATAATGAAAGCATTAGGGCCACTTGTTTGACTATATCATTTTGGTAATTGCACACATATTTGTTATCCTCTCCGATTTTGAAAGGATGTCATGTAAGAAAATATTTCATGTTTACCGGATCGTTCTAGTTGCTTTTCCTACGTATTTAAGATTACACAGAGTACGGGCGTAATCCATGAATTCTTCCGATGAATTAAAGAAGACGTGTTTCGTGATTTCTCTCTGGGAGCCATTTTTTTTTTTTTTTTTTGCGTTTTTCTCGTCTAATGAATCTGAAAAACGAATTCTCTATATATAGTGGAAATCCCAACTTCCATCTATATATAGGGTCGGACTAAATTACACATTTGGTTCCTGTAATTTACACATAATTATAGTTTAGTCCCTGCCATTCCAAAATGTCATGGGCAGACCAAAAACTAACATTTTAAGAAATTCAGAGAGCATTTAATAATTTTTTTTCTAAATATACTATCATATTTAATGTTGATTTGAATAAAATTAATAAAGTGATTTAAATTTCCAAGAGTATATTTAGGGGGGTTTTTTTTTTCTAGGTACGGTAACAAAACTTTAATAAAACAAAAGTTAGAGAGCTCATGAGTTAGGTAATAAATTATATACCCTATTTTACTCTAATTATAACAAAGGACTTGTTAAAACGATTTTATTGAAAATTTAGGAATAATATAATTGGCGTGTCCAAGTGCGGAAAATTTTGCATTAATAAAATCAATTTAAGTTGTTGAGATAAATGATGATAAAATATTAAAGTTTCTTCGAATAGGGGGTTGACAATTTAAATTTCGCCAATTCTATTAGTTGATTAAATCTCATCACATATAAGTCTGTATTCTCTTTGAAAAGTAGTTTTGCCTCATCCGCATAGATTACATGTTGTACATAACATTTCAAACCCATTGGGTATTCAGGTGCAAAAAAGTGTTAGCGATAAAGAAAAAAAAAAATATACAAATAAAAGCTTTAGTTTAAGTCAAACAGATATTGAAACTAAAATATAACAGAGATTAACAATGTGATTTCCTTTTCTTTCCCTTCCAAATTAAACAAACACATAAATACGATCTATTCCCTTATTAAATCGTAAATCTTAAATGAATTCAAAAAAAGGTAAATTTGTAATAATCTGAATTTTTGTTATTCATACCATATATATGAGTAATTTTTATTTTAAAATCTTATAAGTCATTTTTATAATTTATTTAACTTTTACCCTTCCTAAACAAATAGAGAAATTTTAGATAGTGTTCTGTTAAAACAAACTACCCATTACCTCTAAACACAAAGCCCTATTTTAATTCTTCAAATTTAGATTTTTCAATTCTTTTTCTAACTAATATATAATTATATCCTTATGCTTATCTCCCAAAATAATTAGCCTTAGGAATTCGATTTTAAATTCTATGATTTTTGCTTCTTGTTATACGTGCAAACACTAATTGTAAACTAATTTTAGTTGTTTGTAAAAACTTGCTTTTGTTAGATCCTTTAATTGTTGTAATTAATGTTTTGGTTTCAACAGATTAATTTCATACGATGTTTTAGTGATTATTACTCCTGCATATATATATTTTACTAAGTCTTGTTAACTCTAATTAATTTATCAAATTATGTTTGATAAATTGCTAATCGGCTAATTGTATTTGCGAAATTATATTATATTTAATTTATTGATTTATTCAATAATACTTTGTTTTGACATTTTAATCAATCGCATATCTGTTTTATATTTGATTAATCGATTGCCTTGAAATATAGTATTTTATTTATTAAACTATCAGCTCTTTGCATGTTTCCCTCTGTTGTGTGCTATAGTTACTATTCACTGAGATTTCCTTGATTATTTACTCACTGAGATCCATCCCTTTGAGTTGAAATCTCATACCACTTCAATTACTCTCTTTCAGATGACTAGTTATACACCAGTCTTGGAAGAGTTTGGACATTCCTATTGGTTTTATTGACCATTGAATTTATTTTGGCATAGACGTTTTTCAGTTAGACATTTATTGTAGTTTCAAATTATCCCTTCTATTGAACTTTTCAGACTCCACTTTCTACTTTAAGGATATTATTTGATTGGTATCTAGATTGAAGGATATCAATTTGAAATGCTATTATATATCGTTTGAGGCTTGCATAGAATTAGGCAGTCCTAGTTTATGCGTCGGTCATGGCCGAATTGGGTCGTGACACCTGTATATGTACTTCATACTATACAAACAAATACATGATTTTACTAACTAATTACATATCTTAAATATTCCTCAATATATACTTTTTTGCGTAATCTTATAAAAATTACAATATGTTGCTTTTATGAAGTTATTATTATATGTATTTACAACAAAGTTTGATATAATTTTTCTTTCTCGACAATAAGAGAATATCCAACATATCTCTTAAGAAACTATTGGACCTAGAAGCTTGAGCTGATAGATAGAACCAAGAATTATATCCTTATGCTTATCTCCCAAAATAATTAGCCTTAGGAATTCGATTTTAAATTCTATGATTTTTGCTTCTTGTTATACGTGCAAACACTAATTGTAAACTAATTTTAGTTGTTTGTAAAAAGTTGCTTTTGTTAGATCCTTTAATTGTTGTAATTAATGTTTTGGTTTCAACAGATTAATTTCATACGATGTTTTAGTGATTTATTGCATATATATATTAATGTCTTGTTAACTCCATAAAATTATGTTTGATAAATTGCTAATCGGGTAATTGTATCGGTGAAATTATATTATATTTAATTTATTGATTTATTCAATAATACTTTGTTTTGACAATTTAATCAATCGCATATCTGTTTTATATTTGATTAATCGATTGCCTTGAAATATAGTATTTAATTTATTAAACTATCAGCTCTTTGCATGTTCCCCTCTATTGCGTGCTATAGTTACTATTCACTGAGATTTCTGTGATTATTTACTCACTGAGATCCATCTCTTTGAGTTGAAATCTCATACCACTTCAATCACTCTCTTTCAGATGACTAGTTATATAATCAGTATGTTTCCTTGGAAGAGTTTGGACGTTCCTATTGGTTTTATTGATCATTGAGTTTATTTTGGCATAGACGTTTTTTCAGTTAGACATTTATTGTAATTTCAAATTATTCCTTGTATTAAACTTTTCAGACTCCACTATCTACTTTAAGGATATTATTTGATTGGTATCTGGATTGAAGGATATTAATTTGAAATGCTATTATATATCATTTGAGGCTTGCATAGAATTAGGCAGTCCTAGTTTATGCGTCGGTCATGGCCGGATTGGGTCGTGACACCTGTGTATGTACTTCATACTATACAAACAAATACATGATTTTACTAACTAAATACATATCTTAAATATTCCTCAATATATAATTTTTTGTGTAATCTTATAAAAATTACAATATGTTGCTTTTATGAAGTTATTATTATATGTATTTACAACAAAGTTTGATATAATTTTTCTTTCTCGACAATGAGAGAATATCCAACATATCTCTTAAGAAACTATTTGACCTAGAAGTTTGAGCTGATAGATAGAACTAAGAACAATTTTTATTATTATCTTTGTTACACCTCCACTGTGAATGTCCTTTAGACTAGAAGCGTGTACAACAATAACAAGCCAATTAAATCATTGAAAATAGTTCCAACAAACAAGGTAATTAAGCATCAACAGTGATAAATCTAATTTATTCTTATTTATTAAGGGGTAAAATAATTAGGTGGGTGTGAAAAAGAACTTAAATGGTAATTTCCCTTACTAATTTGGGCTAAATGCATTAGTTTCAATCTTACTTACTCTACCATTAATTAACTTTCTTTATTTATCAATAATTGTCTATTACATATATAATTGAGGAAATATCAAAACTACTAATCTTTCTGCTTTATTACATTATTACTTATCTTTCGGGTATTTTTTTATGAATGTGATGTTAAGTGATTAATTAATTAGTTGACTTGAAGTCTATATTTCCCCCTTAAAGCAAGTTATAATAATAACTGCAATTCCTAATTTTCTTTTAGAATTTTTGGGCAAGTTGAGGATGACATTTAGGAATAATCAACGACTTGTAATTCAATTATCTTTATATGAATGAATATAATTTCTACACTTTAATTGACTCCAAGCCAAGTCAAGTGAAGGTCTCCAATTGCTACTAAACAAGTTGATAAATTGCATGTATCTAACAAATAAATCGCATGTATCTATCGTTTCTTGTCTTCTACTAATAGAAGATATATGCAATCAGAGACGAATTGAGGAGAAATTTAAAGCAAAAATAGACTATGCAAAGAATATGATAGACACTAACATACCCTTATATTAGTTAAATAATTAATGTTGTAGAGATTTCAAATTATCCGAAAATTTCCACAATCGAACCTTGAAAATCAAAGATGTGGGTTCAGTTAATTAAATTATAGTTTCTATCACCATTTTCCGAAGACAGAGAAATGGCGGGTTTTTGTGTGGAAAATTTTGCATAAATTTGGGCCACTTGTTGGACTATATCCGTAGGAAATTTCACATATTTGTTACTTCTTCACTATATTCAAATCCACAGATTTTTAAAAAAATTATTTGAATATAAATTTAAGTTATTATTTGAGGTGTTTTTAATCAAAATAAAATATAGTTTATATTTTTAAATTAAATTGATAACTATATTTTATAAATTGAGCTTTTTTAATTATTATATTGTGTTTGAAATGCTTAAAGTTAAAAAATTATAATAAAAAATGTTCAAATTTTAGTATATTATAAATAAATAAAAATATATTAATATTTTAATATATTTATTGAATTCGGTTTGATTCCGGTTTATTCCGGTTTAATCCAAAATCCATGAATCCATTATTTCACCGGTTCGATAACCGGTCCGGGTCTAAAAACCATGAGTGATCCGCTTTCCTGGTTGGAGAAAGCTAATAATGGAATAGAGGGGCAAACAAGCAATTAACCAGTCATAGGACAATCTCAGTAATTAAACAAATAATTTTATATTTTAGGATATATAATTTTATTTCAAAATTTATTGACGCTCTTCTTTTCAGAATATACTGTATTATTATTATTATTATTATTATTATTATTATTATTATTATGCAATTTGTCAAGCGTAAAAAAATCAACATATTTCTTTTTTGGATAAATTACAAAAAAAAAAAATCTTATAGTTTCCCCTTTTTTGCAAATAAAGGACTGTAGTTTTTTTTGTTAAAAAATGAGGATTGTGTTTTAAAATGTTAACAAAAAAAAAAAAGATAATTAAAATTAAATCATAATATTACTTAGGGTATTCTAGTTCATTTTGAACTCAAAATTTTCAAATTGGTTAATAAAAATACAATAAATATGAATGATGAATTTTAAAATTTTTTGACAATCGTAAATATTTTTATAAATTAAATAATGATAATAAATTGTAAAAAATCATAACAAATTGAAAAATCTTTCGAAAATATTCTAATCTTGATGTAAAATTCTTAAATAATATGCATAAACTATTGGTGTGTCAAATAACCAAAAATATATTCCGCCGCATCATCATTTTTAACAGAAAAATATTATTTATCCTTTTTTTGTTAATATTTTAAAACACAATCATCCTTTTTGAACCAAAAAAAAAAAAAAAAACATAGTCATTTATTTGCAAAAAAACGAAAACCACAAGCATTTTTTTTTTATTTCTTTCCCTTCTTTTTTTGCTTCTAGTCATAGCTTCTTTTTTTTTATCGTCCATGTAGTAATTTTTTTTTCTTGGCTTTTTCTTTTCGTCTTTAATACAAAGTCCAATTTTATATAAAAAAAAAAAAAAATTGTTACATCCACATAGTAATTCCTTTCTGTTACCTCTTTTTCCTAAATTTCTTACGGTCTATTGGAAACTATCGTAAGCTAAATGTTGTTGTTATTATTATTATTATTATTTAACATTTGGCAAAAAATTTCGGTTAAACGTAGACTAATTTTTGAAAATAATCAAAATGGAAATCAAACAGTTGACCATATACTAACTAACAGACTATTAAACTAAATTGTTCTAATAAGCAGCATTTTCTTCATGTGCGCAGTAGCACATGAGTTTATCAAGGACACTAGCTCAACACATCATACACTGGTATCTGTAAAGTGAATCATCTGCGGCTTCAATGAATTCCACCCTATCCGGCACTTGAGGTGAACTATTAATAAAGTCACTCAAGTTCTAATTTCGTGTCAAAATAAGAAAAAACAATGCTACAAACACACACATAGATTTTTGAGTATATTCTTGAATTACAAATCAAACTACTACAACCAACTTAATTGCCATCGAACAGACAATTGTTGTGAATATTTACAAACACAACTTATACGTCTACTCCTGTTATTGCCTCTATATATATATATATGCACAAATTTTTTCTTAAAAAAAATAGAGAAAGAAATTAAGAGGAAATCCATGACTTACATATATCATGCTTGTAGAAGATGCAATGGAAACTCCAAAAAGATTCAAAAGTTAAGTGAGAATTAGGGAATAAAGACCTTTTTGGTCTTGATCTATCCACTATATACCTAGTTAGTACCTCACCTATTAATTTAGTCCTTTTTGCCATGGAGTCATTTGACCTAAAAGCTTAAGTTGATAGATAAGGCCCAATCATAGCTTTTATTATTATCTTTGGTACTCCCCCCACATGTGAATGCCCCTTGGGCTTGAAGCGTGTACAACACAAGTCCCCCTTACCATGTGTTGAATTTTTAATCAATAAATGGAGCTGTCAGGATTCGAACCCTCTACCTCTAGGTCTAAGCGGCTCTGATACCATGTCATGGAACTAATTGACCCAACAGTTTAAGTTGATAGGTAAGGCCCAATAATAGTTTTTATTATTATCTCTGATACTCCCCCGCACGCAAATGCCCTTTGGGCTTGAAGCGTGTACAACATAGGCCCAGCCTACAATGTGTTCAATTTTAATAAAAAAACGGAGCTGCTAAGATTCGAACCCTTGACCTCTAGGTCTAAGTAGTTCTGATACCTGTCATGGAACCAATTAACCTAAAAGCTTAAGCTAATAGGTAAGGCTCAGTCATAGGTTTTATTATTATCTCTCACACTTCCTCGCACGTGAATGCCCCTTAGGCTTGAAGCCTGTACAACACAGGCCCACGTCGCCATGTGTTGAATTTTTAATCAACAAATTGAGCTGCCAGGATTCGAACCCTAGACCTCTAGGTCTAAGCGGCTCTGATGCCATGTCATGAAATCACTTAACCCAAAAGCTTAACCTGATAGATAAGGCCCAATCATAGCATTTATTATTATCTCTGGCATGAAAGGACTCCATGGGCCTTGAAAGTGCTGGGCTTGACTAGATGAGTGAGTACATAAGTGGGGTTGAACCCATGTAACACAAAACCAATTGGCTTGTGTTAAGGTCCACTCTACACCACTTATATACTACTCTTTTATCTTATATATTTCTGATGTGGGATTCATTCCTCAACATCTCCAACACTCTCCCTCAGTGCAACTGGGCTTGGAATAGTTGTCACTTGTCAAATATTCCTTGGCCAATCTCTTTTAAGGCTCACGGTCATCAACGGGTCTAGTTTTCACTACTAGCCCAAGCTCCACCAGGGTTTTAAACACGGGCCCAAGACCTTTTCGGCTGTCACGCATTCTTCTGCTATGATACCATGAAGAGACTCTGTGGGCCTTAAGAGTGTTGTGCTTGACTAGATGAGTGAGTACATAAGTGAGTTTGAGCATATGTAACACAAAACCAACTGGCTTTTGTTAAGGTCCAATCTACACCACTTATATACTACTCTTTGATCGTATATACTTTTGGTTCCTGATCTATAGAAATCAAGAATATTTAGTACATAAACAACAAAATTTAATGAAATTGGTGATATTGGTGGTTTAAAGAGTGGCAGTGAAAAGTAAGAATGATCGGCCCATTACAATAGCAATGATTATGTAAGTTCTTATAGTTATATTAATAATTGACTAAGTAGCAAAGTATTCTAGATTTTAATAGATCAAATATTAAATGTTCTTGATTTCAAAACATCAGGTATCAAAAAGACCATATCAATATGTCAAGTACTAAATGGGAGGATTGTGGATAAGTCAAGCCTATAAAAGGTTTTTCTTTTGTGAGAATTGGAGTTAATTAAGGCTTTCAATAGGCATTTGGAAGGAATAGATTAGAAGAATTGGAATTTTTAATTTGAATTATGAAATTGAGTTTAGGATATGGGATGAGATGGATAATGTTAGATCATATATATATTCTAGAGTTTCCTTTCTAAACCAAAGTAGTATAACTATTCCATTACAATTCTTTTTCAATGTTTGCCCATTTATGATACGAAAAAATCTAGGAATTAATGGTTGACAGAATAATTATTTTAAGGGTGTCAAAATATGTTATCATTTGTGTTCATTTTTTTTGGTAGAAAAGAAAACAAAAAATGCACGACAACAACAAAACCAAAATTAAGCAACATGAGTAATTCTCGGAAGCGAAGTTTCCCTCCGATCCTCAGCCATGAGATGAATCACTTCACAAGGAGGCGAAGACAAGATGTTAAGACCCAAGGGATACCTTATAGCAAACTTAGCCAACACACCCGCATAAGTATTAGCTTCTCTAAAGGAGTAAATTAGCTTGATAGCTGGGGCTTGGTGAAGTAATCTCCGTGTCTCAGAGCATAAGTTCCGGCAAGGGTGGAAAATCTCTGCGGGGACGGGTTGAGCACCATTTGAATAAGATCAATGGAGTCCATTTCCACCATGGTGTTGAGTAAGCCATCTTTGAGGATAATGGTAAGGGCAATTTTTAACGCCCACATCTTTGCCATAAGAGGCTCCCCAGCTCCAATTTTTTAAACGAAACCTATCACCCAGTGGCCTTCGGAATCCCTGAGCAAACCTCTAGTGAAAATCAGCCCCTGACCACTAGAGCACGATCCGTCAATGTTGAATTTCAACTAATTAGTAGGAGGTTTTCTCCACACCACATCAACCTACCGCCTCCATCCAAGCACTCCTGGTACTGGGTTCCAAGCAGTCTCCACATACACAGTAAAGTTCCAAATACAGCCCACCTTATCAAAAGGAATACCCTCCTTATTTTGGAATATTTCCAAATTCCCCTATTTCCAAAGAAACCAGGTAGTAATAGCAAATAAAATGTTCCATTTACAGTCTCTAACTTCTTTAAGTTGGATATGCCCTAGTCCCGAGGCATTGGTCCTTGTATTTGTATCATACATTAATTGGATTCATGTATTATACTTATTTATGTTATTAATAAAGGCATTAATTCACTTATTATATTTATCTTGTCCAATATATTAAATGAAGTATCCAATGGACATGTCCATATCCATGATGACCAGTGTCATGCACTTGGCAGCAAGACCATGGATAGGGTAAACGATATGACCATAAATAGATCCGTAGTCTGTTCCAGTCATGGGAATGAATGGAACAAGAGGCTATCATTAACCTGGTCGTATGGCGGTGTCTTACCGGTCATTGGATATGGAATGTCAACCAAGTTAATGGGTACGTGCATAAGGGGCATGGTACTGGATAGATCCACTAAACGAGAAATCCACATGGTATAGTATCACAAGTGATTCTCGTGTAGTACTTGTATGGATCCTATGACCTGACCATATGATGGTGTTGCATGTGAGGTCACATACTTAGGGGTACTTCTAAAGGGCCTGTAATAGGGTGCCAAGTATGGGCACTTTCGGGTATGTCACTTAGCATGGTAATGCTATGGATATGCAGAAGGGATTTGTCACTCAGTAGTCCACTGGGAAGATATCACCGGCCTCTTGATGAATGTGACTGATAAGAGTGTGGCCACACCCAAACAAGTGGGAACTTGTTTATGAGCTTCAGTGCATTCGGGATCAAGTTAATGTCCGGACACAAAAGAGGGTGATCAATCCATGCCTCTGTGTTGGACACCGATATCAATGACATGGGGTATACAAGTTTAAACTACAGGGTTATGATATCAGTTGGACTGCCATCTCCATCTTAATTGGCCACTGCAGTGGCTTGCTAGAGCCCAACTGTAGTCTGTGGGCCACAGGCCCACTGCCAACATAAAGATGGGCCCACGGGATCATACACATTGAGCGACTGAACACTGACTTAAGGAATCACATGTATACTTGGAGTATACACTCTGGAGAGAAAGATGTATATTAATTATATTATAAAGATCAATCGGATTGATCATAATAATATAATTGATATTTGATTGGCTCCTCATTATTAATTAGATTAATTGTGAAATTATTTCCTGGGTGGAAATATTCATATGTATATGTTTACATATGAATTTATTTTGTGAAGATCTAATTTTAATTTGATGGATTAAATTAATTGGTCAAACCAATTTTAATTTAAATGTAAATAATATATTACTCGGTGTAATATATTAAATACATGGGTAAGTTAAAGTTGGGCTTGAAATTAATCTAAACCAAATTAATTAAAATAGATTTGGGCCTGAATTAAAAGAAGGAAGCCCACACAAATGGAGGAGCTTACTTGGGCCGAAATTCACTGGTGAATTTGGCCACCTAGGGTTTAATACCCTTAGGATTTTCGGCCAAGCCGAGGATCACTCTTAGTGGCCGAAATCCCTCCCTCGTCCTCTCAAAGATTTGTGTTTTCCGACGCTGGCACGGGTGGTGTTCGTTAGGCGTTCGTGTATGTGAACGAGGAGGGACTCTATATTGATTCCTGCAGTCTGCATCCATCTCTGAAAGAGATATTCCAGGTAAGAGAATTATCTCTTTCTATTAATTTTTGTTTTTCCAATTTTTATTTCAATTGCTCCTGGGCACAGATTTGAGGAAATCATCGCGTTCTTCCGCTTTTATTGGGTGATTTCCGTTGAAAAATCCCAACAATGGTATCAGAGCGGGCTTTTGATCTGTGGAAATTGTTAAAATTGGTTGAATCCCATGTTTTAAAATTGGAGATTTTTTATTGGGGTTCTTGGTTTGGGTTTAAGATTTTTCCCCATTTGTTTTTCATACAATTGAAATTGAATATACATATTGGTGTGTGTTTGTTTAATTTAATTGTATGTTTTGGAATTCTTGGTGAATTTCCTGTTGTTGGATGCCATGAGATATTTTTTTTATATATTTTTTTCTTCTGTTTAAAAAAAAATCTGGCGGGGCCCAGTGTTTTTGGATTTGGCGGGTTTTTGGGCCCAGGGCACAGTTTTGAAATTTTAATTGGTTTTAAAATTCGTGTGTTTAAATTTGTGTAATTTAAATGCGTGTGGTTTCTTGAATGAAATTTTATTTTATTCATGTGATATTAATTTTGGAAATTAATATGGTTAATTGAAATTGGTTCAAGTAATTTTGGCACAATTACTTGGACAGCTGAATTGGACCATGGTTTCCCAATTCTAGTGGGAGTAGTTGGACTGCCTGGGCTGGAGGTCCAAAGCCCGTTAAGGGTTAGAACCATGGTGGGCCAAAATTGGCGATTTCTATATAATGGCTTGGACATAATTGAAATGGGCTTAAATCATGCATTATAACATGCTTATGAATTGTATGTATTAGATGCATATGGGTGATTAAATATTTTGTATGATTGGATACTATTGGGCCTTATTCAAGATGGGTTGTATTTTCTTTTTGGGTAAATACGGCCTGCATGTCGTTTTTCTTTTTTTTTTTTAATGTAATTTTATTTTATTCAATTATTATAAAATTTGTAAAAGAAGAAGCCCATGGAGTGGTGAGCCCAAGTGGAGGTGCAAGCCCAGAAGGAAGAAGATGGAGGCCCACCTGATATTGTTTTCAAGTATAGGTTTACTAGAATAATATTAGGATGTAATAAAGGCTCAAAGCAGTCCATTTTACTTATTTATTTAATTGTGCTTTATATTTATATGCATGTATGAATGTATGATCCAACTGCATTTCACCCGCCTTATGTATGCAAGCCGTTGTTAATTGAATCTAATGACCAAATGAAATTACTAAGTCGCTTAAAAGTGCTTCCCTCATTCAAAACCAGCTCGAAGTGGGAATAGGCCAGTTGTAGACCATGCCCTCGCAGGATACACTGGAGTATTGTCACTTTGTATTGGGTTAGGGTATGGGATACTCTAACACTTGAATGGAGGTTTTGACTTAGCATGGGTAGTAGGATTCTCCTGGCCCTAAGCACAGATGGGTAAGTGCCAACAAGCCCATCAAACCGAGAGTCCCTAGGTTGGGATTGGACGGCATTCCTACCTAAATAGTTAGGGTATAGTTGTACCAGGCCCTCGTCTGGCTATATCTTAATGAAATATGGATCTCGGCCCATGAGCCCAACAACTCGGTTTAATTAATAACTTGATTCATTATTAATTTCATGTGGGAATAACAAAGTAAAGTCCTTCATTAACACTCTAAATATTTTTCTGTGTAGAAACTCTAAATGGCAAACAACAATACTTTATCACTGCGATCGATTCTTAAAAGGGACAAGCTTTCCGGTCCTAACTTTTTGGGCTGGTCTAGGAACTTGAGAATAGTTCTAAGATAGGAGTCCAAAGAGTATGTGCTGGAGAGGCATGTACCAGCAGCGCCTCAAGGACGTAATCCACCGGCTGCCCAGCTGGAGGAATACGAGGTGCATGTCAAGGATAATAGGGATGTGACATGCCTAATGTTGGCCTGTATGGTCCCCGAACTGTAAAAATAGTTTATGGACCATCAAGCCTTTGCTATGATAACAACTCTAAACGAGATGTTTCAGGAGCAAGCTCGTCAGGAAAGGTACCTGACCAATAAGGCATTCCACTCCTATAAGATGGGGGCTGGGACATCTGTGAGCGCACACGTGCTCAAGATGAAGGGCTATTTGGACACTTTAGCCCGTCTCGGATCGCCCATCTCTCAGGAGTTGGCGGTGGACACAATCCTAGCATCCTTGCCGGATTCTTATGATCAGTTCATCCTGAACTACAACATGCAAGTGAGCTGCATGGGATGCTTAAGATTACTGAGCAGTCGATCAAAAAGACTCCGCCGGTGCTGCTGGTCAACAAGGGGAACCCTCCTGTTGCCAAGGGTAAGGCCAAAGAAAAGGCCAAGGCCAAGGCCAAGAAGGCCAAGGCTAAGAAGGCCAAAGCCCAACCTAAGGCCCAGCAGAAGGCAGGTCCTGAGGATGTTTGTTTTAGGTGTAGACAGGTGGGCCATTGGAAGAGATCGTGTCCCAAGCTGATGGGAGAGCAAAGAAGGGGCCAAGGTGCGTCCTCTTCAGGTATTTGTGTTATAGACATTAACCTTACTGTTTCAACATCCTGGGTATTGGATACTGGATGTGGTTCTCACATTTGTTGCAATGTGCAGGGACTTAAGAACAGAAGGTTGCTGGGCTCGGGAGAGGTGGACTTATGGGTCGGGAATGGAGCAAGGGTTGTTGCCATAGAGATCGGTGAATACCACCTTGTGATGCCTAGTGGATTGGTTTTAATTTTAGAAGAATGTTATTTTGTACCTGCTATGTGCAGGAATATTATTTCAGTTTCTATGTTGGATATTTCTTGATTTTATTTTACTATTTCTAATGGTAGAATTTCAATATCTAGAGAGGGATTATTTTATGGAGATGCTCCATTAAATAATGGCCTGTATTTCCTGGACTTAAATGAAACCAATCATGTCTATAACATAAACAAAAAAAAGGTTAAGCCAAACAAACTTAATCCTGTCTTCCTATAGCATTATCGGCTCGGCCACATAAACGAGAAGCACATAGCTAGGCTTCACAAAGCTGGAGTCTTAGGGTCATTTGACTTGGAGTCAATTGATACATGAGAATCATGTTTACGAGGCAAGATGACTAAGGCACCTTTTAGCAAGAAGGATGAAAGCTTATTGGACCTAATACATTCAGATGTATGTGGACCTATGAGCGCAGCGACCAGAGGTGGACACCTATACTTTGTCACGTTCACGGACGATTTCAGCAGATATGGCTATGTCTATCTGATGAAACACAAGTTTGAGACCCTTGATAGGTTCAAGGAATTTAGGAACGAGGTACAGAGCCAGCTAGGCAGAAATATCAAAACCCTTCGGTCGGACCGAGGTGGTGAGTATATGAGCCTAGAGTTTGACTCATATTTGAGAGAGCATGGAATAGTTCCACAGCTCACTCCTCCCGGAACACCACAATGGAATGGGGTGTCCGAACGGAGGAATAGGATCCTGTTGGACATGCTCCGCTCAATGATGAGTCAAGCCTCTCTCCCAATTAGTTTCTGGGGACACGCCCTCGAGACAGCAGCTCTTATCTTAAATAATACTCCGACTAAGGCAGTGGAAAAGACCCCATATCAGATATGGACCGGTAAGGAGCCCAATGTGTCTTTCCTAAGGATTTGGGGATGCGAAGCACATGTCAAGAAATTGACTAGTGGCAAGCTGAAGCCCAAAACTGATAAATGCCTGTTTGTGGGCTACCCTAGGGAAACCAAAGGGTATTACTTCTACAACCCCGCCGAGAACAAGGTGTTCGTGGCAAGGAAAGGGGTCTTTCTAGAAAAGGAGTTCCTTTCCAAGAAATACCATGGGAGTAATGTTAAACTCAGCTCCTGAAGAGGACAACTTGGAGGCCCAAGTGGAGCTTCCACAGGAGGAAGCATCGACCCAGGCCGCATAAGGACCTAGAAGGTCTGGTAGGGATCGTCAGGAACCGAAGATGTATGGTTTCTTCGTCACCGATGATCAAACTCTTCTCATCTGGGATGAGGAAGAACACAAAACCTACCAAGAGGCTATAGCAAGCCCACAGTCTGCGAATTGGCGCAAAGCCATGGAGGTAGAGATGCAATCTATGTACGATAACCAAGTTTGGAACTTGGTTGATCCACCTCCGGGTGCTAAGGTAATAGGTTGCAAGTGGTGCTATAAGCTAAAGGCTGACAATACCTTCAAGGGGAGTCTGGTTGCGAAAGTTTTCAGACAAGTCCATGGAATAGACTATAATGAGACTTTCTCACTAGTAGCCATGCTCAAATCCATCAGGATCTTGCTAGCCATAGCCGCATGGTACGACTATGAAGTCTAGCAAATGGATGTCAAAACCGCTTTCCTTAATGGAAAGCTACTTGAGGATGTGTACATTACACAACCTGAGGGTTTTGTCAATCCAGAGTATCCGGGAAGGGTATGCAAGCTTCAAAGGTCCATTTATGGACTGAAGCAAGCATCCCGAAGTTGGAATCTCAGATTCAATGAGGCTATAAAGGAATATGGCTTCATACAGAATCAAGATGAGCCTTGTGTGTATAAGAGGACTAGTGGGATCATTGTCATATTTTTTGTACTTTATGTGGATGACATCCTACTCATTGGAAGCAACATACCTATACTGCAAGGGGTAAAGCAGTGGCTGAGTAAGTGCTTCACAATGAAGGACTTAGGCGAAGCTGAGATGATCCTAGGGATCAAGATCTATAGGGATAGATCAAATCGGCTTCTGGGCCTAAGTCAGGCCTCGTACATAGACAAGGTTCTGAAAAGGTTCAGCATGGACCAGGCTAAGAAAGGTTTCTTGCCAATGGGCCATGGGCTGAAACTTAGTAAGAAGCACTGTCCTAAGACAAGGGAGGACAGGGAGAACATGAAATTAGTTCCATATGCTTCAGCTATAGGATCAATTATGTACTCCATGTTATGTACGAGACCTGATGTCGCCTTTGCACTGAGTATGACGAGCCGGTACCAGCAGGATCCCGGAGAGGATTACTGGAAAGCTGTCAAGGCAATCCTTAAGTACCTTAACCGGACTAAGGATAGCTTCTTAGTGTATGGTGGTCAGGAAGTGCTATCAGTTACTGGGTACACTGATGCAAGCTTTCAGATTGACCAGGATGAGTACCAGTCACAGTCTGGGTATGTATTTTTGCTAAATGGTGGTGCTGTAAGCTGGAGGAGCTCAAAGCAGCCAACCATCATGGACTCTACAACAGAAGCTGAGTACATCACTGCGTGTGATGCTGCTAAGGAAGCTGTGTGGATGAAGAAGTTTATCACTGAGTTGGGAGTAGTGCCAACTATCCGGGACCCAGTTGATATCTTCTGTGACAACAATGGGGCCATTGCACAAGCTAAGGAGCCTCGGTCACACAAGAACATAAAGCACGTGCTCAGAAAGTTTCACCTCATACGAGAGATCGCGGAGAAAGGTGACATTCAATTGCACAGAGTGGACACCGAGGATAATGTTGCAGATCCTTTGACCAAGGCGCTGGCCTAGCCTAAGCACGAGGGTCATACTAGATCTATAGGGATTAGGCCCATGCCTAGTTGGAACTAGTGCAAGTGGGAGATTGTTGGATATGCCCTAGTCCCGAGGCATTAGTCCTTGTATTTGTATCATACATTAATTGGATTCATGTATTATACTTATTTGTGTTATTAATAAAGGCATTAATTCATTTATTATATTTATCTTGTGCAATATATTAAATGAAGTATCCAATGGACATATCCATATCCATGATGACCAGTTTCATGCACTTGGCAGTAAGACCATGGATAGGGTAAATGATATGACAATAAATAAATCCGTAGTCTATTCCAGTCATGGGAATGAATAGAACAAGAGGCTATCATTAACCTGGTTGTATGGCGGTGTCTTACCGGTCATTGGACATGGAATGTCAACCAAGTTAATGGGTACGTGCATAAGGGGCATGGTACTGGATAGATCCACTAAACGAGAAATCCACATGGTGTAGTATCACAAGTGATTCTCGTGTAGTACTTGTATGGATCCATTGACCTCACCATATGATGGTGTTGCATGTGAGGTCACATACTTAGGGGTACGTAAAGGGCCTGTAATAGGGTGCCAAGTATGGGCACTTTCGGGTATGTCACTTAGCATGGTAATGCTATGGATATGCAGAAGGGATTTGTCACTCAGTAGTCTACTGGTAAGATATCACCGGCCTCTTGATGAATGTGACTGATAAGAGTGTGGCCACACCCAAACAAGTGGGAACTTGTTTGTGAGCTTCAGTGCATTCGGGATCAAGTTAATGTCCGGACACAAAAGAGGGTGATCAATCCATGCCTCTGTGTTGGACACCGATATCAATGACATGGGATATACAAGTTTAAACTACAGGGTTATGATATCAATTGGACTACCATCTCCATCTTAATTAGTGACTGCAGTGGCTTGCTAGAGCCCAACTGCAGTCTGTGGGCCACAGGCCCACTGCCAACATAAAGATGGGCCCACGGGATCGTACACATTGAGCGACTGAACACTGACTTAAGGAATCACATGTATACTTTGAGTATACACTCTAGAGAGAAATATATATATTAATTATATTATAAAGATCAATCGGATTGATCATAATAATATAATTGATATTTGGTTGGCTCCTCATAATTAATTAGATTAATTATGAAATTATTTCCTGGGTGGAAATATTCATTTGTATAGGTTTACATATGAATTTATTTTGTGAAGATGTAATTTTAATTTGATGGATTAAATTAATTGGTCAAACCAATTTTAATTTAAATGTAAATAATATATTACTTGGTGTAATATATTAAATACATGGGTAAATTAAAGTTAGGCTTGAAATTAATCTAAACCAAATTAATTAAAATAGATTTGGGCCTGAATTAAAAGAAGGAAGCCCACACAAATGGAGGAGCTTGCTGGGCCGAAATTCACTGGTGAATTTCAGCCACCTAGGGTTTAATACCCTTAGGATTTTCGGCCAAGCCGAGGATCACTCTTAGTGGCTGAAATCCCTCCCTCTTCCTCTCAAAGATTTGTGTTTTCCGACGCTAGCACGGGTGGTGTTCGTTAGGCGTTCGTGTACGTGAACGAGGAGGGACTCTATATTGATTCTTATAGTCTGCATCCATCTCTGAAAGAGATCTTCCGGGTAAGAGAATTATCTCTTTCTATTAATTTTTGTTTTTCCAATTTCCATTTCAATTGCTCCTCGGCACGGATTTGAGGAAATCATCGCATTCTTCCGCTTTTATCGGATGATTTTCGTTGAAAAATCCCAACACTTTAGTGGTATTGCACAGATTTGTATGCCACCAAACATCTTCCGGATCTCGAAAAAACCCATCCTGTTAGGTGGCCCACCAATTTGATTCCAAACTTATCTGCTCAAGGTGCAATCGCGGAGAGCGTGGATACTTGATTCGGCATCAGACCTACATCTCGAACACTCATCATAGTCAATCAAATGTCTATGTCTTCTATTGCTATTGGTTAGGAGTTTCCCATGGTTGGCTAGCCACAGAAACATTTGAGTCCGGTGAGGGATATTAAGCTTCCAGATGGAGCGGATGAAAGAGTCGAAAATTCTGTTCCCCTGCCCAGAAATTTGCAAAGCAGATTGCGTAGAGAATTTACCCGATTTAGCCGGATGCCAGCCCACTATATTTTGGTTATTAGTCTCTGTGGAGATTCTAATTGCAGCCATCTGAACTTTTCTCTTAATTGGGAGCAAGGAGTCAAGGATGCTCCATTTCCAGTTCTCGTCACCATCAACATAATCTCGAACAAAGTTGTTAAGATGGCAAGGAGGGACATCAGGAATGAGGTGGCAGAGGGCAGCTTCACCAACCCAGTGATCCGTCCAAAATCTGGTGGATGAGCCATTTCCAATGTCATAAACCAGCCCGTGTTTGAATTCTTGCATAACATTCAGCATGCTTCTCCAGACATGGGACTTTTGCCTTTTGGAGATAGGTTCGGCAAAAATGTCTTTAGACTTGAGATATTTGCTTTGGATGATCTAAACCCATAGGGCCTGGGGCTCTGTCATAAAACACCAGATAAGCTTTATTAAAATTGCCTTGTTATGTAACTCCGCTTTACGGATGCCTAGCCCACCTTCCTTCCTAGACCTGCATACTAAATCCTAAGAAGCAAGGTGAAGCTTGTGTGACCATCTTGCTTCCCCCAGAGGAAGTTCTGATTAAGCTTGTTGAGAGTGTAAAGAGTATGGCTTGGAAGCATATTAGTCTGCATGGCATGGTTGGGCATACTATTCGTCATAGATCTAATAAGAGTGGCTCTTTCGGCAAGAGATAATGAGCCCGCCTTCCATCCAGTAAGTTTATTAGTGGTTCTATCAATAACTTCCCCAAAAGTGTGTTTAGTCACTCTCTTGTTTAGTAAAGGAACACCTAAATACTTCCCCAGACAGGTGGTCAGCCGAATTCCTTATTGGTGACTTAGAGCCCGCCCTCTTCCCGTGCTTATATTCTTCGAGGTACACATACTAGATTTGGCAAGGTTAACCCGTTGACTCAAAGTAGCACAAAACTTCTGAAGGTAGGATTCCATAGTCTGGAGTTGGGTATTAGAAGCCTCTCCAAAAAGCATCAAGTCATTTGCAAAGAAAAGGTGAGAAACTGCTGGGCCATTTCTGTCACACCGAGCTCCTCTCCAGTTGCCATTACTAAATTTAGATTGAATTAGGTGTCCCAATCTTTCAATACAGAGGACGAATAAATAAGGGGACAGGGGGTCTCCTTGTCTAATACCCCTAGAAGGCTTGAAAGAGTCAGTCATGTTGCCATTGAAGACCACACGCATAGAGGAAGAGGATATGCACCTTGAGACAACTTGGATCCACTTTCCTTGCATGCCAATGTGATGGAGAGTATTGAGGATGAATTTCCAGTCCAGGCGATCATAGGCCTTTTCTAAGTCAATCTTCATAGTGACGTACCCTTTCTTACCCCCCATGGTTCAAAGAGAATGGATAATCTCCTGGGCCACAATGATGTTATCAGAGATTTCTCTCCTAGGAAAAAAGCTGCTTTGGTTTTGGTTGATAAGCAGAGGCATTATACCCTTCAGGCGGTTAGAAATAATCTTCGTAATGACTTTATAGATAACTGAGCAGAGACTAATGGGTCGGAATTGAGAGAAATCTTCAGGGGCTTGAGCTTTCGGAATCAGAACAAGTAAGGTTTCATTGACACTAGACACATCTCTAGACCCATTGAACACATCAAGTACAAAGGAAGTTAGGCTATGTCTGACTGTACTTCAGTGTTTTTGGAAGAACCCTGCCGGTAAGCCATCAGAACCCGGAGCCTTGAAGGGGGCCATATAAAAAATGGCCTACTTGACATCATCCTCTGTCATTCCCTTGAATGTGTTTTGGAGGATATCTTCCCTAATTTTAGGGAACGAAGCAGGAATAGAATTGGGATCCATAAGATTACTGTCCGCTATAAACAGGTCCCTAAAGAACTGGATAGCCATGTTTTTCAGCTCCTCCTGATTCTCAATCCATTGGCCTTCAGCATTCTTTAGCATCTCAATGCGATTTCTTCTTCTTCTAATCATGGTAGAAAGGTGGAAAATTTTTGTATTTCTGTCCCCTCCCCGGATCCAGTCCTGCCTTGACTTCTGGAACCATAACATCTCTTCCTGATTTAGGGTGAGAAGAAGCTCAGCTTGTAGTTTTTTTTCCATGAGGCTCAAATTATGAGACTAGGCCCGCTCCTAGGCCTTATGGATACCAACTATTTGATTCATAAGGAGCGTTTTCCTGTAGAAAATATTCCCAAAGCTTTCCTTGTTCCATCTCTAAACTTGAGTTTTAAAGTGACTAGCTGCTGCAAGAATTTCATGTTGAGGGGGCCAATTCTGACAAACAAAATCTTTAAATTCTGGATGGGTATCCCAAGCTGCAATATAATGAAAGGGTCTGTATCATTTTCAGGAGAAGGGCCCTGGGTCCTAAGAATGAGTGGGCAGCGGTCAGAATGCCAAAAAGGGAGATTAGTAACAGAGGCTTCCAGGAAATTGAGACGCGCCGCAGAATTAGCATAGCCTCTATCCAATCTAACCATAAGCTTCTGCTGCTTCCAAGTAAACTTTATTCCTTTGAACTCCAAAGTCAATAAGATTAACAGAATCAATCTGCTTCTGGTGATTAAGGCAACGGTTCTGGTAGTAATTAGAGCCACCTTTTTGATCTTCCATCTTGGCAATGTCATTGAAATCTCCTATTACAAACCAAGGATCCCCCGAATAAGGCTGCCAATTTTCAATCTCAGTCCACATGGCATTTCTACGACTGGCTACAGTACTAGAATAAATGATGGTCAGGAAGAAGGCGAACTTGCCATTTAGAAGAATCTTCCCGTGAATGAAGTGCCTACCTTTTTTAGTCATGATAAACTCAACAGCAGATTTATTCCAAAACAACCATATATCTCCTAAATGCCCTTCAGAATTAACATAGACAAAATTCCAATTCCTGAGCCGTTTGCCTAACACCTTGGCTTTGGACTCTTTCACTTGGGTTTCAACAAGCCCAACCACATTAACTTGGTGATTCTTGATCAAATCCATAGAATGGAGCAGGCTACGCTTATTAACGCCTCCCCTAACATTCTAAAAGAGCAAATCCACAAACAAAAAGTTGGACAAGGATGGTAACCCCATGAGCTCAACCCAAGGGCAAGAACTGCAAGGTATATTAGCTTTCTGATGAAGGGTGTAAACCCTCATGCGTACCTTCCTCTGAAGAGGGGGTAATCGACCCATTCACCACATCAGGGGTAGGGATCTCCTCTTTTCTATCCAAGCTCACCTTCCCATAGGTTGGGGCTAAACCATAAGTAGAAGAGGGTTGAGTCACGGAAATCTAATCAACACTCTGCTCATCCATCAGACAGTCTTCCACCACACCATGGTTGACAGAATGTGGAGGATCGTTGTGACATCCAGATGCGTCAATCATGGGCAGATCGAGCACAGGAGGAGAGGGAGCAGGGCTGGTGGAATGATGCGGTGAAGGAGAGATGGGTATTGGGCTTTGCTCTCCTCCTGGCTGCAACAGGATATTATTAACAATACTGGGCTAGTTCTCTTTGTCTCTGAGGGTAGACTTATCATTCTGGCCCAATAAGGGGGGACTAGTTTTTTTTTTTTAAAACCAAAAGAGGGAGAGATAGAGTAGGCATTATGGACCGATCATTGGTAATATTTTTTAGGGCCTTACCTTTCTTATAGCCCGCTGGCCCAGGTTTCTCAACAGTGGCCTTCTCTTTGGTGGGTTTATTCTCTTTGGTGGGTCTATAAGGGTTACCGTCCTTACCCATCTTCTCATCTTTTTCAAACTCCTGAGTAGGGGTCACGGGTTTGCTTGTCAGAGCATTAATGGCAGTAGACATCTCAGCCTTACCTATCTCTTCCTCCATGCCGTCCAAGTCCTCCTATTGGCTGAGAAAAGAGAACCAATTTGATGTTTTCCCTTTTTGATGTGACATGTTGCTTCTACCATTCTTGGTTGACTTTCCTTGAGCACCAATGGCTGCTCTAGCCTTCATCTCCGTCGACCCTTCCGCCCCTGTATCATTCCCTTTGCCAACCGGTTTCCTCGTTCTTCTTCTAGTGTTTCTCTTGGCACACATCCAGGGGCCAAAGTCATAGAAGATTTAATCTCTTCTTGTTTTCGAGGTCTGGATATCATGCAAATCTCTTTCTTCCGTCTCCTCTTTCAAGTTCTCATAGCTCGCCTCCAGGCAATTCTCACTTATATGGCCATAAATTCCGCAGGTGAAGCAAATATTATGAAGTCCTTCATACTCCACCCCATAGATTCTACAATGAAGTTTGAACTTAGAGATGAGAGGTCTTGTTAAGTCTAACTCAACACACACTCAGGCATATTTTCCTCTAGCAGCAGAAGATGCTGTACGTGTTGGAAATGCCCTAGTCCCGAGGCATTGGTCCTTGTATTTGTACTATACATTTATTGGATTTATGTGTTGTACTTATTTGTGTCATTAATAAAGGCATCAATTCATTTATTATATTTATCTTGTGCAGTATAGTAAATGAAGTATCCAATGGACATATCTATATCCATGACGACTAGTGTCATGCACTTAGCAGTAAGACCATGGATAGGGTTAATGATATGACCATAAATAGATCCGTAGTCTGTTCCAGTCATGGGAATGAATGGAACAACAGACTATCATTAACCTGGTTGTATGGCGGTGTCTTACCGGTCATTGGACATGGAATGTCAACCAAGTTAATGGGTACATGCCTGGGAGCATGGTACTGGATAGATCCACTAAACGAGCAATCCACATGGTATGGTATCACAATGGATTCTCGTGTAGTACTTGTATGGATCCTTTGACCTGACCATATGATGGTGTTACATGTGATGTCGCATACTTAGGGGTACGCCTAAAGGGCCTGTAATAGGGTGCCAAGTATGGGTGCTTTCGGGTATGTCACTAAACATGGTAATACTATGGATATGCAGAAGGGATTTGTCACTCAGTAACCAACTGAGAAGATATCACCGGCCTCTTGATGAATGTGACTGATAAGAGTGTGGCCACACCCAAACAACTTGGTACTTGTTTGTGAGAATCAGTACATTCGAGATCAAGTTAATGTCTGAACACAAAAGAGGGTGATCAATCCATGCCTCTGTGTTGGACACCGATATCAATGACATAGGATGTACAAGTTTAACTACAGGGTTATGATATCAGTTAGACTGCCATCTCCATCTTGATTGGGGGCTGCAGTGGCTTGCTAGAGCCCAACTGCAGTCTGCGGGCCAAAGGCCCGCTGCCAACATAAAGATGGGCCCACAGGATCGTACACATAGAACGATAGAATGCGAACTTAAGGAATAACATGTATACTTGGAGTATACGCAATGGAGGGAGAAGTGTGTATATATTAATTATATTATAAAGATCAATTGGATTGGTCATAATAATAAAATTAATATATTCTATTGGCTCTTCATAATTAATTGGATTAATTATGAAATTATTTCCTAGGTGGAAATATTCATATGTATGGGCTTACATATGATCTTATTTTGTGTAGAGTTAATTTTAATTTGATGGATTAAATTAAATGTCTAACTAATTTTAATTTAGATGTAAATAATATATTACTTGGAGTAATATATTAAATACATGGGTATATTAAAATTGGGCTTGAAATTAATTTAAACCAGAATAATTAAAATTAGACTGGGCCTAAATTAAAACATGGAAGCCCGCACAAAATAGAAAGGAGCCAAGATGGGCCAGAATCCCCTAAGGAATTCGGCCAACCCTAGGTATAAATACCTAGGGTTAGAAAATTTCGGCCAACTCTAAGCCAATAGCCTCCTAGCCGAAATTTCCATAGCTCTTCCCTCTCCTTTGTTCAGTTTTTTCCAACGCTAGCACGGGTTGCATTCGCCAAGCGTTCGTGTACGTGAGAGTGGAGGAATTCTAAATTGAGTTCTGCAGTCATCATCCATCTCTGAAAGAGATTTTTCTGGTATGAAATTTTATTCTCTTTCTACTTAATTTTGAGTTTTTCATTTTCCACATCAATTGCTCCTGGGACTGGATTTGAGGAAATCACCGCGTTCTTCCGCTTTTATCGGGTGATTTCCGGTGACAAATCCCAACAGTACGATCCACAAACAAAGCTTTTCCAATTTAGGAACCCATCTTCATAAGGGCTGGATAATTATAGTATTCAATTGGTAGATCCGGTAACCGGATCTGGACAGCAATGTTTGACACCTTAGCATCATAAGGGTCAAAATTAGGTCTCCATTTCCAGACAGAAACTAAATGTTTCGACACCATCCACAATCCCCCTTGAAGCGCCATTTCATACTCTTCAATCATGGAGAATTTTGCCAGGTAATGATCATTGCCTATGTCAATAAGGGTCAATGTGCCATGTTTAATCCAGAACTTCTTGAGTCTTGTCAAAAGGTAGCCGAAACCAATCTTTTTCCCCAGGACTTTGACTATGAGAGTTTGCTTCCATCTACTCCAAAATGATCTTTTTTCTGTAGAAGTGAAACGTATGTGAGGGCACCGTTCATCATCGTTGTCATCGTCTTCACTATCCGTTACCGCTACAAATTCATCCTTGTCCAGTTCTTTAGTGAAGCAATCATTCCCATGGTCAGCCATGTTAATGTCTTCCTCCTGGTTCTCATGCTGGCCTGTAACGATATTCCTCCATCCATTCCTTTTTCGGAACGGGGAGCTTTGGCCTTCTGACTGGTTGCCTCCTGGTGATTCCGTGACTTCTGGCTGCCCATCCGCACCCTTGACTTTTTTGGTACTTCGTTGGAGTTGGTCGCATTCTTCACCTGAAAGCTCTCCAGCATCCATTATCTTTCCCTGTACTATCATTCTTTTACATTTAAACAAAGGTGTAAGTTAACTATATATGTTGCTATCCCATTGAAAACAAAAACAAGTATAAGACCATTTATCATTTGTGTTCATGTCATGCAAGAATTGACACTAATACGTATACAATCAACACTAATACTATCCATTTATTACAAGGGTTAGATGTGTTAACATCAATCTTAGACTATTTTAATGTGTTATTGTGTCATCTTTACATTCACTGTGTCATGAACAGATAGCAAGTTAACACTAATACAACTTATTTATTGTACAGGTTAAACATGTTAACCCATTTTCGACACCAATCCACATTATATCAACTCTAATCTGCCAAATCACTTATGTTATACGAATCGTGTTAACTTGTTACCATCCATAATTATATATCATCATTAATTATTCTTTCCCTCACTTCCGCAAAATTACAATTAAATTACACTTTCCTTAAATTTTTCTGAAACGAATAAATGGATCCACACGTACTATGATGTGATGTTCTCATCCAATTAATTAAACTCCGCTATATAATTTCCTAATCAAACTAAATTCAATAATGGATTTCACATTTGAATCCATCATTGAAATTGAAATAACAAAAAACTGATTAAAAAATTAATCTTAATAGAAATGTTGGGCCGGCCTTGAAAAAAAAAAAAAAAAAAAGAAAAAGAAAAAAGAAAAAAGAAAAAGAAAAAAATGGGATTTAACCTGTTTACAATCTACTTATTTGATATGATCTATTGATTTGAATCTTTTGACACATGATTTAGAGAAATTGAAAACATTTAGTAGCTGAATAATGAAATTCAATAGAATTGATGCTACCAACAATTGCTTAATGACCAAAATATTCTTGATTTTTATAAGCTAAATGTTCTTGATTTCTATAGCTTAGTTATAAATCGTAGAACAATATTCTTGATTTTTATAAGCATTTTGTGGCTTTAGTTTATTGTATTTTTACAAGATTGGCTTAATGGTGCGATTTGGATAAAGAGATTTTAAGAATCACAAAATCCATGAACCAAAATATTAATTATGTCCATACAACTTGATGATTAACCAAAACATATAGTTTAGCTTAATTATATTGGTTTTTTATTTTTGGGTAAATTGAATTCACATAATGTAACTAAATTAATTATTAACCATATGATGATTACATAAAAAAGAAAAATATATTCTAATATCAGGAAGCAAATTAGATGGCTGGAATATTTTCATCATAAAAATTAGAGTTGAATACCAGAATTGGACTTAGGTTCAGATTCTAAGCCCACAATTTTAATTCAGAATGAAATTTTTTGGGAACTAAATTAAATTTAATTAATATGAAAATTTCTTTTATATGTAAGCTTATAATTTAGAAAACAGCGAGAAAGTTGAACTAAATGGGACTTAGGTTCAGATTGTTGATCTACATGGGCTTAATAGTACACATAGCTTCATTCAAGTCTACATTTCACAGAACTAAGTGGGTGTTTGTTTTTTCTGTTTGAAATAACATATCAAACAGTTGTTATTGGTTGTTTTGGAGGAAAAAAAAACAGTTGATTACCAGCAACAAACTAAAACTACCAGTAACAGTAAACAGCAACAGTAGAACCAAACAGACTTTAAATACCATAGTATTAAATACAATCCTAATTTAACTTAAAATAAATTTTTTAAAAAGAAAAGTAGAGAAAAATTTTCTTTTGGATGAAGAAAAATTCAACATTGAGATTTTAAATCTTCTCCTTCCTTTTTATCCAATGAGAAATAAGCAAATTAAAATAAAAATGTTTCGTAAGTAAAATTATAATGACATTGTTGAATTACAATTATAGGGTATTATTTCACTATTGTCACAAAATTTTATAATGTATTAAAAAAAACCTTTAATTATGGGAGAAACTGAGAAATTTTCATTTATAAAAACTAATACAATTCCAATTTTTCAATAAAAAAATAAAAAACTCTCAAAACCAATTTATTTGTTTAACCAAAATTTCATATAAAAAGTAAGAAATGAAAGACTTAATTTGTCATATGTTTGACTTTTAATACATTACAGCGACAATTTTTAATTCAGATTAGAAATCTAGTTGAAATTTTCAAACTAATTAA
Source organism: Euphorbia tirucalli (assembly GCA_039660915.1). Classification (NCBI taxonomy): domain Eukaryota; kingdom Viridiplantae; phylum Streptophyta; class Magnoliopsida; order Malpighiales; family Euphorbiaceae; genus Euphorbia; species Euphorbia tirucalli. Next base: position 9,352,939 of record CM077634.1, on the reverse strand, counting down.
AACAACGTTAATTTGATAAAGATTTTTACGGAATGAAATTTTTGGGAACTAAATTAAATAATTTCTTTAAATTTAATTAATATGAAATATTTCTTGCATATGTAAGCTTATAATTTAGAAATAAATAATAATAAAAAAAAAGATTTTGAGGCCTTTGACTTTTTTTTTTATTATGTAATAAATTAAACCATTGATCAATTATAATCACACATACTCAATTTTTTATTTAACAAGATAATTACATATAAATATCAATAGTTAAAAAAATATTAATCATTTTATATATATTTAAATTTTTATTTTTTTAATTTGAAATGATGTATTTATATAATTTTTTTGTTGGTCACATCAAATAGGTAAAAAAATTTTCAAATTAAAATTTTGGATACAAATAAAATGAATAACATATTTTTAATTGAATTTGATATTTGTAATTAATTTTCAGTAATCAGATACTTAATGCTTCTCAATAATTCAATTTACCAAATTGAAATATAAAAATTCAATCAGCAAAAATAAAAATGAAAAGAATCAAGGGCTGCATAAAATTACTATTTTGGTATTAAAAAAAAAATAATTTTATCCAATTCTAAGACAAATACAGAACTGAATCGAATATAACAATGTTAACTTAAAGACAATGATGTTCATTGACGTACAATGTTAACTGATTTGCTTTGATCTTAAAAATTGTTTTGAATGTTCATAGGCGACACATAGGGACTAAAATTTAATCATTTAAAGAAAAACAAGGTTAATTGGATTAAAATTTAATCATTTAAAATTTAATCATTAATTAGATTAGATTCAGCTTTTAGCAGTCACACAGTCTGCTAAATTTTGGTCTTTTTTCATTTCCCATCTCCAAAAGAATCCATTTTTACTCTGTTCTTCCTCTCTCTCTCTCTCCGTCTCTGATCAATCAATTGAAGAGAAGGAAGAAGAAAACAGCGAGAAAGTTGGAGGGGAAAGATGGGTTATCATCTACTTCACTTGAATCTTTCCTCTCTCTCTTCTTCTTCTTTCAGTTCTTCTAATTCATTGTTTCCATCTCGTAATCTTTCTATAATTCCACCAAATTCCTTTCACTTCCCCTCTCACTCTAAATGCTCTGCTGAGATTGAAAATGTAAGTGCTTTTTTGCCCCTTTCTTTTGTGTATGTTGGGATAATTTTTCACAAATATGTGCTGTTGATTCTCAGAGCTCTGAGATCGTCAAAGAGAAGAGTGTTTCAGTCGTCCTGTTGGCTGGAGGGAAGGGCAAAAGAATGGGGGTAAGTTCTTTGATTGATATTAGCCACAGTTTTTTGTTTCAATCAATGGCATCTTTGAATTTGTATTATTTACTGTTTCCTTGTATGTGGTTTTCATCATATTAGAATGAAATGATTGAATGATGATTATAACTAAGAAATTGCATACTCTTGGTTATATGTGTTGGGATTCAGATTTGGATTTAGCTTAAGCTTTTGAAAATTGTACAAACTGGTTATTAAGTTGAATAAATTTTGGCTAATTGATGGGTACATTGGGATCTGGTTTAAGTATTTATGGGGGAAACATGACAGATTGCAGTATAGATAGAACTGAAGCAAAACCGATTTGCTTAAAAGAAGGATAAAGGGTCAATTTGCCTGCTTTAAATGGGTGGGATTTTGATTTGGAGTTAGGTCAAGGTTTTGAAAATGTATGACAGCATACTGATTGGTGATTAGAGGACTTTGGTCCAGTTTAAGGATTTATGTTTAAAACAAAGCCGGAGGCATAATATATAGAAAATTATGTCTCTTAAATTTGCATGATGATTCATATTCTAATTCTCGGCTGTCTTTCTCTCTTAAATTTGCAGTAAACCCAATTCGAAATCATGTCTCTTTGGCTGCTAATCTATAAAATTTACAAATTTTTAGGTATCATTAGCAGGTTTCTCTATTCCTGTTACTGTGGGGGGTTTTAAAGCATTTCAAAAATGTAATGACCTGTAAATTTAATAGTTTCAAGACTTAAACATTACAAAGGAAAATATCCGTTTGTTCTGTTTTGTGTTGGAGATTAGAATTTTCTTCTTGTTTGCCGGGAACTAGTATTTTATTCTTGTGTATTTTCTGTAATGTGATTCATCCATAAGGATTGGACTCCAAGCTCGTATCCATTTGCCTTTTTGTAATTATACATTTGCGTGTTGGTTGTTATGTTATTATCTGTAGTTACCATTGTTAGGCTAGCCAATCGCTTTGTACGGGTAATTAGATGACCAACTTATGTATATCTACTATTGGGAACACAGCGAGCCTGGAATCATTTGGCAGTTGTGGACTATTCAACCTTGGACAAAGGGTCAATTAGGTCCTTCAACTTCGCTTGCAGGTTCAATGTCCCCCAAAGTGAACTTTAGGTATTAATTTGGCTCTTCAACTCGGCATTCTTTTTTTTCTAAACCGTCCAAAATGACATGCGTCATCATGAGAGACGACACGTCACAAATCAACTAATCATATGCTGACACACTACATGTTTTGGATTACTTCGACAAAGAATGCCAAGTTGTCGGCTAAATTTTATGCCTAAAGTTCGTTTTGTGCCAAACTAAAATATGACACCGTAGCCTATAGGAACAAATTTCTGTATTATTTTACAAAAGAAATGAGGATTAATTTATGATAGATATGTGTGAACAGTTTGGAACACCAAACTCTTCGCAAGACAAGAAAAGTTCCAACTATATTACGCATGATATTACATTAATTAATGATTATTATATAATATGTAGGCCTATAGCTATAAACCGAAACTTCCTGATGGGCTGCTTGCCGACAAGGACTAATTAACATCTTCTTGTTTCTTTAAAGGGTGCATCCTCATAGACTAGGGCTCAATACAAAGATTTTATGCTTAATTAATTAATTAATTAATTAATCCATAAAACTGTTACGTACATAGGTTTTTTCTACCTCTAAAAACGACATTAATTAACAATGATACAGACTTATATATATGCTGATGTTCAGTGAGAAATGAGCAGAGGAAAGAGGCAATTTCAAATGAAATTTTTTAGTAACAAAATTCACATCAACTCTCTTTTTGGCCTCTGATCTCTTACTATTTGAAGCTAACAACAGTATTAAGATTTTTGTGGTCTAATCGCACTAGCAAATATACTAATTCGCAAGTATAAAATCGCCTTTTAGTATGAGTATCAAATCTCTCTAGATTTTCTTAAAAGGTCAACAACATTGAAATCTAATTGAGATAATTTATAACACAAAACACATATAATAAAACCAATTAAATTTTTTCATAAAAAAAAAAACAATTAAATTTTTTTCTTAAATATTCAGATCAAATTTTGTACATTAAAAAAAAAAATCAATAAACAGAACTAATAAATAAAATAATTACAAAAAGTTGGGTGGATCCGGCTGCTTATATTCTTTATGGGCCGCTTTTGGTTGCGAACGTGGAGCGGCTAGGTTATGAGATGGTTGACACGTGTTGGGCAAGCATTCGCCTATTCTTTCTCCGTGGCATCCAAGTCATCTTAGAATATACGGGAAACGGGGCTGGTATTATTTTCTAGTATCAAAACGGCCCATTTTTAACCATCCGTTAAATGTTAGGCCCAATGTTAGCCCATTTGAAAAGGTTGGGAGCAATAATTTTGAGATAACTTTAAGGGTAAATTAACTAATAGAAAAATAACAATAGTAATTAATTAATTAATTATGTAATAGTTACTTTTCAAAAATTTTAATCGCTAAAATAAAAGTCATAGACCCTAAAATATAAATTATGGAGACTAATTTATAAATCTTAAACTCTAATATATATATATATATATATTATGTGACATAATTTTGTTGGCTCGACGCATAGATAATGAATGTAATATGTGAGAAATATTTTATAATTTCTCTTTAATCCCTTATAATTGCATACCACATTCCAAAAAGCTACATGAGGTTGCAAGTTAAATCCCACAATCTCCAAAAATGGGCAAAATTCACCAAATTTATATATATATATATATATATATATATATATATATATATATATATACACACACACACACACACGTACACACATGTTATTCCACGTTCTGCTTATAACATATATTAATTCATCACAATATACATGAAGGTCAATGGTTTGACCAGGTGAGATCGTAATGTAGTGTGATTGGAAGGGTTTTGTGTAGCTTCCATCTGTGCCAACAACTGTCAGCAGATGATTGGCTATGGAGAAGAAAAGCATGTCTTGTAATGCTGCGTTTATTAGACGGAGAAGATAGCTTGAATGTGTCTGCAATTGTAAAGGGAAATTAGACTTTAACAAATACTATTTTCAGTTTAACGTAACAAGAATTTTAAAATTATGAGATTTGGAAATATAGAATTAAATTTACATATAAAAAAAATTCAATTCGGAATATTTTGAAAAAAAAAATTCAAAAACAGTTTGCGAAAACCACGAAAGTTTTAGAATCATAATGTGTTTTATTTAATTTTAATCACATTATTCATTTCAATAAAAAAATTTCATATTTAAAAATAATATGTTAAGTTTTCCTTTAAAAAGAATGATATATTAAAATTTATTTTAAAATTTTAGTTATTATAAGAAGAGCAAAATATTGTATTTAAAGCTGCACAGACATGTTTAAATTAAAAAATATTCAATCCGCCTATTTGACAGGTAGAGTAGACTAAAAATACCATAAATCTGAAATTTGTTTTAATTTAACCACAAGGGAGTCAATAGTTTGCAAATCTAACACACTTGTGTCAATATCCCAAAAAAGGGAGTATATATATATGTCTATTTGTTTTCAGACCGAACGATATGGACAAGGACCATTGCAGTAATTTCTTGCTTGGACAGTAGTATACCTGATTTTGAGCAAGGATAAAGATCACCGGGCTGACCATTTATAGTGTAGGCATCGGAGATATTAGGATCTGATCCAGATGCTAGAAAGTCATCATAAAGTTTCCATATATCTTCCTTCCACCACTCTCCTGTATTTTAGTAATCAATTAATTAAATAATATCATATGATAACTAAGCTTTTAAGATAATAAAAAATATAATATCACATGACAAATGATGATTTTTAATTTAATCAATTGGATAGGTAACAATAATACACCTAGAATGAGAGGTATGTCTGCATGAGGCTTAGGGAAAGGATAATTAGTTCTGTTTTGAGGATATATGATAATAGCACCATGAACGGTGGCGCGTGACCAATCACTGTGGGCGTGCCACCACAAAGTTCCTTCTTCTGATGATAGTATAATTGTTTGGTTGAACTTTCGTCCTGGTTGAATAGAGCATTGAGTCATATATTCTAGACCATCTGTCCATGGATTTCTAGGCTGGTTCACACCATGCCTGCGATGTTAATTATGTATACCAAATATTACATAAAAAAAAATAAAATAAAAAAATTCTAATGTTATTAATCTAGTACATGGAATAAAAAAATTCTTGATATGAATAATGATCAGAATAAATCATGTTGAAAACAAGTAAACGTAAAGAATAATATTACATGAGAATTTGGTGATACCAGTGAATGGTGATATTATAAGGGCTATTATTGACAACATTCACAACTAAAGTATCTCCTTTGGTAGCGTGTAGTGTTGGTCCAGGAAATTCGCCATTTACTGTCATGATCTCTTTTGTACCGCAAAGCCTTGTGTATGGAACATCTTTCACCTTAAAAAAAAAAAAAAAAAAAAAATGTCAATGTAAATTTTTAGTTAAATCAATTAAACATTTAAGGCCAAATTTCATTAATTTCAAAAAATTGTTAATGGAATTTCGAAATTTTAGTATCCTATATCTGACCACATCAACTTTGGTAAGTAATTCTTTCGTCTCTAAAGATCAACAAAATATAGCAAAATGGTAAAATTATCTTTGTATTCATAAATTTTAAAGTTCATATTTAATATTTTTCCCGACGCACTTTTACTACTATGAATCTGTTCTCTGTTTTTTTTTTTAAGGAAAAAAGTTTTAATCATATTGTAAGCTTGAAAATAAGATTGAAAGGTGAAGTTGTTTTCTTCTTCCCATTTATGAACGTAAAATAGATTATATGACTTAACAACTCACAAACAAAACTAAAAAATGCTAAGCATAAACCGACTAGTGTATTTTGTATGATTTAATAATTAAATAACGATCTATTCATAAATTTAGTGTTGTTATTATTTATCAAAAACAATTATTTAAGTATACTTGTGCATTATTTGACACATCATTAAACCAACATATCACATAAACAAAAGTCAGCAAAATGTGTACATCAATAATTCAACATGCATCATTAGCAATGACTATTAATTGAATCCTTATTTTACTAATGGAAAAACACATGGTTTTTTTATGACAAAAAGAAAAAAAAAATCCAACATTTCAAAGATTTGAAGGACAAAATACTCATAAGATTGGAGATTTCATCTCTAGAAAAATATGCTTTTTTTTACTGTATAATATTGTGGTGATTTCATAAATAAACATTTATATTGGATTAAATTCATATAACATAACACTGTTTGGTTTGTAATAAGGTCCAATTTACATCATCGCAAATCTCACACTGTTTGTCAAGACTAAAAAATTACACTATGTACCCTTTTTTATTTGTTGACAGAACATTAATTACTCCATTCATTCTATCCAATATATCATTTTAATTTTATTAATTTGTTCATGTTTACAACATGCTTTATACTATATATTTATGCACTTTTGATATTTTTGTCTCAAATTTATCTTTATTTGTATTACGAGAGAAGTTTAGTAGGAGTAACATGACATTATCCTACAAATACACAATAACAATTTAAAAAAAAAAAAGAAAAGAAATGTTTTGCATAGAAATTAGAATTTTATGAAACAAAATATTAAATGTAGATTAATCATTTTTAATACTTTAATTAATACTCTATTGATCTTGGTAAACAACTTTAAACTATATAAAAAAAACAAAGAGAGTACTAATTAAGAATTTTTCAATTTCGTTGGATATATGTGTTTTATTTTGATAATTGTTTCTAAATATTAATTTTGAGCGTAAATAATTTAAACCTCTGTATTTTGAAAAACATAAGTATCTCTTTTTTTTTAGACTAATTTTAACATGATTATGTTTTGACTTTGTCATGATTATGCTCATTCCATCAGTTTTGAAAGTTTTTATACGTTAAATATTTCTCAGGTCAACTATCTATATATAGCAGGCATTCGGATACCAATTTTCATAATGATATGTCATTTGAAAAAGAACAAGTGAAGAAACATGGCCATTGGTGAAATTGCATTCAACCCACCTCCCAGATTACAACGATCAGTACCATCCAAACCCCATAAAGAGATCATTTCATTTGAAGGGAAGGAAGATTTGATTTGTAAGAGACCAATTTTTTTATTCTCCAAACAGCATTCATAATTCTAATTCACTCTTATAATCATAATTATTATTATTATCACAATTTCCCTCATCTTCTCAGTTTTTTTATATAACAAATCTAACAACGATTGAATGTGGAAACAACCACTAATATGACATTATCCTACAAATACACCATAACAATTTAAAAAAAAAAAAAGAAATGTTTTGCATAGAAATTGGAATTTTATGAAACAAAATATTAAATGTAGATTAATCATTTTTAATACTTTAATTAATACTCTATTGATCTTGGTAAACAACTTTAAACTATATAAAAAAAACAAAGAGAGTACTAATTAAGAATTTTTCAATTTCGTTGGATATATGTGTTTTATTTTGATAATTGTTTCTAAATATTAATTTTGAGCGTAAATAATTAATAATTTAACTTTTAATTAACATCCAAGTCATGTTTTTATTATTTTATTATTTTACTTTTTATATTAACGTTTTACTCAATACATTATTATTTTAAAGGGTAAATAATTTAACTTTTGTTTAACAAATATTTGTTTATTCAAGTGATATTTTACGTTTTACTCAATATATTATTATTTGAAAGGGCAAATAATTTACTTTTAACCCTTAGTTTAGAAAACACATTAGAAGGCTAATATCTTTTATTCAATTTGATAGTTTAGAAACATAATTACATCTATGATCCTCGAACTATTAAAAAAGCAATAGGATTGCCATATAACTTTAATTTATGATGAAAACTCTTCACAGTTTAATTTTTGTTTCACCAGTTTTCATTTTAACAAATATTTATTTATTCATGTTCCAAGTGTGAAAAAATTAATTATCTAGCATTCAAGTGATATTTTCCACGAAATGATTTGATCCAAAAGGATAACAAAAGTCATAGTATGAATAGTTTGCATTAAAAATCAAAGTTTTATATCAATTTCTAAATTTTTATAACAAAAGTTTTATAAAAAAAGGTCATAGTATGAAGAGTTCCATTTCTTGTAGCTAGACGACTAAGAGTATAATTATCTTTTATTGGTTTTTTAGGGTACTAACTAAGCTGTTTAATAAAATAAAAGTTAGAGATCTTATGATATATTTTGGATAAAACTGTAAAAAACTAGTTTTCAAACCATAAAATATGCAATGCAAGATGCACATACGTGTGATTATTATCAATTAAGAGCCTATTTGGATATCTGTTTTTTAGATTTTTTTGCTGTTTAATACCAAACAACAGTTCTAGAGGTCTTTAGTTAGATTTTGCTAACAACTCTTGATAATTTTTTATGAAGGAAAAACTATTGTTTCCCATCAACAGGTTTTACCTGTTTTTCACGAAAAATACTTTTTTTTTTTTTATTTTTATCTTCCAAATTAGTTATTTTATATCCTAACAACAAAAATTTATCATGTTTTTACTAAGCACTAATTATTAATCAGCAAACATCAACTAACAATCATTAACAGCGAACAACAAACTGCAAACAGCAACAGCGAACCAAATGGATTTTAATCGTTGAGTATGAAATAACAAGTTCTAATGTATAAAGTAAAAAAAAAAAAAAAAAAAAAATATGGGACAAACCACTTTATATGGATCTTAATTTTATAAAATTTTTGATTTTATAAAAGTCAATTCAAATAATTCTTTTACTAACCTGATATTGTAATATTAGACACGTATAAACCACTTGTGAAAATGCTTAAATTTAAACTTTTGGTCAAATAATTTTTAAGCGTGAACATTCTGACAATAAATTAAACGAATCTAAATTTTATAAAATCAAATTAAAGCTTATTAAATATTTTGACACGATTTTATTTTTTTAAATTGTAGTATACTCATTTAAAACTAAGGACGATGTTTACTTTAATTCATTAATAAAATGATAAAGTCAAAATTTTTATCGAGAAAATTAGATTCATTCTGACCAAATTATGTTTGCATTTGTTAACGTATAAAAATCTTTCATAGTTTTAAAGGATGATTAATTTGGGAAAACACATTTTGATGGCCTTATTTGATTTGATTTTATTTTTATTAAAATTCATCATCTCTCAATTTGACGTAATGAGCCATCAATCAATTATAACTAATATGATTTGGAACTCACTTTTATAACTAATATGATTTGGAACTCACTTTTTAGTTAAGTATTCTTGTCCCTCTATTTGTATATGTTTATGATAGGATTGAATACTCACGTACTTATTTAATTTCGGATTTTAATCATTAATAGCTCATAAAATATTATAATTAATTTTATTTATCTTCTACATACAAATTCGTGTATTTTTATTAATATAATGTAAATGACATTCATAAACATGTGAAGTAGTCCAATTGATAGATCTTATGTGGCAAAAATTATTTCACATGAAGAAGGGATAAAACTAATGGTGATGTGTCTTAGGAACAAAAGATTAAAGAAGAGAAGAATATGAAAACAATAGAAGAGAAGAAAGAAGGAATTGCATTGAAAAGAATGGATTTGATAACAAATACAGATGATACAGTAGGCCTTATAATAATTGTATTCTAATAATTAGATTTCTGTTATAATTAATCCTAATTAACCACGGTTAACTAATTAACTAATGATTAATTATTAACAATGTGAAGTATATCTAGAAATGGGATGATTGCACCAATTTGAAAACTATTGTTCCTGAATGTTAGCAAGAACAAAATTTACATACAGTAGCGGTTTTGAGGTCGGAATTTGTTAAGTGGAGAGATATAAAATCTTTCTTAGAATTTGCTGATTCGTTAAGAATATATCCTACTAAAAGTTTGAAGGACAGAAAGCGAACATGAACGCATTTCGTGAGGCTCCATTTGCAGCACTTTGAAACAATACACATGTGTTCATGTTGATAGTGATTCCATGAATCAAACGGAAAAAAAAAAAAAAAAAAAATCAAAATTAGACAAAAACAGAAGCCAAAACATTAGTTGGGAGATTGACAATACAATTCTAGAGCAAGACATGATTCATAGTACTCTGTAGAAGTTTAGTTTATTCAATCCAAAACATATTCAACAAGACTTAGGGAACTAAAACCTTAAGAAATGGGGAATTACATCGTCAATGAAAAAATAGTAGGTCTTGTCTGAACATAGTAAAACCAAAGTCTTCTCAAGTATGGATTTATGCACCGAATTACAACTAATGCCAACAACACCATTAAATTGAAACAATAGGGTTTCTCCCTTAGGTTTTCCATTGATTAGAATAGCATATATACATAGATACATGGGCCGTGTATGATGGGCTGTACATGGGCTGATTATTATTTGCATAAATATATACATATACTCTATCACCCCCCCCCCCCCCCCTCTCTGCACGGTCAACTTGTCACGTAGAATAAGAAAACGTTGCTTTGGGAGACCTTTAGTGAGGATGTCTGCTGGTTGGTGAAGAGTGGGTATGTGCTGGACCCGAATCATTTTTTGACTCACCTTGTCTCGAACAAAATGGAAATCGAGTTCAAGGTGTTTGCTGTCGTTGTGAAAAATCAGGTTAGCAGTGAGGTAGGTGGCACCCAAGTTGTCGGACCATATGGTAGGAGGTGCTTTGGTGGAGTATCCAAGTTCGCGGAGTAACATTGTAAGCCATAGCACTTCAGATGCAACTGTAGCCAAGGCTCAGTATTCTGCTTCTGTGGAGGATCTCGAGACAGTCCGTTGTTTCTTGGAAGTCTAAGAGATGAGATTCGGCCCAAGAAAGACAGCAAACCCAGTTGTGGATTTTCTGTCATCCAAACATCCGCTGCACTCTAAGTCACAGAAACCATTAATGTTCAAGGAAGAAGATTTTCGAAGTAAGAGACCATGGCTGGTCGTGTCTCGTAAATACCGTAAAATCCTCTTGACGGCTTTCCAGTTTTCAGTTGTGGGTGAGTGCATGTATTGGGACACTTTATTCACTGAGAAAGAAACATTTGGTCTGGTAATTGTGACATATTGTAAGCCACCCACTATACTCTTGTACAACTGAGGATCCTTAAAGGGATGGCCACTTTGAAAAGAGAGGCGAGTGCTGCTGCAGAATGGTGTGGAGATTCCCTTGGATTCATGCATTTTGGCTCGTAGAAGAAGATCAGAAATATATTTCTACTGATGGAGGAGTAAGCCGTCGGTTTGCCATGTTGCTTCAAGGCCGAGGAAGTATTTCAGCTTCCCAAGGTTGCGGATTGCAAACTTCTGCTATAGAAAATTAATAACTTTGTCCACCATGCCCATGTCATTACCCGTGACTAGAATGTCATCTACATAAAGCAAGCAAAAATTTGAATTGATGCTGATTTGTAACAGTACAGAGAAGTGTATGCCTTGGAGCAATAGAACCCAAACTGAATTAGCACATCAGTTAAGCATTTGTGCCACATGCGTGGTGCTTGTTTCAGACCATAAAGTGAGCGCTTGAGAAGATAAACATGATCCGGTTTGTGCTTATCAACAAATCTCGGTGGTTGTTGCATAAAAACCCTTTCTTCCAGTGTTCCATGTAAAAATGCATTAGATACATCAAGGTGATTAACCACCCAACCAAATGAGACAGCCAAACAGAGAACAAGACGGATTGTGGTTGGTTTGATTACCGGGCTGTATGTTTGTGCATAGTCCAATCCCGGACGTTGGTGGAACCATTTAGCCACGAGACGAGCCTTATGTCTTTCAACGGAGCCGTTCGGATTCAGTTTGGTTTTAAACACCCATTTGCACCCTACTAAGTTCTGTGCTTGATGAGATGGAACCAATTCCTATGTCTGATTTTTCATTAGAGCTTCATACTCTGTCAACATCGCCTTACGCCATTCTAGAAATTTCATTGCTTGGGTATAAGAGGTGGGCTCAGCTGGAACAGCACTGATGGTATTTAAATTCATAGGTTGACGGGGTTTGAGGGTCGCGGTTTGAGAACGGGTAACCATGGTGCGTGTTTTTTATGGTGGAGGAGGGGAGATAGCACGCTATCCAAGGTCGACAACTAGGGGAATAAGAGCGGGCTGGGTGAATTTTCGGACGTTGATGGGCTGGAACGGGGGCTGATTGGCGAGTGTTGGCTTGTTGGCATGTGGTGGGCTAGCGGGAGGGGCTGGTTCGTTGAGGGAGGCGAGGTGGGTGAGGCCGGTGGAGTTGAAGGTGACATCGGGTGAGTAGGTGAGCTGAGGGGTGACGGGTTTGTGTTTGGGGAAGGCGGGTGGGGGGCAAGTGTTTCGGTTCTTGTTGGAGGTGGGTAGGATGCTGGAAAAGTAATGTACAGTGGTAGTTCTTGATCATGTCGAGTGGAGGAAGGGGGAGCACCATCACTTAATTGCTGAAACAGAAACACCTATTCATCGAAAAGTACATAGCGTGAGATATAAAGCTTTTGAAGAGAAAGATCAAGACACTGATAGCCCTTATGAATTTTACTGTATCCAAGAAAGACACAACGATGTGAACGTGGTGCAAGTTTGTGAGGTGATGAGTATCGTAACCAAGGATAGCAAAGACACCCAAAGACACGCAAAAAATTGTAATTGGGACGAGACTTAAATAGAAGTTCAAATGGCGTACAATAATTCAAAGTAGGAACAGGCATTCTATTAATGAGCTAGACTGTTGTTTCAAATGCAAAGGTCCAATATTTAATGGGAATCGATGAGTGAGTGAGTAATGAAAGTCCGGTTTCAACAATATGACGATGTTTTCTTTCCGCATAACCGTTTTGTTGGGGTGTGTACGGACAAGAAACACGGTGTGTAATGCCATGGGTGCTCAAATAAGGAACTAATGCCTAGAATTCCCCTCCCCAGTCAGATTGAAAACTCTTAATAGATTTCCCAAAGTGTTTTTCAACCATAGTGCGAAATTGTATAAAAGCATGCATGACATCAGATTTGAATTGAAGTGGATAAATCCAAGAGTACTTGCTGTAATGATCAAAAAATAAGACATAATAATTATAATTATCAAATGATTTCACTCAAGCAGGACCCCATAAATCAGAACAAACAAGTTCTAAAGGTTCAGAAACAACAGAGGTGGAAACAGGAAAAGGTAAACGGTGAATCTTACTAACAGAACAAGCATGACATAAGAGTTCATGATTTTTATTTGAAATAGAAATATTATTTAAATCTAAAACTTTCTTCACTGCTGGAAGTGCAGCATGACCAAGACATGCATGCCACTGGGAAACGGATGCCATGTTTGCAAGAACAGGATCTGGCGGACTTTTCGGAAGGCTGAGGGATTAGAGACCATTTTTATTTGGCCCCGTATGAAGTACCTGCTTGGTCACCAAATCCTTAAGCACAAAGGAGTCAGCAAAAATTCAATAGACACGGGGTTAGATTTGGTTAAAGCTGAAACGGATAATAAATTATTTGAGGCAGCAGGTACATGAAGAACATTATCAAATTTAACCAAATTACCATTAACAGAAAAAGAAGAAGAACCAATATGAGAGATTGGAATTTTGGAACCATTACCTATTGTAACTTCTTCTGGGCCATCGTATTCACTGTGAATGTTCAGGTTTTCCATGTCAGCCGTTAAGTGATGTGTAGCTCCGGAATCAATGATCCAATCTTGGGTTGAGTGTGTGTTTGTGGCTGTAAAATAGAATGCAGGGGCTGTTTGGGTGTGATGAGTTCGGTTTCCCCTAGGTTGCCTTGGTGAGGTACAATTACGTGCTAAATGATTAAGTCCTTTGCAATTGTGACAATAAAAATTGGTGACATCTAATGGTGCCATGGTTGTGTTGGGTTGCAGAAAATTTCCAGCAGTAAAATTTCCAGAATTGGGCATAAATTGATGTTGTCTAGAGGTATTATTTTGATGAGAATTGTTACCAAGAATTGCAGAAAATTAGGGGTTAAATCCCCTTCCCATGGGATGCCGTGGCTGGGTGTGGTGCTGCTGCTGTTGGCCGTGAGTCTGCCTCTGTCCACCACAGCCTGGAGCTGCTGAACCGCGGGCACCATAGAGTGCAGTAGGCGCACGATCAGCATGTATTTCACGTCTGAGGTTCCTTTCTTCAGAGAGTAAGAGACCATAGAGGTCCTCAAAGCTGGTTGGCTCAACTTTAATTTCTAGGGAGCGAGTGAAGGGGCGATATGCTGATAATAAGCCATCAACTACAGCATCGTCAAGGTCAGTCTCAGAGATTGCCGATTACAACGCTGCTAAGTGATCAGAAATTTTCTTTGCTCGATTGATATAGGAGGAAATCGGTTCAGCCTCCTCTTGCTTCAGATTGCGTAATTGCAATCTATAATCTCGAATCTGTGAACAAGAACCAGTAGCATATGCTGCAGTTAAGCGATTCCAAGCCTCTTGCGCAGTCTCAGCGCCAACAATCTGTGTCACAAATACGGATGAAAGGGAATTGATTATCCAGCTCATCACTTGAGCATCTTTTTCTTCCCATCTATCAAAATCCGGGTTGGGATCAGTCGTTCCTAGTAAAAATTTCGGTGGTGGGACTACTCTTCCATCAATATGTCCCATGAGTCTCGATCCCTTCAACAACGGTACAAGCTGTGTTTTCCATAGGAGATAGTTCGTCGTATCAAGCTTGATTCGGAAGGTTGATGTGGAGGGGATGACTACGGCTGGAAGGGAACCAGTGGCAGCAGGAGTGGTGGTCGGAGTTGTCATTATTTCCGCGAGAAAGGTTCTAAAATTTCGGTGTGGTGGTGGTGTTAGCCGTCAAGCTCTGATACCATGAAACAATAGGGTTTCTCCCTTAGGTTTTCCATTGATTAGAATAGCATATATACATAGATACATAGGCCGTGTATCATGGGCTGTACATGGGCTGATTATTATTTACATAAATATATACATATACTCTATCATAAATAAGCTACACCAAAGCTCACATAGAACACCTCCATATCAATGACACTGTTACTACTTTCTTGATTGCAAGGTGAAGTTGTCACATTTGATGGAGGCGATTCTTCTGCGATACAACTTTTCGACAATGGCCAACCACAAACAAATGGATTCCCTCTATAACTGTTTTCATCAAATGTTGCAAATTGTTTCTCCTTGTCTGGTGTCTGACTTGATAGATTATTGTATGACACATTAAAAAATGCTAGAAAATTCAACTCGGTAAGACTTTGGGGAATTGTCCCTTGCAAGTTATTGTGTGACAGGTCTATACTCTCAACTTCTTTCAAATTGGAAAATGTTGGAGGAATTCTTCCTGTCAAACTATTGTGGGACAAGTTCATTGTTTTGATATTTCTAAGATCTCCAATTCTAGAAGGAATATGGCCAGTCAAATTGTTACATGATATAGCAATTCCACATATTTATGTTTGACCCTTCATTGTAATCTCTACTACTCCACCAATACCTCCGTGCCCACTCCAATGCCTGGTAAAATTTAGACAAGGGAGCATCTGACTAATAACACTATTGTGAGAAAGATCAAGGAAACTTAATTGCTTCAACTTGCAAAGTTCAATTGGAATTTCACCTTGCAAATTATTATATCCCAACACTAGATAACTCAATTGAGATAATTTCCTAATCCCCAATGGAATGCTTCCAGAAAAATTATTATGGCTAAGGTCTAACACTATTAGTTCAAAGCAAGAATAAAATGCATCCTTCAATGATCCTTGTAGCCTATTTTTGGATAGATTGACTATGAAGAGTGAAAGGCTAAAGTTGGAAGGTAGACTTCCAGAAACATTATTATTTGATAGATCCAAAATTGCAAGTTGAGACATATTTCCAATGCATTTTGGTATTCTTCCAGATAAGTTGTTTTGACTTATATCCAAGAAATATAAGTCAGTGTTGTTACACAGGCTATCCAGAATCCTACCCTTCAATTCATTTCTAGACGTATCTAATCCTCGCAATCTTGGAAAGTATGCTCCAATTTGTGATGGAATATATCCATTGAAAAAATTATCGGATATATCCAATGTTATCAAAATCACATGAGGATTATTTGCTAGTTGAGGATTTCTTGAAAGAGAACTGTTGTTTAAGTAAAGATATTCAAGTCTTGTGTTGTTCTCTAACAACCAATATGGAAACATGCTCCTCATTTAGTGCCCTACTGTCTGAACAACTCCTGCCAAAAAGAGCTCATAAAGATGGGATCTCGATCACTTACAATGGGTTGTGGAAACCCATGCAATCGCACCACTTCCTCCACAAACAAATAAGCCACAGTCTTGGTCCTATAAGGGTGTTTAAGAAATGCGAAGTGAGCATACTTACTCAATCGGTCCACCACAACCAATATAGCATTGAACCCCTTAGATCTTGGCAGCCCTGTGATGAAATCCATGGATACTTCATTCCAAATAATCTCTGGAATATGCAGTGGTTGTAGGAGCCTTGCCGGAGTCAATGTAGATGCCTTGTAGCGTTGACAAATATCGCAACTCCTTACAAATTGTTGGACGGTTTTGCTCGATAAAAACTCGAGTGACTCCTTGATGAGGTGACATGATATTCCTATAGCAAAAAAGGTATGAGAAGAGAGGTTGAGGAAATCACTAATCTGTTCTTGTGAAGAAGGATTCCATCTCTCAATTGAAATCCTAGTCTTGACCCTGGATCCCGCTGTAAATCTGCCTTGATCTTAGTCAACTGAGAATCTTCCTCGACCTCTTTAATCTGATGAGGCCCTTCTTCCTAACGCGGGGAAGATTTCAGCAATGTCAATTCCCCTTCTTCTCCTCGTTGTGAAAGAGCATCAACTGCTGAATTAAGCTTTCCTAGGTTATAAAAAATTTCATATTGATACCCCAATAATTTAGCCACCCAATTCTACTGGTCACACGTTGTAATTTGTTGTTCTAAGAGGTTTTTTAAACACTTTTGGTCAGTGAAAACCCTGAACTTTCTTCCCATCAAATATGTTCTCCAGTGACGAATTGCAAGTGCCAAACCGATAATTTCCTTGTCATAGGCTGACCTGGTAAGATTTCTGTCTGCCAAGGCCTTATTAAAGAAAGCCACTAGCCTCGAATTCTGCATAAGGACAGCACCAATCCTCCTCCCTGAGGCATCACATTCAATGTCAAATGTCTCCACAAAATTAGGAAACGCCAAGACCGGAGCTGAAGTAAGCACTACCTTGAGTTGTTCAAAAGCACCCTGTGTATCTGCATCCCAGCAAAATCCTCCCTTTTAAGTCAATTCAGTTAAGGGTTTAGCAATCTTGACATAGTTGGTAATGAACTTGCAGTTGGCGATGAACTTGCAGTTGGCGATGAACTTGCAGTAGTATCCCGTAAGACCAAGAAATCCTCTCACTGCTTTTGCTGATTTTGGGGCAGGCCAAGTCATGACTACTTCCACTTTAGCGGGATCCATTGATACGCCATCTCCCTTAAGTACATGCCCCAAGTACTCTACAGATTTGCATCCGAATTGGCATTAAGATATTAGCTACAAATTGATGATGAGATAATACTCCCAATACAACTTCCACATGCTTCAAGTGCTCCCCTCAAGTTTGACTAAAAATTAATGTCATCAAAGAAAAGAAGGACATATTTTCACAAGAATGGCTGAAACAACTCATTCATCATGGCCTGAAAAGTAGCGGGTGTATTAGTCAACCTAAACGGCATCACCAGATATTCTTAGTGCTCTTTGTGAGTTTGAAAGGCTGTTTTCTCCACATCTCCCTCTTGCATAAGGATTTGATGGTACCCGGACTTCAAATCCACCTTGGAAAAATATTGAGCACCATGTGACTCCTCCAATAACTTATCTACTACTGGAATAGGATACTTGTCCGGGATTGTCACTTTGTTCAAAGCCTGATAGTCCACACACATTCTCCATGTGTTAGCTTTCTTCTTTATGAGCAAAACTAGACTTGAATACCCACTATTACTATTCCGAACAATCCCTTGTTTCAGCATCTCCTAAACCTATTGCTAAATTTCATCCTTGCGATTATAAGGATAGTGATAGGGCCTCACGCACATAGGTCCACTTCCTAGAATCAAATTAATGGCATGTGTAATCTGCCTTGTTGGAGGCAGTCCCTTGGGATCTTAAAACACCTGTGAGAATTGACTGAGTAACTGATTAAGTTGCTATTGCTGCTTAATCCCTAATTCTTCCTTATTCGTATTATTGCACTTAAGAGGAACTGACCCTTCGTCTCTATTTCCCAGCCATGCTTGTAAGGAAAACCCGTTTGACTTATCACTGATCCCTACTAACTCTACCATGTTACCACCCTGCCTAAATTTCATCTTCCTTTGCCTCCAATCATGCCACACCTCACCCAATTTTTGTAACCATTCCATTCCCAGAATCATATCTAGGTTCCCAATGTCAAACATTAAAGCCCTTACCTCACACTGAAATTCCCCCATTGCAAATCTAATCATCGGGCACTGTTCCTTAATTCGGACCCGATATCCACCCCCTAAGCGAATCACCACTTCTCTTCCCAGTTCACCCTTTAATCCTAGTGAATTCACCACCCTTTTTGAAATAAAGTTGTGTGTTGCCCCACTATCAATAAGGATAGAGATTGGGATCCCCTGTGCTTCACCTTGGTACTTCACTGTCTTTAATTCATCCCCTTGCTGCTACTCGCCCATTCCATTTGAGAACTCGATATTCCCTGCTACGTCACTACCTTCAGCCATATGTCCTTCCAATTCTGCCTCCGCGATAACAATCTCACCCTCTTCACTAACTTCCTCATCATCGGCCAATAGTAACAGTCGCAACTTTCCCTTAGGACAACGGTGCTACGAAGAGTAGGCTTGGTTGCACCAGAAGAGACCTTTTCTTCGCCGTTCTTCCCACTCCTTTTAGGTGATATGGTGTGTTACTTTATCGAGTAGACCTATTTGACGTGAAACAAAAGAGTAGCTGCTTCCTTTTGGTAGTTCTCCTCTAGGGCTTGTAATACTACTTGTTTATGATGCACTTCCAGCCCATTTAGTAGCTGCACTAGTTTCGGCCCATTTGCTATTACTAGAGCCTATTGCACTGCCAACCCTAATAGCCCCTCTCAACACGCCTTGGCTCACGTGGCTTCCAGCTCTCTGCATCGCCCCTCTTCCCACTCGGCTTCCGCTGCCAAATCCCATCTCTTTGTTAATCAAAGCCTCTACCGTCTGAGCAAGCTTCATCACTTCCAAACGTGTTTTCAGGCTATGCATCTTAATCTTTTCATAAATTTCATCCTTTAACCCACTCATGAAATATCCCACATACTCCATCTCCTGTTGTCTCGGAATCAATGATGCTAATAGCTCAAAGTCTTCTATGAAGTCAGACGCAGTGCCTATCTGTCTTATGGAAGCTAGTTTTTCATAAGGATTCAGAATTTCAAGGTTGCTGAAATGTTGCATCAGTTCATCTTTGAAAATTTCCCATGTTATTTGCGGTGTTGACTCTTGTAACACCGTAAACCAGTTGATAGCCCACCCCTCCATACAGATTTCTACGTTGGGTAAACACAACTCCTTAGGAGTTTGGTTAGTACGGAAATAGGTCTCTTCTCTCGTGATCCACCCTCTTTGGTCCAGTCCTTCAAACCATGGTAGTTTAACCCTTCTTCCGGCCATTTGCCCGTTAGCAGAACCAGAACCTTGGTTATTAGTGGTATTGTCCATGGCAGCACTACCTCCACCCAGTGTAACGCTGCCCCTGCCTGCCTCAGGTCTTCTTCCACCGGCACCGGAGGTATGTTCTCTCATTTCAAGCTGTCTTCTTGAATGTGGTGTCATATTTTATCCCATTTGAGCGTGGATGCCGGAGTTATGGTCCCCTTTCTCACTCCTTACTTACGAAACAGATTCATCCACTCCCATCGGTTGTTTGTCTTGCCTTTTCATATGGAGCCTAATTTCCTCCACAGATTGTTGTAACAACATGAAGGATTGGTTCATAAGGTGAAACTCTTTTTTCATGCTTGAAAAGTCCTTGTGCAACCCACCAATATCCTTCCAGACAGTGGATATTTTTTTGTCCAACCCTGTAATTTTTTTTGCACTTTCCTCAAACCTCCCTTGCACTTTTGGATCCATGTCGCCGGCGTTTGACATCTGGTAGGTCGGACCAATTTGATAAAGAACAGTTCAACTCAAAATAATGAATAAGAATTGCAGAAGATTAGAATAAGAATGAGACTTAGGAAATAATACTGCTAGTATCGGCAACTGTAGAACAAGGTGTTTACACTAAAAGGGTAATACCCTCCCCAGGGCACATCCCCTCACACTCACAGCAAACAGCTGAAGGAATCAAAACAAAAAGATATGTTTGCCCATCCTAGCCACTCCTAAACTCATTTAATACCCCTGCACACAAAGGACAAAATAAGACCCCAAAATTACTCGACAAAGTACACATACAGCAATCAGTTGCCTTCCTTCCCTTTTTCTCTCCTCTCATACACGTTCCATATTTTAGGGCCATAAGACATATGGGCTATAATGGGCTTTTGCTTAACGGTTTCTCTGTTAATATGTCTCTTTTTGTTAACACAATAAATCACAATGACCCATATAAATATGGTGTGAAATTAGGTACTAATTACTTTGAAATATTTGGTCTGGTTGATTACTTTGTATTATATGTTGCCCAATTTACCTTATTCCTTTTAATTTTCAAATAATAGTACACAGTACTTCAGCTTGTTATTTTTACCCCAAGTTAAATATTTTGGGAAAATTTCAAAGAAAAAAGAAACTTCAAGAGCTGGTATTGTTGGTTTTGAGCTTTTACACTTCAAGGAGTGTGAAATTTTTTGTGACAAAATGGTACTTGTAGTTTCGATGTTAGCAAAATGAGGAGTTTTGGTAACATTTGATAGAACATAGGACATTTTTGTTAGATCACTTTTTTTTTCTCTTATTATTATTATTATTATTATTATTATTATTGTTATTATTATTATTATTATTATGTCTTTTTTTGTGATGGTCTTTGTTAGTCGGGTGAGAATGGTCGCAACGAGTTATGGTAGTATTTCTGATCAAAGATGGCGGCAATAAGGTTCAAATGAGTTTGGTAATATGGTCCAGGGAAGAGGAGATTCGGTTCCGCGGAGAGAAAGCCAAAAAAACAAAAAAAAAAAGGAGAGAGAGAAAAAAGAAAAAAATATTAATTGAACAAAAAACTTCATCAGCAGTGTGATGAGTTTTAAAAATGTTACAAAAAGTTTCATTTTTATAATAGAAATTTTCAGTCCCTAATATTTAAAACTCATATATAGTTTTTTTTTTAGAACTTTTTCCCTAATATTTTTATTAAGTTATTATGGATATGCTGAATTTTTCTAGCTAATCTGCAAAGCTTCAATCGACAAACTAAATCATTGAGTCAACACACCACATAATCAAATACAAAAAGTTTTTATGAAATATCTCTATTTTCTATCAACTGACCCATTATGTACGAGTATGATACATACATTTTGAAACAAATTTTGATAGGTAAATAAGTGAAATTGCCTACATATATTTGTTTGCCATATAAAAAGAATATATATTATTTTATGTATTTCGTTCTTTTCTATCAATGTATTTAATTTGGGCCAAAAATCATCAATAGTATATGAATTTTGTCTTTAGTACATAAATTTCAAAACGTGACATAAAAGTACACCAACTTAACACTTTACTAACATAATGATCAAAATAACCGTTGACCATGAAAAAAACCTTTGACCTCCTGTGAAACTGTTAAAAGTAGATGATGTCACCCATTTCAATCTTTTCTCTTCCACTTTTACCCTAATCTTCAACCTCTCTCCTCTTTCTCTCACTTCTTTCTCTCATACATAAATGTCCATTTGAATAACCTGAAAATAAAAACCCAACTGTGTTTTTCTCCTTATCCTCACTTTCTCCGGTGTTGCCTAGCCTGGCTGAGATATTGTCGGTGACGTTCTCCGGTTGCCGGTCGGAGGCGTCTAGGTTCATCCGCCCTAGTGTTGCTATAGACAATGACTTTGCCATGGGAACCAGATGGGCGGTTTTGATTGTCGTATCTAACCAATACGGGCATCAGGTTTATAGTCCCTCTGGTATTAATTTTAGCTTCTTCTTCATTTTAAATTTGTCCCTCTGATCAAATTTGTGTTTTTTTTTTTTCCAGAGGTTTGTCTTTGGGGGTTCCATTATCATCTTAAAGGGATTTTGTTTTTCAGAGCTTCCCCTGTTGACTGATGGCTTCAGTTGCTAATTTTCATCCAAATCAATACTTACAAAGAGAGAGATGATGATTCAAAAATAAATTGTTGGTACTGGGTTTAGAGCCCCCACAATGCAACAGGCTATAAATGCCCTGCAACGAAGAATAAAAAATATAAACTTTTAAATTGGAAAAAAGAAAACCCAAATTTATGGTCAAATCAATCTCACCTTTCCTATCCATTATTTCATATACTTCCTCCACCAAATCTCCTTTTCTAGGCATTTTCCCATTGGGTAATGGAAAGGACCACATCTATGTATTATTTTATATCCTGCGTTTCCACACTGCCAACTCAAGGCTTTTGGAGCTTCCCCTGCTGACTAATGGGTAAAAGTGGAAGAGAAAAGAATGAAATAGGTGATATCATCAAATTTTACCGATTCCACAGGAGGTCATAGGTATTTTTCATAGTCAACGATAATTTTGATCATTATATTAGTAAAGTGCTAAGTTGATGTACTTTTATATCAAGTTTTGAAATTCATGTATTGTTATGTTAGTAAAAGAAAAATTCATGTATTATTAATGATTTTTAGTCATTTAATTTGATTTGTATCCACATACAATTTATAATTTCCGAGAGGAGCCATTAACTCAATCGAATTGACAAGTCAATTCTTAATACAGCTAGATTGGGAAAAAAATTTCTTTCTGAAAAAGATTTCATTGATAAAAATCATGCACTGAGGCCTCATATACATCAAAACAAAGTGGATGAGTTCAATAATATCCCAACTATCAAATTCCCATATTTGTTACTATCCCCATTTTTCAAAGACAGAATTGGTGGAAAATTTTGCATAAACAAAAGTGATGATATAATTAATTAGTATTTTTCAGTTATGAGAGCCCTGCAAGAGATAACGAATTGTTACTATTAAAGTAATTACCACTAAGGTCAAGACACTCCAGCTTGTTCAATTTGACTATACATATAGAAACTATCATTAATTTGTCTTGCTTCCAATATTATATTAATGTAAAATAATAATTTTTTTTATTTTTTTTCAGAAAATACCCTCTTTTATTTATTTTGATTAAAATTATAAATTCGTCTTTAAAAATTACAATTTGTTTTATATGGTTAAAGATTTTAGTGTATTTTAAAAATAATTTATTAAATTAGCTATTTATTAAGTAAATTGAATATATATAATTAATGCACTGAAAACTGAATTTGTAAGATTTATACATTGCATTGTTTCAAAGCCTTCAATTTCATTCCACCACAAGTCCATCTCTTTAATCCTTTGCGTGGTTTGAGAGTTAATAAAGTATAGTAAGATATGGTAAATGAGGTGTTGTATAGTAATGGTCTATGAAATATCATATTATGTATGTAAAAAACTTTACTTAAGAGAAATGCTACCTAAGGGGTGTTTGATATACCTCGAATTGGGTAATCAGACATACTTACCAAAAAAGAAATATTGTATTTAAAATCATGGTAAGGAAAACTCAAGGTTTAACCCCACACTGCAATTTATCTTCTTTTTTTTTTCTTATTAAAGTGTTGCAACGCTACCGTTTTCATTAAATAGGAAAACTTAAAAGGCCAATCTAATTATTAAAGTCTGAACTAATCCTATCTATTTTACAATTTTAATTATGTAGGAAATCAAAGAGAAAAAGATAAAAAAAAAACTTGTAGAATGCTGATTTGGCATAGCTTGACCAAAATATTTTAATTTTTATGGGATCCCAACATTATTAAAATTACACTTATAACCATATATATTTTCCACCTTTCTTTGTTCTGTCCTCTGTCTTCAAGTATTCCCTTCCTTTACCATCATGTGTCCTTCCATGGAAATCCGAAACCTTTTGAAATTACAAATTGAAAAGTTGCTCTTTATTAGATACAAATTGTTAGCCTCGTTATTGCAGCCGTGTACAAACAACAGTATAAGCAATAGTATAATAAGCAGGAGATTACAATTGAAGTAAAGAACAATGAAATTGAAAATACTATCCAACCTTTGATAAGAACAAAGATTTATTGCGGAGGCCTGAAACCAGTGTCCTTAAGACGTTTATTCGGCCGAGGCAGAATACGTCTCCCAGGATACAACCGCAATCGAAATCGAACTCTAACCGTGTAGCAAACCACCACCAGAACCTAAAGGTCTAAGAATAGAATTTTGTTTCTGTGTTGAAGAAGAAGAATTTCGTCCAAAAAAAAAAACATGTTCAAACCAGAAACTAAAAACATTTTTAAGGCTACAAGGAATTACAAAAATAATAGCACATAATTGATCATTAAAGGTGTTTAATCCATATTAATTTTGCTGTTACAAAATTAATAGAGATGTTACAAGCTGTTAGGAATTTGAATGGATCTTTAAGGGAGAAAAAATTATCGGGCCGAATTAAAAATGGGCCGTGCGCGGGCTGGCCGATTTCGGAGCAGCATTCGCGTCGCCCACGTCGTGCGGGTGCGCATTGGGCCTTTGGAACCCAAGCCCGGAACGTTGGATTTGCACCCCCCCTGCGCGCCCGAGAGAGAGCCTCTGTGCTTATAATTCTTACAAGCCCATAAAGTGCCAAAGCTTATAAACACAACTCTCCCTTCCTTCATAACCCATGTGGGATATGGGATTTTTCATCCAATTTCTCCATTCCTTCACCATTCCATTGAGCTCACTTTGAACTTCAATTTCTCATTCACCTCTAATCCGTTTTGAGCGTATAATATATCGTTGGAAAGCTCGTGTTACGTAGAATACATTGACATATTCCATGTTATTCAAAACGTAACATTTCCGTTAAATATTTACACTCAAAGTTGACAAAAAATCAATTGTCCAATGCTATATTTCCAACAATCCCCCACATGAATGAAAATTGAAAATATATAAAGGACATTTTCAAAAATTCGAAGTGGTGATAGTTTCTACAGTCAATATCTGCATAGGATAGGTAGACTACAACCTTTGAACCTTCCCTTGTGAAAGTATATTTACTTTACTGGCTGACTAGTAGACGTGATGTCTTTGAACTATTCTGCCGTTTGTGTAAACGATGATATACCTCACACAAATATCAACTTAACACGGTTTTTGGTTCTCATGGTTATGTCCGTTATGGTCATGGACATCTCCTGGTTCTGCAAGAGTTTAGGACAACTAAGCCCCATTTAGTTTCCTTTGAAGCGACCCCACTTCACTCTCACATAGGTGATTTCTTTTGCTCAACTTGATGCACAAAGAATCATTAAAAACTCATATAGCTTAACCTTATCCACTTAGTCACTGTTTACATCATAGGAATGGTCGAGGGTTACCCCCACAGTGACCACACAAGGTCTATGCAATTAGGTTGTCCCATTGAACCTAGATCTTAGGATCTCCAGTCAACAAGGTTGGGTTTTCCTTCACATAGCACCTTATACATTCATGAGCTTTAGTCCCATTCCTCTCGATGTCTTATCAACTTGATCTCGATTTAATCCTTTGGTTAGCGGATCCGCAATGTTATCCTTTGATACTACAAAATCAATAGAGATAACTCTTGTTGAGATCAGTTGTCGAACGGTGTTATGTCTACGACGCATATGTCTTGACTTACCGTTATACATGACATTTTGTGCCCGTTTAATCGCTGCTTGATTATCACAATGAATACAAATTGTGGGCACAGGTTTAGGCCATTCTGGAATATCTTCTAAGAAGTTTCGCAGCCATTCGGCTTCTTCTCCAGTTTTATCCAAGGCCACGAACTCAGCTTCCATAGTGGATCTTGTTATAATCGTTTGTCTTGAAGATTTCCAAGACACTGCTCCACCTCCTAGAGTGAACACGTATCCACTTGTACCCTTAGAATTCTTAATGTCAGCTATCCAGCTAGCATCAGAATACCCTTCCAGAACAGCTGGTTCTCTCATATAGTGCAGTCCATAATTCCGAGTATATCGTAAGTATCTTAGTAGTCTCACAATAGCCTTCCAATGGCTTTCCCCTGGATTACTCGTGAATCTGCTTAAGTTGCTTACAGTGAAAGCAATATCAGGTCTCGTACAACTCGAGAGATACATTAGACTGCCTATAATCCTAGCATATTCCACTTGGTCTATGCTTTCACCTTTATTTTTAGACAAATACTGACTTATATCAATAGGTGTTCTGGCTATACCAGAATCATTTTTACTGAATTTATTCAGTATTTTGTCCACGTAGTGTGACTGCGTTAATATGAGACCATTAGGTGATCTTTTTACTTGAATGCCCAATATAACATCCGCAAGTCCCATGTCTTTCATGTCAAATTTAGAATTTAACATATTCTTAGTGCTTTTGACCATATTCTCATTGCTTCCTACAATGAGTATGTCATCAACATACAAACATAAGATAACATATCCTTCATTTGTAGTTTTGACATAAATACATTTGTCACACTCGTTAATTCGATAGCCACTAGCCGTCATGGCATCATCGAACTTCTTATGCCACTGTTTTGGTGCTTGTTTTAATCCATATAAGGACTTTACCAACTTACACACCTTCTTTTCCTGATCTGGAGCTACATAACCTTCAGGTTGTTCCATGTAGATCTCTTCTTCTAGATCTCCATTCAGGAATGCTGTCTTAACATCCATTTGATGTACCTCTAGATTTCTCAATGCGGCAATTGCAAGTACCATCCTAATGGATGTTATTCTCGACACAGGAGAATAAGTATCAAAGTAATCAAGACCTTCCTTTTGTCTATAACCTTTTATGACCAACCGGGCCTTGTACTTATCTATTGTTCCATCTGCCTTCAGTTTCCGTTTAAAAATCCATTTAGAAGTTAGTGGTTTAGTTCCGGGAGGAAGATCCACTAATTCCCATGTATGGTTTTGAAGAATGGAATCAATCTCACTCCTTATGGCTTCTTTCCATAAAGGACTTTCAGTAGAACTTACAGCTTCATTGTAAGTCTGTGGTTCAGCCTCTAGCATATAGGTTAGAAAATCAGGACCAAAAGATTTTTCTATCCTTGCTCTTTTACTTCTTCTAGGCTCTATCTCTTCGTCCGCCACATTCTCATATTGAGAATCTTGAACGTTTATGTCAGATTTAACATCATCATTTTGATCTTCTTCACTGTCTATTTCAACAGTTTCACGAGATCGTTTAGATCCTGACCCTTCATTTTCCTCTTTAAATGGAAACACATTTTCAAAAAATGATGCATCTTTTGATTCTAGAATTGTGTTCTTGTGTATTTCTGGATTTTTAGATTCATACACAAGAAATCGATATGCATTACTGTTCTTGGCATATCCAATGAAGATGCAATCCACAGTTTTAGGTCCTATCTTCATTCTCTTAGGTAATGGAACCATTACCTTTGCAAGGCACCCCCACACTTTCAAATAATTATAGGAAGGTTTTCTACCTTTCCATAATTCATAAGGGGTTTTGTCCATTTTCTTACGTGGTACCTTATTTAAAAGGTAATTCGCCGACAAAATAGCTTCCCCCCACATGTTCTGTGGTAACCCTGAACTAGAGAGCATCGCATTCATCATTTCTTTAAATGTACGATTTTTGCGCTCAGCTACACCATTAGATTGAGGAGAGTACGGTGGTGTCACTTCGTGAATAATACCATGTTGGGAGCAAAACTCACCAAATGGTGCAACATATTCTCCACCACGATCACTTCTTACCACCTTAATCTTTTTATTAAGTTGGTTTTCTACTTCTTGCTTATAGAGAACAAATTTCTCTAAAGCTTCATCTTTACTTTTAAGTAAATACACATAACAATATTTTGTGCTATCATCGATGAAGGTAATAAAATATTTATTCCCTCCTCTAGATTGAACGTATTTCAAGTCACAAATATCTGTGTGTATTAGATCAAGAGGTTCCGTATTTCTTTCAACAGTATGAAATGAAGATCTTGTCAATTTTGTCTCAATGCATATTTCACATTTATGTGATTTATCAATTTGAAAATTGGGTATGTGATTCAAGTTAATTAAACGTCGTAACGTATCATAATTAACATGACCGAGTCTGGCATGCCATAAACTAGAAGACTCAACAATATAAGCAGAAGAGGCATTTTTATTCATATCAATTGAATTTTTCTTACAAGCAATGGCATTGAATTTCCACAAGCCATTCAATTCATAGCCCTTCCCCACATACATACCACCCTTAGACAAAATAAATTTCTGTGATTCAAAAACCATCTTAAAGCCGTGATCACTTAAGAGGCTTCCAGAGACAAGATTCTTCCTAATATCTGGTACATATAAAACATTTTGTAATTTGACTTCTTTTCCTGAAGTCATCTTCAAAATCACTGTACCATGTCCCTTGATCTTCGAAGTAGAACTGTTGCCCATATAGAGCTTCTCTCCTTTCTTTGTAAGAGTCAATCCAGCAAAAGACTCTTTGTCACCACAAATATGTCGGGTAGCACCAGTATCCAGCCACCACTCCTTTGAATTCGAGTCAACCATGTTGACTTCAGAAATGACCGCACAAAGATCAATTTCAGAAACATCTTTAGCAATGACCTCAACAGCATGGGCCTCACTCTTGTTGACCTTCTTTGGCAACCTGCAATCAGAGGACTTGTGCCCCATTTTGTTGCAATTGTAGCATTTCCCATTGAACTTTGGCTTCTTAGAAATGCCACCCTTTGGTCCCATTTTGGACTTGGATCCAGCAGTCTTATTAGCCTTTTTGGAGTCTTTCCTTGCCTCCACTACGTTGGCTTTAGCCACAGCTTGATTTACAGCTACACCAAGCTTTCTTTCAGCCTTTCTATTGTCCTCCTCTATACGGAGTCGGACAATAAGATCCTCAACAGACATCTCCTTACGTTTGTGCTTGAGATAGTTCTTGAACTCTCCCCATCCAGGTGGCAACTTCTCAATAATAGCAGCCACTTGGAATGGTTCACTAGTGTCCATTCCTTCAGCAGTCATGCTGTGAATCACAAGCTGGAGTTCTTGCACTTGACTAACCACTGATTTGGAATCAACCATTTTATAATTCAGAAAATGGCCAACTAAGTATTTCTTAGCTCCAGCATCCTCAGTCCGATACTTTTTGTCCAAGGATTCCCACAATTCCTTAGCTGTTCGTTTCACAGAGTACACTTCCCATAATTCGGGCATCAAACAGTTTAAAATATTGTTTCTACAAAGGAAATCCAAGTGATTCCATGCATCAACAGCTGCCTGAACAGAAACATCCGTATTTCCCTCAGGTACAACGGGAGGATCTTCTTTCAGCAGTCTGTGATATTGAACACTAGTCAAGTAGTACAACATCTTTTGTTGCCACATCTTGAAATTTACACCAGTAAATTTCTCCGGTTTATCAGGCACAACCATTGGGTAATGTCCCATAGCAGAAGCCGAATTGTTAGGAGCAACTGAAATTGAACCAATAGATCCAATCCCACCATTTGGTCCAGAATTCAGAACAGTCCCAGAACCACCAATTGGACCATGTTGTCCATTTTGGTTTTGGTTCGGTCGACCCCCACTGGTCTGTCCAATGTCAGAACCGTTGCCTCCATTAGGTGGTGGTACAACCTCCATATCTCAATACTGCAATTTCAAACAATTGAATGTAAAAAAAAAAAAATAACTTCAGAAAAAATCAAGAAATTACAGAATAACTCCAGAAGCAAAAATTCAGAAATTACGGAACAGAAACTTTATGTTATAAAAGTTTCAATATAAACAGTCCAGTATGAGTAGTTCGATTGTAATCCAGTTATAATCCAATTATAATCTCCGAAGCAAAGGTAATCCAAAGCAAAGGTACCCTGCAAACTTAATATAAATTGCTGTTATACTTGATAAAAGCGAATAAACGTCTTAAGATTGTTAGCCTCGTTATTGCAGCCGTGTACAAACAACAGTATAAGCAATAGTATAATAAGTAGGAGATTACAATTGAAGTAAAGAACAATGAAATTGAAAATACTATCCAACCTTTGATAAGAACAAAGATTTATTGCGGAGGCCTGAAACCAGTGTCCTTAAGACGTTTATTCGGCCGAGGCAGAATACGTCTCCCAGGATACAACCGCAATCGAAATCGAACTCTAACCGTGTAGCAAACCACCACCAGAACCTAAAGGTCTAAGAATAGAATTTTGTTTCTGTGTTGAAGAAGAAGAATTTCGTCCAAAAAAAAAAAAACATGTTCAAACCAGAAACTAAAAACATGTTTAAGGCTACAAGGAATTACAAAAATAATAGCACATAATTGATCATTAAAGGTGTTTAATCCATATTAATTTTGCTGTTACAAAATTAATAGAGATGTTACAAGCTGTTAGGAATTTGAATGGATCTTTAAGGGAGAAAAAATTATCGGGCCGAATTAAAAATGGGCCGTGCGCGGGCTGGCCGATTTCGGAGCAGCATTCGCGTCGCCCACGTCGTGCGGGTGCGCATTGGGCCTTTGGAACCCAAGCCCGGAACGTTGGATTTGCACCCCCCCCTGCGCGCCCGAGAGAGAGCCTCTGTGCTTATAATTCTTACAAGCCCATAAAGTGCCAAAGCTTATAAACACAACTCTCCCTTCCTTCATAACCCATGTGGGATATGGGATTTTTCATCCAATTTCTCCATTCCTTCACCATTCCATTGAGCTCACTTTGAACTTCAATTTCTCATTCACCTCTAATTCGTTTTGAGCGTATAATATATCGTTGGAAAGCTCGTGTTACGTAGAATACATTGACATATTCCATGTTATTCAAAACGTAACATTTCCGTTAAATATTTACACTCAAAGTTGACAAAAAATCAATTGTCCAATGCTATATTTCCAACACAAATCATTCGCTAACCATACAAATTCAACAAATCAAAATTTCAAATCAAATTATTGCTTATTGATCTAAAATTTTAAATCAGTTTGGTACACATTCGCTTTCTTTCTTTCTATCCGTCTCTTCACCCTAGCAATTCAGTGGCCCCAATTTGTTGCTGCAGCCACCTTCGTTGCCATCACCAGTGCCACCGTTGCTGATACTCGTCTCTGTTAACCTTTTTTTTTTTTTTAATCTCTCGCTGGCTGTTAATGTGAGTTTCAAATCTGTTTTCAACCGAAAAATATCTAAGAGTGAGGAGAGGTTAAGATTTCTCAAGCAATATAAGGATCCCAATTCACAATTGTCGAAGTGGAGCCTAAGTTGAAAGCCATTGAATTAGTGGCAAACTAGGTGACAAAAAATAAAACTCTATGCAGTGCCACCATTCCACGTCCACTGCCATCATTCTGCCACCATCGACGCAGCTACCTATTTTCAACCGAAACTAAGATTTGAATTAAAATTTTCTTTGAGTTGAAGAAGGAAAAACTTTATAGTGGTGAGCAAATTAATGAAGGAAAGAAGGTTCCTGTAAAAAAAAAAAAAGAAGATGGTACAGGTTGGAAATCAACAGTGGGTTGGAGATGGAAGGTAGAAGATGAAGGTTAAGGGTAGGGCTGTCAAAATGGGTTGTAACACTATAACACGATTTGTTTAACACGGAATTTAACGAATTAGGGTTGAGTTTATGAGGGTTAGTGTCGGAAAAGGGTCGACACATTTATGACACGAGATAAACATGTTGGGTCATGAGTCAACCCATGAACCCGTATAACCCGTTAACAAATTAATAATTTTGACTAATATGAAGGTTAAAACTATCATTTGCACTTGAGAGCATATAATATAAATTTATTCTTTCTTCAATACTTCCAAACCCTTATTCATTGTAATTTAATGGATATTTCTTGGACTATACTAGGCTAGTAGCTATTATGGCTTTTGATGTAGAAATTGCAACTTCAGAAGGACTGCTTGAATGGGATGTAAAAGCTTCATTAGATATTATTTTTAATTAGTAAAAATACAGAAATTTAAACTAATTTTTACTTTCTATTTCCTATTTGCATTGTTTCATGTTTAATTGAGTTGATGAATTCATGTTGATTTTTTTTAGAAGAGCAATTATTATTTTTATAGATAATGTGGTTCAATATACTGAAGGACGATCCCACACTTCTCTAGGAATTTGGCAAAAGGCCCTGGACGTTGTTCACCTGAACCGTCATACCTTCTATAGTATTCACCACCACGGTCGGATTTGACTTGCTTTATTGTTTTCCCAAGTTGATTTTCAACCTCGGCTTTAAAATTTTTGAAAATGTCCAAAGCTTGAGACTTCTCATGAATCAAGTATAGGTAGCCATAACGAGAGTAATCATCTATGAATGTTATGAAGTATTGTTGACCGTTCCACGAGGGTGTGGGGAACGGTCCATAAATGTTTGTATGTATTAGATCTAAGAAGCCCTTATCTCTCTTGGCTCCTAACTTTCTCTTGTTTGTCTGTTTGCCCTTAATGCACTTAACACAGATTTCATTACTTGAGGTGTCAAGTTCATTAAGTATTCTGTTTGACACTAGCCTTTCAATTTTCTATTTAGAGATGTGACCTAATCGCTTATGCCATAACGTTAATGAATTCTCATTGGTTAACTTTCGTTTAGTGCCACGTGAATTAACATAAAGGTTTTCATTATATGAGGTAACCGAATCAAGCAAATATATGTTATCAAAACTAGATAAAGTACTGGTTCCAATGCATTTATTATCTAAATAAAGACAACATTGTCTGTTTCCAAATGAACGAACATAACCTTCTTTGTCCAAAACAGAAATAGAAATCAAATTTCGTCTAAAAGACGGTACAACATGTGTCTCAAATAAATTCAAATAAAAACCAGACTTAAGCAATAACCTAAATTTTCCTATAGCCTCAACCTCTACGGAATTGCCATTCCCCACATAGATGAATCTTTCAGCATCACTTGTTTTCGGCAGTTCAGGCAACCCTGCATTGATATACTTAAGTGAGTAGTAGCACTAGAATCTAACCACCAAGTATTTTTCGGCACTGAAACTAAATTAATCTCAGAACAAACAAGAGCAAGAGATGTACCTTTCTTCACATGCCAGGCATGATACTTAGCACATTCTTTCTTCATATGAGAAGGGTTTTTACAAAAGAAGCAACCTTGTTCGGGTACCTTTTGCTTCTTCTTTTGTGGTTCCTCAACTGTAATCTTTTTGCCCTTCCTTTTCTTATTGTCTTTAAAAGATGATGCCATATGAGCACTTTCCACCTTATGATGCCTCAACCTCTCTTCCTCTTGCACAAGGTGAGAAATGAGCTCATTAAGAGTCCATTTATCCTTTTGGAAATTATAGCTCACCTCAAATTGACTCAATTGAGGAGGAAGAGAGATCAAAACCAAATACACGAGCAATTCTTCTGAAAGCTCTAACTTGAGTGTTTTCAGTTTTGAAGCCAAATAAGACATCACAAGAATGTACTACCTTATGTTCCCATTACCTTTATACGTCATGGAAACAAGCTGTCGTAAAATGCCAGTTGTTTCTGCCTTTTCACTTTTGGCAAAGCGCTCTTCAAGCACTTCCAGGAACCTTTTGGCATTTGTCTCCTTAGACATGGCGCCCAGGAAAGTCTCAGGGATTGCTTGCTTCATGATCATTAGACTAATGCGATTTGAGCACTCCCACTGAGCCATTTCCCTTTGTTGTTTAGAGGTACTCTCATTTGAAAGCTCAGCAGGATGCTCCTCCCTAAGTGCAAGGTCCAGATCCATGCATCCCAGAGCAATTAAAACCTTATTTTTCCAAAGCTTAAAGTTGGCTCCATTGAGTACCGGAATGCTATTCATATTAGCAGATACTGTAGCAGCAGTAATAGAATTAACTGTTAGAGAACACAAGAATAATAAAAATCACAGTAAGCTCATAAGAGTGATTAATCATAATCATAAATAACACCCATCACAAGAAAATCATCACATCATTAAGACTAGTCTTTGGACAAAGAGTTAATTTGTAAGTGATTTCCTTGGTGTAGTAATCAAACACTGATAATAAAATCCAGTCAAGTGTTAGGCCTTTCTTTGGACCGAGTTAACACTCACAACGGACACCTAATAATCATCACACATTTATCACCACATGTATATGTGAATTTCTGCCAAACAATAATAACCATCCTTTGGGCCGCATATTATCCGCAGGGAAAAACATACACACTAAAAACAAAATATCTTAGTAACTTAAAAATCAAAAAATCTTAGACAGGAGAGGATACTTTGGTAACATGCTGCTTCAATTAACCGATTCAAATTACTAGACATGCTTAATATTATAAATGATGCAAAAAATAACTCAACCAAAATTCAAATTAACCATATAATTTGACATCATAACATACTTTAATCACATAATTATTCCTTAATAAATCATAAAGCAATAAATAAAATAAACAAAACAACATAATAAATGACCAATTATGTAATTAAAATAAATTAGTGACTAAAATTGTAATAAAATAATAATAATAATAGGAATTTGTTTAATTTAGGGGTTAAAAAGGTAAAATTCCATCCATACAAAATAATTTCCGGAATTTTTTTTTCCTTCTTCCTGGATGGCGGTGTGCTAGGGTTGAAACCCTAGCCGTCGCCACCACAACCCTGAAGACCGACTGGGATACGACATCGATCTTCCTCCCAAATCGCCGACGATGATCGACCCACAGCAACCTCATGGCCGCGTGACGGAGAGCAGTGAAACTTTGATGGGTTTCGCCGCCACCTGAAATCCGTCGCTTCCTACCGCCGTTATGACCCAGACGCCGACCGATTCCCGCTGCTGCTCACCCCGCTGAAAACCGACAACACCGTATGCCGGTGGAGGTGAAAGGTTGCAGCGGCACTTGATGCGGTCGATCTAGTTGCTGGGTTCCTTTTCCCATTATTAATTAATTAATTTACTTATTTTTGTTTGATTTCCGAAAAAAAAAACTTAATCTCACAATTTCAATTTCCAGAATCAATAACCCATCAAACCAAAATTCAATTTCCAATTCCATTAACAAAAAAAAAAAAAAAAAAAAGGATCCTAACAACAATTTCATATTTCATTAGATACCCAGAATTAATCTAATCATGGAAAAAGAATTTATTGAATAAATCTATAAAACCAATAATTCCACAATAAGAATATCTCTGATACCACATGTAGAAATTAAATCTAATAAACCAGGATCTAGTTCTTATGCAGAAATTATCGATTAAATTAGTAATAACGGAAGCGTACCTGGTTCTATGATCATAGCACATTATTGAATCCGGGTATCTGATCTTCTAGTTGATTCGTAATTTTCTAAAGGCTCAGGGAAAGATGGGGTTTTCTCTAAGTCTAAGTAATATGTATTTTCCTCCTAAAAAAAAATTACGCTCAACCAGGGACCATAACCCCTATTTATATAGACTGAGTTGGTATAAATTACTAATTAAGCCTATCATAAATTAGTTTTATACCCTTGGTTTTTATACCTATTATGAATTGACCCACACTTCTTTTTATAAAATGACATGGCTCTATTAATTTAGTTAGATCACTTTAATTGGGTCTTTAACTTAATTATAATGATAAATACACGATCCAAAACCGATAATGCACATATGTCTACGTGCCCAAATATCGGTAATGTGTTATATACATATTATAAAGTCTACAAAATCCTAACAATTTTTCCTCTTATGAGCCCATTCGAGTGATCGACCATCATAATGAGAGAAAAAAGAGCAACAACTTCTTTGATCTTAATTAATGAATGTTTCTTTTTTTTTTTAAAAAAAAAAAAAAAAAAAAAGAGCAACTGGTACTGATATGGATATGGGAGGAGCAGCGACTGCTATGAAATAAGGGTTTCCAAACACACAGTTAGAGATTTGATAAGAAAAAGAATTAACCTGACATATTAATTTTTCCATTCAGTTTATTGCCTCCCAAGTATAATGATTTTAAAGATGGAAGGACACTCAAAGATTTTAAGATGCTGTGGTTAAGAAAAATATTAAAAATTTTATTTTTCATCCATTAATTTCTAGTTTATAATATGCTTCACGAGTTGTCAACTAAAACATCTATTAATTGGTAGCATAATATTACTTCTTTAAAAATGCTATAAAATGTATTAAAATATTAAAAGTCAAAGTGAAGCAAAAATAAACTCAAAGACCACAACCCAAATTCACCCCTCATAGATACGGTATCATCAAAAATAAAAAATAATAATCCAAAAATTAATCTTAAAACAAAAATTCTGAAAGAAAAGAATATACATCCTAAACGGCTAAATCTCATCCATTCTCATTTTCATACCATAACAAATTAAAGCAAAAATGTTGAGAAACCATATTATACAATTAGTTAATTGTGGTTACTTAACCGGATCACATTAACTTTGGTTAATACTGAAAGGGGTTAATTAACTATGGTTAACTAATAGTTAAGATGGTTAGTTTGTATTGTTATTTAGTTAGTTTTTTATAAGTTTGTTGTAACTAATTAGAATCCCTAAATCCCTCTTTTACACTTGTATATAAAGAACCTATTATACTCTAAATAGCTCTGTAATTTTGAATCATAAATAAAAATTTACGTTTCCTTTACATGGTATCAGAGCTGAGTCTTCACCAGCTCCAAGCTTCCGCAAACTAGGGTTCTTAACAACTCGATTTCATAATGGTGAGAGAGAAGGGAGCTCGTTCAGGATTCCAAGTTCTTCAAGGAGAAAACATGAATCCAGAGCAAGCAGACAACGATGAAGATTTGGAGGATGAAAACGATGAGGATGGTGCGATAATGGAGTTACGAAATTCTGATAATCCAGGAATGACAGTAGTAAGTTCTCCTCTCACTACAACTAACTACCTTTCCTGGATTAGGGCTGTAAAAATAGGACTTTCAGTGAATGATAAGCTTGATTTTGTCCTGCGTGATGATTTAGAACCATCTGTTGATTCTAAGCATTATAAACGATGGAAAAAATGTGACAATATGGTTCTATCTTGGTTAATTGGCTCAATTTCGAAAGATTTGGCTGATTCTTTTCTTTATGCCCAAACGGCTGAGAATTATGGAAAGAACTAGAACAGAGATTTGGTGAATCTAATGGACCATTGATTTACCAAATTAAAAGAGAGTTAACAGGAGTTGTTCAAGGAGAGTTATCTGTAAGTCTTTATTTTACAAAATTGAAGAAATTATGGGCTGATCTTGCAGACCTCCATCCTATCCCTGTGTGTAAATGTGGAGAAATGACACAGAAGATGATTCAAATGGTTGAATCAGATCATTTAATGCAGTTTTTAATGGGATTAAATGATAGCTATGATTCCATTAGAGATCAAATTTTGATGCTGGATCCATTACCTTCCATCAACAAAGCTTATTCCATGATACAAAAAATGGAAAAGCAGAAGTTCAATGTTGAAGAAAAGCACAAAACACTTAATGGCATGCCTGGTTTTTAATTATCCAATGCCACAGCAGCAGCAGCACAACATTTTTCTCCCAATAACCAATCAGAAGGCCATAAGAAGCATAATGAGACTACTACAGACAAAGCCAGTCTATTTTGTACCCTTTGTAATCGACCAAGACACACAAGAGAAACTTGCTTCAAGATAATTGGGTATCCTGAATGGTATAAAGCATAAAATAAAACTGCATCCAAGGGAGGAGGAAGAAAGCAGGCACATAATGCTTATTTGGCTCAAGGACCACAACCAGAGGAGGAACCAGATTACATGAAGCAACTCATTCAGAATGAGGTTCAGAAGTACTTGAAAAATCAAGCCAGCTCCAATCCTTCTAATATTACAGCAAATCTTGCTCAATTTTCTGGATTTGCAGGTAATGTTTTCTTAACCATAAATTCTGTTATCAATAATGAGTCATGGATTATAGACTCAGGAGCATCTTCCCATATGTGTGCCTATGCAAATTCTTTTGTTCAAATAGAATCTTTATTGCATCCGCAAGTGGTACATTTACCTGATGGGAGTCAACAAACAATTACACATAAGGGGACTGTTTGTTTTACTCATATGATGTGC
This sequence comes from Euphorbia tirucalli, assembly GCA_039660915.1. Classification (NCBI taxonomy): domain Eukaryota; kingdom Viridiplantae; phylum Streptophyta; class Magnoliopsida; order Malpighiales; family Euphorbiaceae; genus Euphorbia; species Euphorbia tirucalli. The sequence goes on along the minus strand of CM077634.1, from coordinate 9,314,316 downwards.
TTTATGTTCCTTCTTTTAAATTCAATTTGTTATCAGTGGGCCAATTGTTAAGGGATGAGAACATAACAGTTGTGTTCTATCCTGAAAAATGTGTCCTACAGGACCTGAAGACTAAACAGATTCTGGCAGTGGGTTTCCTTCAAGAGGGGTTGTATAAGTTGACAAAGCAATCTTTTCAACCACAATTGTTCAATATCAATTCTTGTAATTTTGTTTTACCATAGGATATTGTTTGCAATAATGTTGTTTCTCCGGGCATGTTATGGCATTTTAAACTTGGTCATACTTCTTGGAAGAAATTACAGCATATTTCTGCTATTAAATGTACAGCAGTTCAAGTTCCTTGTGATATTTGTCCTTTGGCTAAGCAACACAGGTTAGCTTTTCCTACAAGCACTACTGTCTCTACTGCTATTTTTGATTTAATTCACATAGATTTATAGGGACCATACCATGTTCTGACTACTTCAGGAGCTAAGTATATTATTACTATTGTAGATGATTTCTCTCGAGCATTATGGACAATTCTGTTAGCTACTAAAACAGAAGTTGTTCATGCTTTACAGCAATTTTTCCTTATGGTTACTACTCAATTTAATGTTTCTGTCAAAATGGTTCGAAGTGATAATGGGACTGAGTTTTTAAACAATAGTTGTCAGACTTTGTTTCAATCCCTAGGCATCATACATCAGAAAACTTGTCCTTATACCCCTCAGCAGAATGGGATAGCAGAACGAAAGCATAGACACTTGCTTGATATGGCTCGTGCTTTACTTTTTCAATCTGGGTTGTCTACAATGTTTTGGGGAGAAGCTATTTTACAAGCTACTCATATTATTAATCTATTGCCTGTTGAAAGTCTGAATTGGACAACACCTTTTTCTCGATTACACAAAAAGGATCCAGATTATACTCATTTGAAACCTTTTGGTTGTTTATGTTATGTTACTAATGTCAAACCTAATAAAGATAAGTTTGATGCCCGGGCCTATAAAGCAGTCTTCTTGGGATATAAACCAGGTCATAAAGGGTTCTTAGTCCTTAATTGTGATACTCAGATGTTAACAGTTTCTTGCAATGTTATTTTTCATGAAACAGTATTTCCTTTTAAGAAGGATGGGGTGGTCTTCTCTGATAACCTGTTTTCTTCTCACATAATCTCTGATGCTGATCCACAGGTTCCAATGATGCCATTTTACCTGTTTATCAACCTGTCTCCATGTCTCGTACTGGTAGAGAGTTAAAACAACCTAGCTGGTTAAATGATTTTGTTTCTGCAGTTCAAGTACAGTCCTCTGCTGCTATTCCAGGTGTGTTACCTCCTTTTTCTCCTCAACATCAGGCCTTTCTAAGCAATCTTACTGCTGCCCATGAACCCAAAAATTATACAGAGGCCAGTCAACACCCTGCCTGGGTGGATGCCATGAACCATGAGTTACATTCTCTTGAAACAAATAATACCTGGTCTTTATGTGATTTGCCCCCTAACAAAAGACCTATTGCTTCTAAGTGGGTCTTTCGAATCAAATATAAACAGGATGGTTGTATTGATAGACTAAAAGCTAGGTTGGTTGCTAAAGGTTTTAATCAGATGCAGGGGCTTGATTACACAGATTCTTTTTCTCCTGTAGCAAGACTAGTAACAGTCAGAATTTTCTTAGCTATTGCAGCTGCTAAGTCTTGGCCTATTCACCAGATTGACATAAATAATGCTTACCTTCATGGCTTTATTGAAGAGGAGCTCTACATGGTGCCACCAGAAGGGTATGTAAAGGCTCAACCAGGGCAGGTGTGTAGATTGATTAAGTCTTTATATGGCTTGAAGCAGGCAGGTAGACAATGGAACAAAGAAATGTCTTCCAAATTACAGGCTTATGGTTTTATTCGATCTGCTCATGATCACTGCTTATATACCAAATCTGTGGATGACAATTTCTTGGCTATCATACTATATGTTGATGACTTGCTTATTACAGGTACTTCAGAGGCATTAATTATTGCTACTAAGGAGTATCTACATGATCAATTTACAATCAAAGATCTTGGACCAGTGAAATATTTCTTGGGCATTGAATTTGCTCGATCTCCTACAGGTATTTTGCTATCTCAGAGCAAATACATAGCAGATTTATTGATAGACACTGAAATGACTATGGCAAATGTGGCATCTTCTCCTCTGCCTACTGGTTTTCAACCTCATATCCAGAGTAAGAAATTGTCTGATCCTAATACTTATCGTAGATTGGTTGGCCGGTTGTTATATTTGGGCTTTACCCTGCCTAATATTGCTTTTCCAACCCAACAACTTAGTCAGTTCATGTCAGAACCAATGGAGCATCACATGGATGCTGCTTTGCATATTGTTCGATATTTGAAAGGTACCAATCAGTTTGGTTTATTTTATCCAGTACAAAATGATCTCACTTTGTGCGGGTATAGTGATGCAGATTGGGCAGTATGCAAGCAAACCAGAAAATCCATTACAGGTTATTGTCTCACCTTAGGAAATGCTTTAATTTCCTGGAAATCCAAGAAACAAGCCACAGTTTCAAGATCTTCTGCAGAAGCTGAGTATCGCAGCCTTGCTACTACAGCTTGTGAACTTAAATGGTTGACTTTTCTGTTAAAGGAATTCCATATCCCTGTCTCCTTGCCATTGTCTTTGTATTGTGATAATACTTCAGCTATCTCTATTGCAGCAAATCCAATTGCTCATGAGAAGACTAAACATTTTGATATTGATGTGCATTTCATTCGCAGCTACATTGAAGATGGATTTCTTGTTACTCCACATTTGTCCACTTCGGTTCAACCAGCTGATATTTTTACAAAACAAATTGCTTGAACTCAATTGATTCCTACATTGTCCAAGCTTGGTGTGGTTCAACTTCAAGCTTGAGGGGGGAATGTTGAGAAACCATATTATACAATTAGTTAATTGTGGTTACTTAACCGGATCACATTAACTTTGGTTAATGCTGAAAGGGGTTAATTAACTATGGTTAATTAATAGTTAAGATGGTTAGTTTGTATTGTTAGTTAGTTAGTTTGTTATAAGTTTGTTGTAACTAATTAGAATCCCTAAATCCCTCTTTTACACTTGTATATAAAGAACCTATTATACTCTAAATAGCTCTGTAATTTTGAATCATAAATAAAAATTTACGTTTCCTTTACAAAAAAAGAGTAAATTCCAGACAGAGAAAATGAAATGCTCCATTAACTGAAAGAACAAAGTGTTTTCAGGTTAAGAGCAGACCAAATTCGAGTTTCAAACTGTTAAACCTTATGCCAATTGACCTTAAAAAAAAAAAGGTTTTGAGCACCAGCAGTACAGAGGAGCAAAGCTTATTACAATAATGGTCTACCAATTAAAAATACAAAATCAGAATTTTAATACGGAAATCCTCTTTACCAAAGTGGAAAAGTAACGGAAAAGAAGGGATGAAAATTTACAGGCAGGAACTTTACCGGAAAAATAAAAGAGGCTCACAGGATGATATACAGAACATTTATATCATCATCCAGTGGTGGAATTGCAGGAATTTTTTAACCAGTTACAACAATCAGCATCCAAACCCTATGAAGAGAGGGAGGTCTGCAGAATTTGGATTTGAGGGCTAAGAGACCATTTCTCTCCAAACAACATTCACAAAACGAATCACATCTCTTTGAGCATTGATTTATTCCCACACTCCACCCACCACTGGCCAACATTTACTACTCTTTACACAAAAAGATTACTAAATTATGCTTTTAATTTATTGTATGACCCAATCAATTAAGCAATTGGACAATAATTCTTGCTTAATATGGTAACCGCATTTTTCCCTTATGGGAAACATTGATCATCTACAATGACAAATACGCGTCAAACAACAGCTTATTTTGCCACACACTGTATCTACCACTTCTTTTCTTTTACTAACATAGAATTCAATACTTAATTACAAGTCTCTACGTGCATTTTGATAGAGTAGTGTATATAATTATGTTTATATGCTGTAAATTTAATATAATTGGCCCATGATCTTAGGCCCATATCCACACTTGTATTTGTATATATACCTCTATTTTCTTAATGATAATCTAAGAGGAAAACCTAATTGTCACATGGTATCAGAGCTTATTGGCTAACCCCCACAAGAATTATGTCAAACCCTAGCAACACCTCTTCAGCCGTCCAAACAGCCATGGTTATTCCCTCAGCCGCCACCTTCCCCATCAAGCTTGACACCACCAATTATATTAAATTTACAGCATATAAACATAATTATATACACTACTCTATCACATTTTATTTTTTAATTTATGAATGCCATATGTTAGGTAATTGCAGTGAAACAATAAACCAGCTACAGGATCAAAAGACGTTTTCCAAAGGATTAATACATTCGGACATGTTGAATTTAGCTAAAAGCGTCTAATGCTTTCCTGAACTTTTAAAATGTACGATTCCAACATGAACTTCAAAATAGTGACCCAGTTTGTCCCCCCTAAGTCCTACTAAATCAATATTTGTAACACACGTGTTTTGAAAAATCAAACATAAGACAACCAGTAAATGATTGACACGTGGCAGCAGGGCGGGGCAAACTGGATCACTTTTTTAAAATTAGTGGGGTAATCAGACACTTTAAATGTTCATGGAGTATTAGACGTTTTTGGCCAAATTCAGAACGGTCAAGATATATTTGGCGTTTTCCAAAACACAAGTTTTGATGATAACATAATAAAATGAGAAAAAATCAACAAAATATTCGAAATCTCTAAGTATTCTAAAATTTTCATCAATTCGGTGTTTAATTAATAGTTAACTTAAATGAATCGGACTCCCATATATATGTTTAGTCAAACTCAATTGATGTATTGGGTGAGAATCTTTACACTTTGAAAGAGTGAAGTAAAGACAATACAGAAAAGAAGGAATTATATGGTCATGGTTTCAATTGATTTGTGGTCCAAATACTGTTACCAATAAAAAAAATTCTACTTACTAAAACGGGTACTTCAAAACCTACAGGATATTTCAAAACCGTTTTCCAGATTTAGCCCCTAAATACATGCTCCTGCTCCTAAAATCCCAATTATGTCTTGTCGTGAGTGTTCTCTGTGTCTGTGCTATAATTGTACTAACCGTCTATTTTGCAGCTTTTAGTTTTTGTTTTCTTTTTATTATTTTGAATGTAATAAACAGATTAACTCGTGTACTTTAGGCAGTTGTAATTTTTAGATCTTCGTGTATATAGACGTTTGTAATGTGAGAATGAGAGTTTTCCTTTTTATTTGATTTGGTTGTATAAGCTGGCCTCTATTTCTTTTGATTGTTTGGATGTATGTTTACTGTTTCGCACTTTATTATTCCGTTATTTATTTTTGTCATCTCTATGAGCATCGGCTGATAATTAAACATAAAATGGGTAGAGAAAGATAATAAGTGAATGAAATATGGTAATATAGACTATAAAATGAATGCAAGCTTGAGGTTGAATAGGTAAGTTACCTGAACCCTAAATCTCTGGATTAGGTACTGCAGTCTACTCTCGGTAGGGAGCTGTACCGGAATTTCCCGGATGAGCTGATTCGAGTGGCGACTCTGTCACTAATCTTGAAATTTAGGTTTTGAGGTCTTTAAGTAATAAAATGGGATTTTCTAAAATGTAAAACCAGTTTTCCAGAACTCATATTTAAATAAAAGGTTTTTTACAAAAGGAATTTCCGAACAAATTAATGGTTTTCCTAAAACAAGATATAAACCCGTTTTGCAAAATCAAACTTTTGAAAACTCCATCCTTAGTGCATTCTTCCTGGTTCGCTTCGCCGTGTTCCGCTTTTGTTTCGTCAAAAGGTCGTCCGCTCACAGCTGGGTTTCTTTGTGTTTGCTGCCTGATGAGGCGAGGATCTGGCCTTTTTGCTAGGTGGTTCAAACTCGGGTCCCCCGGCGATGACCATGACAACTCCCTCGGACTTTTTGGTTGGTCTTTCATCTTCATCTTTCTTATCCCTCTGCTCCTTGTCCCGATTTGTGCTCTTCGTTATGCCATCAACAAACCTACTGAACTTACTAGCCTTGATCAAGAGGTCTACCTCAGCTACAAGAACTCGGCAATTGTCCATGTGATGGCCCTTTGCCATATGAAACTTGCAATATGCCTCTTTCTCACTTCCCATCACTTGGCCAGGCTTGGTATTGGGATACCAGATGCTTTTTGTGTCTATGCTTCTCTGTATTGCCACTAGTACCTCATTAAGTGGGGCAATTAGAGGTGTTAACCGGGGCCTATCTCTAGGCCAGTCTTTGTGGTCTCGTCTCTTATGTCTGTCTTCAGATCAGGTGTCTTCTCCCTGTCTCCATGCCTCTTGCTTCTCCCAGGAGTGTCAATCTCATCAATTTCTACCATTCATTTCACGAGAGCAATTATCTGTGTCAGCTCTCTGGGCTTTCTCGTTATTATCTCCCCACGGAGTCTTTCGTTGGTATTATTCTTTATCATTGCTTCCTTAGCCGTACTGAAATCCAGGTTTCGAACCTCCAAACATGCAAGGTTGAAGCAATCAATAAAGGATATGAGGGATTTGCGCAGCTTCTGGATCACCTCATGGAGAGTGCGACTGGCTACTCCAGTTGGTATAGAACCCATAAAGTTTTTGTAGAATTCTTGTCTGAGTCGATCCCAACTATCAATCATTCTCAGGTCCAAAGACTCAAACCAGTAAGCAGCTGCTCCTTTTAAAGTTATAGGAAATAGGCGGCAGATCAGCCCCTCGCTTGCTCCCGCTATATCGATCCGGTTCTTAGAGTTTCTGGCATGGATATGGGGGTCTGTATTGCCCTTGTAACTATCAAAATTTGGCTGCTTGAACTTATGTTTGATTGGCTAGTTGAGTATCCTGGCCGAGAAAGGAGACTCCCCGTTTTCCATCAGGGGTTCCTGGTATGGTATGGCGAATGTACTCAGTGCTTTCTTGAATATTGCCATGAATCTAGGGTCATCTGTGAGCTCAAAACTGGTTTGGGTGGCTTTGGAGGAGGGGGAGTGGTGTAAGGAATAGATGTGTTGTTATAAAAGCTGTATGGAGTAAAGAGGTTGCGTGTTTGGGATAACATGTGCATTTGGCTCGGATGAGGCTGATTCGCATTAGGGAAGGGCAAGTATGATGTCGGTTGTCCATAACAATCGCCTGGGACGAGCATTTGAGGACTGTTATTCCCTTGTGCTGCTGCGATGGAGTTCATGTCACCTACGAAAGATTGGTCCCCTATTGGCGCTGGTATCCAGCTAAAAATAGGCTGAGTGCCACCCATCTGGGATCCTCCAATCTTTCTCACGCCAGCCATGCCAAAACCTGCTGGGTTCATTATGCCTTGCGTCAGTCCTTCAGACCTTGTAACGGCCGCTCCAGTCTCAGTAGCTAGGAATAGAGCTCAAACTGTGCTTATGTTGGAACTGGGTTCTGGTAAGGTGTTCACCATGGACAAAGGGGTGCTGTTACTCATCACGGAGCCTACCATACCTTGTTCTTGCATCTATAGAACAGCACGCCTGAAATCATTTTGATCTATAGGACTCATTCCATAGCTGCTAGCAATCCGATCTAAAATGGCGCCAGCGGAGCTGCTACCTCCTCCAAAAGTTGTTGTGAAAGTGTTTGATGGACCTAGGGCTATGGTCATTAATGGTAATGGTGTTACTGCCTCTGGGAATGACGGCGCTCCTCCTTAAGGGGGAAGCACTGTTAAAATAGTGTTTGAAGTTGTTGAACCCGATGACATTGTTGTCCAGCGGATCCACGCTCACGATACCAATTAATAACTTCGGGAAGAAATGTGGTTCGACGCGGTTACTTGAAGGTCAAAAGACCATCTGGGTCAACAAATGCACCGGATGACTGCAAAGAAGGAAAATGTGAGCGCCGAATAACCTCTGTATCCACTCTGATGCTTAAGTCGAAAACTTTTTTTTTTTTTGTAGAAAGGGCCGCGCCTGTTATTTCCACCCTATTCCCGACATAGGAATAGATCGGTTGTTAATCTGTTTCTTTTCTATAAAATTGACTATTCCTTTAATTTAATGTTTTTGTTTGGAGAAAGAGGAAATCTAATGTATCTTTTTTTTTTTTTTTTTCTACGTAATAAATAGATTTCATTTTCTTAATTTGCTTCGTATTTGGAACACCAAACTCTTCGCAAGACAAGAAAAGTTCGAACTATATTACGTATGATATTACATTAATTAATGATTATTATATAATATGTAGGCCTATAGCTATAAACCGAAACTTCCTGATGGGCTGCTTGCCGACAAGGACTAATTAACATCTTGTTTCTTTAAAGGGTGCATCCTCATAGATTAGGGCTTAATACAAAGATTTTATGCTTAATTAATTAATTAATTAATCCATAAAAACTGTTACGTACATAGGTTTTTTCTACCTCTAAAAATGACATTAATTAACAATGATACAGACTTATATATATGCTGATGTTCAGTGAGAAATGAGCAGAAGAAAGAGGCAATTTCAAATGAATTTTTTGGGAACAAAATTCACATCAACTCTCTTTTCGGCCTGTGATCTCTTACTATTTGAAGCTAACAACAGTATTAAGATTTTTGTGGTCTAATCGCGCTAGCAAATATACTAATTCGCAAGTATAAAATCGACTTTTAGTATGAGTATCAAAACTCTCTACATTTTCTTAAAAGGTCAACAACATTGAAATCTAATTGAGATAATTTATAACACAAAACACATATAATAAAACCAATTAAATTTTTTCATAAAAAAAAAAAATTAAATTTTTTTCTTAAATATTCAGATCGAATTTTGTACATTAAAAAAAAAATTTCAATAAACAGAACTAATAAATAAAATAATTACAAAAAGTTGGGTGGATCCGGCTGCTTATATTCTTTATGGGCCGCTTTTGGTTGTGAACGTGGAGCGGCTAGGTTATGAGATGGTTGACACGTGTTGGGCAAGCATTCGCCTATTCTTTCTCCGTGGCATCCAAGTCATCTTAGAATATACGGGAAACGGGGCTGGTATTATTTTCTAGTATCAAAACGGCCTTTTTTTAACCATCCGTTAAATGTTAGGCCCAATTTTAGCCCATTTGAAAAGGTTGGGAGCAATAATTTTGAGATAACTTTAAGGGTAAATTAACTAATAGAAAAATAACAATAGTAATTAATTAATTAATTATGTAATAGTTACTTTTCAAAAATTTTAATCGTTAAAATAAAAGTCATAGACCCTAAAATATAAATTATGGAGACTAATTTATAAATCTTAAACTCTAATATATATATATATATATATATATATATATATATATATATATATTATGTGACATAATTTTGTTGGCTCGACGCACGGATAATGAATGTAATATGTGAGAAATATTTTATAATTTCTCTTTAATCCCTTATAATTGCATACCACATTCCAAAAAGCTACATGAGGTTGCAAGTTAAATCCCACAATCTCCAAAAATGGGCAACATTCACCAAATTTCTATATATATATATACACACACACGCGCACACACACACACATGTTATTCCACATTCTGCTTATAACATATATTAATTCATCACAATATACATGAAGGTCAATGGTTTGACCAGGTGAGATAGTAATGTAGTGTGATTGGAAGGGCTCTGTGTAGCTTCATCTCTACCAACAACTGTCAGCAGATGATTGGCTATGGAGAAGAAAAGCATGTCTTGTAATGCTGCGGTTATTAGCCGGAGAAGGTAGGTCTTGCCGTGATCCACTGTTAGCTTGAATGTGTCTGCAATTGTAAAGGGAAATTAGACTTTAACAAATACTATTTTCAGTTTAATGTAACAAGAATTTTAAAATTATGAGATTTGGAAATATAGAATTAAATTGACATATAAAAAAATTCAATTCGGAAAATTTTTAAAAAAAATTCAAAAACAGTTTGCGAAAACCACGAAAGTTTTAGAATCATAATATGTTTTATTTAATTTTAATCACATTATTCATTTCAATAAAAACTATTTCATATTTAAAAATAAATATGTTAAGTTTTCCTTTAAAAAGAAAGATATATTAAAATTTATTTAAAAATTTTAGTTATTATAAGAAGAGCAAAATATTGATAAAGTTTCCATATATCTTCCTTCAACCACTCTCCTGTATTTTAGTAATCAATTAATTAAATAATATCATATGATAATTAATCTTTTAAGATAATAAAAAAAAATATATAATATCACATGACAAATGATGATTTTTAATTTAATCAGTTGGATAGGTAACAATAATACACCTAGAATGAGAGGTACGTCTGCATGAGGCTTAGGGAAAGGATAATTAGTTCTGTTTTGAGGAAATATGACAATAGCACCATGAACGGTGGCGCGTGACCAATCACTGTGGGGGTGCCACCATAAAGTTCCTTCTTCTGATGATAGTATAATTGTTTGGTTGAACTTTCATCCTGGTTGAATAGGGCATTGAGTTATATATTCTGGACCATCTGTCCATGGATTTCTAGGTTGGTTCACACCATGCCTGCAATGTTAATTATGTATACCAAATATTACATTAAAAAAAAGAAAAAAAAATCTAATGTTATTAATCTAGTACATGGAATAAAAAAATTTTCCACAATTATCATATAATATATATTTTAGTAAATACCGATTTATTATTGGAAAATCATGCATCTTGAGGCCCTTGGTTTTTCAATTTTTAAAAATTAAACTCATGATATTTGATAAGTAATTCTTTCGTCTCTAAAGATCAACAAAATATAGCAAAATGGTAAAATTATATTTGTATTCATAAATTTTAAAGCTCGTATTTAATATTTTTCCCGACGCACTTTTACTATTATGAATCTGTTCTCTGTTTTTTTTTTAAGGAAAAAAGTTTTAATCATATTGTAAGCTTGAAAATAAGATTGAAAGGTGAAGTTGTTTTCTTCTTCCCATTTATGAACGTAAAATAGATTATATGACTTAACAACTCACAAACAAAACTAAAAAATGCTAAGCATAAACCGACTAGTGTATTTTGTATGATTTAAGAATTAAATAAAGATCTATTCATAAATTTAGTGTTGTTATTATTTATCAAAAACAATTATTTAAGTATACTTGTGCATTATTTGACACATCATTAAACCAACATATCACATAAACAAAAGTCAGCAAAATGTGTACATCAATAATTCAACATGCATCATTAGCAATGACTATTAATTGAATCCTTATTTTACTAATGGAAAAACACATGGTTTTTTTATGACAAAAAGAAAAAAAAAATCCAACATTTCAAAGATTTAAAGGACAAAATACTCATAAGATATAACTGGAATATCAATTAATGTAGATTCCATCTCTTTATATACACATTTTTAATACAAAAAAGTTCGGCGAAATTCAATCACAATCATAATATATCCGAATCTTGACTTTTATTCGACTTTTGTTAGTCGTAATTCTTTATTTCCTCCTGACTTATTTATTTATTTTTATATATTGATCAAGAAAATTTGGCCACGAAACTAAAATTGAGGATTGGAGATTTCATCTCTAGAAAAATATGCTTTTTTTTACTGTATAATATTGTGGTGATTTCATAAATAGACATTTATATTGGATTAAATTCATATAACATAACACCGTTTGATTTGTAATAAGGTCCAATTTACATCACTTGTATCCAAACATATCGCAAATCTCACAGTGTTTGTCAAGACTAAAAAATTTCACTATGTACCCTTTTTTATTTGTTGACAGAACATTTGAAAACCGGGTTTCTGCTTGCTGGGCTTCTATCCGGGTTTGTGTATGATGGGCTTCTATGGGCTTCTTTGGATGGTTTCATTGGTCAAGCCCAGTTCTTCTTTTCTTCTTCTTCTCTTGTTTTGCGTTTCTTTCCTTTTCCTCTGCGTTTGATTAGTTTTCTGTTGTAACGGTTTTGGCGCCAATTACAACTGAATTGGCGCCTCTTTTCCTGTGTATTCTTCCTCTATATATACAGCCTTGTATAAGAATTATATAGAGAGATCAATAATAAAGATCATTCTTTCAATTTCTACATGGTATCAGAGCTCTAGGTTTTCACCTTGAGCAAGTTTTGTCAACAATGGCAAGAAGACGAAGGACTACAGCACAGGAGATTCCTCAAGGAGCTCTCTTCCCAGGAGAAGTAGAAGCGGATGATGAATCAGCTGGAACTCATGCTGGAACTCATTTTGAAACACAGAATCGATCAAGTAGTTCAGATAATCCTGGACTAGTGCTCATAAACACAGTGCTTACAGGTCAGAGGAATTATCTTTCCTGGAGTAACTCAATGATAAGAGTATTAACTGCTAAGGAGAAGCTTGAATTCATTCTTGATGAGAGTAGTCCACCAGCAGTTCAATCGCCAGAGTACAAGCAATGGCGGAGGAATGATTGCCTTGTCTCTTCCTGGATATTGAACACAATATCTAGTGAAGTAGCTGAAGGTTTTCTTTATGTTGAATCTGCAAGGAATCTTTGGAAAGATTTGAAGCACCGGTTTGGATACAGCAATGGTCCAATGTTGTTTAAGATCAAACGAGAATTGAGCCTGTTTCAGCAAGGAAATATGTCACTGATGCTTTATTTTAATAAAATGAAACGTTTCTGGGATGAATTGAATCTGCTGCGACCAATTCCAAGCTGTAAATGTGGAGCTAGTCAGACTTGTGACTGCAATGCCTTCAGGCGTTTGGCTGATATCAATGAAGAAGATAAGCTCTTACAATTCTTAATGGGATTGAATGAACAATATGCTCATGTCTGCAATCAGATATTATTAATGGAGCCATTACTAGAGGTGAATCAGGCTTATTCAATGGTTCTGCGCATTGAAAGTCAAAATGAAGTTAATCTCGAGCCTCAAGTGGAAATAGCAAATTACAGCAAAACTGTTTCCAAGAAGAATGAAACAAAAGGCAAGAAGAAGAAAGAAGGCTGGTGTGAGATTTGTGAAACAGAAGGCCATGTCAGAGCTACTTGTTTCAAAGTGATTGGTTATCCAGACTGGTGGAAAGGTCCCAAACCAAGAACTGTACAAGGTAACTCTGTTTCTTCCTTTAATGCAGCTATTTCTTCTCCTTCTATGAACAAAGAACAGGTCTATTCTGATGTTAATCAAGACAAAGAGACAGCAGCTCAGTCTGGTAATCTAACATACATAATGCAAGAGATGTATAAATTGTTAAAGGAAAGCAAGAATGCAGGAGATACACCACTTTCAGCTGGTACAGATTTCTCAGCATTTGCAGGTTTTTCAGGTAATGCTATTCCATCCACTTCAGCATCTGTTTCAAATTATTGGATAATTGACAGTGGGGCTTCTGCTCATATGTGTGCCAACAGATCTTGGTTTTCCTATTTAAAAACTGTTTCAAACCAGCAGAGAATAAGTCTACCTAATGGTACTTATCAAGTGATCAATTGTATTGGTGATATTCAGTTCAATAAGTTGAAATTGCAGGATGTCTTTTATGTGCCACAATTCCGGTATAATTTGTTGTCAGTAGGGCAGTTGCTGCACCAACAAAAAATAGAAATTCATTTTACAGCTTCTTATTGCTGTCTGCAGGATGTGAATACTAGAAAGCTTTTGGCAGTGGCTTGGATGGTGGATGGCTTGTATTTGCTTGATAAAAATTCTTTTGCACAAGAGATGATTTTGAAGGTTCAAAATTGTTGTAATGTTTCAGTTGATAATGTGATAGGAAAATCTGCCGTGGATATCTGGCACAAAAGATTAGGTCATGCTTCTTTTGAGTCCCTTAGTCATATAAACAGTATAGACATGAAATGTAATTCATCAAATTGTGAAATATGTCCAAGTGCAAAACAGCACAGACTTCCTTTCAATAAAAGTCAAATTTGTAGCACTTTTCGATTACAAATTATACATGTTGATGTATGGGGACCCTACAAAGTTCCATCACTTACTGGAGCTAGATTTTTCCTTACAATAGCGGATGATTATACCAGATTTACATGGATTATTCTCTTACAATCCAAGGCTCAAGTTAGTCAGGCACTTACTGTGTTTTTGAAATATATTAAAACTCAATATGGAGCTCAGTTGCAGACAATTAGGAGTGATAATGGTCGAGAGTTTCTTAACCATACTTGTGGTCAACTTTTCCAGCAAGAAGGAATTATACATCAAAGATCATGTCCTTACACTCCTCAACAGAATGGCATAGTTGAGAGGAAGCACAGACATTTGCTAGAAACGGCAAGAGCAGTCTTGTTTCAAGCAAGTCTTCCTGCGAATTTTTGGGGAGAGGCCATCCTCATGGCAGTCACTATAATAAATGTGCTACCAAGTAAAAAGCTGAGTTGGAAATCTCCTTATGAACAATTTTTCAATAAACCAGCAGATTACAGTATTTTTCATGTCTTTGGATCCCAATGTTTTTATAAGGATCTCAGAACCACAGATAAATTTTCATCCAAGGCTCATAAAGCCATTTTTCTTGGCTTTCCATCCCATCAAAAGGGGTATAAAGTTTATGATCTCATAACAGGTAACATTTGTGTTTCCAGGGAAGTTATTTTTCAGGAGAGTATTTTCCCTTATGCATCTACAACCATTGCATCTAAGCAACAACTTGTTCCATCATTTGTTTCTCCTCCAAATAAGTCAGATTCAGGTGTTTTACCTCTCCAATCGTCTGTTACCAGTGATCACTCAATCACAGATGTTACTTCCACACAAATACCTGCTGCAATCCGCAAATCAGCTAGACCAAAACATTCTCCTTTATGGCTGCAGGATTTTGTTCTTTCTACAAATACTGACCAGTCTAATTGTATTTTGATCAATTCACAACATGCTAGTTTTCTTGCAAATATTTTGCAGGATACTGAACCTCACAATTTCTATGAAGCACAAAAGGATCCTCGATGGCAGCAGGCAATGCACGATGAGCTTCAAGCATTAGAAGCTAATCAGACTTGGGAGATGACTGATCTTCCTGCTTATAAAAAACCATTATCTTCCAAATGGGTTTATAGAATTAAATACAAGCAGAATGGTGAAGTGGATCGGTTCAAGGCCAGATTGGTGGCTAAGGGTTTCACACAAAAGGAGGGAGTTGATTTCCATGAGACTTTCAGTCCTGTTGCAAAGAATGTGACAGTAAGGATTTTTCTTGCTCTTAGTGCTATGAAGCAGTGGCCTATCCATCAAATTGATGTCAATAATGCATATTTGCATGGACATCTTGAAGAAGAGGTGTATTTAACTCCACCACTTGGTTATCAAAACTTTCCTGCTGGCAAGGTATGTAAGTTACTCAAGTCATTGTCTGGTCTTAAACAAGCAGGCAGACAATGGCACAAAGAATTGTCTGGTAAACTCCTCAGTTTTGGATTTCAGCGTTCTCCTCATGACCATTGTCTCTTTGTTAAAATGAATGGCCTCATTCCCACCATATTGATCATTTATGTAGATGACATTTTGCTCTCTAGCCCTTCTGAAGATGCTCTTACAGAAGTGAAAATTTTTTTGCATAGCCTTTTCACTATCAAGGATATGGGTCCTGCTAAGTATTTCTTAGGCATTGAACTGGCTCGATCTGATGCTGGGATTCTTCTTTCTCAATCAAAATACATTCTTGACATGCTCACTGAAGCAGGCTTAACTGATGCTAACAGTGTTCCTAGTCCTCAAGCAGCAGGTATGGATTTCAGTCACACAGGTCCTTTGTATGATAATCCAGAGCAATATCGACGATTAGTGGGTAAGCTTTTGTATCTTGGTTTTACAAGACCAGATATTACCTATGTAACCCATCAATTAAGTCAGTTTATGCAGAGTCCAGGGGTACACCATTTCCAGGCTGCATTGCATACATTGAAATATTTGAAGGGCACACTTCACTATGGTTTGTTCTATCCTAGTACTGGTGATTTACAACTCAAGGCTTTCTGTGATTCGGATTGGGGTACTTGCAAAATCACACGAAGATCAATCACTGGTTACTGTGTATTTCTTGGACCTTCTTTGATTTCCTGGAAGTCAAAGAAACAGGGTGTTGTTAGCAGATCATCCGCAGAAGCAGAATACCGAAGTATGGCAGCCACATGTTGCGAACTGAAATGGATTTATTATCTTCTGCAGGATTTCCAAGTTTCCATTCCCCTGCCCATACCTCTGCGCTGCGATAGCCAATCAGCCATTGCTTTGGCTCGCAACCCAGTGCATCACGAGAAAACCAAACATGTAGGCATTGATTGTCATTTCCTCAGGGATTATATTGCAGATGGTTTTCTTGCCCTTGATTATATTTCGACTCATCTCCAGTTGGCCGATTTGTTCACCAAACCTTTAAGCAGTTCTCACATGCTTCCTGCGTTGTTCAAGATGGGATTTCTCAAATCCTCAGTCCTGCCATCTTGAGGTGGGGGTGAAAACCGGGTTTCTGTTTGCTGGGCTTCTATCCGGGTTTGTGTATGATGGGCTTCTATGGGCTTCTTTGGATGGTTTCATTGGTCAAGCCCAGTTCTTCTTTTCTTCTTCTTCTCTTGTTTTGCGTTTCTTTCCTTTTCCTCTGCGTTTGATTAGTTTTCTGTTGTAACGGTTTTGGCGCCAATTACAACTGAATTGGCGCCTCTTTTCCTGTGTATTCTTCCTCTATATATACAGCCTTGTATAAGAATTATATAGAGAGATCAATAATAAAGATCATTCTTTCAATTTCTACAACATTAATTACTCCATTCATTCTATCCAATATATCATTTTAATTTTATTAATTTGTTCATGTTTACAATATGCTTTATACTATATATTTATGCACTTTTGATATTTTTGTCTCAAATTTATCTTTATTTGTATTACGAGAGAAGTTTAGTAGGAGTAATATGACATTATCCTACAAATACACCATAACAATTTAAAAAAAAAAAAAGAAATGTTTTGCATAGAAATTGGAATTTTATGAAACAAAATATTAAATGTAGATTAATCATTTTTAATACTTTAATTAATACTCTATTGATCTTGGTAAACAACTTTAAACTATATAAAAAAAACAAAGAGAGTACTAATTAAGAATTTTTCAATTTCGTTGGATATATGTGTTTTATTTTGATAATTGTTTCTAAATATTAATTTTGAGCGTAAATAATTAATAATTTAACTTTTAATTAACATCCAAGTCATGTTTTTATTATTTTATTATTTTACTTTTTATATTAACGTTTTACTCAATACATTATTATTTTAAAGGGTAAATAATTTAACTTTTGTTTAACAAATATTTGTTTATTCAAGTGATATTTTACGTTTTACTCAATATATTATTATTTTAAAGGGCAAATAATTAACTTTTAACCCTTAGTTTAGAAAACACATTAGAAGGGTAATATCTTTCATTCAATTTGACAGTTTAGAAACATAATTACATCTATAATCCTCGAACTATTAAAAAAGCAATAGGATTTCCATATAACTTTAATTTATGATGAAAACTCTTCACAGTTTAATTTTTGTTTCACCAGTTTTCATTTTAACAAATATTTATTTATTCATGTTCCAAGTGTGAAAAAATTAATTATCTAGCATTCAAGTGATATTTTCCACGAAATGATTTGATCCAAAAGGATAACAAAAGTCATAGGATGAATAGTTTGCATTAAAAATCAAAGTTTTATATCAATTTCTAAATTTTTATAACAAAAGTTCTATAAAAAAAGTCATAGTATGAAGAGTTCCATTTCTAGTAGCTAGACGACTAAGAATATAATTATCTTTTATTGGTTTTTTAGGGTACTAACTAAGTTGTTTAATAAAATAAAAGTTAGAGATCTTATGATATATTTTGGATAAAACTGTAAAAAACTAGTTTTCAAACCATAAAATATGCAATGCAAGATTCACATACTTGTGATTATTATCAATTAAGAGCCTATTTGGATATCTGTTTTTTAGATTTTTTTGCTGTTTAATACCAAACAACAGTTCTAGAGGTCTTTAGTTAGATTTTGCTAACAATTCTTGATAATTTTTTATGAAGGAAAAACTATTGTTTCCCATCAACAGGTTTTACCTGTTTTTCACGAAAAATACTTTATTTTTTTATTATTTTTATCTTCCAAATTAGTTATTTTATATCCTAAAAACAAAAATTTATCATGTTTTTACTAAGCACTAATTATTAATCAGCAAACATCAACTAACAATCATTAACAGCAAACAACAAACTGCAAACAGCAACAGCGAACCAAATGGATTTTAATCGTTGAGTATGAAATAACAAGTTCTAATGTATAAAGTAAAAAATATATATATATATATGGGACAAACCACTTTATATGGATCTTAATTTTATAAAATTTTTGATTTTATAAAAGTCAATTCAAATAATTCTTTTACTAACCTGATATTGTAATATTAGACACGTATAAACCACTTGTGAAAATGCTTAAATTTAAACTTTTGGTCAAATAATTTTTAAGCGTGAACATTCTGACAATAAATTAAACGAATCTAAATTTTATAAAATCAAATTAAAGCTTATTAAATATTTTGACACGATTTTATTTTTTTAAATTGTAGTATACTCATTTAAAACTAAGGACGATGTTTACTTTAATTCATTAATAAAATGATAAAGTCAAAATTTTTATCGAGAAAATTAGATTCATTCTGACCAAATTATGTTTGCATTTGTTAACGTATAAAAATCTTTCATAGTTTTAAAGGATGATTAATTTGGGAAAACACATTTTGATGGCCTTATTTGATTTGATTTGATTTTTATTAAAATTCATCATCTCTCAATTTTGTGAGAATAATGTGAAACCCTTAATTAGATTGATTTACATTGGGTATTTATACCCTAGTACATATGGGGAATTTACAAGAGTGTCCTTTGTACAATTAATTATTAATTCCTAATATATACATATTCCTATCACACCCCCGCAAGTTGAGCAGGGGGAGAACCAATGCTCAACTTGTCACGCAAGAAAAGAAAACGTGGCTTGGGCAGCGCCTTAGTGAGAAGGTCAGCAAGCTGGGACTCTGTGGGAAGATAACGAACATAGAGAGACTTCGAGGCTACCCGCTTACGTACAAAGTGAAAATCAATCTCCAGGTGCTTAGTCCGTGAGTGAAAAATGGGATTAGCAGTGAGATAGGTAGCGCTGAGATTGTCACACCAAAGCGTGGGGGAACTGGCTAGTGAAAAAACAATATCAGATAGAAGCATCGTGATCCAAGAGAGCTCAGAAGTGGTAGTAGCCAAGGCACGATATTCGGCCTCCGTGGAAGAGTGAGAAACTGTGCGCTGTTTTCTAGATACCCATGAAACCAAGTTCGAACCAAGAAAAATAGCAAAACCTGTGGTGGATCGACGATCATCTGAGTCACCACCCCAATCTGAATCCGAGAACCCATGAAGCCGAGAGATGGAACTTTGACGGAATACCAAACCATGCGTAGCTGTAGCCTGAAGATAGCGCAAGATGCGCTTGACTGCCTGCCAGTGGATGTCAGTGGGAGCATGCATATACTGGGCAACCTTATGAACTGCAAAGGCAATGTCTGGTCTCGTAACTGTTAAGTACTGAAGGCCTCCCACAATACTACGATAAAGTGAACCATCAACCAGTGCATCCCCCTCAGTGGCCGAGAGCTTAGTAGAAACACATGCAGGAGTATTAATCGGTTTGCAACTAGCCATATCCGATTTGAGCAGCAAGTCTTTGATATATTTCTGTTGATTCACATACAATAATTTATTCTCCCAGTGCAACTCAAGGCCCAAAAAATATTGAGCCCGTCCCAAATTCTTAATAGCAAACTGACTTTGTAAGAAGGTAATCAATGACTGAAGTAAGCCAGAATCATCTCCAAGCAACAATAAGTCATCAACATAAATAAGACAAAAGATCACAGCAGAACCAGAACGATAAACATACAGAGAGATATCAGCCTTGGAGCACCGAAACCCAAACTGAATCAATGCCAAAGTAAGTTGCTTATGCCACATGCGGGGAGATTGTTTGAGACCATAAAGAGACTTACGAAGAGCACAAACATGAGATGGACGAGTTGGGTCAACAAAACCTGTGGGTTGCTGCATAAAAACCTGTTCCTCGAGATCACCATGAAGAAAGGCATTTGAGACATCAAGATGTAACACTTGCCAAGAGAGAGACACAGCAATGGCAAGGAGAAGTCTAATTGTGGTAGGTTTTACAACTGGGCTGAAAGTGTCGGTGAAATCCATACCGAGGCGTTGATGGTAGCCCTGAGCAACTAACCTGGCCTTATATTTGCACCCTATCACATTAGCAGTTGGTGGCGCAATCACTAATTCCCATGTACCATTCCCAATTAAAGCATTATATTCATCTGCCATAGCGGTTCTCCAGTGTGCATGTTTAACCGCTTCAGAATAAGTTGTAGGGTCCGCCTCCTGAAGTTGGGTGTGCAAAGCTCTTGGTCTTGAGTTCCCGGTTTGGGAACGCGTGACCATGCGAGTAGAAGGAGGCACACGTGGGGGCGGAGGAGGGTTTACTACTGCTGGAGAAAAATGAGTGAGGTCCACAACAAGAGGAATGCCATTAGGGGAAGAAAGGGTGGAGTCGGTGCTGGGGTCGGGTGGGGGTGGCGGGTGGCGGGTCGGTTCAGTGGAGGACGGGTTGGGTTGGACGGGAGTGGACGTGGGTGACGGGGCGGGTTGGGTGGTGTAATGGAAGGCGGGTCAGGTTGGGGCTGGTTGGGTTGGTTAATGGAAGGCGGGTCGGGTTGGTTAAGTAGGTGGGGTTGTGTGGGCGGGCTGGATGTGGTGGAGGGCTGATGGCGAGCTGGACGTGGTTGGGACAACACAGGGATATCGGGCACAGGTGGTAGGAGAAGGATTGGGTTGGTGATGGAGGTGGTTGCCACGGGATCATGGTGCCGAGTCATCTCTGAATATGGGAAAACCTGTTCATCAAAAATAACATGGCGTGAGATAAAAGTTTTACTAGAAGAAACATCGAAACAACGATAACCTTTGTGTAAATGGCTGTAACCAACAAAGATGCAAGGACGAGAGTGAAAATCAAGTTTAGAAGTAGAATACGGACGAAGCCATGGATAACATAGACAACCAAATGCACGTAGAAAAGAGTAGTCAGGGGGACACAGCAACAATTTCTCAAATGGAGACTGAAAATTGAGCAATTTAGTGGGCATGCGATTAATTAAATATACAGCAGTGTCAAAAGCAAAGGTCCAGAGAGATTTGTCCAATTTGGCATGTGATAAGAGAGCAAGACCAGTTTCTACTATGTGGCAATGTTTCCTCTCTGCACACCCATTCTGTTCAGGGGTATGCGGACAGGACACACGATGTTGTATACCATGTTGAGACAAGTAGGAAGAGATGGGCTGAAATTCCCCACCCCAATCTGATTGAAAAAATTTAATAGAACACTCAAATTGTTTTTCCACCAAAGATCGAAATTTAATAAATGCAGAAAGAGCTTCAGACTTATATTTTAGAAAATAAATCCAACAAAACTTGCTATAGTGATCATAAAATAATATATAGTATGAAAAATTATCAAAAGACTTAATAGGGGAAGGACCCCAAAGATCCGAACAAACAAGTTCCAAAGGCCGCTTGGCCTGAAAACTAGACTCAACAAAAGGAAGTTTATGACTCTTGCTAACAGAACAATTAGGACAACAAAATGACTCCATGTTACTCGATACGGGAAGGGCATGTTGATGAAGAACATGGTGGACAATGGGCAATGCGGCATGACCAAGGCGGGCATGCCAGGTGGAGAGAGACGTTAGATGAATCCGGGGCGACGAGGCTGAAATTTCTGGAACAGTGTAGAGACCCCCTCTATTCGGCCCTTGATAGATTATTTTCCTGGATTTCAGGTCCTTCACAACAAAACAATTGTTAAAGAATTCCACAGAAACATCATTATGATTAGTAAGAGCTGAAACAGATATAAGATTAGAGTTAGATTGTGGAACATGCAAAATATTAGAGAGTCGCAAAGGCCTATCAGAAGTATGAAAAAGAGATTGACCAGTATGTGAAATTTGAAGTTTAGAGCCATTACCTAAAAGAACTTCCTCCGGTCCGGTGTAATCGGAATGAAGTGCCAGGTTTCCCATATCAGATGTGAGATGATGAGTGGCACCCGTGTCCATGATCCAAGGTTGAGAGGCGGATGAGTGAGGTGCTAGGGTGGTATGGTTGGTTTGGGGATTTCGGTTTTGCGGAGTATGTAATCTTGGTGAAGGACATTGGCGTGCATAATGGCCATTCCCCTTGCAATTACGGCACACCACTGTTGTAACATCAAACCCAACTGAAGCTGAAAAATTACCATGTGAAAAAGAGTTCCCATTGCTGCGATTATTCTGACTGAAACTAAACTGCTGCTGCTGTCTCCCACGACCACGGCCACCATGGCCAAAACCGCGCCCCCTACCGGCACCATGAAACCCGGAATTCTGCCCGGAAAAGCCACCTGCAGCGTTACCTTGCTGCCTCACCGTCACGTGTGCGGACGGGACTGAATTTTCGCGATTAATTCTACGATTTAATTTTCTTTCTTCTGTCAACAGCATGCCATACAAATCATCGAACAAAACGGACTCCATATTTATTTCAACAGCCCTCACAAATGCATCATAATTGTCATTTAATCCCTCAATAATAGATTCAACTAAATCATCTTCACGAATATTACTACCCAAAGCCAACAACGAATCAAAGATACTCTTAGCACGCTGTAAATACATAACAATTTCATCATTCCCTTGCCGTAAGCTATGTAAACGACTACGTAGTTCCCGTATTTGAGATCGAGACCCGGATGCATAAGAAACATTTAATTTTTCCCAAGCTGCCCTAGCCGTAGTAACACCAACCAATTGAGGCAAAATTGATTCGGAAATAGAGTTAAGAATCCAACAAAGTACCTGCTGATCTCTGCGATGCCATAATGTATGGGCTGGATTCTTGGCGCCGTTGTCAAGAAATTCGATTGGAGAAGGGTCGCTCCCATCAAGGTGTCCGTCAAGGCCACTCCCTTTAATCATAGGAAGAATTTGTGTCTTCCATAACAAGAAATTGGAGCTGGTTAACTTAGTTGGCAGCTGTGTGGCCACCGATGGAAGAGGAGGAGCGGCTACAAGAGAGAGAGACGCCTCTCCAACAGGGACAATCAAATCAAGAGGGGCGCTAATGGTAGCCATGAATGCCGATTAGGATTTCAAGAAGAGAAGAAGGACGGCTGGCTGAAACAAGAGTGACGGCTGCAAGAAAGACGGCTGGAACAAGTGGTTGGGACGGCTAGGTCTAGGGTTTTTCGGCTATGAGGCCTTGATGCTCTGATACCATGTGAGAATAATGTGAAACCCTTAATTAGATTGATTTACATTGGGTATTTATACCCTAGTACATATGGGGAATTTACAAGAGTGTCCTTTGTACAATTAATTATTAATTCCTAATATATACATATTCCTATCAAATTTGACGTAATGAGCCATCAATCAATTATAACAGCATATGTAGAGTTTTCACATATTTTTTATAACTAATATGATTTGGAACTCACTTTTTAGTTAAGTATTCTTGTCCCTCTATTTGTATATGTTTATGATAGGATTGAATACTCACGTACTTATTTAATTTCGGATTTTAATCATTAATAGCTCATAAAATATTATAATTAATTTTATTTATCTTCTACATGCAAATTCGTGTATTTTTATTAATAGAATGTAAATGACATTCATAAACATGTGAAGTAGTCCAATCGATAGATCTTATTGTAAGAGATAGTATTCTATCTCTATTGTAATTGTATTAGATAATACTCTACTTCTATTGTAATTGTATTAAGGTTAGACATGTAAATTCCTATTCTAGGGTTTGTGTATATATACCCTCTCTAATTAATACAAAATCACGGTTTGCCACATTCTTCATATGGTATCAGAGCTCTATTTTAGGGTTTGATTATCCCCCTATTTTTCCCTTGTAGCCGAAATCAACTCTCCCTCTATTTTTTCTTGCAGCCGAAATCAACCTCAGCCACCATGAACACATCTTCCGCCCTTGTTGATGGCTTGCAAACCACTCTTATGGCAATCGGCACCACCACCTCTACACCTCTATTTTCTACCGCCTCCAACACCACTCAACCGCAACTCAAATTGACTACCTCCAATTTTCTTATTTGGAAGGCACAGATTACTCCTATGTTGAAAAGTCATGGACTTATGGGCCATGTCGATGGCTCCATCGTTCCTCCACATCAGTTTTCACCCGATGGTAGTGTTAATCCTGAGTTTCAGGTATGGGAAAAGAAAGATCAACAAGTTCTCTGCTGGCTCTTCAATTCCATCTCGAAATCGTTGTTGCCACAAGTGATTGGGGCCACTACGGCCAAAGGCGTCTGGGATAAATTAATTACCACTTACTCCATGGGGTCTCGGCCTCAAATCCGCATTCTTCATCGAGAGTTATAGACGCTTGAAAGAGGTAATTTACCAATTATTACCTATGTTTAGCATGCCAAGTCCATTGCTGATAAATTAGCTGCTCTTGGATATCATGTTCCTGAGGATGATTTAATTGATTGCATCTGTCATGGTTTGGGTGAAGACTACAAAGATTTTAATCACATTCACAACTCCAAAACGGCGCTAACTTCGTTTGATTTTCTGCTGGGTTCTCTTTTGACGGAAGAAAAATTATTACAACAGTCTAAGAAGGACGTCATCTCTGCTGTTCAGCCTGCCGCCCACCTTGCAGCCCGCTCCAGCTCCTATCGTGGGCGTGGCAGAGGCTCCAGCGGCTCCCGTGGCCGTGGTGGGGGTCGTTACTCACCCAGCCCCTTTCACGCCCATGGTCAGCCGCCCCATGCCTCCGGAAACTCCTGGAATTATTCTGGGCAGCCCCACTTTCCTCATCAGTCCACTCGTGTTGCTGCCCCGGGTCAATCGGATGAACCACTTGTTACTTGCTTTAATTGCCGTGGTTTTGGACACAAGGCGAATCGGTGCTCCTCTCCCCGAATGCCCAGACATCAGTCCCTCTCTCCTCAATCAAACATAGCTGCCACACACACACCAAACTTAGCCGCAACACACACTTCCAACCAGCCTTGGGTTCTTGACTCCGGCGCAACTCATCACTTGACATCAAACTTGGAAAATCTTGCTCTTCACTCCGAATATTCTGGTCCTGAAGAAGTACAAATTGGTAATGGTATGCTTCTTCCCATAACTCATGTTGGTGAGAATTCTTTTCGTATTGGTTCTAAATCTCTGAAATTCCGTAATATTTTACATGTTCCCAATGCCAATCAAAATTTATTATCTGTTTTTGCACTAACCAACTCTAATCCTGTTTCTGTTGAATTTTTCTCTGATTCTTTTATCATCAAGGATTTGGAGTCGAAGGAGATTGTGTTCCGAGGCCGGAGTGACAATGGACTCTACAACCTCTGCTTACAACCTAGTCCTTCTTTGATTAGTGCTAATATTGCTTCCTTAAATGTTTGGCATGCTCGTTTGGGGCATCCTGCTTTACCCATTGTTAAGCGTACTTTGAATTCTAATAAAATTGATTTTTGCACTTCTGCTATTTCTTTATGCAATGCTTGCGCTCTTAGCAAAAGTCATAAATTGCCATTTGTTGACTCTGTCTCTGTATCTCACTCACCTTTAGAATTGATATGTGCTGATGTTTGGGGACCGGCTCCGGTTCCATCCTTTGATGGTTTTACATACTATGTTCTATTTTTTGATCATTACTCCAAATATACATGGATTTACTTCATGCGTAAGAAATCTGAAGTTCTTGACATTTTCATTCAATTTCGCACACTTGTTGAGAAATATTTTCAAACACCAATTAAGATTTTCCAATCCAATTGGGGAGGCGAATTTCAGGCCCTTACACAAATATCTCAAACAAAATGGTATCTCCCATCGTGTTTCATGCCCTCATACACCCGAACAAAATGGGAGAGCCAAACGCAAACATAGACACATTGTTGAAACTGGGCTTTCATTATTGCATCATAGTTCCATGCCCATTAAATTTTGGACTGCTGCATTTGAATGTGCTGTATATAATATTAATCGCTTGCCCACCAACACAATTTCTTTTGACAATCCACTTCACAAATTATTTGGCACTAATCCTGACTATAATTTTCTTCGTGTCTTTGGTTGTCGTTGTTATCCTTGGTTGCGTCCGTATGCTAAAAATAAACTTGACTCACGTTCTCTTCCATGTGTTTTCTTAGGTTACAGTAAAGTTCATAAAGGGTACAAGTGTCTTGATTTTCGTTCTTGCAAAATTTATATCTCACGTCATGTACTCTTTGATGAACAGGTTTTCCCGTTTGATGTTGATAGTGATCTTGCGGCTCCGGGGTCAGAACAGCCCACATCTTCCTCACTACCCTTACACTTGCCCTTCAACCCCACCACTCAGCCATCACGTCGCAACCCGCCACCCATGCTGAACCCGTCTACCGAACCAGCTCCCTTACCTTCTCCTCCAGCCGACCAGCCCGCCTCACCTGTCACCAGCACCGTTTCGTCGCCATCCACCGCTCGGGTTGCGACTCCACCTCCTCCCACTAGAGGCGTGATAGTTGCTGCCCCTGAGGTGTCCTTGGTTGTTGATCTTCAAGGTCATGGTCCTCTACCACCCATTCCTTCTGCAAGTTCTCAAATGGTTCATCCGATGGTCACAAGGGCCAAGACTGGCTCACTCAAACAGAAGCCAGTTTTTGATTTGGTTGCTACTGCCACTGGCAATCCCATAATTGAGCCCTCTACTTATGCTCAGGCTGCCAATTTTCCCGCTTGGCGGGATGCTATGTCTTCGGAGTTCAATGCACTTCTTTAGAATGGTACATGGGAGCTTGTTCCTCCTTCTCAGGCTCAGAATATAATTGGTTGCAAATGGGTGTTTCGTATTAAACAAAAGTCTGATGGTTCTATTGATCGTTACAAGGCACGCCTTGTGGCTAAAGGCTTTCATCAACGCCCGGGTATTGATTTTCATGATACTTTCAGTCCGGTGGTTAAACCCATCACTATTCGGATGTTGCTCACTCTGGCTGTGTCATATAATGGACTGTTATTCAGCTTGATGTTTCGAATGCATTTCTTCATGGTACACTGGATGAGGCTGTGTTTATGCACCAACCCCCGGGGTTTTGTTGATCCCCGCTACCCGGATCATGTCTATCGTCTTCGCAAGTCTTTGTATGGATTGAAGCAAGCTCCACGCCAGTGGCATCGCTGTCTCACTGCTGCTCTCCTCCAATTTGGATTTCGGAGCTTTAAATTGGACAGCTCTCTTTACTTCATCCACTCTGCTTCGGTAAAAGTTTTTTGTTTGATCTATGTGGATGATATATTGTTGATGGGTGATTGTCCTGCTTTCTTGGACAAGGTTGTTGCTTTTCTTCAAACTCATTGCACTACTTTTTGGGTATTGAAGCTGCTTGGACATCTTCTGGCTTATTTCTACATCAAACAAAGTATGTCAATGATCTGTTACTTCGGGTAAAAATGCAAAATTGCAGTTCCATTGCATCTCCCATTAATTGCAGCGAGAAATTGCGACTTGATGCTGGGGATCCCTTTCCTGATCCAACGTTGTTTCGCTTTGTTGTTGGTGGTCTTCAATATCTCACATTTACGCGACCTGATATTACATTTGCTGTGAACCGAATTTCCAATTTATGCATGCCCCCACAACCTTACATTGGTGTGCCGTAAAAAGGGTTCTTCGCTATCTTCGTGGTACCTCTGAATTTGGCATTCTCATTCGGCCCTCCAAGATTATTTTAACTGGTTTTGCTGATTCTGATTGGGCTAGCTATGTTGATGATCGGAAGTCTACAACTGGCTTTGTTATTTACTTGGGTGCGAATGCTATCTCCTAGTCCTCTCGCAAGCAACGAGCTGTCTCTCGCTCCTTTACTGAAGCCGAATACCAAGCCTTGGCTGTTGCCACTTCTAAATTACATTGGTTGCAAATTTTTCTTCAGGAACTCGGCTTCTCTAGTCTTCCTCAACCCACCTTGTTCTGTGACAATCTTAGGGCTACCTATCTTACATTGAATCCTATGTTCCACAATCGCAGTAAACACTTGGAGGTTGATTTCCACTTTGTCCGTGACCGTGTTCGGAAGGGCTCTTTGCGTGTTGCTTTCCTCTGCTCCAATGATCAAATTGCTGATGTTCTTACCAAAGGCCTCACCAAGCAACGTTTTCTCTGGCTCCCTGACAAGTTGACCGTTGTTTCCTCCCCCGCTCAACTTGCGGGGGGGTGTAAGAGATAGTATTCTATCTCTATTGTAATTGTATTAGATAGTACTCTACTTCTATTGTAATTGTATTAAGGTTAGACATGTAAATTCCTATTCTAGGGTTTGTGTATATATACCCTCTCTAATTAATACAAAATCACGGTTTGCCACATTCTTCACACTTATGTGGCAAAAATTATTTCACATGAAGAAGGGATAAAACTAATGGTGATGTGTCTTAGGAACAAAAGATTAAAGAAGAGAAGAATATGAAAACAATAGAAGAGAAGAAAGAAGGAATTGCATTGAAAAGAAGGGATTTGATAACAAATATAGATGATACAGTAGGCCTTATAATAATTGTATTCTAATAATTAGATTTCTGTTATAATTAATCCTAATTAACCACGGTTAACTAATTAACTAATGATTAATTATTAACAATGTGAAGTATATCTAGAAATGGGATGATTGCACCAATTTGAAAACTATTGTTCCTGAATGTTAGCAAGAACAAAATTTACATACAGTAGCGGTTTTGATGTCGGAATTTGTTAAGTGGAGAGATATAAAATCTTTCTTAGAATTTGCTGATTCGTTAAGCTTGGCACCAATGAATATATCCTACTAAAAGTTTGAAGGACGGAAAGCGAACATGAACGCATTTCGTGAGGCTCCATTTGCAGCACTTTGAAACAATACACATGTGTTCATGTTGATAGTGATTCCATGAATCAAACGGAAAAAAAAAGATAAAAAAAAATCAAAATTAGACAAAAACAGAAGCCAAAACATTAATTGGGAGATTGACAATACAATTCTAGAGCAAGACATGATTCATAGTACTCTGTAGAAGTTTAGTTTATTCAATCCAAAACATATTCAACAAGACTTAGGGAACTAAAACCTTAAGAAATGGGGAATTACATCGTCAATGAAAAAATAGTAGGTCTTGTCAATGCTCATCTGAATATAGTAAAACCAAAGTCTTCTCAAGTATGGATTTATGCACCGAATTACAACTCATGCCAACAACACCATTAAATTGAAACAATAGGGTTTCTCCCTTAGGTTTTCCATTGATTAGAATAGCATATATACATAGAGACATGGGCCGTGTATCATGGGCTGTACATGGGCTGATTATTATTTGCATAAATATATACATATACTCTATCACCCCCCCTCTGCACGGTCAACTTGTCACGTAGAATAAGAAAACGTTGCTTTGAGAGACCTTTAGTGAGGATGTCTGCTGGTTGGTGAAGAGTGGGTATGTGCTAGACCGGAATCATTTTTTGACTCACCTTGTCTCGAACAAAATGGAAATCGAGTTCAAGGTGTTTGCTGTTGTTGTGAAAAATCAGGTTAGCAGTGAGGTAGGTGGCACCCAAGTTGTCGGACCATATGGTAGGAGGTGCTTTGGTGAGTATCCAAGTTCGCGGAGTAACATTGTAAGCCATAGCACTTCAGATGCAACTGTAGCCAAGGCTCAGTACTCTGCTTCTGTGGAGGATCTCGAGACAGTCCGTTGTTTCTTAGAAGTCCAAGAGATGAGATTCGGCCCAAGAAAGACAGCAAACCCAGTTGTGGATTTTCTGTCATCCAAACATCCGCCGCAATCTGAGTCACAGAAACCATTAATGTTCAAGGAAGAAGATTTTCGAAGTAAGAGACCATGGCTGGTCATGTCTCGTAAATATCGTAAAATCCTCTTGACGGCTTTCCAGTTTTCAGTTGTGGGTGAGTGCATGTATTGGGATACTTTATTCACTGAGAAAGAAACATCTGGTCTGGTAATTGTGACATATTGTAAGCCACCCACTATACTCCTGTACAACTAATGATCCTTAAAGGGATGGCCACTTTGAAAAGAGAGGCGAGTGCTGCTGCAGAATGGTGTGGAGATTCCCTTGGATTCATGCATTTTGGCTCGTAGAAGAAGATCAGGAATATATTTCTGCTGATGGAGGAGTAAGCCGTCGGTTTGCCATGTTGCTTCAAGGCCGAGGAAGTATTTCAGCTTCCCAAGGTTGCGGATTGCAAACTTCTGCTATAGAAAATTAATAACTTTGTCCACCATGCCCATGTCATTACCAGTGACTAGAATGTCATCTACATAAAGCAAGCAAAAAATTTGAATTGATGCTGATTTGTAACAGTACAGAGAAGTGTATGCCTTGGAGCAATAGAACCCAAACTGAATTAGCACATCAGTTAAGCATTTGTACCACATGTGTGGTGCTTGTTTCAGACCATAAAGTGAGCGCTTGAGAAGATAAACATGATCCGGTTTGTGCTTATCAACAAATCCCGGTGGTTGTTGCTTAAAAACCCTTTCTTCCAGTGTTCCATGTAAAAATGCATTAGATACATCAAGGTGATTAACCACCCAACCAAATGAGACAGCCAAACAGAGAACAAGACGGATTGTGGTTGGTTTGATTACCGGGCTGTATGTTTGTGCATAGTCCAATCCCGGACGTTGGTGGAACCCTTTAGCCACGAGACGAGCCTTATGTCTTTCAACGGAGCCGTTCGGATTCAGTTTGGTTTTAAACACCCATTTGCACCCTACTAAGTTCTGTGCTTGATGAGATGGAACCAATTCCCATGTCTGATTTTTCATTAGAGCTTCATACTCTATCAACATCGCCTTACGCCATTCTAGAAATTTCATTGCTTGGGTATAAGAGGTGGGCTCAGCTGGAACAGCACTGATGGTATTTAAATTCATAGGTTGACGGGGTTTGAGGTCGCGGTTTGAGAACGGGTAACCATGGTGCGTGTTTTTTATGGTGGAGGAGGGGAGATAGCACGCTGTCCAAGGTCGACAACTAGGGGAATAGGAGCGGGCTGGGTGAATTTTCGGACGTTGATGGGCTGGAACGGGGCTGATTGGCGAGTGTTGGCTGGTTGGCATGTGGTGGGCTAGCGGGAGGGGCTGGTTCGTTGAGGAAGGCGAGGTGGGTGAGGCCGGTGGAGTTGAAGGTGACGTCGGGTGGGTAGGCGAGCTGAGGGGTGACGGGTTTGTGTTTGGGGAAGGCGGGTGGGGGGCAAGTGTTTCGGTTCTTGTTGGAGGTGGGTAGGATGCTGGAAAAGTAATGTACAATGGTAGTTCTTGATCATGTCGAGTGGAGGAAGGGGGAGCACCATCACTTAATTACTGAAACAGAAACACCTGTTCATCGAAAAGTACATAGCGTGAGATATAAAGCTTTTGAAGAGAAAGATCAAGACACTGATAGCCCTTATGAATTTTACTGTATCCAAGAAAGACACAACGATGTGAACGTGGTGCAAGTTTGTGAGGTGATGAGTATCGTAACCAAGGATAGCAAAGACACCCAAAGACACGCAAAAAATTGTAATTGGGACGAGACTTAAATAGAAGTTCAAATGGCGTACAATAATTCAAAGTAGGAACAGGCATTCTATTAATGAGGTAGACTGTTGTTTCAAATGCAAAGGTCCAATATTTAATGGGAATCGATGAGTGAGTGAGTAATGAAAGTCCGGTTTCAACAATATGACGATGTTTTCTTTCCGCACAACCATTTTGTTGGGGTATGTACTGACAAGAAACACGGTGTGTAATGCCATGGGTGCTCAAATAAGGAACTAATGCCTAGAATTCCCCTCCCCAGTCAGATTGAAAACTCTTAATAGATTTCCCAAAGTGTTTTTCAACCATAGTGCGAAATTGTATAAAAGCATGCATGACATCATATTTGAATTGAAGTGGATAAATCCAAGAGTACTTGCTGTAATGATAAAAAAATAAGACATAATAATTATAATTATCAAATGATTTCACTCGAGCAGGACCCCATAAATCAGAACAAAGAAGTTCTAAAGGTTCAGAAACAACAGAGGTGGAAACAGGAAAAGGTAAACGGTGAATCTTACTAACGGAACAAGCATGACATAAGAGTTCATGATTTTTATTTGAAATAGAAATATTATTTAAATCTAAAACTTTCTTCACTGCTGGAAGTGCAGCATGACCAAGACATGCATGCCACTAGGAAACGGATGCCATGTTTGCAAGAACAGGATCGGGCGGACTTTTCTGAAGGCTGAGGGAGTAGAGACCATTTTTATTCGGCCCCGTATGAAGTACCTGCTTGGTCACCAAATCCTTAAGCACAAAGGAGTCAGCAAAAATTCAATAGACACGGGGTTAGATTTGGTTAAAGCTGAAATGGATAATAAATTATTTGAAGCAGCAGGTACATGAAGAACATTATCAAATTTAACCAAATTACCATTAACAGAAAAAGAAGAAGAACCAATATGAGAGATTGGAATTTTGGAACCATTACCTATTGTAACTTCTTCTGGGCCATTGTATTCACTGTGAATGTTCAGGTTTTCCATGTCAGCCGTTAAGTGATGTGTAGCTCTGGAATCAATGATCCAATCTTGGGTTGAGTGTGTGTTTGTGGCTGTAAAATAGAATGCAGGGGCTGTTCGGGTGTGATGAGTTCGGTTTCCCCTAGGTTGCCTTGGTGAGGTACAATTGCGTGCTAAATGATTAAGTCCTTTGTGACAATAAAAATTGGTGACATCTAATGGTGCCATGGTTGTGTTGGGTTGCAGAAAATTTCCAGCAGTAAAATTTCCAGAATTGGGCATAAATTGATGCTGTCTAGAGGTATTATTTTGATGAGAATTGTTACCAGGAATTGCAAAAAATTAGGGGTTAAATCCCCTTCCCATGGGACGCTGTGGCTGGGCGTGGTGCTGCTGCTGTTGGCCGTGAGTCTGCCTCTGTCCACCACAGCCTGAAGCTGCTGAACCGCGGGCGCCATAGAGTGCAGTAGGCGCACAATCAGCATGTATTTCACGTCTGAGGTTCCTTTCTTTAGAGAGTAAGAGACTATGGAGGTCCTCAAAGCTGGTTGGCTCAACTTTAATTTCTAGGGAGCGAGTGAAGGGGCGATATGCTGATAATAAGCCATCAACTACAGCATCGACAAGGTCAGTCTCAGAGATTGCCGATTGCAACGCTGCTAAGTGATCAGAAATTTTCTTTGCTCGATTGATATAGGAGGAAATCAGTTCAGCCTCCTCTTGCTTCAGATTGCGTAATTGCAATCTATAATCTCGAATTTGTGAACAAGAACTAGTAGCATATGCTGCAGTTAAGCGATTCCAAGCCTCTTGCGCAGTCTCAGCGCCAACAATCTGTGTCACAATTCCGGGTGAAAGGGAATTGATTATCCAGCTCATCACTTGAGCATCTTTTTCTTCCCATCTATCAAAATCCGGGTTGGGATCAGTCGTTCCTAGTAAAAATTTTGGTGGTGGGACTACTCTTCCATCAATATGTCCTATGAGTCTCGATCCCTTCAACAACGGTACAAGCTGTGTTTTCCATAGGAGATAGTTCGTCGTATCAAGCTTGATCTGGAAGGTTGATGTGGAGGGGATGACTACGGCTGGAAGGGAACCAGCGGCAGCAGGAGTGGTGGTCAGAGTTGTCATTATTTCGGCGAGAAAGGTTCTAAAATTTCGGTGTGGTGGTGGTGTTAGCCGTCAAGCTCTGATACCATGAAACAATAGGGTTTCTCCCTTAGGTTTTGCATTGATTAGAATAGCATATATACATAGATACATAGGCCGTGTATCATGGGCTGTACATGGGCTGATTATTATTTACATAAATATATACATATACTCTATCATAAATAAGCTACACCAAAGCTCACATAGAACACCTCCATATCAATGACACTGTTACTACTTTCTTGATTGCAAGGTGAAGTTGTCACATTTGATGGAGGCGATTCTTCTGCGATACAACTTTTCGACAATGGCCAACCACAAAGAAATGGATTCCCTCTATAACTGTTTTCATAAAATGTTGCAAATTGTTTCACTTTGTCTGGTGTCTGACTTGATAGATTATTGTATGACACATTGAAAACTGCTAGAAAATTCAACTCGGTAAGACTTTGGGGAATTGTCCCTTGCAAGTTATTGTGTGACAGGTCTATACTCTCAACTTCTTTCAAATTGGAAAATGTTGGAGGAATTCTTCCTGTCAAACTATTGTGGGACAGGTTCATTGTTTTGATATTTCTAAGATCTCCAATTCTAGAAGGAATATGGCCAGTCAAATTGTTACATGATATAGCAATTCCACATATTTATGTTTGACCCTTCATTGTAATCTCTACTACTCCACTAATACCTCCGTGCCCACTCCAATGCCTGGTAAAATTTAGACAAGGGAGCATCTGACTAATAATACTATTGTGAGAAAGATCAAGGAAACTTAATTGCTTCAACTTGCAAAGTTCAATTGGAATTTCACCTTGCAAATTATTATATCCCAACACTAGATAACTCAATTGAGATAATTTCCCAATCCCAAATGGAATGCTTCCAAAAAATTATTATGGCTAAGGTCTAACACTATTAGTTCAAAGCAAGAATAAAATGCATCCTTCAATGATCCTTGTAGCCTATTTTTGGATAGATTGACTATGAAGAGTGAAAGGCTAAAGTTGGAAGGTAGACTTCCAGAAACATTATTATTTGATAGATCCAAAATTGCAAGTTGAGACATATTTCCAATGCATTTTGGTATTCTTCCAGATAAGTTGTTTTGACTTATATCCAAGAAATATAAGTCAGTGTTGTTACACAGGCTATCCAGAATCCTACCCTTCAATTCATTTCTAGACGTATCTAATCCTCGCAATCTTGGAAAGTATGCTCCAATTTGTGATGGAATATATCCATTGAAAAAATTATCAGAGATATCCAATGTTATCAAAATCACATGAGGATTATTTGCTAGTTGAGGATTTCTTGAAAGAGAACTGTTGTTTAAGTAAAGATATTCAAGTCTTGTGTTGTTCTCTAACAACCAATATGGAAACATGCTCCTCAATTTAGGGCTAGAGATGGATTATGTTGATGATATAAGAATTTGGGTATTGCTCCGCCCTTACCATTTCCATCCATATATAATTCCTCTAACTGAAACTTGGGGTTCATATTATGATCCTTTGTGTCTGCATATATTGTATTATGAGTGTTGGGATTTTTCACCGGAAATCACCCGATAAAGCGGAATAAAACGCGGTGATTTCCTCAAATCCAGTCCCAGGAGCAATTGAGATGGAAATTGAAAAACTTTAAAATAAATAGAAAGAGATAAATTTTCTTACCAGAAAATCTCTTTCAAGAGATGGATGTAGACTACAGAAACCAAAGCAGATTTCCTCCTCGTTTTCGTACACGAACGCCTAACGAATGCAACCCGTGCTAGCGTTGGAAAAACAAAACAATGGAAGAGAAGAGGAGTAGGGAAGATTTCGGCTAGGAGGCTAAAGCTCTAGTTGGGGCCGAAATTTCTAACCCTATGTATTTACACCTAGGGTGGCCGAATTCCCCTAGGGGAATTCAGGCCCAGCTTGGCTCCATTCCATTCTGTGCGGGCTTCCATGTTTTAACTTGGGCCCAGTCTAATTTTAATTATTCTGGTTTAAATTAATTTCAAGCCCAATTTTAATATACCCATGTATTTAATATATTACTCCAAGTAATATATTATTTACATTTAAATTAAAATTAGTTTGATAATTAATTTAATCCATCGAATTAAAATTAAATCTTCACAATATAAAATCATAAGTAAACCTATACATATGAATATTTCCACCTAGGAAATAATTTCATAATTAATCCAATTAATTATGAAGAGCCAATCGAACATATATTAATTTTATTATTAGGATCAATCCAATTGATCCTTATAATATAATTAATATATATACACCTCTCTTTCCATAGTGTATACTCCAAGTATACATGTGTTTCCTTAAGTCTGCATTCAGTCGTTCTATGTGTACGATCCCGTGGGCCCATCTTTATGTTGGCAGCGGGCCTTTGGCCCGCAGACTGCAGTTGGGCTCTAGCAAGCCACTGCAGCCCCCAATTAAGATGGAGATGACAGTCTAACTGTTATCATAACCCTGTAGTTTAAACTTGTACATCCCATGTCATTGATATCGGTGTCCAACACAGAGGCATGGATTGATCACCCTCTTTTGTGTCCGGACATTAACTTGATCCCGAATGTACTGATGCTCACAAACAAGTTCCAACTTGTTTGGGTGTGGCCACACTCTTATCAGTCACATTCATCAAGAGACCGGTGATATCTTCTCAGTGGGCTACTGAGTGACAAATCCCTTCTGCATATGCATAGTATTACCATGTTCAGTGACATACCCGAAAGTACCCATACTTGGCACCTTATTACAGGCCCTTTAGGCGTACCCCTAAGCATGTGACTTCACATGTAACACCATCATATGGTCAGGTCAAAGGATCCATACAAGTACTACACGAGAATCCCTTGTGATACTATACCATGTGGATTACTCGTTTAGTGGATCTATCCAGTACCATGCTCCCAGGCATGTACCCATTAACTTGGTTGACATTCCATGTCCAATGACTGGTAAGACACCGCCATACAACCAGGTTAATGATAGTCTATAGTCCCATTCATTCCCATGACTAGAATAGACTACGGATCTATTTATGGTCATATCGTTTACCCTATCCATGGTCTTGCTGCCAAGTGCATGACACTTGTCATCATGGATATAGATATGTCCAATGGATACTTCATTTAATATATTACACAAGATATATATAATAAATGAATTGATGCCTTTATTAATAACACAAATGAGTATAATACATAAATCCAATAAATGTACAATACAAATACAAGGACCAATGCCTCGGGACTAGGGTATATCCAACAATGAGCAACATTTAAGGATTTGAGTTGGGAAAGGTTGAAAAGTGGAGTGAGTGAAGTTGGAATTTGGAAGAGATTGTAAGAGAGGTGTAGATATTGGAGGGATGTTAAACTTTGCAAGGGAGAGACCTGTCCTTTAAATTAATTGTAAGAGAGGTCAAGATATTGGAGAGATGTTAAACTCTGCAGGGAGAGAGATCGTTCCACTAAATTGATTGGAAAAGAGGTCTAGATATTTGAGAGATGTTAAACTCTGCAAGGGATGAAGGTATTTTGCCACTGAGTCCACATCCTCCCAATGATAATGTTTTAAGGGACCTCATAATTCCAATGTTTTCCAATATATTGTTGTCCATAGCAAAACCATTCAAGTACATACTAATTAGAGAAGGTGGTGATTGTGCTGCTAAGAAATACATATCTTCACCAAATATTTGTAATCCTTTGAAATTATTATAAGCAAGAGAAAGGGTCTTTAAGTTGGATGGACCTTTCAAATCTGAAACTCCTTTGAATACAAGTTAAAATTTATACCAAAATAGAAAATGAAATAAATTGCAAAATGAAATGAATAAATATAAGTTGAATGGGCCCTTTTGATAATATAAATTTGGTGATTTCATATCCGCTCAAGTCCAATTCTTGCAGGTTGCTTAAATCATCCAATTCTGCAATATAATTATATCACCATACTATAAATGTTTCTAATGAAAATAAATCATTTAAATTTGTTGATCTAACTTTTGAAATTGAAGGGTTCTCTAAATCGGTTGTACCGCAGATCAAGAGTTTTGGCAGATGAAAGCCCTGTTTTATTTATTTTAATTATAATTATAATTTCATTAAATTTAATTCGGTTTTATATAATTTTAAGTTTACTTAGTGCCATTTCTCAAATTTTTATTTGTTTTATTGTAATTAATTTCATATTTTTCGGTTAGGTTGCTCAAACCATCCAATTCTGCCAATATAATTATATCAGCAGACTAGAAATCTTTCTAATTAAAATAAATCATTTAAATTGGATATATCTAACCTTTCAAA
The DNA here is from genome assembly GCA_039660915.1 of Euphorbia tirucalli. Lineage (NCBI taxonomy): Eukaryota > Viridiplantae > Streptophyta > Magnoliopsida > Malpighiales > Euphorbiaceae > Euphorbia > Euphorbia tirucalli. The sequence goes on along the minus strand of CM077634.1, from coordinate 9,276,126 downwards.
TTGAAGGGTCCACTGAATTGGTCATACCCCTGATTAAGAGTTTCGAGAGATGAGATCCCTGGGAGAGATAACGAAGTGTTAATTACTATCGAAGCAATTACCACTAAAGTCAAGATACTCCAGCTTCTTCAATTTTAATATACACATAGAAACTCTCATAAATAGTCTAGCTTCCAATATTATATTAATGTAAAATAATACTATATATTGAAAAAAATACTTCGTTTTAATTATTTTAATTAAAATTATAATTACATCTTTAATAATTACAATTTTTTTATATGGTTAAAGATTTTATTATATTTTAAAAATGATTTATTGAATTAATTATTTATTAAGTACAATGAATATATGTGATTAATCCATTGAAAACTGAATTTGTAGCATATACATCTAGCTCTGTGTCGGATCTTAATCTCCAATTTGCAAGATTTTATTGATCCAAGATAAGATTAAACATTAAGCTACGAAATTGATCTTTTTACTTTAAATTAATTTAATTGAACATGTACTTCATTAATTTAATTTCGTTTTATATAATTTTAAATTTACTTAATGTTTCAAATTTTCCAATTTTCCAATTTTCCAATTTTTATTTTTATCAATAGTCTTCTCTTTATTATTAATGAATTTCACATTTTTCAGTGAGTTATATTAAAAATTGTTCCAGTTTCGTTACGGTTTGGGAATAATAAACTATGTTATCATGAAAACACCTCAATTTGGAGTGTTAAAGAAAGCATACCCTTGAACCCATGGATTTACCATGAGTTGTCATATCCCTATTTACATCTCAAAACAAATAGGAACATTTTCTCACCACGATAATTCCCCCGAAAAAACCATAGTGTAAGAGTATAAGTGAGATTGTTCAACTCTATCAATTAATTAGTAAAATAAAAATCAATTAAAGATAAGGTTAATTAATTAATTAAGAAGAATAATAGATGGAAGAAGAGAACTAATATATATATATATATATATATATATATATATATATATATAAGGTTAGTTAATTTTTGTATTTAAAGAAAAAGATGAAAAACAAAATGAACCTTCCTTCTCAATAATTAAGACACTGAAAACTGAATTGTAGATTATACCCTCCCAAGGATCGAAATATTTGCTTTTCAAGATTTAATAAGAAAGAGAACTTGTGATATTAATTGTTCTGTTTAGTTTATTTTCACTGAGGTACAACGATTTCAAAGACGAAAGGCCACTCAAAGATTGTGAGACACTGTTATTGAAGTTGTTGTAACTTAAAGAAAGAATCTCCAAATTGGTAAGTGTTGATAGCCTTTCAAAACCTACAATTAATTAAGAAGAATATTAGAGGAAGAAGAAAAGTAATATAAGGTTTTTGTATTTAGAAAAGAACATTAAAAAAATAGAAGAAAATAAAAATTGAATTTGTAGATTATACCCTACATAGTTTCAAAGCCTTCAATATCATTCCAGCTTAAGTCCAACTCTTCAAAAGTACTTGTGAGATTGTTCAACTCTAGCAATTAATTAGTAAAATGAAAATCAATTAAATGATGACGAAAATATGTAACAAATATCCATTGAAATGTTTGCTTTTCAAGATTTAATAAGAAAGAGAACATGTGACATTAATTATTCCATTCAGGTTATTCCGAAAAAGGGACAATGATTTCAAGGACGGAAGGCTACTCAAAGATTGTAAAATACTGTTGTTGAAGTTGTTTTCACTTAAATCATGAAACTGCAAATTGGTAAGTGTTGATAGCATTTCAAAACCTACAAATAATTAAGAAGAATAAATGGTTTTAGTTTTTGTGTTTAGAAAAGAACATTTAAAAAGAAAAAGTAGAAGAAGAAAACGAATTAGAATGCAACCTGCTATTTTGTAACTCCACAAGGAAAGTCCATTCAACTGTTGAAAGGGAAGAACAAAGAGGCATTCAGATACCAACTATCATAATGATATGTTATGATCAAGATGAGTGACGTGGCCAGTGGTGGAATTGCAGTAAACTCCCTCCCAATTGCAACAATCAGTACCATCCAAACTCCATGAAGAGATCCAAACGGCAATCACAATTCTCAAATTTGGAGCAAAGGAAGATTTGATTTGTAAGAGACCGTTTCTCTCATTCTCCAAACGGCATTCACAATTCTCTTTCAATCTTATAATCATAAGAATTATTATTATTATCATAATTTCCCTCATCTTCTCCATTGATTTCTTTCTCTTACAATTTTTTTAATATCAAATCTATGGATATGATCTCATTTTATACCCACAGTTTACGAACATTGACTCTTGATTATCAAAATTCATTCCTTTTTTGTTTTTAGATCTAAACCAATAATATTATAGTTTTTCATTCTTTTATATTGATATGTTATCTACTAAATCGTAACAATGAGAATGTTGGCCTTGACTGTAAAAGTAAGTATATATATAAAGTTTAACTCATGTAATATAAAACCAATTAAATTTTTATATAATTATATAAAATATTTAAAAAAAACAAATATTATAAAAAATAAATTACAAAATTAGAGGATTTTTTTTTTTAATAAAACATAACATTTTTTTTTAATTAGTCCAATAGGAAAAGTGAATATGAGTAATCACTAGTCATATACCTGAGTTGTGCTTGTGTTTATAATTTAATTCGTAATATATCCAGTGTTAAACAAATATTTGGAATATAAGATTGATGGATGGAGGAATTTGGAGGTTGTTGAAATGTAAATAAAATAGTATGAAAGGGAGAAATTGCCAATTGAGTCAGTCAAATCTTTTTCTTTTGACTACAAGTTTTTGCTTTAAATTTTTGCTTTTTTATTTAATAAGTGTCTAAATAATCACCCAAAAATTAAATAACATCAAATACGAGTTGACACGCATTAGCAATGATTAACACGTCAATGAATATAATTTCTATTATGATAATTTTATTGTATATAATTTGTCTACTTTGATTGACTCCAAAGGGAAGTCAAGTCGATCTCCCCTATTACTGAGTACATGTGAAACTGTTTAGAAAATGGGGTACGGAGCGCTGTTTCAGTCGAAGGTCCATCCAAATAGGAACGAAGATTTTCCCATCCGTGTAGGGCGGGAATGGAGATAAATTTATCCCTGAATGCTGAACGGGGAATAGAGATGAGATTTGCTCTTCTCGTCTCTGTCCCCGTGGGGATTCGCGACAATATCCACGTCAAAATCTCCACTTATAATTATTTATATTATAATATATATAGTATTAGTTATATGTTTATTTTATATAAATAATTGAATTTTGTAATACTAAAATAAAATTAAAAATAAGGTTTTCAATTTTCATTCACAAATAAAAAAAACCATGATTTCAAAATTGATTTTTTTTTTTTTTTTTAAATCGTCTTAACAAGGATCCCTGTAAGGAACTTGTTCCCCGACGGGACCGATCATGGATATTAAGATTTTCCACGTTTGCTAAACAGGGACGGTGATCCCTATTTAGCCGGGGACGGGGATGGGATTGCCAATCTCCACCTCACACCTTTTACATCCCTAACAATACATAAACCAACAAGACTATATAGAGGCTTTGGTTCTTGGTTAACCCGGTTTGACCAGACACTCCGGTCCGTTTTATTAACACTGCTTTCAACCCTTCATTGTTTGATTCTATAAAACATCTATATTCAAGTAATAATAAGAAAAGCGATCAAATACTAAATGCTAATTCAAATATATATATATATATATATATATATATATATATATATATATGAATTATGTATAACATTATATATTTTTTTCTAAATCAATTCCAATTTAAAAATCCGTGGTTAAATTTGATAATTGAGTAACGGGCCAAGAAAGAGACGCATTCCACATTTCATCCCTAATACTTGCTATGATGATAATGGGGAGTCTCCGTCCCATGAATGGATTGTAACCTTTCGTTAGATTTCACAAATTAAAGCCACTCAAACTAATTAATTAATATAAATATATATAGAAATTTAGCTATATGTATATAAAATTACATAATTATATTTAAAGTTTAAGCTAAAAATATCTAAAAACTTCAAATACGTTTATTTAAGTGTTTGTTTTGTTTTTAACTTAATATTTATTTTTAATTTTTTGAAACTTATTTTACTCTACAAACAATCTTCTAAGGTTAATCGGCTAAGTGTTTAGTTAGGACTATCAAACAGTTGTTATTGACTGTTTTGGAGACAAAAAAAAGTTGGTTACTAATAACAAACAACAAAAGCTACCAGCAACAGTAATTAATAACAGTAAATAGCAACACTGGAACCAAACAGACTTAAAACAACATAGTATTAAATATAATCCTAATTTAACTTAAAATACATTTTTTAGAATGAAAAATAGAGAAAATTTTCTTTTGGATGAAGAAAAATTCAACATTGAAAAATTAAATCTTCTCCTTCCTTTTTAACAAATGAGAAATAAGCAAATTAAAATACAAATGTTTCATAAGTAAAATTACAATGACATTGTTGAATTGCAATTATAGGTTATTATTTCACAATTATAGGTACTCTGTTCTTCCTCTCTCCGTCTCTGATCAATCAATTGAAGAGAACGAAGAAGAAAACAGCGAGAAAGTTGGAGGGGAAAGATGGGTTATCATCTACTTCACTTGAATCTTTCCTCTCTCTCTTCTTCTTCTTTCAGTTCTTCTAATTCATTGTTTCCATCTCGTAATCTTTCTCTAATTCCACCCAATTCCTTTCACTTCCCCTCTGTCTCTAAATTCCCACAAGGCAAGCAAAAGCTTCCGTTTTTATTTCTCTTTTATTTGGTAAATTGCTGTTATTGATTAGTCGATTCAATCTGGGTGTTTGTTTGTTTTCAGGATGTAATATCTCTTGGGTTCAAAAGCTGCCCAGAATTGCTACTTCCACCATTAAATGCTCTGCTGAGATTGAAAATGTAAGTACTTTTTTGCCCCTTTCTTTTGTGTATACTGGGATAATTGTTCACAAATATGTGCTGTTGATTCTCAGAGCTCTGAGATCGTCAAAGAGAAGAGTGTTTCAGTCGTCCTGTTGGCTGGAGGGAAGGGCAAAAGAATGAGGGTAAGTTCTTTGATTGATATTAACCATAGTTTTTTGTTTCAATCAATGGCATCTTTGAATTTGTATTATTTACTGCTTCCTTGTATTTGATTTTGATCATATTAGAATCATATTAGAATGAAATGATTGAATAATGATTATAACTAAGAATTTGCATACTCTTGGTTATATGTGTTGGGATTCAGATTTGGATTTAGCTCAAGGTTTTGAAAATTATACAAACTGGTTATTAAGTTGAATAAATTTTGGCTAATTGATGGGTACGTTGGGATCTGGTTCAAGTATTTATGGGGAAAACATGGCAGATTGCAGTATGGATAGAACTGAAGCAAACCCGATTTGCTTAAAAGAAGGATAAAGGGTCAATTTGCCTGCTTTTGATTTGGGTTAGCTCAAGGTTTTGAAAATGTATGACAGCATACTGATTGGTGATTAGAGGACTTTGGTCTAGTTTAAGGATTTATGTTGAAAACATAGCAGGAGGCATAATATATAGAAAATTATGTACCAACCAAAGCCATGATGATTCATATGCTAATTTTCGGCTATCTTTCTCTCTTAAATTTGCAGTAAACCCAATGCGAAATCATGTCTCTTTGGCTGCTAATCTATAAAATTTCCAAATTTTTAGGTATCATTAGCAGCTTTCTCTATTCCTGTTACTGTTGGGGGTTTTTTGAAGCATTTCAAAAATTTAATGAACTGTAAATTTTATAGACCCCGTTTACAACATTTGATGATCCATTAGTTTCAAGACTTAAACATTACAAAGGAAAATATCCGTTTGTTCTGTTTTATGTTGGAGATTAGCATTTTCTTCTTGTTTGCCGGGAACTAGTATCTTATTCTCGTGTATTTTCTGTAATGTGATTCATCCATAAGGATTGGACTCCAAGCTCTTATCCATTTGCCTTTTTGTAATTATACATTTGTGTGTTGGTTGTTATGTTATTATCCGTAGTTACTTATTTCCATCTTCCAGATGACAGTTTCGTTGTCTTTGTGAGAATAGGCAAGCATGCCAAAGCAGTATCTACCATTGTTAGGCCAGCCAATCGCTTTGTACAGGTAATTAGATGACCAACTTATATATATCTAGTATTGGGACCACAGCGAGCCTGGAATCATTTGGTAGTTGTGGACTATTCAACCTTGGACAAAGGGTCAATTAGGTCCTTCAACTTCGCTTGCAGGTTCAATGTCCCCCGAAGTGAACTTTAGGTATTAATTTGGCCCTTCAACTCTGCATTTCTTTTCTAAACAGTCCAAAATGACATGCATCAGCATGAGAGACGATACCTCACAAATCAACTAGTCATATGCTGACACTCTAAATGTTTTGGATTATTTCGACAAAGAATGCCAAGTTGTCGACTAAATTTTATGCCTAAAGTTCATTTTGGGCCAAACTAAAATATGACACCGTAGCCTATAGGAACAAATTTCTGTGTTATTTTACAAAACAAATGAGGGTTAATTTATGATAGATATGTGTGAACAGCTTATAAGATGGGTTTAACTCGAAATAAGATGTTGAGAAAATACAAAGCCCGCTATGCATGAGTTCAAGAGCATAGTTTTTTCAATTAGATGCTGAATTATTTGGATTATCTAGAATTGCTATGGTAATTTGCTTTCTGCTACAATTTTTCGTATCTCTATAGTTTCTAGTGCATACACATCATAAATTGGTTCTCTTAGTCCAGTTTTCCTCCACCAGAGACACTATGGTATATTCTGAAAATAATTTCATTCTGTTTTTGCAGTTTTTATATGTTCTCACAAATGATTGAAGTGAAAGAGATTGTTGTTGTATGTGATCCGTCATACCAAGACATTTTTGAAGGTTCGAGATCTTCTTCTCACTCACTGTCTCTTTGCATTTGCATGTATCTATGCTTGTGCCAACGGATTGATTTATGTTTCATTACGTGGCCTCAGTTTTGCTTTTGTTAAGACTTTTTAAATTAAAATTCTTCTAAGCTAATGCATCATATCCTCAGATGCGAAAGAAAATATCAGTATCGATCTCAAATTTGCCCTGCCTGGGAAAGAGAGACAAGATTCCGTATACAGCGGGCTTCAGGTACATGAGCAGTCGTTTCTAATAATGGCTCTCATCTCTTGTTTCATTTCATCAAAACTTAATCTCATATTTTTTTTTATGAACTTCTTCATGATTCTTGCTGTGCATTTGTTGGCTCATATGCACCAATTAAATCACAAATCCTATGTATCCTGTGTCATATTGCTCATTAAAAAGACTGCATCAATAATTTCTTAATAGTCGATGTTAATGTTTGGAAATATTTGTTTCTTAATCATTATATGCATTTTCCTCTGCAGGCGATTGATTTGAACTCTGAGCTTGTTTGCATTCATGACTCTGCCAGACCTCTGGTGACGCGATCAGCCTATCTAACAAAGATCAATCTAAAGAGCAAGAGCATGGAGCTAAGGAACAAGGAGCTGATTATGGCGTGGACTTGAAGATTCCAAGTGGGCCTATTACAAGGTCTAAGGCAAAGAGGGTGCGTGAGGCATTAAATGGACTGATTGCACGCTTATGGGATAACCAAGGCATTCAAGAGGCACCATGGCCAAGTGAGATGGCATGGAATGGTTCAACTCGTTTGATGGTTTTAATTCAAGCCCAAGAAGACCAGCCCATCAGGGTTGTGATTTGAGGCTGAAATGGTTTAAGTCATATTAAGTGAGCTTTGGACATGCATGTGCATGGCACATGTGTTAACCCATTGGGAACTTAGTATAATTTAAATTAATATTATCTTCATAAAAAGAGGCTGTTTCGTGCAAGTCAAATGGCGAGAGTGGGCTGATTTGTTGTGGGGGCCGAATCTACTCATTTGGACACATGGTAAAAGAAGAATCCTTGTCTATTTAGGTTTTCCTTGTGGGATAAGGATTACTAAGTGCTGATTTCTAGTTATTTTTCCTTTTTAGCTTAGGATTATTTTCTATTTCAGAATTATCTTATTTTAGCTTTCCTTTCTAAGTTAGTATTCCTTATTTTAGTAGGACAAAGCTTGTAAAGCCTATTTAAGGGCTATGGCCGAATTCTTTAGAGGAGGTCAATTTTGCTTTTGCTAATAAAAATTCAGAACTTTGTTCTTCTTTCTTTGTTGAGTGATTTGAGTGATTGGCTTAAACTCTTAACATATTATTTTGATTGTGATCAATCGTCAAGGCTAGGCGATTAGGAATCAAACCATATATCAGGTTCTATCATACGAATCGAAAGGTTGGGTTAATCGAGTTATTAACTTGATTGTTCATTCACGTGGTTGGATTGGGTATTTCTATTGCCAACTTTATTTTGCTGCAATTTCATATCAAGTTCCGCTGCATCTTCCACATCTATTCGTGAACCTCAACTTGATTTCGAACGGTCGGGCAAATTTCGCATTCGGTTGCAACTCGCTTAACCGGAATCGCGTCAGTTGGTATCAGAGCCAGGTTTCGAAATTGAGGTTTGTCAATTCTGATTTTTCTTCTTTCATTATTTCTTTCATCGAGTTCCTCATCTTTTTGCATCTAGAAAAATTAGGGTTCACTCTGTTGCTGAATTTTTTCTTCCTTCTCTTCAACTTACATCTTTTCTTCTCTTGTGTGATAAACCACGTGTTCACCATCTCAAATTGCTGGTTGCGTGTTGTGTTCATGTTACCATTACCAATTTCGTGTTTCTCATCTCACAATTGCTGAATTACGTGATTTTCATCTTCCCCACTACTAAATTGCGTTTTTTTTTGCTTTCTATTCCGCATTACTGCTACGTTTTGGCTGATTCGTCATTACTGAATTTCTGATTTGTGTGTGTGACATCTGATATAAAAAAAAAAAAAAAAAGGAGACAAAAAAAAAAAAAAAAATCAGAGCTGTGAAAATCAAGAACCAACAACCTGATTTGCTTTGTTCTTCACGAAAGAGGCACCTAAAATTCAAGAAACTTCAAGATTCACCCTAAACGAACCTGAAATTGGTTGAACTCAAATTGGCAGCCCTAGAATCACGTGTTCTACATATTTATCACACAAGCTAGCCCAATTTTTATTGAAACCCTCGTTTTGATTGAAACTCGTTTTTACCCTTCTTCTGTGTATTTCGTGCTTCATATTGTGTTTCGTTCCATCATATCAGTTTCGATTTCTTAGTATTCAACCGTCCTTTTTTTTTCGTTTTGTGCCTTCTTGCTTCTGTTTGATTCTGATTCGTTTGGCCTAATACGCATTGAGCTTAATCAACATAATACAAGAGAGTATTGGAGCCAATTGTGAGTTATTTGCTTTTATTCTGATTTTCTTTCTTTTCTTGCTTTTACATCTGTGTTTTTATTTCTGTCTGTCTAACCATGTCCCTAGAAGACGAAAACAACGTCTTTGAAAATGTGGACCCAAAATTGTTGCGAAAAGCTGTTTCAGGACAATTTGAGAGGATGCAACAATATATAAACAACTTGGAAGACCGGTTGGAGCGTATGGAGCTTGAAAAGCAAAATCACGGCCGTCCCCACCATAGGAGGCGAAATCTGTCCAGGAATGATTCCGAGGCTGATTTGTCGGACGAGGACTCTAGAAGGAGTCCCGGGAGGAGATCGCAAGCTGATGGTAATCTAGGTACCATAAAGATGAAAATGCCTTCTTTCCAAGGTAAAAGCGATCCGGAGGCTTATCTGAATTGGGTAAGAAAGGTAGACGCCATATTTGATATTCACCATTATTCGGAAGAAAAAAAGATAAAATTGGTTGTTTCCGAGCTAACCGACTATGCAGCAATATGGTGGGATCAAGATAAAAAGACCCGGAGAAGAGATGGAGATCCGGCCATTCAGACTTGGGCCGAGATGAAACGCATCATGAAAAAGCGTTTCGTGCCGTCCTACTATCACCGTGAGATTCTCCACAAACTGCAAACGCTGAAGCAAGGTAGTAGAAGTGTTGAAGACTACCACAAAGAATTGGAGATGGCAATGATGCGGGCTGATATCCAAGAGAACGAAGAGGCCACTATGGCACGTTTTGTGAGTGGCTTGAATGAGGACATTGCTGATGCCGTAGACCTCCAGCACTACATGACTTTTGAGGAGTTGCTACATAAAGCCATCAAAATAGAGAAGCAGCTCCGACGCAAGAGTAAGCCGCGTTTTAACTCTTCTTCTTCCACTCCTTGGAAGTCGAGCTTTAAACGTGAGGATTCAAAGGGTGCAACACCAGCCCCGAAGCCGAAATCAGATTTCAAACCGAAAGAAGTCGCGCAAGGTGGAGGTAAGGCTTCTGAATCTCAAACCCGTAATCGTGATGTTAAATGCTTTAAGTGTCAAGGCCGTGGCCATGTGATGCGTGATTGTCCAAATAAACGCACAATGGTCATAAAGCATGGTGAGATCATTACGGATGATGAATATGAATCTGATAGTAGCATGCCACCCTTAGAAGATTGTGATGACGCTGAAAATCAAGGAGATCAGTTTGAAGACGAAAATGTTACCCTTGTTGTTAGACGTGTGTTAAGTGTTAAACAAAAACTTTCTGATGAACAAAGGGAAAATATTTTTCATGCTCGATGTCGTGTCCTTGATAAGGTGTGTAGCCTTATAGTAGATGGCGGTAGTTGTTGTAATGTTGCTAGCACCACCATGGTTGAAAAGTTGGGTCTGCCAACGATTCGTCACCCCAAGCCATACCGGCTTCAATGGCTGAATGATAGTAACGAAGTAAAGGTGACGAAGCAAGTGTTAGTGAATTTGTCAATTGGAGCATACCATGACCAGATTCTTTGTGACGTCGTTCCCATGCAAGCATGCCACATTCTCTTGGGCCGCCCATGGCAATTTGACCGAGAGGCCATACATAACGGCAAGCTGAATAAGATCACCCTTGTTAAGGATGGCAAACGATACACACTTATGCCATTGACTCCCGCTCAAGTGTATCAAGATCAACTCCACCTTCAAAATTCCACAAGTAAGGAATCGGGTAAGGTTGAGAAGAGTGAAAACAAGAGTGATAAAATCAGTAAGGGTGTGTTGAGAGAAGAGGTGAGTGAAAAGGCAAGTGAGTTGAGAGAGAGAGACGTGAGGAGAGAAGAAAGTAAGGGCGTAACAAAAGCCAAAGGATTAAGTCTATACGCCAAGATGAGGGATGTAAAGCAAGCTGAATTTAATAAACTAAATATGCTTTTATTTTATTGTAAAGATTTATGCTTGTCTGTAAATAAATCTGACCACTCTCTTCCGAGTGTTTTCTTCTCTTTTGCAGGAGTTCGATGATGTCTTTCCCGAGGAGATGCCGAGTGGACTGCCACCAATTCGTGGGATAGAACATCAGATCGATTTCATACCCGGAGCATCAATTCCTAACCGACCAGCCTATAAAAGTAATCCAGAGGAGACGAAGGAGCTTCAAAGGCAAATCGAGGAGCTGATGTCTAAAGGGTTGGTACGTGAAAGTATGAGTCCGTGTGCTGTTTCGGTCATCCTAGTACCGAAAAAGGATGGGTCTTGGAGGATGTGTGTTGATTGTAGAGCTGTTAACAAAATTACGGTAAAGTATCGCTATCCCATTCCTAGACTTGATGATATGTTGGATGAATTAAGTGGGGCTGTACTTTTCACTAAAATTGATTTAAAAAGTGGTTACCATCAGATTAGAATGAAAATAGGTGACGAATGGAAAACCGCTTTTAAAACAAAGCATGGTTTGTATGAATGGCTGGTTATGCCTTTTGGGCTAACTAATGCGCCTAGTACCTTTATGCGTTTAATGAACCATGTTTTGAGGGATTTCATAGGTAAATTTGTTGTGGTTTATTTTGATGACATTCTTATCTATTCGAAATCGCATTCTGATCACCTTGACCATATACGAGCTGTGTTGCTTGTGCTTCGAAAAGAAAGGCTTTACGCTAACTTTTCTAAGTGCACGTTTTGTATGGAAAAGGTTGTGTTTCTTGGTTTTGTAGTTTCTGGCCGTGGAATTGAAGTGGACGAGGAGAAGGTTAAAGCCATTCAAGAGTGGCCGACGCCTAAGTCCGTTACCGAAGTGCGGAGTTTTCATGGCTTGGCGAGCTTCTACCGTCGGTTTGTCAAGAATTTCAGCTCGATTGCTGCTCCGTTGACTGAGGTAATAAAGAAAAACGTTGGGTTCAAGTGGGGTAAGGAACAAGAACTTGCATTTGATACATTAAAACGACAACTTACTAGTGCACCTGTTTTAGCATTGCCGGATTTTGACAAAACATTTGAAATTGAATGTGATGCTTGTGGTGTTGGTATAGGGGCTGTTTTAATACAAGAAGGTCGCCCAATAGCGTATTTTAGTGAAAAATTAAATGGGGCAGCCTTGAATTACCCTACTTATGATAAAGAATTGCATGCCTTAGTTAGAGCTTTAGAGACTTGGCAACACTATTTATGGCCTAAAGAGTTTGTTATACATTCTGATCATGAATCCTTGAAATTTTTGAAGAGTCAAAATAAGCTGAATCGTAGACATGCCAAGTGGATGGAGTTCATAGAAACGTTCCCTTATGTGATTAGGTATAAGAAAGGGAAAGAAAATGTTGTTGCTGATGCATTGAGTAGACGCGTGAGTTTATTGAATATGATGCATGCTAAGTTGCTTGGATTTGAGTTTATTAAAGATTTATATGCAACTGATGTTGATTTTGCGTCTATATTTGGAGCGAGTGAATCTGGTGCGTTTGGAAAGTTCTATAGGCATGATGGATTTTTATTTAAGGAAAATAAATTGTGTTTGCCTAAGTGTTCATTACGTGATTTGCTGGTTCGTGAGGCTCATGGAGGAGGTCTCATGGGACATTTTGGTGTGACTAAGACTTTAGACATGTTATGTGAGCATTTTTATTGGCCGCACATGAAACGCGACGTTGAGAACATATGTGCGAAGTGCGTGAATTGTAGACAAGCTAAGTCTAAATCTAGGCCGTATGGTTTGTATACTCCTCTACCGGTACCGAGTGAACCGTGGACTGATATTTCGATGGACTTTGTGTTAGGTTTGCCTAGGTCGAAGCGTGGCAATGACTCAATTTTTGTGGTTGTATGTAGGTTTTCTAAGATGGCACATTTTATACCATGTCATAAAACTGATGATGCTACTAACATTGCTGGTTTGTTCTTTAGGGAAATTATACGTCTACATGGAGTTCCTAAGAGCATTGTGAGTGATCGTGATACTAGATTCCTAAGTCACTTTTGGAAGACCTTATGGGGAAAGTTGGGAACTAAGCTTTTATTCTCTACATCTTGTCATCCCCAAACTGATGGTCAAACAGAGGTCGTGAATAGGACTCTAGGTCAGTTGTTAAGGGCTGTTATAAAGAGTAATTTAAAGTCATGGGAAGAGTGTGTACCATTCGTTGAATTCGCATACAATAGGGCTGTGCATTCTTCTACTTCTTTTTCACCTTTTGAAATTGTTTATGGTTTTAATCCACTGACTCCTTTAGATCTAATTCTTTTACCTTGTGATGAGAAAAAGAGTTTAGATGGAAAGCGCAAGGCTGATTTGGTGAAGAAGTTGCATGAACAAGTGAAACAGCGAATCGAGAAGGCAAATGAGCGCTACGCCGCCCAAGCCAATAAGCATCGCTCGAAAGTGGTGTTTGCGCCCGGTGATTGGGTTTGGGTTCATATGCGAAAGGAGAGGTTCCCCGCCCAAAGGCGAACCAAGTTGCATCCAAGGGGCGATGGGCCGTTTCAAGTAGTGGCGCGTGTGGGAGACAACGCATACAAACTAGACCTTCCGGGTGAGTATGGTGTACATGCTACGTTTAATGTTTCTGATTTGTCTTTGTTTGGTGTAGGCGATGACGATTCGAGGACGAATCCTTTTGAAGAGGAGGGGAATGACGCGATCAGCCTATCTAACAAAGATCAATCTAAAGAGCAAGAGCATGGAGCTAAGGAACAAGGAGCTGATTATGGCGTGGACTTGAAGATTCCAAGTGGGCCTATTACAAGGTCTAAGGCAAAGAGGGTGCGTGAGGCATTAAATGGACTGATTGCACGCTTATGGGATAACCAAGGCATTCAAGAGGCACCATGGCCAAGTGAGATGGCATGGAATGGTTCAACTCGTTTGATGGTTTTAATTCAAGCCCAAGAAGACCAGCCCATCAGGGTTGTGATTTGAGGCTGAAATGGTTTAAGTCATATTAAGTGAGCTTTGGACATGCATGTGCATGGCACATGTGTTAACCCATTGGGAACTTAGTATAATTTAAATTAATATTATCTTCATAAAAAGAGGCTGTTTCGTGCAAGTCAAATGGCGAGAGTGGGCTGATTTGTTGTGGGGGCCGAATCTACTCATTTGGACACATGGTAAAAGAAGAATCCTTGTCTATTTAGGTTTTCCTTGTGGGATAAGGATTACTAAGTGCTGATTTCTAGTTATTTTTCCTTTTTAGCTTAGGATTATTTTCTATTTCAGAATTATCTTATTTTAGCTTTCCTTTCTAAGTTAGTATTCCTTATTTTAGTAGGACAAAGCTTGTAAAGCCTATTTAAGGGCTATGGCCGAATTCTTTAGAGGAGGTCAATTTTGCTTTTGCTAATAAAAATTCAGAACTTTGTTCTTCTTTCTTTGTTGAGTGATTTGAGTGATTGGCTTAAACTCTTAACATATTATTTTGATTGTGATCAATCGTCAAGGCTAGGCGATTAGGAATCAAACCATATATCAGGTTCTATCATACGAATCGAAAGGTTGGGTTAATCGAGTTATTAACTTGATTGTTCATTCACGTGGTTGGATTGGGTATTTCTATTGCCAACTTTATTTTGCTGCAATTTCATATCAAGTTCCGCTGCATCTTCCACATCTATTCGTGAACCTCAACTTGATTTCGAACGGTCGGGCAAATTTCGCATTCGGTTACATCTCGCTTAACCGGAATCGCGTCATCTGGTGGCATCCGCGGATGTACAAAAGGTTAGCAGATCTGTGTTTTCATGTTCATGCATGTTCGGTTCGTTCAGGATTGATTTTCAAAGTTGAAGAGCCATTATTTGTGATTAGGTACTGAAAGATGCTTGGATAAATGGGGCAGCTGTGCTTGGCGTTCCGGCTAAAGCTACAATCAAAGAGGTACTAAATCATCAAATTTCAATATTCTTCAATATTCATTATTATATCTTATTCCTTAATATTTGCAATCTGTAGTGTAATGTTAATGGAAAACTGTTTCGATCATTGATATTATTTTTTGTTTTCTTCCTCGACGCAGGCAAACAGCCAATCTTTCATAGTTAAAACACTCGACCGCAAAACACTTTGGGAGATGCAAACCCCACAGGTTATTAAGCCTGATTTACTTAAAAAAGGCTTCGAATTCGTGAACAGGTACAGTAATGCTCTTTAACATTTGCGGTTTTTAATTCTTTCCATTATTCAATATTCCGAAACAAATATATCTCGGTATAACAAATGAAACATTATTTGTTATCCAGTTTCTCCTTTCCTGGATACAGATTCTAACATACATTGTTGTTGTTATTCAGTCATGGCCTAGAAGTCACGGACGATGTGTCGATTGTCGAGCATCTTAAACATCCTGTTTACATTACAGAAGGATCGTACACGAACATTAAGGTATTTCAACTATCAAAACCACTGCTATGCAAATTTAGGCTTGAACTAAGGTGATTAAACATATGAAACATTTTTCATTTCTGTGTTATATCTGAAATGGATGTGCTTGAATCCTATGGTTTGCAGGTTACGACGCCGGATGATTTGTTGCTTGCTGAGAGAATTTTGAATTTGAGCTCTGAGGAATCTTCAAATTAGATTTTTGTATTTTGATATTGCTCACATCACAGTATATCAGTTAGATGAAAAGAATCATTTTTTTTTTCAATAATTTAAGGCATTTTGCTGCAATTGAGGTCTGGTGAATACAGATAAACAATCTTGTAATGATTTTGATTTTCTTTTTTGTCTTTTTTCGTCACATAAGAGTTAATTAAACTACAGCAGCAATTTTGGGGTCTGCAATTTGTGCACATTTATATTTCTCAATTTCTTTAGTTATTTTGCAAGTACTTTTCAATATTGATGTGGATAAAGTATTAATTTGATGAAGGTCAAATAGGTATAATGATCATACTAAATTAATTTGACAAAAAATCAAATTAAACAAAAAATCAAATTAAGTACTATTTTAAATTAATTTAATATCAAATCATATTGAAAAAATTAATTTATACAACAAAATTCATCAACCAATTCTTTATCCGTATTAATTTATAGTTTTGCAAGATCATTGGGATAATAAAATTAACTCAAATTCAATTTTGTTCCTTCTTCAAAAACTGGGTTGATAATTCTCATAGGTATTTATTTACTTAGAAAATGTGAAATTGAAATAGAGTTTCTACCATAGGAGTATAATTAAATTAGAATTTCTATTGCATAATAAAAAAATAATATTATATTTCTTAATAATTTTAAAGAAAAATGTAATTGAAGCCTAAATAGGCCCAAAGTATCAAATTTAAATTAATATCCATTTAGTGGACTTGGGTTGCCATGTTGGGTCAATAAGTCTTACTGTTTATTTCAATTTGCATGAAAAAATAAAAATAAAACTAATCAAAAACATTTTTTTTACATTTATTTGAGTGAGCTTAATAATATTTTTATTTTTGAAATTATTTACAAATAAAATATTAATGCATTCATTAACTAGAGTTTAGCAAAAAGAATTAAGACTAAACACTCAAAAACAAAGAATAAAATCTCATTTTTGTGATATCTAATTATGAATTTATTATAATTTTAATAAAGGGTATATAATGTTATCAAATTATTGAAGGAAGTTGAACTATCCCAATCAAGTAACCTAATAAGCCAAGAATTAACAATATGAGTCTAACTTAATTAATTAATTAATTAATTAATAAAGAATTGATACAATTAGTTGAACCTAAAAATTGGAAGTGAAATAAGTAAAAGAATTAACTAATTTAATGTGAACAAATCTTAAAGAATTAAATTTTACTTTATGTCTTTTTTGCTATTCTTTGAATGTTGACCTCATAATTAAGTTAAAATCCAAAATTTAATTAAAACCAGTGTGATCTTTTAAAAAAAAAAGGAAAAAAAAAACAAATAAATTGAAAAGAACAATAATACCCCTAAAGAAAAGTGAAAATGCTTCTGCTGTCTCCATCATAAATCACCTGCCAAAGTAGTTGCATGTTTTATCTTCTATATCCACAAAAATAAGTGAAATAAAATCAAAATATGTATATATTTATTATAATTTCTTTATATCATAAATCATAATGATTAATAGCAGTGGGATCAAATTCACATTATTGATCTATCTTTTTTTTTTTTTTTTTTTAACTTTTCTTTTTGTCTAGATTTGATGAGCTCTTTGTGATTGAATTTTAATTAAATAATTTAACATTACTTTTGACATTTTGTTGTGTTTATGTTCTTTAACAAAAGTATGCAAACATATAAATAATGTCTTTCTTGTTTTGGACAATTTTAATAAATAAAACATAGATTTGCCACAAAACACAAGATGTCATTGGCCCATGTTTAAATGCCTCTCCTTTTCCACCTATGGGTCCTTAATTAGCCTAATTCACACATTCTCCAACCCAATTAGCATAGGGGTTTAATTAACTTTATGTTTATTGAAAATTATATATTCGTATAAATTACCAAACAAATAACTTTAAATGGAAAATTAAGTTGAATGTGTAATGGGATGCAAAAGTCTAAAGTTTGACACTTTTCTGTACATGAATGCCCCATGAGTTTGAAGCGTTTACAGTGGCGAAGACAGGATTTGAAAATAGGTGAGTACGAGAAGTGAGTTGACCGGCAGATTCTTCAAAGCGGCGGACCGGAGCCGGCGGCAGCAGGGGCGGAAGGAAATGGGATGGGATTGGTTTTGTTTGGGTTGGGGAGAGAATTCTGTAAAGTGAATTTATGGAGGAGAGGCAGAAGAAAGGCAACTAGTTTTTTTTTTTTTTTTTTTTCTTTAAAGCCCTCTAGAGTAAAAACGATGTTGTTTTGTTCTGGCAGATTTTTTTTTTTAATTCGGTACAGGGTAAAACAACGTCGTTTTGCACCTTGGGCCGAATTAAAAAAAAAAAAAAAGAAGACGAAGCCTATAACGTTTTCTTCATCTGAAATTGGAGGGCACAATGCTTCCCCAAAACCAGAAATTCACAAGGAGTGTTTCCCGGCGGTTGGGGGGCACCGACTAACCCAGGCCCCCTTCCCTTCGCCACTGAGTGTGTACGACACAAATCTTCAATTTCTATGTCTAAAAGGTTTTGATACCATGTCATAAAACCATTTGATCCAAAAATATCATATTAAAGAAAGTTCATTGTGAAATAAATTGAAGCTTAAGAAATTTAACTTCTAGACAATTAAAGTAACTATACTTAAAAAGATAATATTGCTCGGATAATATGAAAGTATATATATATATATATATATATATAATTTGTAACAATTATTTAGTTTTATTACTAATATAAGTTAAATTATAAGTTGAAATTTATAAGTTTATCACAGTTGTTAAAAAAAAAAAAAAAAAAAACCATACATTAGATGCCCTTGAAATGGATGTTAATAAGGAATTAAAAAAAAAAAGAAAAAAGTTGAAGGTACGTGTTGAAACGTGCATGCGGTAATCTAAATCAAAAATCATTAATCTTAAATTATCCATCTTTTTTTAATTAAAAGATGGATAGAAGAACAGAATGAGAATTATGTGTAGCTATTAATTAAATAATTTTCTTTTTTTCTTTTAAAAAAAAAGAAAATAACGTGAAGGAGAGAGATCTCATATGTTACCCCATCACTTGCAATTTGAATTTAATATTTAATACAAAAAAAAAAAAAAAGGATAAAAAGTCACAATTAGCCAAAAGTTTTACCAAAAGCAAATCAGTCATAAATCCATCTTCTAGTTTTAGGAAATTAATTAAACCATGTTTAGTAGTAATTAATAATCACTATATGATACTAGTTATTATGAGATTTTCTTTGAAATCCCGTTAACTAAAAGGAAAAAAAAGTGATTAATAAGTGCCCTCATAATTATAATTATTTGGAACCAAATTAAAAAGGGGCATATTTTCAACTCTTACCATTTATTAATATTCTTTCATAAATTTATTATCACTTCCCTTTCACATTTAATTTAATTACTCATTATATATTGTTTAAAAACAGTACGTTTTTATATCTCATTTTGTAGTTCTTTAAAAAAAAATATTATACTTACCTTTTCTCTCTAATAGTTTATCTTTTAAATTAAGAAATAATTTAAATTTAATATATTTTTATTAAAACATGATCATCGCTTAATTTTATTGTAATCTAAGTTAAATAGGTTAATTTTAAATTTATTAATAATATTGTAAAAACGCAGATAATTTAAAATAAGAAAATTAAAACAGAAAAGGTACAAATTTTATTACGATACATTAGATTCTATTTAGCTTTTAATGAATTAAAATATTGTAATCCAATCATTCCAATTTAGCAAAAGCAATTATGAATTGATAGAACCAATTAAAAAAACATTCACATTTTGATCAAATTAATTGTGAAACAATTACTTAAAATTTTGAAGTATTTGAATAAATCTCTTCAATTAGCCAATGATGATATTCATTTTTAGAATGAGTAATTAAAAAAATAAAAATCATAAAAAATCATTTTAAAGTTAAATTATACCTAAATTAATTACTAATTAGGACGATAAATATAGAAACAGACAAATCTGTTCTTCTTCACCTTTACCCTAAAAAAAAAAATCACTTTCCTTTTACTACTACTTGCTTCACTTGAATTTATTGTTTCTATAAAAGAAAAACGATTGCTTCTTCATCAATTTAGCTGTTTCTGATGAAAATGAAATGGAAATGTGGGTTTTGTTGTAAATGTGATTTTTTTCTTGGGTTTTCACTCTAAATGTGTTTCTTGCTCAAAAATTGCATTTTTGAAGTGAAAATTAGGAGGTAGAAGCTTAAAAAAATGTCAGAAATGAGAGTTTCTGATCCGAGCAGATTGCATTTGAAGAAGGAGCTAACTCAAATTAGAAAGGCAGCTCGAGTTTTGCGCGATCCAGGGACTACTACTTCATGGAAATCACCTCTTAGTTCTTCTAGATCTGCAGCAGCAGCCGCCACGTACTTCTGCTTCTGCTTGGAAGCAGAATGAGAATGTGATTCCTAATGGTAATAACAAGTTCCATTTGGATTCCCATTTCAGGGCAAGTGAGAAAGACAAGAGAGTGTTTCTGTGCAATTGGAAGACGCACAAATCATCCAGTGAGAAAAGTGCTGTTGCGGGGAATGATGCTGATGAAGAGTTCGAGTCTCGTTCGGTCCAAGAGAGTGTTGATGATAGCAATGGGGATGCTGCTGACTCCAAAAGTGATTCTTATTTGGGCGAAAGCAGGTCTGCTTCGTGGATTTTCAGGTGTAGAGATGCCAATCTTGTGTCTCCAACAATGAGAAAAGCAATGGGGATGAAGAAAATGAGTAAGAAAACTAATAACCAATTAGATATTTTGTCTAGATATCAACAAAAAGAGATGAATTTAAGAAGATTGCTCAAGAGTCACCCTTCAATGGCTTTAGCTTTAGGAAGGGATGACTCTGTTGAGCAATCTGATGATACTGAAGATTATAGTAATTCTGAGGATCTTAGAAAGATTTCTGGGGCATCCCCATTGTTAATAAAACTTGAGCATAAGAAGTGGTCAAATTCCCCATCTAAATTTTTGAGAAGTAGTCGGAAAGAGGATTCTTCTTACACCTATAGCACACCTGCATTATCAGCTAGTTCTTATAATAGGTATTGCAATCGAAATCCGAGCACTGTTGGATCTTGGGATGCTACTACAATCTCGTTGAACGGTGAGGATGATGAAATGGATGACCATTTGGATTTACCAGGCCGCCAGGGATGCGGGATTCCTTGCTACTGGTCGAAAAGAACACGAAGATGTGGAAGTTGTTGCTCTCCTTTCCTTTCAGATACTTTGAGGAAACGGAGTAGTATATTGTGTGGTAGGCAATCAATGTATCGACGAGGACGACATTCTTCATCAGTTTCAAACAAGAGAAGAATTGCTTCGAGAAGTGCACAAGGACTTCTCCCGTTGCTCATTTATAGTGACGGCGTAGGAGGCTCATCTATTGGAACCGGTGTTAGTGATGATGAGCTCTCTACAAATTATGGTGAGCTAGATTTGAAGGCTTTGAGTAGATTAGAAGGGAGAAGGTGGTCTAATTGTAGAAGTCAAGATGGGTTAGAAATTGTAGCTCTAAATGGAGATGAGGAAGAAGAAGGTACACCCGAAAGCATACGAAGTCTAAGCCAAAAGTACAAACCACTCTTCTTTGGTGAAGTGATTGGGCAGAACATTGTGGTTCAGTCTCTAAACAATGCTATTTCCAGGGGAAGGATTGCCCCTGTTTATCTTTTCCAAGGTCCCCGTGGGACTGGAAAAACTTCAACAGCCAGAATTTTTGCCTCTGCTTTGAATTGTATTTCTACAGAAGAAGCAAAACCATGTGGTTACTGCAGGGAATGCTCTGAGTTTATGTCTGGTAAAACCCAAGATCTATTTGAAGTTGATGGCACCAATAAGAAAGGCATTGATAAAGATCGACTTCTTTTAAAGAAGGTATCGGAGTGGCCCCCAACAGGCTCTTCCCGTTATAAGGTTTTCCTGATTGATGAGTGTCATCTGTTGCCCTCTAAGATGTGGCTGGCATTTCTCAAATTTCTCGAAGAACTGCCACAAAGATTTGTTTTCATGTTCATAACAAGAGATCCGCATAATGTGCCTCGTACTGTACAATCTCGGTGTCAGAAATACCTATTTAACAAAATCAAAGATGGAGATATTGTGGCAAGGCTGAAGAAAATTTCTACTGAAGAAGCTCTGGATGTTGACTTGGATGCATTAGATTTGATTGCTTTGAATGCAGATGGTTCACTTCGAGATGCGGAAACTATGTTAGATCAGTTGAGTTTGTTGGGAAAAAGGATAACTACTTCTCTTGTAAATGAGCTTGTGAGTTCTTTTTTCTGCTTGAAATTATTCTAAAAAAAGTTTTTATTTGCTGAAAGGTTTGAACTTTGAATTCATTTATACTCTTTATCCTTTCAGGTGGGTGTTGTACCAGATGAAAAATTACTGGAGTTGTTGGAGCTCTCAATGTCATCGGACACAGCAGAGACAGTGAAAA
Organism: Euphorbia tirucalli; assembly: GCA_039660915.1. Lineage (NCBI taxonomy): Eukaryota > Viridiplantae > Streptophyta > Magnoliopsida > Malpighiales > Euphorbiaceae > Euphorbia > Euphorbia tirucalli. The sequence goes on along the minus strand of CM077634.1, from coordinate 9,253,757 downwards.
GGGCTCGGGATTTGATGGACTCCGGTGTCGATCCGATGGTTTTGATGTCTCAGCTGGCAAGTCTCATTATGGACATCATTGCTCGGACTTATAATGTTGTTGATTCTGGACATAGTGAGACATTCTTTGGTGGAAGAAACTGTAAGTTCCAACCGCTTAATCCTTGTCGTTTTGGTTTATACTTGATTATAATTGTGCTTGCACTTTATGTAACACTTTATGTATTTAGGTGAGTTAGCTTGAAATAACTTGGAAATATGATGGCGAAGCTACACTTTAGACCCTGTACTTGGCACGGTTTGTCATTGTGTCCTCTGTACTTGCAATTTAGTCACTCGAGCATTGTACTTTTAAAGTTTTATAAGATATGACCCTTGATAGACGGTTTTGTTGGTGTGACAGCAAACTGTCAAACTATTTTCTCCTATAGTATAACAATGCGTCTAAGACACTGCAAATGGAACTGTTGGTCAAATACAAAATTTCCTGTCAAGAGCCAAAGTTTATGAAATGTTAGATTACAGGAGCCAAATGTACTAAAATTGAAGGGGGCCAAAAGTGAAAATTGTGCCAAGTACAGGGGTCAAATATTAGGTTTTCCCCGAGACATGACTCAATAGATCTAGGCCTGAAGCTAGAACAGCTCATTGTTTTAACATATATATAAATCTCCAATCATGTTTGAATCATCTCCATCAACATAATTAGCTAATACTTATATGATGATTTGAATTATTCATTTCAGTAACTGAACCAGAATTGGAGAGATTATCAGAGGCTGAGAAACAGCTACGCGTTTCTAGTGACCGCTCAACATGGTTCACAGCTACTCTTCTACAGCTTGGTTCAGTGCCTTCACCAGATCTTACCCAGTCAAGCAGCAGTAGGAGGCAGAGCTCTAGGACAACTGAGGATGATCCTTCAAGTGCTTCAAGAGAAGTTGCCATTTACAGGCAGAAGTCTGATCCTCAATTTTTGCCTCATAGATCTAGTTCGCCTGCTTCTTTTTATAAAGGAATAAATGGAAATTCCAGTCATCAAGTAGAATCTGGTTTTAGTTGTAAACCTCCTCTTAGTCGGTCAATAATTAGCTGTACCTCATCTGCTTCACAGGATGATGAATTGGTTCAAACAATGCTCTTTCGATACAGAAACTCAGAAAAGTTGGATGTTATTTGTGAAAAATGTATTTCAAAGTGTCACTCAAATACACTTGGACAGCTCCTACATGCTCAAGCAAAGCTTTTCTCCATAACTAAATTAAATAACTTCTTTAAATTTAATTAACATGAAAATTTCTTTTATATGCAAGCTCATAAAATTAAATAACTCATTTTATATACATTTAAAATTTTTTTTTTAAAATTTGAAATGATGTATTTATAGTTTTTTTGTTGGTCACATCAACTAGATAAAAAAATTTTCAAATATTCAGAAGATAAAATTTTGAATACAAATAAAATGAAGAACATATTTTTAATTGAATTTGAATACTTAATGTTTCTCAATAATTCAATATAACAAATTGAAATATAAAAAATTCAGTCAGCAACAATAAAAATGAAAAGAATCAAGGGCTCAATAAAATTTCAAATTTCGTCTTAATATGTGAAAGAAAACTATTTTGGATTAAAAAAAAATTAATTTTATCCAATTTTAAGACAAATACATAATTGAATCGAATGTAACAATGTTGACTTAAAGACGATGATGTTCATTGATGAACGACTTTGATTCTTTTTCTTTCTTTTCAATCATTGGTAATCAGATGTACAATGTTGACTGATTTGCTTTGATCTTAGAAATTGTTTTGAATGTTCATAGGCCACACATAGAGGCTAAAATTTAATCATTTAAAGAAAATCAAGGTCATCAATTAATTAGATTAGATTCAGCGTTTGGTAGTCACACAGTCTGCTAAATTTTACTCTGTTCAAAAGAATCCAAAAGAATCCATTTTTACTCTGTTCTTCCTCTCTCTCTCTCTCTCTCTCTCTCTCTCTTCATCTCTGATCAATCAATTGAAGAGAAGGAAGAAGAAACCAGTGAGAAAGTTGGAGGGGAAAGATGGGTTATCATCTACTTTACTTGAATCTTTCCTGTCTGTCTTCTTCTTCTTTCAGTTCTTTTAATTCATTGTTTCCATCTCGTAATCTTTCTCTAATTCCATCCAATTCCTTTCACTTCCCCTCTCACTCTAAATTCCCACAAGGCAAGCAAAAAGCTTCCATTTTTATTTCCGTTTTATTCGGTAAATTGCCGTTATTGATTAGAGTTTGTTTCAATTTGTCGATTCAATCTGGGTGTTTGTTTGTTTTCAGGATGTAATTGTAAAATAACCTTTGATGATGAATGATTAATTGTATTTTTGTGTGAATTAATAAGACAAGAGGTACATCCGTATGTATAATAGACCATTTAAGAGACACAACAGTAGAGAGAATAACTCGAATGGTAGTAGGTTATACCAAAGGACTATATGTATCAACATAGTCCAACCCAGGACGTTGAGTATAGCCTTTAGCCGCAAGGCGAGCTTTATACCTTTTAACTGAGCCATCCAAATGCCTCTTGATCTTAAAAACCCACCCACCGACAACCAACCAAATTCTGTCTAGGACAGGGCGGAATAAGCTCCCATGTGCCGTTCTAAATGAGAGCATTATACTCTTCCTCCATGGCCTGACGCCAATGAGCAATTTTATTGGCCTGTGTAAAACTAGCTGGTTCAAGATCAGGAATATTAATAATGCTGGAAAATTGCTTAGGCTTGGGTGGTAGAGAGCCAGTGAGCAGCTGTGTCATCATTCTTCGTGGTGGAGATTTCGGAGGAGAAGCAGCTGGTGGCACGGCCGGCAAACGACCATAAGCAGTGAGATTAACAACAATAGACTAACTTAGCAAGGTGTCCAAACCAATGGTGGAATCAGGTTGGGGGTTAGGGCGTGACAACGACGGGTCGGGTTGGCTGGTCACTAATGGAGACGGTTCGGTTTGGGAGGCAGGGCTGGTCAGGAGTAGTTCAGACTGGCTGGTCATAACCGGCGAATGTGGTTCAAGTGGAGATGGTGGTGTTTCGGTTGGACGGGTAGGATGGATAGGGGGCTGACACATAGGGGAGGGCATGGGCGGTTGGATAGGAGGGTAATAAAGCATTGGTCCAGGCTACTCTTTGATCTTATATACTACTCTTTGATCTTAAGATCCAATCCACACACCACTTATAAACTACTCTTTGATCTTATATATTTGCCGATGTGGGATTCATTCCTTAACATCTCCAACAACTTGCAGTCTATATTTCCCCCTTAAAGCAAGTTATAATAATAACTGCAATTCTTAATTTTCTTTTAGAATTTTTGGGGAAGTTGACAATGACATTTAGGAATAACCAAGGACTTGTGAAAACGAATTTATTGAAAATTTAGGAATTATATAGTAATTAAATTATCTTTATATGAATGAATATAATTTCTCCACTTTAATTGACTCCAAGCCAAGTGAAGTGAAAAACATAATGGTTTGAATCTTATTATGAAAATTAGAGTTGAATATCAAAATTGGACTTAGCTTCATATTTTAAGCCCACCCAAAAAACATAATAAATCCCCTTTCAAATTCACTACTTCTGAATCTCTATTGCAATACAATTAAAATGAAAAAGATATTAAATTTAACAGCAAAATCCAAAAGCTAAATTAGTTTGAATGTCAACTTCATCCGTCTTTAGTCTAGTGAAAGTTATTGTTTTGCTAACTTAGCATTTGCAAGTAGTTTAACCTCACAATAACAAAAGCTTGTTCATTACGCTTCTTTTAACAAACAAAACTTTTCAATGCAAAATCATTAAATAAGCTTCTACAATCCTCTGAAATAGAGATCGATACTGAGAAATGTAAAGCAGTAGGTTCTTAAGAGCTTGATAGACTATTCAACAGAAATACAAAATAACTTAAACCTTGAGGAAAAGGGAACATTGTCAATGATAAAATATTAGGTAGTTGATATATATGCCTAAATTTTACTAAATTAATGGACCAAAATATAAGGATTAATTGTTAAGATTTGGTTTGTTTAAGCATAAAATGCTTACAATCTGTGCATTTTTACAGGTCAAGCTGTCCAAAAGAGAGAATAGGACAAAGAAGAATTGGGAGTGGCTAGGAGAAAAGAGGAAGTTGACATGGACTCATTTGGAGAAAAATAACTAATATGTGCCCAATCAGTGTTTGCCACATCAGCATATGTGCTGACGTGGCAGCTTGTGATTGGTCGGGAGTAGTTACTCCCGGCACACAGTAGAATTACTCCATTTGGAGACCAAAAGACCCTTTTGTAATAGAAACTTGTTCTAGTTGGTTTTAATTTTAAGGGTAAACTTGTATTTATACCTTACTATGTGGACAGCTGACAGCTGAGGAGAAAGTAGTCTAATACATGGGGTAGGCTAGCTAGAACTTGGTTGTAAGTAACTCTTTTATCTATGAATGTTATTTTCCCCTTATTTGGGGTTGTTGAGATGGTGTATTGTTTGCATCTGAGTCTTGATCAAACCCTATTTTATACTTGAATGTATTTTTTTGAAAAGTTCATTTGGGTGGATTTACATCTTTGCCTCATTTTTGGCTTTGAATAGGGTATCTTATTATGCATGTTAAAGAAAAACAAAGGGATACAACCTTGTTTTATAGAACAGAGTATATGGAATCCTGGCAGCTCCATTTGTGAATTAAAATTTAACACATAGCAGGGTGGGCTTGTGTTGTACACGCTTCAAACTTAAGGAGCATTCGCTTGCGGGGGGAGTGTCTGAGATAATAATAAAAGCCATAATTGGACCTTACCTATCAGCTTAAACTTTTGGGTTAAATGATTTCATGACACGCTATACCTAAGCTCACATAGAACACCTCCATGTCAATGATGTTACTATTGCTTTCTTTAGCGTAAGGTGAAGCTGTTAATGAAGAAGAACCTGAGATATTAATAGATCCACTGAGTTCATTGCCTCTCAAGTATAAAGATTTCAAAAACAAAAGACCAACTCAAATATTGTAAAATACTGTTGTTGAAATTGTCGTATCTTAAAGAAAGAATCTCCAAATTGGTAAGTGTTGATAGCCTGTTTTTAGAACCTACAAATAATTAAGAAGAATATATGGTTTTAGTTTTTGTATTTAGAAAAGAACATTTAAAAAGAAGAAGAAGAAAATCAATCTGACTTTTATTCTCAATGCAATAAGTCGAGTTGATTCAATTGTTGAAAGGGAAGAAACAAAGAAGCATTTAGATACCAATAGTCCACAAGTTTTATATGCCTTTTTTATGTCAATTTTCCATTGCTGCTCAAAGTCTTCCACGCCACTTTAGTGTTGAAGGAAATAGGTAGGGAAAGGGAATATGCATACTAATGGTTTAATTTCCATTAAAGACTTTCAATTGATTAGAGATTACTCTCTCCTTCCTTCAACGGATGTCCCTTTAAGAAATCAAGAGAACATTTATTACTTTTTTCTAAATTTATCACTACATTTAATGTTGATTAAAATACAATTAACAGGTGATTTGTGTTTCGAAAATATTTTATAGGGCTATTTTAGTATAAAAACACTATAATTAAGACATTTTAATGACTTTCTTAATTTATGTGCTAAAAACTAGAATGACATTCTTTTAAGAACGAAGGCAGTAATTCATTTTTGGTAGTTTGCCATTTAAACTTGCTCTAAGAGGAGAGATATATATATACTACCCAATCAAATAAATCACCTCACATCACATTTCAGTTAAGCCAATTATATTTTTTCCAAAATAGATGTCATATTAGAAAATCAAGGCAATTTTAAATAAATTTTTCTCATCTTACCCTTATATTAATTTCATATAATAATTGCTTAGCACAAAAAAGATCAATCAAAGCATTATATTCTCTCTATTACGCCTATCATGAACTATATAAAACTCAATTATCAAGATGAACCAAATTCCAAACTGACATTTAATAAGGCCAATTTAGTAAAATAATATTACTTTATAGATATATTAATCATTTTCTTAATATGTGTGCATAAACCTCAAGTGAAATCTAGCATTTTGGAATGGAATGGAGGGAGTAATGAAAACCTCTTTATTTATTAATTATCTTAATAATTATTACTTATTCATGAATGTGACGTTAAGTGATTAATTAATTAGTTGACAAATCAAATTATAATAATGACTGCAATTTTTATTTTTCTTTTAGAATTTTTGGGCAAGTTGGCGATGACATTTAGGAATAAATATATAGTAATTCTACACCAAGGACCAAGACAAATTGCCACTTAAATCATTGCCACGAATATCAAGTTCTTGGATATGCTTCAACTGGCACATTCCTAAAGAAATATTAATTGAAATGCAAATTAATTATATATTAGTTTAAATGGCTTCTGGAAAAAAAAATACAAAAAGAAAAGATGATATAATTAATTATATGCCACGAAATGAAGGTATTTTGTCACTAAATATGTCTGATTACTCGGTTCGAGGTTGATCAAACACCCTTTAAGTGACCCTTCTCCCAATTTAATATCCACTTAAGAAAACCAAAAGCTGAATTGCCTTAGATAACTGCCTCATTCATTCTTCCCTCTCTATTTCTCACCACATGCATTCCACTTTCCACTGCTTTCCACATGCTTCTTATTATTTTTATTTAGTTTTGTAAAACTTTAATTAGTGTGATATTTTCAGTTTTATTAAGAATGTGTGAAAGTCTAGTTATACACTTTTTATTTTTCATTTTTCATTTGAGCAAAGTGTTTTTGATATTTTGATGGATTTAGTTCTAATATATTAAATCAATTATATAAAATCATTACATTTTGAGTAACAACACTACTTCTCCATCCATATTTGGTACCACATTGCGTTAACAATTTGTCTAGCGTTACCTTACCAACGACAATTTTCTAGCCATGCTTACCTTAGAACCACTATTTCTGCTATCCCCAAAACTCTGCCATAGAATTACTGGGTATCTGGAACAAGAAGCTATCCGCTCATATACAGAATACTTGAAGGACATCAAAGACGAAAAAATCGAAAACGTGCCAGCTTCTGCCATTGCCATAGACTACTGGAGGTTGCCAAAGGATGCAACCCTGGTGGATGTGATCACAGTGATCCGTGCTGATGAAGCTCACCATCGTGATGTCGATCACTTTGCTTCTGTAAGTATTCAACTAATATTTTGTGAAGACTTATATCAGATGCAATATATAGTTTTAGATATAAATGTTGGAGATGATATATCCCTTTTGTATATGCTGAGATTTGAGACCTATTGATGCTTGTGGATTCATTTGCAATTTGTTTATAGATCTATGATAAATAAAGATCATACATAGAAATAATGGTTTCTTGAACAAAATAAGAAAAAGAAAAAACGAAACTTCTTGTGGTCCTAATTTGTGATAATAACACTTCCCAGTATAATGTGATTTCTTGTCTTTGGACAGATGCCAGTTATTAATTGGTGTATTTAAATTATTCTTATGTTAATTTGTGATAATAACACTTCCCAGTATAATGTGATTTCTTGTCTTTGTACAATTTTTTGAATAATTATGCTCTTTAAAAAAAATAATCTGCTAAAAATTATGATGTGAATCATATTACTTGAAATTATTTACTTATTTGTTTATGCCAAATTGTGAGAGGTGCAACTATCTGGCATGACACTGTTCACACTCCACACCAGTGTAATAAAGTAGAGAAGAGTGGACCGAAGGAAAATAAATTAAAGCAACATTTCAAAAATAGAGGGGAAAATTACATCTTTGTTTTGTGTAGTTACAAACTATGTACCCATCTAGTTTTACGGATTAATGGTGAAATTGGTTATCTCTGCCGGTCATAACAGAGGATATAGCGGTGAAATTGATTAATGAATGTGCCATTAATAGCCATTGACTGAGCTGGTGGTTTGAATAGCAAATACATCTAACCGTTAATGTTAGAAAATTGAGGTGCTTAGTGTGCTCTTCTGATCTAGCAGCAACCGCTAAGCTCATGGTTGTTCGACGGAGCAGCCTATTTGATCAAATGTTCAGTGTTTATTAATTAGAGTGGTATTATAGGACAACTTATTTATTATGTGTTTGAGATACTAACTGAAATCAAAGGACAGTGGAAACATTTGTTTGTATCACCAGTGGAAAATTTTGTATAAGTAAAGAAAGCATTTGGACACTTGTTGGACTATATCCTTTGGTAATTTCACAAATTTGTTAGTTCTTTACAATATTCTAATGAACATGTTCAAACTGAAATTAATGTTGGAATGTTGATCTTGACTTGTAAATGATCAAATAGTGTTATTGATATAATCTCAGCTTGTAACAGAGTGTAACAATGTGATTCCATTTGTTCAAAAGCAGAGGTTAGGAAGTTTATTTCAATAGAAAAAATCCAGTACATAAATAGGTGACTTAATTAGAAAGAGACGACACATATAGAACATAATTAACTAAAATTAACAAATTAAGAACAAGGAAAGATGTAGAAGCATTCTAATTGAGGACACTTTTTGTCTCTTCGTTCCAAATTTAGACCACAATCATCCATAGATAAATTATTAATTAGAGTATCCTGTTCACCAATTTATTGACATTTTTGGCATTTATTCTGCCTCTTCATTTTTCTTTTTGTATCATAACTACTGTGACAATTTGCAGACATTCATTAGGTGAGATATCCAGATAGGATAACACAGGTTCTTTAATTATAAATGTAGGCAATATGAGAGCCTTAGGATTGGGTTTATTCCAAGATTGATACTGATGTTGATAGTGATTCCATGAATCAAACGAAAGAAAAAAAAATAAAGATTAGATAAAATCGAAAGCCAAAACATTAATTGGGAGATAGATAATATATACAGTTCTAGAGCAAGACATAATTCATAGTAGTGCTGTAAAGGTTCATTTTATTCAATCCAAAACATATTCAACAAAACTTAGGAAACTAACCTTGAGAAAAGGGGAATTACATCATCAATGAAAAATAGTAGGTGTTGTCAATGCTCATCTAAACATAGTAAAACCAAAGTCTTCTCCAGTATGGATTTATGCATAGAATTGCAACTAATGACAACAACACCATTATATAAGCTACACCAAAGCTCACATAGAAGACCTCCATATCAATGATGTTGTTACTGCTTTCTTGACTGAAAGGTGAAGTTGTCACATTTGATGGAGGCGATTCTTCTGCAGTACAACTTTTTGACAATGGCAACCACAAAGAAACAGATTCCCTCTATAACTACTTTCATCAAATGTTGCAAATTGTTTGACCTTGTCTGGTGTCTGACCTGATATATTATTGTATGACACATTGAAAACAGCTAAACTAGTTAACTGTGTAAGTTGATGGGGTATTGTCCCTTGCAAGTTATTGTGTGATAGGTCTAAACTCTCAACTTCTTTCAAATTGGAAAATGTTGGAGGGATTCTTCCTGTCAAATTATTGTGGGACAAATTCATTGCTTTGATAGTTCTAAGATCTCCAATTTCAGAAGGAATATGGCCAGTTAAATTGTTACATGATACATCAATTCCAGAAACATAGCTCAAAATTTTTTCTTCATACAAATATGTTTGTCCCTTTATTGTAATCTCTAAAGCCTCTGGAAAACTAAGAGCAACACCTGTCCTGCTCCAAAAGCTCGTAAAATTTAGACAAGGGAGCATCTGACCAGTAATACTGTTGTGAGAAAGATCAAGGAAACTTAATTGCTTCAACTTGCAAAGTTCAATTGGAATTTCACCCTGCAAATTATTATATCCCAACACTAGATAACTCAATTGAGATAATTTCCCAATCCCTAATGAAATGCTTCCTGAAAAATTATTATGGCTAACGTCTAACAGTGTTAGATCAAAGCAAGAATAAAATGCATCCTTCAATGATCCTTGTAGCCTATTTTTGGATAGATTGACTATGAAGAATGAAGGGCTAAAGTTGGAAGGTAGACTTCCAGAAACATTGTTATTTGAGAGATCCAAAATTGCAAGTTGAGACATATTTCCAATGCATTTTGGTATTTTTCTAGATATGTTGTTTTGACTTATATACAAGAATTTTAAGGCAGTGTTGTTACATAGGCCATTTGGAATCATACCCTTCAATTCATTTTTGGACATATCTAATGTTCCCAATCTTGGAAAGTACACTCCAATTTGTGTTGGAATATATCCACTGAAGAGATTATCAGAGATATCCAATTTTGTCAAACTCACGTGAGGAGTACTTGGTAGCTGAAGATTTCTTGAAAGAGAATTGTGGGTTAAGTTTAGAGATTCAAGTCTTGTGTTGTTTTCTAGCAACCAATATGGAAACCTGCCTCTCAATTTAAGGCTAGACATGGATAACGATTCTAGGTTATGTTGGTGATATAAGAATTTGGGTAATGCACCACCCTCACCATATCCATCTATATATAATACCTTTAACTGAAAGTTGGGGTTCATATTATGATCCGTTGTATCTGCATATTTTATTATTATCAACACATAAGGTTTTGAGTTGGGAAAGGTTGAAAAGTGGAGTGAGTGAAGTTGGGATTTGGAAGAGATTATGAGAGAGGTCTAGATATTGGAGGGATGTTAAACTCTGCAGGGGAGACGATGATATCTTTCCACTAAATTGATTGTGAGAGAGGTCTAATGTACGAAGGGATGTCAAATTTGCCAAGCACCAAGGCAAATTGCCGCTTAAATCATTGCCACGAATATCAAGTTCTTGGAGATGCTTCATTCCTAAAGAATTATTAATTGAAATGAAAATTAATTAATATATTAGTTGAAATGGCTTACGAAAAAAATAAATAAAGAAATAAACAATAAAGAAAGAAAAGTGATGATTTAATTAATTAGATAGGTGGGGATGAAGGTAGTGATTATGAGATTATTAACCACAGAAGTATTAGAGAAGGTAGTGATTTGAAGAGTATTTGGGTATAAGATTATTTTGGTTTGTTGTGCTGGTGAATTAATTTTTTTTATAGATATATTATCTCCCTGTTCTTCAATAATATGTTATTTTGATTTTCTATTGTTTTGTTGCACTTGAATTTATTTAATAGGATTCTTTTGAGTTTCGTTAGCAAACAGTGTTTGTTGTAAATTTTTTTAATAATTATAATTCTATTATAAATTAATAAAAAATTATTTTTTAATTTTCTTTTTATCAACAAAATTATTTTTTAATTTAAATGTGTTAGAGATGGGCAGGTTGGGATGGGCTTGGGAATTTGTTTTACTAACCTACCCCAGCCCGGTCTGAGCCCAGCCATGAAATAGTATGGATTGGGTTGGAGCTAAGCAATGATGTAGACACTCTTTTGGCTATGCTAGACTTAACAATAAATCTTTGTTCTCATATATATAATGTATATGTACTATTTCTCTTTATGTGATCTTTGAAACTGGTTATTTAGTTATGCCAAATATATCTTTCAATTCTTATTAGTTTTGATTCACAATTTATTTTACATTAATTATCTCTAGAACTGAAAGATTGTTAAACATTTAATTTTTTTAAACTCGAACAAAAAAACTTTACGATTTTTGAAATATTAAAAAACTTAAGACTTATAATATTATCATGGAAAAATCATTGAATTTGTGGTAGCCATGATATGTTCAAGATTTGAGTTATGAAATTTGAAAGTAGAGAGAGGAAGACTGATTGGAGAGTTTGGCATGCTAGGGTTCGGTGCGGTCAAATTAGGTGTTCGAAAGTCAGAGGCTATAGCTGACATGTAGAGTTATAGTTTTGATAAATAAGATTTAATGCTTCTCTGTTAAATAATGGATGATACATCAAGGTATTTATATATTATACACTTGAGTATAAAAGATAATTACAAATGAAATAAATATAAGAATAATACATAGAAAATTAGAAAGGATCTATGTCCCCTTATCACTGTGGAAAAATAAGGTCTTTTTTGTTTTCTTAAAATTAAAAATTTACATAAGTTTTCTTTTTAGTTCTCATCAAGGGTAGTGCTTATTTTCTTTCTAGTTCCTCTTTAGTTTTAACAATAATTCTTGTAATTTTAACTTCTTTGAGAATTTGACAATAATTCTTAATCTTAATATTAAGAAAGTATCCTATAACCTCCCTACTCTACCACTCTCTGAGGCTTTAGAATTTGCTAGAATCAGCCAAACTCAACCATTTCACCGAGTAGTCAGTGACCATTGAATGGGTGTCACTCGAAACAGCTGATATGGTAATTATCTGATGATTTATAATCAGTATGATCTGTTTTTGTTTTACTAGTGAATTTTAATCGGAAAAAAAAAGTGTTAGTTCATTATTATTCTTACGGTTTAGTTGCATGTGACCGCACATATTGTGGTTGCCATCATATTACAATTGGATAATGATGTCTAAATATAAGTGAAAATTTATACCAAAATAGAAAATGAAATAAATTGCAAAGTGAAATGAATAAATATGAGTTGAATGGGCACCTGTTGATAATATAAATTTGGTGATTTCATTTCCGCTCAAGTCCAATTTTTGCAGGTTGCTCAAATCATCCAATTCTGCAATATGATTATATCAGCAAATTGAGTAATTCTTTCTAATTAAAATAGATATTTAAATCAGTTGTACCGCAGATCAAGAGTTTCGAGAGATGAAAGGCCTGAGAGGGATAACGAAGTGTTACTATTGAAGCAATTACTGCATATAGAAACTCCAGCTTGTTCAATTTGATTATACAGATAGAAATCGGTTATACCGCAGGTCAAGAGTTTTGAGAGATGAAAGCCCTAAGGGGGATAATGAAGTGCTACTATTGAAGCAATTACCTCATATAGAAATTTTTATTTTGGGATAATATTTTTTCTTGAGGAATTTATTATTTTTTTCACATTTTTTCATTATGAAAATTTTCAAAATTAGGATATACAGTTAAATGGGAGATAATTAAACAACATTCAATATTTTTCTTATCAATTAACCGAAAAATAATCTGAAGCCAAAAGAACTATATGGCTGACAAGGACAAAACCTAAGGATGATTTCATAATACATTCCCAAAATAAAAATTCTTATTAATGTACCATTTGTTATAACCAAAAAAATAGATAATATTGTAAAAATTGTTATGTTGATGGAACTTTTTACGGTTTTTAATAAAAGGTTGAAAAGGAAATAAAAATATAAGGCAGTCCAATTATTTGTGTGCTTTTTACCCATAAAAAAAAAATAAATTAAATTAAATTTGTCAAGAGATTACTGGAAGAAATTATGTAATTTATGTAATTCTCTACCCAGAAAATAGAAATATAACTACGAAAGAAAAGAGAATATGAAGATTAAATTTAATTATATATATATGTAAGAAATTACTTGTTCAATCCTTTTCTTATTATTACGTCATTGCTTACCCACTTAACGAAAAAACTGCATTTCCATTCACTCTATTCAAATTTACTTTTATATGTATCAAAATTTAAAAGAAAAAATTCAACCCAAAGTTTCAAACTGTTAGGAAATCTCGGTCTTTCCCGCTTCGTGAAGTTAAGATAGGCACTTAGAGATTGAAGTTAATAATGGGAGCACAAGAGTATAAATTCTCCAATTTGGAGATTCTTCCACTATACAAAAGAATAGTAGGATTACAAGAATATGTTTACAAAATCGACTCACTCTAAGGTGGCTTACTCAAGCTTAAAGATAGAGACTTTCCAAGCTATTTCTCTTCTCTCTCAAAGAGGCTCTCTAACTCTATAGTTTTTCTCACTCTAGGAAGTGGATTCTCTCTTGGTTTTTTTGGATGGATGGAATGAAAGTTCTCTTCCCTATTTATACTACTCCACCTCCATAATGAATGGTGGAGATTAATTGTATCCTAGGGTGGAGATTAATTCTCTAGAATGCTCTACACATTCTAGGAGTCTCTACATTCTTCCACTCCCTTCCATACTCTTCTATACTCTTCCATAAGGTTCTGGAAGGTTCCACACATCTCTAGAATATTCCAGAGGGTTCCACATTCTTCCACGGGTTTCTAGAGAGTTCTACAATTCTCTAGAGTTCTCCGGAACGTTCTAGAAAATTCTACACTTCTCTAGAAAGCCCTAGAATTTTCTAGAAACTCTCCAATTAAGGAGGGATCCCAACAAATCTCCCCCTCCCAACTTAATTGGAGGATAGCAGCAAACCAGCACCTTGACAGCAATCTTCAAACTTCTTTGTCGGTAGTACTTTGGTCATCATGTCTGACCAGTTCTCATCTGTGTGAACCTTGTCAAGATGTATTTTCTTTTCCTCAAGGACTTCTCGGATCCAATGATACCTTGTGTCAATGTGCTTTGTGCGCGAATGGAATGTTGAATTCTTTGCCAAGTAAATTGCACTTTGATTCTTGATCTATTCCCAGCTCCAGTAACATGTTCTTCATCCACAACATCTCCTTACAAGCTTCAGTAGCTGCAATGTACTCTGCCTCAGTAGTGGATAATGCAACACACTTTTGCAGTTTTGATTGCCAAGAAACTGCTCCCCCTGCAAAAGTAGTTAGATATCCCGATGTTGATTTCCTTGAATCAATGTCACCGGCCAAATCTGCATCTGTGTATCCTTCTAACACAGGTTTTCCTCTTCCAAAGCATAGACATATTTTGGAAGTTCCACGTAGATATCGAAGAATCCATTTGACTGCAACCCAATGTTCGTTCCCCGGGTTGGCCAAGAAGCGACTGACGACTCCAACTGCATAGGCGATATCTGGTCTTGTGCATATCATTGCATACATGAGACTGCCCACTACTGATGAATATGGAATATTCTTCATTTCCTCCATTTCTTTCTCACTTGTGGGACTTTGCTTCGAACTTAGCTTGAAGTGTCCAGCAAGTGGTGTGTTAACCGGCTTTGATTTGTGCATGTTGAACTTTTCCAACACTTTCTCAATGTACCTCTCTTGGGATAGCCATAACAATCTCTTTGATCTATCACGAGTTATTCTCATCCCAAGGATTTGTTTAGCCGGTCCCAAATCTTTCATGGCGAAACTCTTGCTTAGGTCTTTCTTTAAAGCAGCTATCTTTATGCGATCTTGTCCAACAATTAACATATCATCAACGTAGAGTAGAAGTATGAGAAAGTCACCACTTGCATACCTCTTTGTGAAGACACAATGATCACTTACTGTCTTTTTAAAATCATGCTCTGCCATGAAAGCATCGAACTTCTTGTACCATTGCCTTGGTGCTTGCTTAAGCCCATATAGACTCTTCGTGAGACGGCACACTAAATTTTCTTTGCCTGGAACTTTAAATCCCTCAGGCTGCTCCATGTAGATCTCCTCCTCTAGGTCACCATGAAGAAACGCCGTCTTGACGTCGAGCTGTTCAATCTCCAAATCTTGCACGGCTGCCAGGCCAAGAACAACTCGGATGGATGACATCTTTACCACGGGAGAGAATATCTCTTCGAAGTCGATACCTTTTTCTTGTCCGAATCCTTTGACGACTAACCGAGCTTTGTAGCGCGGCTTTGAACAGCTCTCTTCGGTCTTGATTCGATACACCCACTTATTCTTCAAAGCTTTTCTCCCTTTTGGTAGCTCCACTAGTTCATATATGTTATTCTCATGCAAGGATTGCATTTCTTCTTGCATGGCTATTCTCCACTCCTCTTTGTGACAATCACTCATTGCTTCTTTATAGTTTTGAGGCTCCCCCTCATCAGTGAGCATAACGTACTCCTTTGTGTTGTATCGGGTGGATGGTCTTCTATCCCTTGAGGATCGTCTCGGCTCTGGTGTGGTTGGAGTGCTAGATTGAGGCTCTTCCTGAACTGATTCATCATGAATTTCCTGGTTGCTTTGCTCTAACACAGATTCATGATTTTCACCGTCACTACCTTCAGGTGTGTCATTATCCTCACGTTGAACTGGAGTAAGTTCGGTACTCTTGCTACTTCTCAATCTTGGCCTCTCTGAATTTTTAATGTCTTCGATCGTTTGGTCTTCGAAGAATACAACGTCTCTACTACGGACAACCTTTTTGTTAATTGGGTCCCAGAGTCGATAGCCGAATTCATCCTTGGGTGAACGAAGGTAGATACACTCCTTCGTCTTTGTGTCAAGCTTAGCTCGCTCATCTTTGGGGATGTGAACAAATGCCCTGCACCCGAACACCTTAAGATGATTGTATGAAGCTCTCTTGCCCGTCCAAACTTCCTCTGGAATGGCCCCATCTAAAGGGACTGATGGTGTGAGGTTTACAATGTCAACCACGGCCATTATAGCTTCTCCCCAAAATGATTTGGGTAACTTAGCATGAGAGAGCACGCAACGAACTCTTTCTTCAATTGTCCGGTTCATTCTCTCAGCTAGCCCATTCAATTGTGGTGTCTTGGGTGGAGTCTTTTCTAGCCTAATGCCATATTTCTTGCAGTAGGCTTCAAAAGGACCTCTATACTCACCTCCGTTATCTGATCGTACACACTTGATCTTCCGTCCAGTCTCACGCTCCACTAGAGCATGGAATTCTTTAAAGGCGTCGAGCACTTGATCCTTTGATTTTAACACATGCAACCACACCTTCCTTGAATGGTCATCAATGAAGGTGACAAAGTACAATGCCCCACCAATTGATCTCTCGGACATCGAACACACGTCGGTGTGTATGAGGTCTAGGATGTTCTTTCTTCTCGTAGGAGGAGAAGATCTTTGAAAAGCAACTCTATGTTGTTTTCCAGCTAAACAATGAGCACAAGGATCAAGTAGTTTACCTCTCACATCAGGGAGGAGATGTTTCCTAGCAAGCATGTGAAGGCCTTTCTCACTGATGTGCCCAAGTCGTTTATGCCATATCTCCATATCATCAGTGGTGATATTTACATCTCCTTTGCAGAGCTTAGCTTGCATCACGTACAGTGATCCTTCCTTCTTTCCTCGAGCCATGACTAGACTCCCTTTGGTGAGCTTCCATTTTCCTTCACCAAAGTAATTCATCAGACCAGCATCATCTAGCTTCCCTGCAGAGATAAGATTGAGGCGCATAGCTGGGACATGCCTCACATCATTTAAAATAAGCTTGCTTCCAGTGCTTGTTGTCAGGATGATGTCTCCTATCCCGACGATCTTGCTCCTATCTTGATTTCCCATTTGCACCGTACCAAAGTCTCCGCTTTGGTAGGATGAGAAAAAGCTTCCATGTGGAGTAACATGGAAGGAAGCACCAGAATCGACAATCCAAGAACTATCATCACAAGCGATGTTCAGGATATTACCATCACCAACAAGATATAACAGATCTTCTTTTGAAACTACAGCAGTAGTACTCTTCTCTTCTTGCTTCTTTGTTGGGCTGATTTGGTCTGGCTTAACATTACCCGCCTTCTGATCTCTCTTGAAGGATCGACATTCCATTTTCTTGTGACCCATCCTTCCACAATAATAGCATGTAATCTTTGAGCGTGACTTGGATCTACCTCGAGATTGATACGGATCTCGGCTCTTGCTACGTCCACGAGTTTCATTCCTACCCCGATTCTCAACTATATTAGCTTCGGGGTGGACAGACTCACCTCGTTCCATTCTTCTTGCTTCTTCACCAAGAAGGCTATCACTGACTGTATCCATGGTTAACTTTCCTTCCGGAGCTGAGTTACTAAGTGTAACTACTAGTGTATCCCAACTTTCCGGTAAGGAACTAAGGAGTAGAAGGGCTTGCAACTCATCATCAATCTTCATCTCGATTTTTGTTAATTGATTTACGAGCCCCTTGAAATTATTCAGGTGTTCAATCATACTATGACCATCCTTATACTCCAACTTCACCAACCGTCGAACTAAATTAGCCTTGTTACGAAGCGTTTTCTTTTGGATCATGGACTCAAGCTTTGTCCATAATTCATAAGCATTTGTATAAGTAGAAACATGCTCGAAGAGAGTTTTGTCAATGTACTTACGGATCATAGCGACGGCCTTTCGATTCAGTAGCTCCCACTGAGCATCACTCTTGCCTTCTACCTTGTCTTTGTAGATGATGGGCTCATGCAAATCCTTGCAGTACAAGTGGTCCTCCATCATCGGCTTCCAATATGAGTAGTTGTTGGCTGTGAGCTTGAACATATCTCCATCATGAGTGACATTATCCTCCATCTTGAACTACACGAGCTTAATTACGGCTATAGTTGAACCTGGCTCTGATACCACTGTTAGGAAATCTCGGTCTTTCCCGCTTCGTGAAGTTAAGATAGGCACTTAGAGATTGAAGTTAATAATGGGAGCACAAGAGTATAAATTCTCCAATTTGGAGATTCTTCCACTATACAAAAGAATAGTAGGATTACAAGAATATGTTTACAAAATCGACTCACTCTAAGGTGGCTTACTCAAGCTTAAAGATAGAGACTTTCCAAGCTATTTCTCTTCTCTCTCAAAGAGGCTCTCTAACTCTATAGTTTTTCTCACTCTAGGAAGTGGATTCTCTCTTGGTTTTTTTGGATGGATGGAATGAAAGTTCTCTTCCCTATTTATACTACTCCACCTCCATAATGAATGGTGGAGATTAATTGTATCCTAGGGTGGAGATTAATTCTCTAGAATGCTCTACACATTCTAGGAGTCTCTACATTCTTCCACTCCCTTCCATACTCTTCTATACTCTTCCATAAGGTTCTGGAAGGTTCCACACATCTCTAGAATATTCCAGAGGGTTCCACATTCTTCCACGGGTTTCTAGAGAGTTCTACAATTCTCTAGAGTTCTCCGGAACGTTCTAGAAAATTCTACACTTCTCTAGAAAGCCCTAGAATTTTCTAGAAACTCTCCAATTAAGGAGGGATCCCAACACAAACTATAACAGCAGCTAATCAATAATCTCGTAATTTTTTGCTACCTTTATTGTTCATGATCACCTCTTAAATTTGGACCATTTATGGTTGCAGTCTATTTAATCAAGGCATAATCCAATAATTCCCTATCATATCATCATTATATCAATTTCATCGAAATGTTTGCTTTTCAAGATTTAATAAGAACGAGGACCTGTGACATAAATTATTCCATTCAGTTTATTGCCTCTCAAGTATAAAGATTTCAAAAATTATAAGATAGTGCTATTGAGATTATTGTATCTTAAATCAAAATGAAAAACAAATTGAACCTTCCTTCTCAATAATTAATACGCTGAAAATTGAATTTGTAGATTATACCTTGCATAGTTTCAAAGCGTTCAATTTCATTCCCGCTTAAGACCAACTCTTCAAGAGTACTTGTGAGATTGTTCAGCTCTGGCAATTAATTAGTAAAATGAAAATCAATTAAATGATGATGAAAATATGTAACAGATATGCATCGAAATGTTTGCTTTTCAAGATTTAATAAGAAAGAGAACCTGTGACATTAATTTTTCCATTCAGTTTATTGTTGCGCAAGGATAAAGATTTCAAAGAAGGAAGGCTACTCAAAAATTGTGAAATGCTGTTGTTAAAGTTGTTGTAACTTAAATCAAGCAGCTCTAAATTGGTAAGTGTTGATAGCCTTTCAAAACCTACAAATAATTAAAAAGAATATATGGTTTTAGTTTTTGTATTTAGAAAAGAACATTTAAAAAGAAAAAGAAGAAGAAGAAAATGAATTAGACCGATAAGTCGAGGTGCAACCTGCTATGTTGTTATACGATAATATCTATGTTGTTTTTATAGTTATTCCTTCCATTAAGTCGAGTTCATTCAATTGTTGAAAGGGAAGAAAAAAAGAGGCATTCATATACCAACTATAATAAGGATTTATATAAGAAAGATGAAGTTGAGTAACATGGCGAGTGGTGGAATTGCAGTCAACTCCTTCCCAATTACAACAATCTGCACCATTCGAACCCCATGAAGATAGGGAAGATTTGATTTGTAAGAGACCAATTCTCTCATTCTCCAAACAGCATTCACAATTCTCTTTCAAACTTATAATCATAATAATAATTATTATTATCACAATTTCCCTCATCTTCTCCATTTCTTTCTCTTACAATTTTGTTAATAGCAAATCTATGGATATGATCTCATTTTATACCCACAGTTTACCAACATTGACTCTTGACTATCAAAATTCATTCCTTTTTTTTTTAGATCTAGACCAATAATATTATAATCTTTAGTACTATAACAACAACAACAACAACAATAATAATAAGATTTTCCTGTTAAGGATCTACGCGGGACGGGAATGAGGATAAATTTATCCCCGAATACTAAATAGGGATGGAGATGGGATTACTTCTCCACGTCCCGTGGCCCCCGTCTCCGTCCCTGTTTAGTCCCCGTAGGGATCCTCGACAATATCTTCATCAAAATCCCCACTTATAATTCAGTTTTATATAATTTTAAGTTTACTTAGAGATGAGATCACCTCTTAAATTTGGACCAGATATGGTTGCAGTCTAATTAATTAAGCCATAATCCAATAATTCCCTAATATATTATATCATCATTATATCAATTTCATCGAAATGTTTGCTTTTCAGGATTTAATAAGAAAGAGAACCTGTGACATTAATTATTCCATTCAGTTTATTGCCACTCAAGTATAAAGATTTCATAGATGGAAGGCCACTCAAAGATTGTAAGATAGTGTTGTTGAGATTATTGTATCTTAAATCAAAATGAAAAACAAAATGAACCTTCCTTCTCAATAATTAATACACCGAAAATTGAATTTGTAGATTATACCTTGCATAGTTTCAAAGCCTTCAATTTCATTGTCGCTTAAATCCAACAATTCAAGAGTACTTGTGAGATTGTTCAACTGTAGCAATCAATTAGTAAAATGAAAATCAATTAAATGATGATGAAAATACGTGACAGATATGCATCGAAATGTTTGCTTTTCAAGATTTAATAAGAAAGAGAACCTGAGATATTAATTAGTCCACTGAGTTTATTGCCAGTCAAGAATTAAGAATTCAAAGATGGAAGGCTACCCAAAGATTGTAAAATACTGAGTTTATAGAAACTCCAGCTTGTTCAATTTGATTATACACATAGAAACTCTCATTGATAGCCAAGCTTCCAAATCGATATAAATAAGATACTCTATTTTATTTATTTAAATTATAATTATAATTTCATTAAATTTAATTCAATTTTATATAATTTTAAGTTTACTTAGTGCTTCAAATTTTCCATTTCTCAAAATTTTCTACAGCTACCTTATCTTATCATAATAACCTTAAACCAAATATAGTGTAAGAGTACCAATGAGATTGTTCAACTCTATCAATTAATTAGTAAAATAAAAATCAATTAAATGACATATGAATTAGTTTTTTTTTTTTTTTGAAAAATTTAATAATAATTAAGAAGAACCTGAGATATTAATTATTCCACTGAGTTCATTGCTGCTCAAGTATAAAGATTTCAAAGATGGAAGGCCACTCAAAGATTGTAAGATAGTATTGTTGAAGTTGTTGCCACTCAAATCAAGAATCTCCAAATTGATAAGTGTTGATAGCCTTTCAAAACCTACAAATAATTAAGAAGAATATATGGTTTTAGTTTTTGTATTTAGAAAAGAACATTTAAAAAGAAAAAGAAGTAGAAGAAGAAAATGAATTAGACCTTCCTTCTCAATGCAACTTGCTATGTTGTTGCCCCATAAGCAGAGTTCATTCAATTGTTGAAAGGGATGAAACAAAGACGCATTCAGATACCAATTTTCATGATGATGGAGTTCACTTGTTGAGGGTATTCACATGACACTGCATAGTCAAATCAAACTTTCTCTCATTCCCTGCTTTCTATCTCTCTCTCTCTCTCTCTCTCTCTTCCCCGGTTTACGTCTCTCTATTTCTCCCTTTACTCTCTTTTGCTCTCTCTCCCTCTACCCCTCTTTTTCTATCTTTCTTCGCTCCTTTCCCTGAATTGTTCTGTTTCTCATTATTCAATATTCATTGCTTGAATTGAGCTTTTCTGAGCATGCTTCATGACAAAAAGGATTGAGAAAGATTGCCCCACATGCCACCTCCCTACTACAACATAATCCCAACTATCTCACCTCTCATCACCAAAATCTCCCATTGTCAGATAAGGGGAATAAAAATCTCCAACCCAACACACAAAAATACCAAAACCAGCATAAACTTACAAATTAAATAAGTAATAATTAGGAACTTTATGGTGATGTTCAAAGGAAAATACTACTAAAAGCAAACTGAAGAACAGCCAACAGTTTACTTCAACTTAGAAGCTTAACTAGATAAGGTAATTAGATTGTTACCAAAAAAGAAAAGATAAGTTAATTAGATTATTCTTAAAAAGCAGAGTAATTCGCAGTCAAAAATTGAAAAAACAATTCCTGTAACTGAATAAGAACTAGAATTCAGTAGAGGCCAGCAGCATAACTATCTAAGAAAATTAATGTTTCAGAAAATTCTGTATTTCAAAAAGAGCTAAAATCAAAAGAAAGAAGAGGCAAACAGGAAGTTCCAAACAAAACCTGAAGTGCGAAGTTTCACATCAAAAAACCAAATAGATCTAAATCTCCACGGAAAAAAAAAAAAAAAAAAAAAAAGAAAAAGAAAAGGAAACGTACAGAATAAGAAGAAGAAAGTGGCATAAAAGGAAAATCTGACCTAATCGAGGACCCAGCGCAAACGATCCACGATCAGCCATGAGAAGAAAAAGACAAAGAGATTGAATCCGCAACTGATTGATCTATATATCGATTGCAAACAGGAGACTTGAGAGACTGAATTGGATTTTTTTTGTTAATTATCGAAGAGAAGAGTCAGCTAGTTTGAATGACGATCAAAGTCAGAGAAGGAAGGATTTGATTAAGAGTTCTAAATTCATCCATTTTTTTCATTTTTAATAACTTTAATAGTTTGTTTTGGAGTTTTATACTGTATTACTGTGTGAAACACGAAGAACAGGAAAAGCTGACGAAACTGGAAGGAAATTCTCTCCCCGATCATGAAGGTGAAATTGTGGGGTCCGTCTTCCATTTTTGACCCATAATATGCTGACATCTGGCAACCGGAAATCAAAAGGTGTAAAGTTTTCAGTACAGGCTTCAGACGCGGTTTTTTTTTTTTTTTTTTTTTTTTTTTTTCACTGTCTTTAATTAATCTTTACAATTGATAGTCAAAAATGCATCTTTTCAACTTTTATAAATTTCATGATCAGCTGCTGATCATCTTTTAAACACATTAATAGCATAAATTTTTTTATTTTAAAATTACCCACTAAATTTTAATATTTCTATCTAGTATAAATTGTTGTTTCCGTTAATTGATATATAATATAATTTTTAAATGTGAAACTGATGGGCTTAAGTATGGGCTTGAGAATGGGCTTGAGAATGCAAAGGACGCAATTCACTTCACCATCTCATCAAGCAAGAAGCACCAGTCAACAACATCTCATCCATTGATTTTGTCCTTATCAGAGCCGTAGATTCGAAACAAACTTTAGGCGGCAAATAACCAATTTCTGTTAACTTTTCCCTCTTCTCTATAAATGTAAAATCTCTCCGATTTTGTAATTTGAGTTTTGATGATAATAAATTCGATTTGTTCTTCATTTTTCACATGGTATCAGAGCACCAGGAGAAGTGCGATTCTTGAAGATGGCGCCTCGTCGGAATAACTCAAATCGATTCCAAAATCTTCCTCCAGAAGAAGCTAGGGAAGAGGAATTTGATAATGAAGAACAAAGCTTAATTACGGCTTCCGCGATGAATCAATCTAATGATAATCCTGGACTGATTCTCACATCAGTTCAATTAACAGGGAACAATTACATGGCATGGAGCAGGGGAATGGTGAGAGCTTTAAAAGTCAAAGAAGTATCAGAATATGTACTTGAGGATCAGGAGATTCCTACGGAAGGTTCTTTAGCATATCGAAAATGGCTCAAAACAGATTGCTTGGTTACTTCTTGGGTTCTGAACTCAATTTCCAAGGAGATTGCAGAAGGATTTCAGTATGTGTCCACTGCTAGGGAGTTATGGAAGGATCTTGCTCATCGTTTTGGAGAGAGCAATGGACCTCAAATATTTCAAATTAAGAGGGAGATCAGCCTCTTGAACGAAGGTAACCTTTCAATCATGTTGTATTTCAACAAATTAAAAAGGAGTTGGGATGAGTTAGCTTTTCTGCGTCCAATTCCTTCTTGCAAATGTGGAGCAGCAAGGAATTGTGTCTGCAATGCATTTCAACGCATTACTGATTTGAATGAGGAGGATAAACTGATACAGTTTTTAATGGGATTAAATGATCATTATGATCATGTTCGCAATCAAATCTCTCTTATGGATCCTCTGCCAAATCTGAACAAAGCTTACTCCATGTTATTACAAGTAGAAAAGCAAAATGAAATTGCAGTAGAGCAAACAATTGATATAGCTAGTTTTGCAAGGAATGACAAACATAAAAAACCTAGTGCAGTTAAGGGGAAAGGGAAAAAGAAGTCTGAGTCTAAGGAGGATCTTTACTGTGATAACTGTGATTCTGTTGGCCATGTTAGGGCTAGTTGTTTTGAATTGATTGGTTATCCTGATTGGTGGAATAAAACCAAAGAGAATAGAAAGGAGAAACATACAGGCAATAAGTCTGGATCCGGAGGGAAAACCAGAGCCAATGCTGTTTGTGGTGGAGAAACTACAGTCAAGAATTATGACAGTGATTCTGATCCTCATTCTGAAGAACCAGACATGACAACAATGATCAAAGAGGTATACAAAATGATGAAGGGGAAGGCAATATCTGAATCACCTATGCATTCCACAGACTTTTCTGCTTTTGCAGGGTTTTCAGGTCAGTGTTCTGTGACTCCTGTTTCACTTGGTTGTGTTAATGTCTGGATTATAGATAGTGGTGCAACATCTCATATGTGTCATGTCAAAGAAGGTTTTGAG
The DNA here is from genome assembly GCA_039660915.1 of Euphorbia tirucalli. Lineage (NCBI taxonomy): Eukaryota > Viridiplantae > Streptophyta > Magnoliopsida > Malpighiales > Euphorbiaceae > Euphorbia > Euphorbia tirucalli. Next base: position 9,228,820 of record CM077634.1, on the reverse strand, counting down.
CAGTTGAATCCACTAGTTCATAGGCAAACAGTAACATTGCCCAATGGGAATATGATTCAACTTAAATACAAGGGAGATGTGGTGTTATCCTCACACCTAACATTGAAAGATGTTTTGTTTATACCTCAGTTTAGATACAATCTGTTGTCTGTCAGTCAATTACTGATGCAAACACAATTGGAGGTAGTTTTTTCTGAAGCTTGCTGCTGTATACAGGACCTGCACTCTAAGAAGCTTGTGGCTGTTGCTTGGAAGGTAGATGGTTTATATTTGTTGGATGGGAATTCTTTTTCAGTTTCCATGTTAAACAGAATACAAAGGTGTGTCAATAATAATGTTGATGTTGTAGCTTCTGTCACAAATGTACCAAATCTCTGGCATTTGAGACTTGGTCATGCTTCCATTGATGTATTGAGCCATATTTCTGATAATACAGTAACTTTTCATTGTTTGAATGAGGATTGTAATGTGTGTCATTTAGCCAAACAACACAGATTTTCTTTTAGCCGTAGCAGAACTATAACTACAACAAGATTTGAGTTGGTCCATGCTGATTTATGGGGACCGTATAAAACACCTTCTCTCACAGGAGCAAGGTATTTTCTGACTTTGGTAGATGATTTCACACGTATTACTTGGGTTATTTTATTACAGCACAAGTCACAAACAAGTCATGCTTTACAGCAGTTTTTTACCTTAGTGGAGAATCAATTTTCCACCAAAGTGAAAATATTAAGAACTGATAATGGTACAGAATTTCTTAGTAATTCATGTCAAGATTTACTACTGGGCAAGGGTATTTTGCATCAGAAAACCTGTGTCTACACTCCTCAACAGAATGGGGTGGTTGAAAGAAGACATAGACATTTATTGGAGATAGCTAGGGCTATCCTCTTCCAAGCATCCCTTCCAGTGAAGTTTTGGGGGGAGGCAATTCAGATGGCTGTTTCTATCATTAATGTTTTACCTTCTAGGGTCTTGAATTGGAGCTCACCATATCAGCTGTTTTATGGCGCTGATCCTGATTATCAGAAATTCTTTGTTTTTGGTTGTCAGTGTTTTTTTACAGATCCTCACCCTTTTAAGGACAAGTTTTCTCCTCGAGCTTCTCAAGGCATATTTCTGGGGTTCTCTACTGGCACAAAGGGGTATAAGGTATGGGATGTCCAGCATCACAAGTTGGTAGTGAGCAGAGATGTAACTTTTCAGGAAAATCTGTTCCCTTTTGCTACTAACACTGATTTGATGCCATTTCCTGATACTGCACATTCCACTGTTATGCCTACTAACATTGCACCTGTTGCTTCTATTTCCCCTACTCTTACTTCTCTTTCAGATTCACAGATAGCCTTGCGCAGGTCTCACAGAGCCAGAACCAAGCCTGGATGGATGACTGATTTTGTGGCAACAGTCCACCATAGTAATGGTCTTTCTCTTCCATGTTTACAGTTTACTTCTGATCATCAGGTTTTTTTGGTCAATTTGTTGCAGACCAAAGAACCAAACTCTTATTCTGAAGCTTGTACAGAACCTTGTTGGGTTGAAGCAATGAATCAAGAGCTTGCAGCCCTGGATGCAAATCAGACTTGGACAATAGTACCTTTGCCTCCTGGAAAAAAACCTTTGGCCACCAAATGGGTCTACCGGATAAAATACAAGTCTACAGGAGAAATTGACCGCTATAAGGCCAGGTTAGTTGCTAAGGGGTATAATAAAACCTTTGGTATAGATTATCATGATAGTTTTAGCCCTGTTGCTAAAACTGTTACTGTTAAGATCTTTTTGGCTATTGGGGCCTCTTTTGGTTGGCACATTCACCAGGTGGATGTAAATAATGCATATCTGCATGGTGTCTTGGATGAGGAGATTTATCTCCAGCCCCCTTTGGGTTATCAACAGGTGCAGGAAGGGCAGGTGTGTAAATTGGTGAAATCCTTGTATGGCCTTAAACAGGCAGGAAGACAATGGCATAAAGAAATATCTGCCAAATTGCTGAGTTTTGGTTTCACAAGGTCTCATCATGACCATTGTTTTTTTACACTTCATGCCTCTGCAGGGTTCATTGGGTTACTTATATATGTTGATGACATATTAATTTTAGGCAAGAATGAAGATCAGATTGGCACTGTGAAAACTTATTTGCATCAGCTCTTTACCATAAAAGATTTGGGTCCAGCCAAATACTTTCTTGGCATTGAGATAGCAAGGTCTTCTTCTGGCCTATTCTTATCCCAAACAAAGTATATCATGGACATTCTCAAAGATGCACAGATAACCGAAGATAGAACAGTCTCCAATCCCATGAGTCATGGAATTGATCTTACTTCTGCAGGTGAATTACTTCCAGACCCTTCTGTTTTTCGAAGGTTAGTTGGCAGATTGTTATACTTGCAGTTCACAAGACCTGACTTGTCTTTTATAACTCAGCAATTGAGTCAGTTTATGCAGCAGCCTTGTACTCATCATTTGCAGGCAGCACTGCATGTTTTACAATATTTGAAAGGTACCTTACACTATGGGTTGTTTTACCCTAGCACTTCAGATATACACACCATTACTGCTTATTGTGATGCAGATTGGGCAAAATGCAAGTTGAGCCGCAGGTCCCTTACAGGGTATTGTATTTTCTTGGGTCAATCCTTAGTATCATGGAAAACAAAAAAACAAGCTACTGTTAGTCGTTCTAGTGCAGAGGCAGAATACAGAAGCATGGCCTCCACTAGCTGTGAACTGAAATGGATTCAATATATCTTGCAGGACTTTGGCATTCAGGTACACCTTCCTGTCACTATGCACTGTGATAGCAAATCTGCTATTGCCTTGGCACACAATCCTATTGCTCATGACAGGACTAAGCACATTTCCATTGATTGTCACCTTGTAAGAGATCACATTGCATCCGGGTTTCTTCACACACCTTACATATCCACCACACAACAGTTAGCTGATTTGTTTACTAAAGGATTAAGTTCAGATAACATGCGGCCAGCTCTTCACAAGATGGGATTGATTGCTGCTGTCCCAGCTCCATCTTGAGGAGGGGGTGTGAAACTGATGGGCTTAAGTATGGGCTTGAGAATGGGCTTGAGAATGCAAAGGACGCAATTCACTTCACCATCTCATCAAGCAAGAAGCACCAGTCAACAACATCTCATCCATTGATTTTGTCCTTATCAGAGCCGTAGATTCGAAACAAACTTTAGGCGGCAAATAACCAATTTCTGTTAACTTTTCCCTCATCTCTATAAATGTAAAATCTCTCCGATTTTGTAATTTGAGTTTTGATGATAATAAATTCGATTTGTTCTTCATTTTTCACATTAAAATTTATTAATAGCTAAATTTATAGTTATAATTTGGATCTATAATCATGTTACGTGTATGAAGAGATTTCTTAGGTTTTGAGAGTGGTGGGTTTGACTGGATGAGTGAGCATATAAGTGGGGTTGAGTCCATGTAATACAAAACCAATTAAGGTCCAATCTACATCACTTATATACTATTCCTCGGTCTCATTTATTTCCGGATGTGGGATTCATTCCCCAATATCTCTAGCAGTGTGCATTATAAGTATATTTAAATCACTCAAGTGACTTTTATAAACATTTATTTTTCTCAAAATTTATGTAAATTTTCGATTAACAACTATTGTAATCTCACGAGACGAAAGTGTCAAGTTTGATTCAAATATCTTTAGTGAAATACAAAACTTTCTACTTTTCTAAAAATTTATATCAAATGTTAACTAATAGAAACTGCAGCTTCTGTAAAATGGAAATATTAAGTGTGGAATAAAATATATCCAAAAAAAAAAAAAATTATATGCATAAAATGTTAAAAAAAATAATTAAGGGCCTTATTGAAAAACCTAAAAAGTTTAAGGCTAAGAATCCATTTTTTTCTAATTGACGAAGATTTATCCGCGCGATTCAAGATATTTTGTCTGGCCAACTTTTTTAGAAAACAGTAAGAAATTTCTTGCTTAAAAATTAATTTTCTTGGTACTCTATTTACTTGATTGACAAATAATTTAAAGTTGAATTAATTTATTAAAAAAATTAATTGTTACATAACTCGTAATAATTATTTGTCAGATAGAGTGAAATAATGTGGAGATGGGATAATCTATTCTAATATTTACCCTTCCATACTACTCACTATATAATTGGATACTTTTTTATTTTTAATTTTAAATCACACTATCATGATATTAAAAAGATACAAATAGTGACTTATCACCAACATTTCACTTTGAATCATGATGACATGACATATGTTCGTGGGCCAATTGACATTACGTGTGTATTCCGGTCTTTATAGATCTAAAGTTGCAATAAAATCATTATTGAATCTGACTATTGTTATATAGTTTAACTCCACTTCATAGATCATACTCACAAGGCTAGCAAAAAATCAAATCCTATTTGTTGGAATGTTTAGCATAAATTTGTGATTAATTATGGATAACAAGAATTATGTTATTGAATTTTCTTCCACGAGATCATTCCAACGATATATTATAAGTTCAAAATAAATAAGTAATTAATGAAAAATTGAAGTCCAAATAAGTTATTCACAAAAAAATTAATTAAAAAAAAATAAATTGAAATTTATTATCTCGGAACCATAGTTAATGAGAAGTTCACAGAAAAGCGTTCCTTAAGGTTAGTAAGTTTTATTACCTAAAAGGCTCTTTCATGCACAAGGGGTACAAATATAAACCGATAGTAACAAATATCAACTAGATGTTAGATCAATTCAATAGTGGACTTAAGTGATTGACCAAAGCCGTTTAGGTAAATAACACCCAAGAAGACAAAATTGCTCAACTATCTTCCCACCTCATCCCGATGTTACAGAAATACATCTTCAACCTCTTAATCTTAACTGATTCAAAGTGTGGGCTTAACGCATTTATCATTGAAGACTTCATAGCCAAATTCAGTTATCTCCTAGTTAAAGCCAAATATAAGCCTTACTAAGGCCATCTCCAACCATAACTCCAAATTTTCCACTCCAAATCCAATTTCCTCTATAATTTAGAGTGAGCTACAGTTTTTTTTCTCCAACCCTCCACTCCAAATTTCCACTCCAAATTAAAATATTATTACTTTATTCCTTTCCACCTAACTTTTTATTATTATTATATTCCTTTTTACATATATTTATATTATTCAAGACCACAAATACACATATAAATTAAATCAAACACACAAATACACATATAAATTAAATCAAACACACAAATTAATAAAAACACATAACCCAAATACTATAAAATAAATCTATATTTTTAAAACTAAAAAAATAAAAAAATTCAAAGAAAAAAAAACAAAGTAAGGAACAAATAAAAAAAAAGGAATGGTAGAAACAAATAAAAAAAGAAAAAAATAAAGTAAAAAACAAAAAAAGTAAGAAAAAGGTAAAAAAAAAAAAAAAAAAGGGAATGGAGGGGAACAGTACCCCGCCAACATTGGAGGGGTACTGTTCCCCTCCCAAATTTTGCATCTCCAACCCCAAATAGAGTGGGGTTGGAGATGCTCTAATCAATTATGGTGAACTTGGATTACCCCTTTGCACCACATAAGGACAATTGCAATGGGGAAACTTTTTTTTTTAACGAAAAATACCACATACCTCCATTCCAAATGCACAAAACTACTTTATAAGAATAATGCACAAAACTACACTTTGTTTTTGAACTTCACTATGTATTTCTCATTATAATTTTTTGACCACGACAACACTTTTAATTATTAATATATAATTTTAAACTTATTTTTTATCATTAATTTAATAAAGTTAGTAAATAGTTCAGTTTTAATTTAATTTTTACCAACTTTTAAACTTTTGTTACAATATAAAAATATAATATTGGCGGTCCCCTTTAGAATTACAAGACTGTATTGGATTAAGACTTTTCATGACTTTTACATACTTTTAAAATCCGGAGGTATTCAATTAAGACTTTTGAGGAGTCTTTAAAAGTCATCAGGTATTCAATTATGACTTTTTAAGAGTCTTTAAAAGTCATCATGTATTCAAAAAGTCATTGACAATTGATGAGAATGACTTTTATAGACTTTTTTTTACAAAATATAACACAAAATCGTTAGAAAAAAGTCTTGCATCTATAAGCAAGACTTTTTATTTATCATTTATCGTGCAATCCATAATCATCCGCCCATTCTATCTCTGGAAATGATCGACCTCCACCGTCTCTGACCTCCATAATCTCCCGCCTTTTTCGTTCTGCAGCAAGCGCAAGCTGAGGTACGATATCTTTTCCCTTTGTTTTTTCTCGTCGGTCTTAGGTTTTCCAGTGTGAAACTAGAATTGATTTTCTACTGAGATCTCCATCTACTTCTTCAATTGTGAAACTTATTAATTAATTGAATAATCAATTATTGGTAATGGGAGTTATCCCCCCTTTCCTCTGCCCCTGCGTACAGCTGCCTTTTATACTCATCAGTTGCAGGCATAATTTAGCTTCATTGCTTTTTATTTTCTATTTTGGGATTGGGCAAACCATGATACTAGGGGTGAGCAAAACACAGTTCGGTTCAAAAATTGAACCGAACCAATAACCAAAGTAGAAGAAAAATAAAAACCAAAGCCAAACCAAAGTTCATATGGTTCGGATCAAACCGAACCAGTTTGGTTCAGTTACGGTTTGGTTCAGTTAAAACCAAATCAACAAAAATTTTAATTTTGTAATTTGTATTATCGTTATTTTTTTATAAATTACATATAAAGTATTGCTTAAAAAGGCTTTACAGGATTTTAATGGGTAAGGTCGACATCCTAAAGGTGCAAATGAGTTATTTAATCTTCGTCATGCTTCTCTGAGAAATACAGTTCAGAGGTTATTTGGTATTTTCAAATCAAGATTTACCATCTTTAACACAGCTCCCCCATTTCAGTTTGACACACAAACAGAGCTAGTCTTGGCTTGTGTAGGATTACATAATTTTCTTAGAAATGAGTGTCGATCAGATGAGTTTCCAATTGAACAAAATAGTAAAACTAATTCATCTACACTAATGTCAATTAATGAAAAAGAAGATTTTAAACTATGTGTTGGAACACAAGAGCAACAAAGAAATTATGCTAATGAATAGAGAGCTAGAATTGCTACTGACATATGGAATAATGTTGAACATATGAATGATAATGAATATTAGAAATTTTATAGCCAAATTACAATTTTTTAATTAACATTACTACTCAATTTTTATATTACCATTTTAATATTTTATTTTTGGCGATTGTTGTAGTCATTTATGTGGTGTATTATCATTGCACACATAAAGATTATTAGTATTTTGTAATAATTCTATAAAAGTCTTTTAAAGTCTATAAAACTCTATGAAATAAACTTTTTAAAAATCATCAATACTTTTAAAAATTCTCTGCAAGATATTAAAAGTCACTGAAAGTCATTAAAGTCTATAAAAGTCATTCACTCAAAAAAAGTCTATAAAAGTCTTAATCGAATACCACCCCCTTAGCTTTGAATTTTCTACACAATAGAGAACTTTTGCTATAATAAAGAAAAAAAAAAAGGAAAAATCTCCACCACTAATATGCTATTCCACATGCATCCAAATAAATAAACACCGTCAATTACCTTAAAAGTAGGAATTATTAATTTTAGGATATATTTTCCAAAAATGAATAAATAAATAAAATAATAAATAACATTTTATCCCTCAAATTAAAAAATAAATTAATTTTCCATCGTTTCATAAAGAGTTTAAAAGGTTTTTTAATCAGTTGAGCAACTCCAATGTTGTCCTCTTTTTGTTCCAATCAGAGTTGGGCCTAAGTTAGGATTTATTGATAGAAAATTATTACAAGGAAATTTTACGAAAATACTTATATTTTATCATCCCTATTCTTTTGAGGATTTTATAAAAATACTTATATTTTGGTACCTTTTTTTTTATACGTGAACAGAAAAGTTTTGTCAAAATCCCTTTGAAACTTTTCAAAATTTCTCAAATACTTTATTCTACTTTGTTCATGTTTATCTCTTCTCTTTTCATAATTTTAATCTAATTTCGCATTTATCTCTCAATCTTTTTTTTTTCATGCGACTTTGGAATTTTTTTTTTGTTTATTTTTTCTCTTCAAAACAAGATACATATGTATATATTTTTTCCGATATTTTTTTTTCACTAAGGTATAACTAATTATACCTTTGTATCTTAAAGTATAACTAAGATATAATCATTGTAATAATGTATCTTAAGGTATAATTAAAGTATAACTAAGGTATAATCACTGTAACAATATATCTTGAGATATAACTAAGGTATAATCACTGTAATAGTGTATCTTGAGGTATAACTAAGATATAATCATTGGTATATCATAGTCATACCTTTGATAATCTTATTATACCTTACTTATATTTTTGTACAACTGTTATACCTTAATTATACTTTAGTTATATCTTTCATACTCTTATTATACATTTTGATACGTTGATTATACCATAGTTATACCTTCTGATACACTGATTATACCTTATTTTTACAGTGTTTAAGCATTATTATGTATAAATAGTGTATAACAGTGTATATGCAATGTATAAGCAGTGTATAACAATGTATTCTAACTTTTATAAATATTATACCTTAGTTATACCTTGTGATACACTAATTATACATTAGTTATACATTGTTTAATGTTAGCCTTGTTTATGCATTGATTATACCTTTTGATACATTGATACAGTGATTATACCTTAGTTATACCTTATGATACACTGATCATATCTTAGTTATACTTACTAATATATTAATACACTAATTATACCATAGTTATACCTTCTGATACACTGTTATACACTGCTTATACACTACAATGCTTAAACAATGTAAAATAAGATATAATCACTGTGTCAGAATGTATAATTAAAGTATAATCAGTGTATTAGTATATCAATAAGTATAATCAAGGTATAATAAGAGTATCAAAGGTATAACTAAAGTATAATTAAGGTATAATAGTTGTACAAAAGTATAAGTAAGGTATAATAAGATTATCAAAGGTATAACTAAGGTATACTAACACTATTACAATGATTGTACCTTAGTTATATCTTAGTTATACTTTAAGATAAACTATTATAATGATACAGTATTACAGTGATTATATTTTTATTATACCTTAGTTATATCTTAAGATAAACTATTACAATGATTATACCTTAGCTATACCTTAGTTGTACCTTAGCTATATCTTAGTTATACCTTAAGATACACTATTACAATAATTATACCTTAGTTATATACTATTACAATGATTATACCTGAGTTATACATTAAGATACACTATTACAGTGATTATACCTAAGTTAAACCTTAAGATATAAAGGTATAATGAGTACCTTAATGAAAAAAAAATGTGAGAAACAAAATATATACATATGAATCTTGTTTCGAAGAGAAAATTTTTTTTCTAAAGTCGCATGACGAAAAAAAAAATGGTTTAAGAAATAAATGTGAAATTAGATTAAAATTATGAAAAGAGGGGAGACAAATGTGGATAAAGTAGAATCATGTATTTAAGTAAATTTAAAAAGTTTGAAAGAGAGTTTTGCAAGGGAAAATGTATAAAATATATGAATTAATAATATAAAAAAAGCAGTTCAACAATTATGAAAGAAAAAAAGGTAGAAAAGTAATTTTGAAAAGGTTGAGTCCAAAAATAAAATCTAAAATTGAGGTATTTTTTACTATTTCCCTCATAAAAATACTCTATTTTAAGTTTAGTTTTGTGAAATATGTTTTTTTTTTCAAGGAAATTATCTCATATGTCTTTAGTTTGGTAAATAATATAAAAGTGTTTTCCCTTTTAACATGATAAAGCACTTCAATTTTCACCTAATTATGGTTTTGGGTTTTTTAAAACAAATGCTTTTGTTAGATTACATTTATGTCATAATTGGTAAATAGGTTATATTTATTTTTTTTATACATATTCTAACTCCACTCTCTAACAAATTTCTCTTTCTCTCTTATCTACTACTTTTCTCTCTCTTATTTTATATTTAAAAACTAATTTTTCATTTATTTCTTTATCTATTCATTTTTTCATCATTTGATTTTAAAAAATTTTGTTCGTTTATTTTCTCTTTGAAATGATAACCATATTTTTATATATATTTTTTATTCTTCATTTTTTATACTCATATTGCACATAGTATAAAACCAGTATAATCGCAATATGACTGCAGTATAAAACCAGTATAATCATAGTATTTGCAGTATAAAACCAGTATAATCACAGTATATTACAGTATAAATCTAGTATAATCTGTGTGTGAGTTGCAAAATACAATATTAGTAAAACTAAACCATACATGCAGTATACAATCAGGATAAAAAATGGAACAATAAAAAAATGAACAAATATAGAGATAAATGAAAAAACATTAGTTTTTAATTATATAAAAGGAGAGAGAAAAGTAGTGAATAAGGGAAAGAGAAAAGTAGAGATAAGGTAGAAAGTAAGAACAGGGATAAAGGAGAAAGAGAAAAACAATTATTGTAATTTATATTTTACCATAAGACACTTTTAATATTTATTTTTTAAGATGCCAACTTTGTAAGCTTTGAAATTATTAATGTCTTTTTGTGTTGAAAGCCTTTTTTTATTTATTGTGGTAGTAGGCTTTTCTTTTGCCAACTTTGTAAGCTTTGAAATTATTAATGTCTTTTTGTTTTGAAAGACTTTTTTTATTTATTGTGGCAGTAGGCTTTTATTTTGCCACCTATTTTATCCATTACTTTTCTCTCTCATCTTTTATAACTTTAATCTAATTTCATATTTAACTCTTAATCCGTTTATTTTTTCATCATGGGACTTTATAAAGTTTTCTCTTTTTCTTTTTTTTTTTTTTTTTGAAATGATATCCGTATATGGAATTTCATTCGCATTCTATAAAAAGGGACACTTATGTCTCCATTTACTAAAAGCGGATTAGCAATGGTATTGACCAGACGGATCAGAGCTAAAATAGTGGTTTGTATGTGGATCCATACACGTCTATTGAGCAAACAAGATTTAAGAAATAATTAATCACTCAATCAAGGTTTGCATCCAACTAATCAGTCATTAAAAGCCAACAAAGCAAATTCGGCTCCTTCCAAATAATCTAATCTTCATAAGAAACCTTTATTAATTGTAATGGCTTCAGGCTATCATATAGACTCATCACCAAATTGGACTCACACACTAACATTCTCAACTTGAAGCAATGTACATACACAAATTAATGCATAAGCCAAAAAGTAGTTAATAATAACAAATTACATGAACAAATATATTCTCTTGAGTCACCAAAAGCCTAGCAAATGATCAGGTCCTAAATCACACAGCTTCAAACCCTAAAATGAGAGTGAATTGTGTATGTAAATAAGTAACTTTTAACATTCAAATTCACCTACAATATCGATACAAAAATGGGTCATCCTCTATCTCTCGCCATCTCCAGTAGTTGTTGTGCCGAAGCCTCATCACCCTTCGCTCTTAAACCCCTTTAGCCGCTGAGCAAAGTTTTTACACTCAGTGTTACCTGAAAAAAAATTGAAAATTGTTGCTAATTAAGAAATCTAATCAAAACCAAAAAAGCTCAATCATTTATTTCACCTATCTAACTCTAAAAGTGTGTAATCTTTTCTATTAACTAGGAATTGTGAATCTATATATACACAACATACAATAATAGCTATCAATGAATTCTAAAAACTCCTAAATCGTTTGGAAAGAAAGATTCAGAAAAAGATGTGATGTGAGAGTTTGCATTCAACATTCAACATTCAACATTTAGGTTCTTATTTTTTATCTCCTTTACATTAAAGGATCCAATGGGGACTTGTGATTTTCATTTTCTTATTGTCTAAATATTATTCAGAATTGCGATGATTATTAGTCTTTTAATATGTGTGCGTTACTGGGAAAAGTATTTTTCTGCTTTCAAAGAATTGTAAAATTTAAAGTTACTAGTTTCTGTTTGCATATGTGATCAGATTTCAAAATGTTTTATAAAAGACTTAACATTATTTTTCAAACAATGTCGATCAAAATGTGCTTTTATAACCTACTTTTTCGAGTTAATATGCTTTGTTCTTGCTTATAAATGATCGGGTTTCAAAATGTTGTATGAAAGAGTGAATTTGTATAACTATGTCGATCAACATTTACTCTGTTTTTTCCTTACCAGCTTAGAAGTTTCGTATAACTGTAAATGCATTTCAAGAACATGTCTCAGTTGTACTTAATGCATCAGAACATGTGTCTTTTGATCTATGCTTTTTTTTTTACCAGAATATGCTTTTTCCTTACAACATTATTGTTTTATAAAGCCTTTTAGTAGGGCATATGCTTCTTCAAATGCAGAGTGTCCCAATTCATGGCAGTTCCCTGAAGTCAATGTTTTAAAGCTCAATGTAGATGCTGGTAGTTGTAAGGTGTTTCATAATGGGAGGGAAAGGAGGATTTAAATCACACGATCATGATATTAAAAGAAACAAATAGGGACTTATCACCAACATTTCACTTTGAATCATGATGACATGACATATGTTCGTGGGCTAATTGACATTAAGTGTGTATTTAAGTCTTTATGGATCTTAAGTTGCAATAAAATCATTATTGAGAGAATCTCACTATTGTTATATAGTTGAACTCCACTTCATATCATACTCACAAGGCTAGCAAAAAATCAAATCCTATTTGTTAGAACATTTAGCATAAATTTGTGATTAATTATGAATAACAAGAATTATTGATGAAAAATTGAAGCCCAAATAAGTCACTTACAAAAAATTAATTGAAAAAAAAAATTAAATTGAAATTCATTATCTCGTAACCATAGTTAATGAGAAGTTCAAAGAGTTTATTAACAAAAAACTTCCTCAAGGTTGATTTCTATTACTACCTAAAAAGGCTCTTTCATGTGCAAGGAGTGTAAATACAAGGTGACTGTAACAAGCATCATCTAGAGATTAGGTCAATTCAACAGCGGACTTAAGTGATTGATCAAAGCCGTTTATGTAAATAACACCTAGCAAGACAAAATTGCTCAACTATCCTCCCACCTCATCCTGATGTTACAGAAATATATCCTCAACCTTTCAATCTTAACTGATTCAATGTGCAGACTTAATACATTTATCATTGAAGACTTTGTAGCCAAATTCAATTATCTCCTAGTTAAAGCCAAATATAAGCCTTACTAATCAATTATGGTGAACTTGGATTAGCCCTTTGCACCCCATAAGGACAATTGAAATGGTGAAACTTTTTTTTAACCAAAAATACCACATTCATCCATTCCAAATGCACAAAACTACTTTATAAGAATAATGCACAAAACTACACATTATTTTTGAACTTCACCATATATTTCTCATTATAATTTTTTGACCACGAAAACACTTTTAATTAATTAATATATAATTTTAAACTTATTTTTTCATCATTAATTTAATAAAGTTAGTGAATAGTTCGGTTTTAATTTAGTTTTTACCAACTTTTAAATTTTTTTTACAATATAGAAATATATTATTGGTGGTCGCCTTTAGAATTAGCTTTGAATTTTCTGCACAATAGAGAACTTTTGCTATAATATCTTTAAAAAAAAAAAAGAAAGAAAGAAAAATCTCCACCACTAATATGCTATTACACATACATATAAATAAATAAATACAATCGAGAAAATGTCAATTACCTTAAAAGTAGGAATTATTAATTTTAGGATATATTATAAAAAATGAATAAAAAATAAAATAATAAATAACATTTTATCCCGTAAATTAAAAAATAAATTAATTTTTCATCATTTGATAAAGAGTTTTAAAGGTGTTTTAATCGGTTGAGCAACTCCAAGGTTGGCCTCTTTTTGTTCCAAGCTGCGTTGGGCCTAAGTTAGGATGTTTATTGGTAGAAAATTATTAAACTGTAATTTTACAAAAATACTTATATTTTACCATCCCTATTCTTTTGGGGATTTTATAAAAATATTTATATTTTAGTACCCATTTTTTTTATAAACAGAAAAGTTTTATTAAAATCCCTTTTAAACTTTTCAAACTTACTCAAATACTTTATTCAACTTTGTCCATACTTATCTCTTCTCTTTTCATAATTTTAATCTAATTTCGTATTTATCTCTCAATCCGTTTATTTTTTTTCATGCGATTTTAGAATTTTTTTTGCTCTTCAAAACAAGGTGTATATGCATATATTTTTTCTAATTTTTTTTCACTAAGGTATAAATAATTATACCTTTGTATCTTAAAGTATAACTAAGGTATAATCATTGTTATAATGTATCTTAAGTTATAATTAAGGTATAACTAAGGTATAATCATTGTAATAATGTATTTGAGATATAACAAAGGTATAATCACTATAATAGTGTATCTTGAGATATAACTAAGGTATAGTCATTGTTATACCTTAGTCATACCTTTGATACTCTTATTATATTTTACTTATATTTTTGTACAACTATTATACCTTAATTATACTTTAGTTATACCTTTCATACTCTTATTATACCTTCTAATGCATTGATGATACCATAGTTATACCTTCTGATACACTGATTATACCTTATTTATATAATGTTTAAGCATTATAGTGTATAAATAGTGTATAACAGTGTATATGCAGTGTATAATAGTGTATAAGCAGTGTATAACAATGTATTATAACTTTTATAAACATTATACTTTAGTTATACCTTGTGATACACTGATTATTCATTAGTCATACGTTGTTTAACGTTAGCCTTATTTTTACATTGATTATACCATCTGATATTTTGATTATACCTTTTAATACACTGATACACCAATTATACCTTAGTTATACCTTCTGATACACTGATTATTCCTTAGTTATACTTACTAATATATTGATATACTGATTATACTATAGTTATACATTCTGATACATTGTTATACACTACTTATATATTGTTAGACATTGCTTATACACTGCTTATACACTACAATGCTTAAACAATGAATAAATAAAGTAAAAACAATGTATAAATAAGATATAATCACTGTGTCAAAATGTATAATTAGTGTATTAGAAAGTATAATTAAGTTATAATCAGTGTATTAGTGCATCAGTAAGTATAATCAAGATATAATAAGAGTATCAAAGGTACAACTAAAGTATAACTAAGGTATAATAGTTTTACAAAGATATAAATAAAGTATAATAAGATTATCAAAGGTATAACTAAGATATAATAACACTATTACAATGACTGTACCTTAGTTATACTTTAAGATAAACTATTATAATGATACACTATTACAGTGATTATACTTTTATTATGCTTTAGTTATACTTTAGGATAAACTATTATAATAATACATTATTACAGTGATTATACTTTTATTATACCTTAGTTATATTTTAAGATAAACTATTACTATAATTATACCTTAGCTATACCTTAGTTATACCTTAAGATACACTATTACAATGATTATACCTTATTTATATACTATTATAGTGATTATACCTTAGTTAAACCTTAAGATATAAAGGTATAATGAGTACCTTAATGAAAAAAATGTCAGAAACAAAATATATACATATGAATCTTGTTTCAAAGAGAAAAAAATTTTTTTTAAGTCGCATGACAAAAAAATAATCAATTTAAGAAATAAATGTGAAATTAGATTAAAATTATGAAAAGAGGAGAGAGAAATGTAGACAAAGTAGAATCACGTATTTGAGTAAATTTAAAAAGTTTGAAAGAGATTTTTGCAAGGGAAAATTTATAAAATATATGAATTAATAATAATAAAAAAAACAATTCAACAATTATGAAAGAAAAAAAGATAGAAAAGTAATTTTGAAAAGTCCAAAAACTATCTCACATGTCTTTAGTTTGGTAAATAATACAAAAGTTTTTTTCCCTTTTCACATGATAAAGCGCTTCAATTTTCACCTAATTATGGTTTTGGGTTTTTTAAAACAAATACTTTTGTTAAATTACATTTATGTCATAATTGGTAAATAGGTTATATTTATTTTATGTTTCTTATATATATTCTAACTCCACTCTCTAACAAATTTCTCTTTCTCCCTTATCTACTACTTTTCTCTCTCTTATTTTATAATTAAAAACTAATTTTTCATTTATTTATTTATCTATTCATTTTTTCATCATTTGATTTTAAAAAGTTTTGTTCGTTTATTTTCTCTTTGAAATGATATCCATATTCATATGTATATGTGTGTGTGTGTATATATATATATATTAATCTTCGTTTTTTATACTCATATTGCACACAGTATAAAACTAGTATAATCACATTATATTGGAGTATAAATCTAGTATAATCTGTGTATAAGTTGCAAAATATAATATTAGTAAATATACATGCAGTATACAATCAGGAAATGGAACAATAATGAACAGATATAGAGATAAATGAAAAAACTTAGTTTTTAATTATATATGAGGAGATAGAAAAGTAGTGAATAAGGGAAAGAAAAAAGTAGAGATAAGATAGAAAGTAAAAGCAGGGATAAAGGAGAAAAAGACATTTTAATATTTATTTTTTCAAGAGGCCAACTATGTGAACTTTGAAATTATTAGTATCTTTTGTGTTGAAAGACCTTTTTTATTTATGGTGGCAGTAGGCTTTTCTTTTGCCACCCATTTGATTCATTACTTTTCCCTCTCATTTTTTATAACTTTAATCTAATTTCATATTTATCTCTTGGTCCGTTCATTTTTTCGTCATGGGACTTTACAAAGTTTTTTTCTTTTTCTTTTTTTTTTTTGGAAATGATATCCTTATATGGAATTCCGTTCTCATTTTATAAAAACGAACACTTGCATCCTCATTTACTAAAAGCGGATTAGCACTGGTATTGACTAGACAGATCAGAGCTAAAATAGTGGTTTGTTTGTGGATTCACACACTTGTATTGAGCAAATAAGATTTAAGAAATAATTAATCACTCAATCAAGGTTTGCATCCAACTAATCACTCATTAAAAGCCAACAAAGAAAATTCATCTCCTTCCAAATAAACTTTCATAAGAAACCTTTATTAATTGTAATGGCTTCAGACTCATGACCAAATTGGACTCACACACTAACATTCTCAACTTGAAGCAATGTACATACACAAATTAATGCATAAGCCAAAAAGTAGTTGATAATAACAAATTACATAAAAAAATATATTCTCTTGAGTCAGCAAAAGCCTAGCTAGCTATAATGAGCAAATGAGTAATAGTTAACATTCAAATTCACCTACAGTATCTATACAAAAATGGGTCATCCTCTGTCTTTTGCCATCTCCAGTAGTTGTTGTGTCGAAGCCTCATCACCCCTCGCTCTTAGACCCCTTTAGCAGCTGAGCAAAGTTTTTATACTTGGTGTCACCTGAAAAAAACAAATTGAAAATTATTGCTAATTAAGAAATCTAATCAAAACCTTAGTCATTTATTTAAACTCTCTAACTCTAAAAATGTGCAATCTTTTCTATTAACTAGGAATTATAAATCGATATATGCACAACATACAATAATAGTTATCAATGAATTCTAAAAACTCCTAAATCGTTTGGAAAGAAAGATTTAGAAACAGATGTGATGTGAGAGTTTGCATTCAACATTTAACATTCAGTTTCAACATTCAGGTTCTTATTTTTTTTATCTCCTTTACATTAAAGGAAGTTATTGTATACAATTATGTAGATATAGTAGTTCAACTCATGGAATTCGCTATTTTCTACCCCAAGAGCTATATAGAGTTAATATCGACAAATGCTTGGAAAAGCAAGTTATATGCATACTTGTTGGCTAGAATTTACCACCCTTCCATCTCCTTAATCATAGGCTCCCATTTATGATAATGAGCAAGGTGGAAATATATCTCGAGACCGAGTTGTAAGGCAACAAATTGATATCAAGACCTTTTTCTTACATATTCCTTAATGCTCTCTTAGCTTGTTGAGAATTGTTGGCTTGTGCATGGTAGCTAATGATGGATATCAGTGTCTATGGGCCAGGAAGGTTAGAAGTTTAATAGACTTCACAGCTTTTTGGTTGCCATAAACTTTTGCGATAAGGTATAGTTGAATAACAAGATCTTTATCACAAACTGTGGTGCAAGCTCTAGATGTCATCCATTCAGACACAAGTATCAATTAAATCAAAATTAAAATCAATAAGAAGGTAAGAATGTTATATGTAACGGGGAGAGAAGAAACAAGAAGCTGAATTTAAGATGTCTTTGCATTCAACATTCAGGTTCTTATTCTTCTCTCCCCTTTACATTCAACATATTTACATTTTTATTGATTTCGATTTTATTAGTACAAGTGTCTAAATGGATAGCATACCACCTATGATTACTACTACTACATACTAAATAGATACTCTTTTTTTTTATTTAAATAATTTTTTTTATTTGTGTATAAAAAACTTCACTAAAACTTTTTAAATTAACTCGACCCATTTTTTTGTCATCCAAATATATAAAAATAATAACATTTTTGGAACATCTTTTTCAATTCTTACCAATTTAACACTACGTTTTTCTACTAATAATCAAATTTAAATTTTTATATAAGAAAACTACACTACTTTTGCTCATGTTTGTGCTAAAATTATATCAATGACATTAACTAACAATCATGTTATATGTACATTTGGTTGCCATATACCTTCATGATACCTTTTGTGATATTGTGTTAATGTATGGTTATTGTTATATATGTATTTTTTTGCCATATAGTACCATTATACATTCATTATACCTTCTAATATCTTTTGTGATACTGTATTGTTACATGTTTTAAACAAAATGTATCATGAATACATAACTATCCGTATAAAAAAGGTATAAACAAAGTACAACAAAGGTATAATTGCATTAAGAGGTTATAAATAACACAAATGTAAAATGAATGCATAACTATCAGTATAAAGAAGGTATAAACAAAGTATAACAAAGCTATAATCACAGTAAAAGAGGTTATAAACATGACCAAATACATCTGAACCCCCCAAAACTTGGCCCAAGAAGCCAACTGTCCCCCTAAACTTGCAAAGTGTCCAGTTACCCCCCTGAACTTTGAAAAACCAACCAAATTTGCCTGCTAGGTCCCACTAAACCAGCGTTTATGACACACATGCTTTGGAAAGTCAAATGTGAAACAACCAATAAATGATTGACATGTGGTAGCAAAGGGGCAAATGAGTCACTTTTTCAAAGTTTAGGGGGTTAACTGAATGAACGCAAAGTTTAGGGGGGCACTGGTGATGTCTGGGACAAGTTCAGGAGGGTTCTGATGGCATTAGGCCTATAAACAACAAAAATGCAAAATGAATGCATAACTATCAATATAAATAAGGAATAAACAAAGTACAACAAATGTATAATCAAAGTATAAGAGGTTATAGACATTACAATGTAGGTGGATTGAAGCTTAGACAATATTGAAGCACCTCAACATCAGTGAAATGCATAATTGATGCATCAGTGATTTGCAGCAGCATCAAGAGACTTCAGAACAATAGTAGCAATAGATTGCGGATCAATCAATAGAAACAACAAATTGCAAATGGAAGATAGTAGCAGTAGTAAATTGTAAACGTGGAACATCAGTAGCAGAAAAACTATAATGCATGCACAGAACAATTAGTAGAACGCTTATGTGGAACAACAATAGTAAAATGTAGACGCAAGATAAAAGCAATAGCAGCAAGTTGAGGGCACAAAGCAGTAGCAGGCTATGGGCACGAAGCACCAATAAAAGGCTAATGTTGTTGAAACCCCCTATACTCCATTATCTTCCCAACCCTACTCATATAGGTTACAAAAAGACAACTAATCCATAACAATATCAATTCAACTAGTTTAAGGCTTAAGCATCCAATTGTTTTTAATCTTTTTATTAATTAAATAATTAGGCATAGAATTGGTGAGTGAACGTGCTTGAACCTCTTAGCCTTTGGTGTAGATGATTACAAGTGGAGTACCTCAAACTACAAAGCATAATTTTGATATCACCAAAAAAAATTAAGTCATGAGAAATTATATAATCTAACTTATTTCGTGTGAATCTTTCCAACGAAAAACTAATACATAAGTGTTTTTTATTTTTCCAATAACCTTTTTACTTTTACAATACTTATGATCCTTCTTTGTTAGTTTTTTATTGGAAAGATTTATATAGACCAGGTCCATAATAAAATTTCTCTTAATATTTACGAAATTGTTTTTGGTATTTTCATTCTGTGGACATCTATTTTTTCAAGTTTTACTTGATTAATATGTTCTAGATTGTACATAAACATTTTAGGTGATTACTCTTCACATATTTCTTTTTCTGTACATAAAAATCGAACTCCAAAATTTAATTTAAATAACTAGAAACCTTTACAACTCAGGCTAACTTTAATGATAGTGAACAAATTAGTGTTTATTGTTGAAGATCCCACGTTGAAAATAAATGAGTATTAAGAGTGGATTAAATTTCAATACAAGCCAATTAGTTTTCTGTTACATGAGTCCCACACAAGCCCATTGGACATTAATCACGAGCCAATTGATTTTCTATTACAGGAGTCCAATTCCACTTATATGCTCATTTATGTAGTCAAATTGGACGCTTTCAATGCCTACGGAGTCTGTTTATAGTATCAAAGTCAGAAGAAAGTCTAATAGTCGAAAATTTCATAGGGTCATCTTTAAAGATCCGGGAGTTTAGACTTCTAAAGAAGATGAAATCCATTGATCACCATGAAATTCGAAGGATATCGACCAATAAATGTTTGACGAGTGATAATTATTCTAATTGCACTTGAGCGAGTGTGTTGGAGATCTCACATTAGAAATGGATGAAAATAAAGAGTAATATATAAGTACAGTATATTTGGTCGTACCGTACAAACCAAATAGTTTTATGTTATATGGGTCCAATCTCTATATATGTGCTTATTTATACAGTCAAAGCTAACGCGCTGTCAATGCGTATTGAATCTCTCCGTCTAATCTAATAGATTATGTAATGCTGGAAGCAAAGAAATTTCTAAAAGAAATTTAAAAGCACAATATGAATAAATAAATGGAATAAAAGTGTCTACCTAATTATAGCTGGATGGCAAAAGTATATTTCTCCTCAACTGGGAGGTTAGGATTCGAATATCAATGAGACTAGATATTAATATTTCTCTTCAACTGGGAGGTTAGGATTCGAGTCTCAATAAGACTAGATATTAAACCTTTAATTAAGAACGAGAATATTAAAAAAACTGTAATAAGAGTCAAACATATTTTTACACATGCATATTGAAAGAATTTCAATATTTAAACTATATTTTCTAGATATAAAATTATAATTATATTACTTTTATTATGTTTGAGTTCAAGTTTGCATTCTTTTTCAAGAATTTCATTACATATACAGTAGACAAAGTTGAAATTTGTGAATAATTTTATTAGTAATTAAGACTGAAGCAAGATAAGATCACACTCTCCCAAGATACTTTTTTAAAAAAAAAAAAAAAAGATGATGAATAAAATTCTTGGCCTACGAGGATTGAACTGAAGTGTTCTTAGTTGTCACCCGCCGTCCCTAATCGACAATGCATAATTTAATCAACAAATTTTATTTAATATACACTAATCACTAGTTGTAATTATTATTTAATTTCTTATAATCCCAGAATGTTCCACTTCTTGGATGTTCTGTAGAAGTAATATCATATGTATTATTGACTGCTCTTCACATTGCACATATAGATTTGATGTTAATGAAAATTATTTATCTTAATCTATTCCTTTTTTTTCTTGTAATACATGAGAAAGAATGTTTAGACAGTATTCAATGTATTTGATGTTCTGTGGATTTTTATTTTTAAACGGAATTGAAAATTCTAAAATTTATTAGAAGGATTTATACCATACTTCTTATGAAAAGCCAATTGCAAAATTTACAAACTTTTGGGGTTCAAATATATTTTACCTTTCACTTTTATTAATGTCAAGACTAAAATCTTAAACTAATTAAGGTTGGCTTAAGCGGTAAGTCGCTTAAGTTAGAAATTTCAAGTTCAAGTTGTAATATATGTAAAAAGAACTTTAATTAGTAAAGGAGTCATATAAAGAATGTTTGATCAATCTCAAATTTAGTAATCTCACGTACCTAAAAAAAACACTAAATTCCCAATATTTATAAAAGTTTAGCATGCTCTTCGACTGTACTCATCTAATGCTATTGGTTGAGTGATAAATTAATAATTATAGTGACGTGCCACTTATTCTACAGTATTAGACTAATCAGATCCTGAGATGATACTATAAAAGTACAAAATATTTTCATTTATTTATCAATGTCCATATTTAAATTGACATCTCATAATATATGCTACTTTTCAATTTATTTTATTTTTTGATTTATGTTTTATTTTTTATTTTTTGTTATTTATGAATACAATGCTGGTAATGCTGCTAATGTTGTTGAAACCCATGTACTCCATATCTTCCCAACCCTACTCATATAGGTTACAAAAAAATACAAATGATCCATAAAAACGATAGTAAATAAATTAATATTTATTGTTGGAGATCACACATTGAAAATAAATGAGAATCAAGAGTAGAATGAGTCTTAATACTAGTTAATTTGTTTTTTATTACATGAGTTCAACACAAGCCCATTGGACTTTAACCATAAGTCAAATGATTTTTGTGTTACATGATTTTAACCCTATTTATATGCTCATTTATGTAGTCAAAATGAACCCTTTCAATGCGTACAAAGTCTCTTTGTATTATCAACATCAGAAGAAAGTCTAATAGTTGAAAGTTTCGTAGGGCTGTCTTTAAAGACCAATGATCGCCTTGGAATTCGAAACATATAGATCAATAAATGTTTGACGAGTGATAACTATCCTAATTGTACTTGAAAGAGCGTGTTGGAGATCTTATAGTAGAAATAAATGAAAATAAAATAAGTAGAGTAGATTTGGCTTTAACATACAAGCCAATTAGTTGTATGTTATATGGGTTTAACCTCTATATATTTGTTTACTTATACAGTCAAATCCAACACCGCTATGAATGAATATTGAATCTCTCCATCTAATCTAATATATTCTGTAAGGTTGGAAGCAAAGAAATTTCTAAAAGAAATTTTGAAAGCACAATATGAATAAATAAATGGAATAAAAGAGCCTACTCAGCTATAACTTGTTAGTAAAGACATTTTCTCTCAAACGGGAAGGTCAGGGTTCGAGTCTTAATGAGACCGCATACTACATCCTTAATTAAGAATGAAAATAGTAAGAAATCGTAATAAAAGTCAAACATATAGTTTTACACATGCATGCATGTTAACAGATTTCAATATTTACCCTATATTTTTTTAGATATAAAGGTAAAATTTAATATTTACCCTACATTTTTTAGACATAAAGGTAAAATTATAGTTCTTTTATTATGTTTTTGCTCAAGTTTGCATTCCTTTTCCAGAATTTCACTACATATACAAATGATAAAGTCGAATTTTTTTAAAAATTTTTATTAGTAAGATGAGCGAGATAGAATTACACTCCCCCAATTAATTATATTGGGATACTTGAAAAAAAAATAATAATAATAATTTAATCAACAAATTTTATTTAATATACACTAATTAATTAACAATCACTAGTTTTAATTATTATTTAATTTCTTCTAATCCTAGAATGTTCCATTTCTTGGATGTTCTATAGCCGAACAGAGAAATTAACCCAAAAAAAAAAAAAATTTAAGTATTATTGACTACTTCTCTTCCATAGCATATATAGATTCGATTTCATTATATTATGTCAATGAAAATTATTTATCTTAATCCATTCCTTTTCTGTAATACATGAGAAAAAAATGTTTAGACAGTATTCAATGTATTTGACATTCTATGGTCTTTGCAATTAGAGCTGATTAATGTCTTCAATACATTGATTAACACTTCTATTTCGTATGGATTCTAGTTTCTACTAATTGATGTCCGACTAGGGTTGTTAACGAGGACACGGGGGCCCACCCTAACGGGGACGGGGATTCACCGTTTAGAATCCCCGCGGGGTAGGGACGGGGACAATTTTGTCCCCGTTTACTAAACGGGGACGGGGATGGGATTCATCTCCCCCGCCCCGCGGATCCGTCCCCATCTCCGTTTAGTCTCCGGCAGGGATTTCCCTTAAATCCCTGTTTATTTATTTATTTTATTATTTATTGATATATACACATAAATAATTAAATTTTATAATAATAAAACTAAAACTATGGATTGCTTTATATCACTCTTTCACTTTTAAAGTTTCTAACAATCAATCATGTGTGCTTAATTGTTGCTGCTGATACTAAATATATGCAATTGTGTACTTTTTTGCAGAACTTCTGCCTAAGTGCAAAACTTAAAATTTAGCCACTTGATAGAATTTATCAATTTAGAAACCTCTAATTTAATTTCTGTATATTAGACTCATGTACTCTATTTTGAAATAATAATATTAGTAGTTGTAATATTTTAATTAAATATCACTTTCTTATAAGAAAAATTAAGTGATTTATTTAATGGTCTCCACACTGTAATATGTTTTTTAACTTATTTTTATACCAAATTGAATTTTATTTAAAATTAAAAAAAAAAATCTTAACGGGGACTGGGATCCCCGCAGGGAACCCGTTCCCCGATGGGGCTAGGGATGGGGATGAAGATCATCCCCGTTTACTAAACGGGGACGGAGACGGAGATCCCCGCCTAGCCGGGGAGCGGGGATGGGATTGCCAATCCCCTCCCCGCCCCGCCCTGCCCCGTTTACATCCCTATGTCCGACATGACTTTTAAAAGAAATTCAAAGTTCAACAATTTATTAGAAGGATTCGTACTGACTTTTGATTAAAACCAAATTGTAAAATTTAGGGCAAATTATAAAAAAAAAACCCTGTGGTTTCACTTTTTTGCAAATAAAGGACTGTAGTTTTTTTTTTTTTTGTTTAAAAAAGAGGATTATGTTTTAAAATGTTAACAAAAAAAGGAAAACTAACATTTTTCCGTTAAAAATGATGATATAGCGGAAGGTATTTTTAGTTATTTAACATACCAATAATTTACGTATATTATTTAAGAATTTTACATCAAAATTTGAATATTTTTCAAAGATTTTTCAATTTGTTTTGATTTTTTTTAAATCTATTATCATTATTTAATTTATAAAAATATTTGCGCTTTTAAAAAATTTTCAAAATTTATCATTCATGTGTATTGTATTTTTATTAACCAACTAGAAAATTTTGAGTTTAAAATGAAAAAGAATACCCTATGTAATGTCATGATTTAATTTTAGTTATCCTTTTTTTGTTAACATTTTAAAACACAATCTTTTTTTAAACAAAAAAACCACAGTCCTTTATTTGCAAAAAAATAAAACCACATGGTTTTTTTTTTTTTTTGTAATTTGCCCTAAAATTTATAAAAGTTTAGGAGTTCAAAATATATTTTACCTTCCACTTTTATTAATGTAAAAATCAAAATCTTAAACTAATTAAGGTTGGTTTGAGAAATCGTTTAAGTTAGAAATTTCGAGTTAGAATTCTAATATATGTAAAAATATTTTAATTAATAGAGGAGTCACCGTGTCTCATCAACTCGAACCTAATAATCTTGTGTACTAAAAAAAGAAAAGACCAAATTTCTAATATTTAGAAAAGTCCAACATGATTTTCGACTACACTGATCTAACAAAATTAGTTGAGTAATAAATTAATAACTATATCGACGTGCCGCTCATCCAATAATATTAGACTAATCATCGGTTTGAGAAGATACTATAAAAATTGAAAGATATTTGACTGAATACATTATTTGTCTTTTTTACTTGGCACTAAACATCTACTGACCCTCCGAACTTATATAAAATTTAGTTTGCCCTCTCAACTTGATAAAACCAAACCAAAATCTCTCCTAAATCTGATATGGAACTGAAATTAAATTTTAAATATTAACAAGCGTATGAAAAAAAATTTCAATACTACATCAGATTTATAAAGAGTTTTGGATTGGTTTTATTAAATTGAAAGGATAAATTAAATTTTATATAAATTTAAAAGGTTAGCAGATGTTTAGTGCCAACAGAGGAACAAACGATACATTAGGATAAAATATTTATAATTGGAGTTCGAATTGTCTTCTTCAACCACTTATTTTGATTTTTCAAGTCAATTTATGTGAAGCTTTAGTAACGTCAATGTGTGTTGCACACTAAAAAGTTGAACAACCAACCAAATGTGGAGTCGTGTCAATCTGTGTCCTACAAATATGGAGAAAAGGAGAAAAATATCCAGTCCAAACTCGCAGGCGTTTCAACCTATTGATAGCGGAGCTGTGATCAGGTACGCGCAAACACTCGTGTAACCGAATTAAGTCAACAAACAAGTTCAAAGCATTGACTTTCCTTGAGTAGCTAGTTACATAAAGTTCCAAAAGTGATATTGCATAGAAACATATCTCAATTTTCAATTGCTAAGCTAACTCTCTAATAAATTTATTACTCACATAAAATGATAAGGAAAAGTATAACGTTGGAAAATTTGCACGTTTATAAATAGACGAATGTGATAATTTTTATTATGAAAAAAAATTAATACTTATTATACTGTTGGTAATGAAAACCAATAATGTTTATTTACGGGTTGTAGTCTAGTTGATGATACAGGTTGAATATGTGAAAGGAGATTCCATAAAATACATCGACACGGAAGGATGATGAGTCTTAACTCGTTCGATGAATATAATATATTAGTAAAAACTAATAATCTTGGTGGACAAATTTGTTTTATATTTGTATATATTATATTTATGTTACGTTTGGAACTGCGGTAGTTTTCAGCCAAAGCAAGGAGAACCTTACTTTGGCTGAAAGCTGCTTTTGGAGCTGTGGAAAGCAGTTTCAAATGCATAATTGGTAAAAGTCAGATTGTATTCAGGAAAGTATTAGAAAAACACTTAAAACTACATTTAAAGAAAGCAATGAAATCTAACTGTGAGGAAAAACACTTTCACTAACTGCAATCCCAAATTGGCCCTTAGAATGATTAATTTTGCCGTTCCATGAATTGCTAAGGTAACATACTAAAAAATATTAATATTTGTTACAAAATTGTATGGCTGAAATTTAATTTTAACATTTTACTTTTATACTTTCTCAAATGTTAATATTTATTATCTTGGCAAAATTAGTTTTGGAGATTGCTTTTGAGATGGATTTAATAAATTTATTAAAACTTCGAAATGGTTGAATCACATTTTGAGTGGTTTTTTAACTATTAAAACTTATAGTGCATATTTTTTTTTTATGTCGAAGTGCAAAAAAATTCTTGTAAATTTACACATTTGCTGATAAAAAAAAAATGTAATATTTTTATTGCAAAAGATACAATACATTCAACGAAGTTAAAAAAAAAAAAAAGAATTTGATGATTATTTTCACATTTTGTTATTGTGGTTTATACCACGTTATTAATTCAACATAATATATCATTAAAAATAAAAATTCAACATGAAATATCAACAAAATCAATAATTCAACTTCATACATTAACAAAGCTAACAAAGCTAACGTGTCATACTTGTAAAGTTAATAAATACTAATACTATTATTTGAATTTCTTATTTTGGTAATAGTCTGAAATACATCGTCTTGTGATAGTAAATTATCATATTTTTTTATTCGTAAACGTGAGAAACACATATATTATATGTATAAAAAAATTCACCCACACACACACACACACACACACACATATATATATTTGCTTTTGTCTTAATTTTAATTGTTTTGTTTTTGAGTTTTTAACCGTTCATAAAGTCCCAAAATGACCACAAGGATAGGGGGCGGCTAAGATGTAAAATCTACATCGGGACACAGACAATCGGCACTCGAGCAGCTATATTCATGTGATTCCGAAAAAAAATCAAAAAACAGAAAGAATCTAGAATATCACAGTATATGATAACGAAATTGTTCTCAGTAATAACGAATCTCAGCCATCCAAATTCTTTCTGGCAGCCCAACTACTCATTATCCGGCAAACACGGAACAACAAACCTCACCTTCGGGCAACTTCTTCTTCTTCCTCTCTACTTTCTCAAATAAATTCTCAACAGACAGACACGTCTAAAACCCTGAAGCAGAAGAAGAAGAAAAGAAGACGAGAAACTGTGAATTAGACAACAGAAATGAATCATTTTGTGTTGAGGTCGGCGGTGCGCGGCTTTCTTGTCCACGGAACCCGCGGTGGCGGTGGGTACATTTCGACGGCGGTGGCGGAGACTGGTGCTGGTGTTGCTAAGCCGGTGGAGTTATGGATGGAGTTGAGGAACCGAAACGGCGCTTCTGTCGGTACTTTTTACTGGAGGAGGATGATGAGCACTGCAGCGGAAACGGCTGTGGCAGAGAAGGATCAGAAGGAGGAGAATTCGGTAGGAAAAGTGGCGAAATCTGATAGCGGTGCGGTGGTGCCGAGTTATTGGGGGATTGATAGGCCTAAGATCAAGAGGGAAGATGGAAGTGAGTGGCCATGGAATTGCTTCATGGTATGTATGGCTAATTTGTTTCAATTATTAGCATTACCATTTAATTTCCGTTCTGCTTGAGCTGTATATTGATTTCCTGTTTTTGGTGGTGTAGCCATGGGAAACTTACAAGTCTAATACATCCATAGATCTGACTAAGCATCACAAGCCAACGACATTCTTGGATAAATTTGCCTACTGGACGGTGAAAACGCTTCGAGTTCCAACTGATATATTCTTTCAGGTTCGTTTTTTAGTTTTTACTCTGTTCTTCCTTGCTTGTTTCCGGTTTTGTTCACTCTGTTTTTGGTATTCTTTTTGGTTGAATTATTTCTTTCAAGATTTAGCGCTTGAATTTCATGTTGGGATACAAACCCAAGTCCCACATCGGAAGTTTAAGGAAGAAACTCCTTGAATATAATGTGCCACCTTGACTCAATTAGTATGAGGCCTTTTGGGAAGGAACCCAAAAACAAATCCGTCAAGTGGTATCAGAGCCATGGTTTGGCAACGGTCAGGAATAGTGGACTGCGTTGTGTGGGAGGCTCTCGGTATGACCTCGTGATTGGAGATTCGTGTTTGATGCCTTGTGTCGAAAGTCTTCACCACATTGTGGTGGTCAGGCGGCGTGTCCCGTTGGTTGATAACGGCGGTGCAAGATGATTTGACGGATCAAATGAATTATGGCTCGAGGGGAGGACATGTGTGGTCCTTGGTTTGAGGGGAGGATTGTTGGGATACAAACCCAAGTCCCACATCGGAAGTTTAAGGAAGAAACTCCTTGAATATAATGTGCCACCTTGACTCAATTAGTATGAGGCCTTTTGGGAAGGAACCCAAAAACAAATCCGTCATTTCATTGATCATTTCCATGCACTTGCATCTTAAAAATGTTAATTGCCAAATTCGGATTTCTTCTACTAGAGTGAAATCAACGGATGGAATAGATTAGAAGCTGTAGCTGGTGTAAAAATTGCCAAAAGCCAGCTGTGCCTATCCTGTGGAAGGAAAAGGATTTGGCGATGCTCATCATGTTGACTGATTGAGGACTAGTTAATTGGATATAGTGTTCCTATCTCCGCTTATGACGAAATTGATATGAACGCATTTACCGTGTTATTTTTACTTTCTTTTTGTGGCATTTTGCAGAATGTATTGTCCTTCATTCTGAATAATGCCTGTTTAATTGTCTTGGGTGAAATTTGCATCTTATGGTCTCAAATCACGTTACAGTCAAGGTGTTTTTGGATTGATCCCTTTGTGAATCAGGAGTTACCTTGAAAGGCTCTCTGATTTTTCTGTTAGATCAGTCTCACTCAGAGGCAGGTCCTTTATAAGAAACAGAGTGGAAGCTGTTAACCTACATTGGTAATTGATTTCAGATTGTAATCTACCTATTAATTTCAAAGATCTGCCATCTCTGTTCGGCTCTCTTATTGTGTATGAGATATAAGACGTTTGTTTACTGGAGAATTGAAAATAATTGGCATTTTTATGTAAATTTTGGTTTCTAGTATAAATTAGGAGATAGCTGTATAACATTATCTTATATTCATTATTATGGTCTGGATGCTGCATTCTATTACTGCTGACAGCTTGAGTAATTAATGCTTAAATTTATCCAAGAATGCCCATTAATGTGAATTCTTATTAAGTTGATTGTGTTGTGATAAATTAGGTCTCTATGTATCCTCCTAATTTGGAAAGCTAACATTTTATTATCTAAAAATGGTTCTGTTACAGTTCAAATAATTTCATTTTTCTTGTTGATAAATTTCTTTGTACTATTTCATAGTTGGCTCGTTAACTTAGTTGTTCCGATGAGTTTTCAGCTTCTCTTTCATTGTTGGCAAATTTATCGAGCATCTTTTGATTTTGCTGATGGTCTTATCTATATGATGAATTGCAGAGACGGTATGGATGTCGTGCTGTGATGTTGGAAACTGTTGCTGCTGTCCCTGGGATGGTAGGAGGGATGCTGCTGCATTTGAAGTCTCTTCGCAAGTTCCAGCAGAGCGGTGGTTGGATTAAAGCTCTGCTTGAGGAAGCAGAGAATGAGAGGATGCATTTAATGACAATGGTGGAGCTTGTACAGCCCAAGTGGTATGAGAGGTTGCTTGTCCTTGCAGTGCAGGGAGTATTCTTTAATGTTTACTTCATCCTTTATCTGCTATCCCCAAAACTCTGCCATAGAATTACTGGCTATCTGGAAGAAGAAGCTATCCACTCATATACAGAATACTTGAAGGACATCAAAGAGGGAAAAATCGAAAACGTACCAGCTCCTGCTATTGCCATAGACTACTGGAGGCTGCCAATGGATGCAACCCTGGAGGATGTGATCACTGTGATCCGTGCTGATGAAGCTCACCATCGTGATGTCAATCACTTTGCTTCTGTAAGTATTGGCTCTTCTCGCCCTTAACTGTATGTTGTGATGATAGTGCATTTTGGAAATTGAAACTCTCCTACATTGCATTTAGGATAGTTTATGTAATTGAAAGAAACGTACAGTCGTTTCTTTCTGTAAGGATTTGCTGCTTTGAAATTTTCCATTAACAGATGAACTGACCAAGAATTACTTAATGGTTTTTCACTTGCAAAAAACAGACTAACTTGGATTGTTTGTGATAATAGATATAGATCAGCAAACCTCGCACTACCGACCTATCGAATTTGGAGTATTATGCAGTATGATATATTTTTGGTGGGATGTTCTACTAATAAACGTTGGTTTGGCATTCAGGATATTCATTTCCAGGGCAAGGAATTGAAGGAAGCACCAGCTCCTATTGGCTATCACTAAAGTTTGGGCAATGAGAAGTTGTTTATGGGTTAAATATCATTCAACTAATATTTTGTGAAGACTTACATCAGATGCAATATACAGTTTTCGATATGAATGTTAGAGACGATATAACCCTTTTGTATATGCTGAGATTTAAGTCAAAATTAGACAAAATAGATTCCAAAACATTGACTGGGAGATGCACAATACAATTTTAGAGCAATACATGATTCATAGTACAATCCAAAACATATTCAACAAGACTTAGGAAACTAAAACCTTGAGAAAAGGGGAATTACATCATCAATGAAAAAATATAGGTCTTGTCAATGCTCATCTGAACATAGTAAAACCAAAGTCTTCTCCAGTATGGATTTATGCATAGAATTGCAACTAATGACAACAACACCATTATATAAGCTACACCAAAGCTCACATAGAAGACCTCCATATCAATGATGCTGTTACTGCTTGCTTGACTGAAAGGTGAAGTTGTCACATTTGATGGAGGCGATTCTTCTGCAGTACAACTTTTTGACAATGGCCAACCACAAAGAAATGGATTCCCTCTATAACTGTTTTCATCAAATGTTGCAAATTGTGACACCTTATCTGGTGTCCGACCAGATAAATTGTTGTAGGACACATTAAAAACTTCTAAAAAATTCAACTCTGTAAGACTTTGGGGTATTGTCCCTTGCAAGTTATTGTGTGACAGGTCTAAACTCTCAATTTCTTTCAAATTGGAAAATGTTGGAGGAATTCTTCCTATGAAACTATTGTGGGACAAGTTCATTGCTTTGATATTTCTAAGATCTCCAATTTTGGAAGGAATATGGCCAGTCAAATTGTTACATGATATATCAATTCCACAAACTAAACTCAAAATTCCGCTTTCATACAAATATGTTTGACCCTTCATTGTAATCTCTAAAGCCTCTACTACTCCAACTCTACTTCCTTCCCTACTCCAATAGCTAGTAAAATTTAGACAAGGGAGTATCTGACCAATAATACTATTGTGAGAAAGATCAAGGAAACTTAATTGCTCCAACTTGCAAAGTTCAGTTGGAATTTTTCCTTGCAAATTATTATATCCTAATAGAAGATAACTCAATTGAGATAATTTCCCAAGCCCCAATAGAATGCTTCCAGAAAAATTATTATGGCTAAGGTCTAACACTATTAGTGCAAAGCAAGAATAAAATGCATCCTTCAATGATCCTTGTAGCCTATTTTTGGATAGATTGACTATGGAGAATGAAGGGCTAAAGTTGGAAGGTAGACTTCCAGAAACATTGTTATTTGAGAGATCCAAAATTCCAAGTTGAGACATATTTCCAATGCATTTTGGTATTCTTCCAGATATGTTGTTTTGACTTATATCCAAGAATGCTAAGGCAGTGCTGTTACATAGGCCATTTGGAATCATACCCTTCAATTCATTTTTGGACATATCTAATGTTTCCAATCTTGGAAAGTACACTCCAATTTGTGTTGGAATATATCCACTGAAGAGATTATCAGAGATATCCAATTCTGTCAAACTCACATGAGGAGTATTTGGTAGCTGAAGATTTCTTGAAAGAGAATTGTGGGTTAAGTTTAGATATTCAAGTCTTGTGTTGTTTTCTAGCAACCAGTATGGAAACCTGCCTCTCAATTTAAGGTTAGAGATGACCACATGTTGGAGGTTATATTGGTGATAGAGGAATTTGGGTAATGCACCACCCTCACCATATCCATCCATATATAATAACTCTAACTGAAACTTGGGGTTCATATTATGATCCTCTGTGTCTGCATATATTGTATCAACATATAAGGATTTGAGTTGGGAAAGGTTGAAAAGTGGAGTGAGTGAAGTTGGGATTTGGAAGAGATTGTCACAGAGGTCTAGATATCGGAGGAATGTTAAACTCTGCAGTGGAGAACACGATATCTTTCCACTAAATTGATTGTCAGAGAGGTCTAATGTACGAAGGGATGTCAAATTTGCCAACCACCAAGGCAAATTGCCGCTTAAATCATTGCCACCAATATAAAGTTCTTGGAGATGCTTCATTCCTAAAGAATTATTAATTGAAATGCAAATTAATTAATATATTAGTTGAAATGGCTTATGAAAATAAATAAATAAATAAATAAACAATAAAGAAAGAAAAGTGAAAATATAATTAATTAGATAGGTGGGGATGAAGGTAGTGATTATGAGATTATTAACCACAAAAATATTAGAGAAGGTAGTGATTGTGCTGCTAAGAAATGCATTCCTTCACCAAATATTTGAAGAGTATTTGGTTATAACATTATTTTGGTTTGTTGTGTCGGTGAATTAATTAGACGGCAAATTTAAGAGGTGATCATGAAAATCAATTAAATCCAAGTTTTGTTTGCATGAACTTAATTTACAGCAATAATGCATTCCTTCTGTCCAAATTGTTTTTAAATTTTTGTTAGTAATAGCTAGATTTTGGTTAAATATCGATAATATTAAAAAAAAATAGAGAAATTTTCCTTCTATGGTAAGTAGCTAATAATATTTTTTTGAGGATTTTATTATTTTTTAATACAAAAAAAAAAAAAAAAAGAAATTTGAAATTTTATAGTGTGTACGGACCATCGATATTTTATAGTGTGATTGAACTTTTTACGGTTTTTAATAAAAGGTTGAAAAGGAAATAAAAATATAAGGCAATCCAATTATTTATGTGCTTTTTACCCATAAAAAAAATTAAATTAAATTTATGAAGAGTACTATTCTTATATATATATATATAAGAAAACACTGCTTTTCCATTCACTCGTTCAAATTTACTTTTATATAAAAATTTAAAAGAAAAAATTCAACCCAAAGTTTCAAACTATAACAATAATCTCGTAATTAATGCCGCCATTACCTACAATTTTTTGCTACCTTTATTGTTCATGATCACCTCTTAAATTTGGACTAATTAATTAAGGCATAATCCAATTATTCCCTATCATATCATCATTATATCAATTTCATCGAAATGTTTGCTTTTCAAGATTTAATAAGAAAGAGAACCTGTGACATTAATTATTCCATTCAGTTTATTGCCTCTCAAGTATAAAGATTTCAAAGATTGTAAGATAGTGTCATTGAGATTATTGATCTTAAATCAAAATGAAAAACAAAATGAACCTTCCTTCTCAATAATTAAGGCACTGAAAATTGAATTTGTAGATTATACCTTGCATAGTTTCAAAGCCTTCAATTTCATTCCACCTTAAGTCCAACTCTTCAAGAGTACTTATGAGATTGTTCAACTCTAGCAATCAATTAATAAAATGAAAATCAATTAAATGATGATGAAAATATGTAACAGATATGCATCGAAATATTTGGTTTTAAAGATTTAACAATGATTAAGAAGAACCTGAAGTATTAATTATTCCATTGAGTTTATTGCTGGTCAAGTCTAAATGTTTCAAATAATGAAGGCCACTCAAAGATTGTAAGATGCTGTTATTGAAGTTGTTTTCACTTAAATCAAGAATCTCCAAATTGGTAAGTGTTGATAGCCTTTCAGAACCTACAAATAATTAAGAAGAATATATGGTTTTAGTTTTTGTATTTAGAAAAGAACATTTAAAATGAAAAAGAAGAAGAAGAAAACATACACTCTACTCAAATTTACTTTTATATAAAAATTTAAAAGAAAAAATTCAACCCAAAGTTTCAAACTATAGCAGCAGCTAATTAATAATCTCGTAATTAATTCCGCCATTAATTACAATTAATCAATAATTAATACACTGAAAATTAAATTTGTAGATTATACCTTGCATAGTTTCAAAGCCTTCAATTTCATTCCAGCTTAAGTCCAACTCTTTAAGAGTACTTGTGGGGTTGTCCAACTCTAGCAATTAATTAGTAAAATGAAAATCAATTAAATGATGATGAAATTATGTAACAGATATGCATCGAAATGTTTGCTTTCAAGATTTAATAAGAAAGAGAACCTGAGATATTAATTGTTCCACTGAGTTTATTGCCGACCAAGTCTAAATATTTCAAAGAAGGAAGGCCACTCAAAGATTGTAAGATGCTGTTGTTGAAGTTGTTGAGAGATAAATCAAGAAACTCTAAATTGGTAAGTGTTGATATCCTTTCAAAATCTACAAATAATTAAGAAGAATATATGGTTTTAGTTTTTGTATTTAGAAAAGAACATTTAAAAAGAAAAAGAATAAGAAGAAAATAAATTAGACCTTCATTCTCAATGCAACCTGCTATGTTGTTATCCCATAAGGAGAGTTCATTCAATTGTTGAAAGGGAAGAAACAAAGACGCGTTCAGATACCAACTATCATAATGATATGTTACTTGAGAAAGATCAAGAAGAGTGACGTGGCCAGTGGTGGAATAGCAGTAAACTCCTATCCAATTACAACAATCAGAACCATCCACACCCCATGAAGAGATCCTATTCAAATTTGGAGGAAAGGAAGATTTGATATGCAAGAGACCAATTCTCTCATTCTCCAAACAGCATTCACAATTCTCTTTCAATCTTATAATCATAATAATTACTATTATCATCACAATTTCCCTCATCTTCTCCATTTTTTTATATATCAAATCTAACAACGATTGAATGTGGAAACAACCACTAATAGCTCTCTCATTTATACCCACAGTCCATACTAATACTAATACCACAAGTCAATTATTCCACAAAGTCAATATCGTGTTGAAAGGGGCCAAAAGTCATGTTTTTATTATTTTATTATTTTTCTTTTTATATTAACGTTTTACTCAATACATTATTATCTTAAAGGGTAAATAATTTAACTTTTGTTTAACAAATATTTGTTTATTCAAGTGATATTTTTCAAAGATTGATTTGGTGAGTTCTAGCCAAAAGGACAATAAAACTCGTAGTATGAAAAGTTTACATTATAACTTAAAATTTTATATCAATTATGTTCCATATCTAATAATTAGAGGACTAATAATATAACTTAATTATCTTTTGTTGCTTTTTTTTTTTTTTTTAAATGGTGCGGTAACAAAGTTGTTTAATAAAAAAAAACCAAATACAATGTCTCCAAGTCAATGTCCACTTTAATTGACTCCAAAGTCAATGTCTCCCATCACTAAGTAGTCCTACTAAACACGTCATTTGTCTCTTTTTTTTTTTTCCAACCATATTTCTCCCTGAATGCATGTTATCCGTAGGTGCATGAAGATTACCCAACTCATTAGTATAAAAAAAAAAAAAAAAAAAAAAAAGAAAAAGAAAAGAAAAGGCGACTGTTCTTGAAACTTTTATAATTAAACTGCAATAAGATTGAAATAAAACTAATTAATATTAATAATACATAGAAATTTAAAGTTAAGAAAATTAGTTACAAAGGATTTCAAGGCTGACACGAATTAAAGCAAGGACAATATGGAAATGGAGTTTCATTTAATTTTTTTTTTAAATTGGAACAGAAATCTATAGAAATTTACAATTAAATTCAATAAACATCTATATTTTTTAAGAAATATAAAAACACACAGATTGGAATTAATCTGAAACCTGTCAGGCATATCATTTTATTAGTCAAATAATTAATATTGTTGTGATTTCTTTTGCAAAAATTTCCACAATCGTACTGTGGAAATTAAAGATGTGGGTTCAGTTAATTAAGTTTGTTGCTATCACCATTTTCCAAAGATAGAATTGGAAAATTTTGTATAAAGAAAGCATTTGGGCCACTTGGTGGAAATTTTGCATAATAAAAGCAATTTTGGGACTTAATAATCAGTTTAAGTTTTTGAGATAAATGATGATATAGTATTAGAGCTTCTTAGAATAAGAGTTCGAGATTCGAATTTTGACAATTGTATTAGTTGATTAAATTTTAACTCATGTGAGTCTGTATTCTCTTTGAAAAGTAGTTTTGCCCATCCGCTTGGATTACATAACACTACAAGCCCATCGGGCATTTGCGTGAAGAAAAATGTTAGAGATAAAAAAAAATTAGCTTTTAGTTAAGTTAAAATGATTATGTGACAAAGGGTAAATGGGCATAACCTCTCTCAAATTTGATTAAATACATAAGTATCTCCTTCTGTTTTTAAAATAAAAAATTAATGTTCAATACCACATATTGAAACTAAAATAGAACAGAGATTAACAATGTGATTTCCTTTTCTTTCCCGTCCAAATTAAACAAATACACAAGTATGATTTATTCCCTTATTAAATCGTAAATCTTATATGAATCTTATATAGGAAAAAAGTAAATTTGACATGTATATGTACTTTATACTGTACAAGCAAATACATGATTTTACTAATCTGTTTCTAGAATTCTTAAATTGTCGTCAACATATAATTTTTTTGCGTAATCTTATAAAAATTACTATATGTTGCTTTTATGAAGTTATTATTATATGTCTTTGCAGTAAAGTTTAATTTATTGTTATTTATTTAGGGGTAAAATAATTAAGGTTGGTGTAAAAAAGAACTTAAATGGTAATTTTCCATACTAATTTGGGTTAAAAAAATCATCTTAAAAAATGGAGTAATACATTAAAGTTTCATCTTCCTCCTAAATCCATTAGTTTCAATCTTACTATTACTCCACCCTTAATTAGCCTTTACAGTAACAATTTTAAGCATTAGCCTAAATTGTTTACAGATTATGCATAGAGATGCAATTATGTATCCAATGGCAACTTCAAAAAGGAAAAGAGACTGCAACAAATAATGAAGCTAAATGTGTTGTACGGAATATTGGAAAATTTAGAATGTGTCTCACACACTATATATATGTCACTTATTATTTACATAAGATATGATATGTTAAATTTACTTATTATTTACATCTCAATTTAGATGGTGTATTTGGTTCATTGCTGGTTATAGCCATACTCAATCTTAGAAGCTGGATTGATTCTTTATGGTTTATAACATAGTTTTTGAAGGATCCCTTTCATTTGGAAATGAACTTTTCTGAATTAAGGCGTGTTAATTTCTGATCCTGATTCCTGTGCTGGATAATCAATTATTAAAACTGGGTTTGGACCAAAAGAGATTTTGTATTATTGAAATAAAAACATTACTCAAACAAACGTTAAGGAAATTATGAGAACGTTACCGACAAAAGTATTAGAGAAGGTAATGTGCTAAGGAAATTGATGGTCAAATGAAGGTCTGTCACAGAATTCAACATTCCTATTTCAGTAGGTATCAAACCAGAAAGTTGGTTCATATGAATATGAAGAACTGGCAAGTGTGTCAAATTTCCAATGGAAGGTGGAAGAGAACCGATAAGGAAATTGTTCGATAAATCAACATACCAGAGAGATGTTAACATCCCGATTTCATCGGGAATTGAATCAGAAATGTTATTGAGAGGCAAGTCAAGAATGTTGAGGTTGGATAGATTTCCAATAAAAGAAGGAATGTTGCCATGGAAGGAGTTGTTGCTAAGATTAAGATGATAAGATAGGGAAATGAATGGGAAGCTGAAACTTTGAAGCAAACCTTTTAAACCATAATCCTTAAGGCTTATATTGGTGACAATTCCTGCCTCATTGCAGTGAATTCCATACCATTATTACATCATTCAGTTGAATTCCAAGAAGACAAGAATGATTGGCACTTTGAGTGTCAAGAGAAGACTTCCATTTCAGTAGAGTATCTGCTTCTTTTGTTACTCTATTATCACCAGTTGCAGCAGTAAGGAAATCAAAGGACAGAACAAGTTTGAAGAATAGTGACGCTGCCATTTTGAGGACAAAAGAAGGTGTTTCTGACAAAGAATAGTTCAACTCAAAACAATGA
The DNA here is from genome assembly GCA_039660915.1 of Euphorbia tirucalli. NCBI lineage: Eukaryota > Viridiplantae > Streptophyta > Magnoliopsida > Malpighiales > Euphorbiaceae > Euphorbia > Euphorbia tirucalli. Next base: position 9,189,596 of record CM077634.1, on the reverse strand, counting down.
ATAAGAATTGCAGAAGATTAGAATAGGAATGAGACTTAGGGAAATAATACTACCAGTAATTGCAACTATAGAACAAGGTGTTTACACTAAAAGGGTAATACCCTCCCCAGGGCACAGCCCCTCACACTCACAGCAAACAGCTGGAAATCAAAACAAAAAGATATGTCTGCCCATCCTAGCCACTCCTCAACTCATTTAATACCCTTGCACACAAAGGACAAAATAACACTCTAAAATTACCCGACAAAGCACACACACAACAATCAGTTGCCTTCCTTCCCTTTTTCTCTTCTCTCATACACATTCCATATTTTAGGGCCATAAGACATTTGGGCTATAATGGGCTTTTGCTTAACACTGCTGCCCGTGTGAGGAGCAGTCTTATCCTCAAGACTGAAGTCTGGAAATTGGGCTGTAATCACAATCTCATCTTCCCAAGTTGCTTCCTCTTATGGCTTGTTTTCCCACTTGATCAACCATTGTTGTATTTCTTCCCCTTTCCTTGTTGTCGTGCGCTGTGATATGATTCTTTCGGGTTGAATAGTATGTTCTATATCCACCTCAAATCCTTCCGGAAGCTTGGGTTCTATTTGTTGAGCCTGCAATGCTTGTTTTAACATGGAAATATGGAAGACTAGATGAATTCTTGAACTCTCTGATAGTTGCAGTTCATATGCGACGTCTCCCACACAACGTTTGATTTGAAATGGCCCATAAAAATAGTCTACCAACTTTTGATTGGCTCTCCGAACTACTGATTGCTGTGGGGCCGGAGTTTCAAGTAAACCCAATCGCCCACCTCAAACATCACCTCTCTCCTATGTTTGTCAGCTTCTTTCTTCATAGCCTGTTTTGCTTTTCCCAAATTGAATTTCAGCTGTTTCAACACTTCCATTCTATCCTCTAACTCTCTCGCCACTCATTCAACCTTAATTTCTCCCGGAACAGATTGTAATGGAGTAGGAGGTTTCCGTCCATACACTACCTCAAAGGGAGTCATTCTCGTTGAAACATGATAAGTGGTGTTGTACAAGTATTCCGCCCACAGAAGCCAATGAGCCTATGTCCGGGGTTGCTCTACTGAAAAACACCGCCAAATAAGCTTCCAAACAGCGATTTGTGAAATCCATTAGTCCATCCATTTTTGGATGATTGGCTGTGGACAGGTGTAATTTAGTGCCCTACTGTCTGAACAACTCCTGCCAAACAGAGTTCATAAAGATGGGATCTCGATCACTTACAATGGGTTGTGGAAACCCATGCAATCGTACCACTTCCTCCACAAACAAATAAGCCACAATCTTGGTCCTATAAGGGTGTTTAAGAAGTGCGAAGTTAGCATACTTACTCAATCGATCCACCACAACCAATATAGCATTGAACCCCTTAGATCTTGGCAGCCCTGTGATGAAATCCATGGATACTTCATTCCAAATAATCTCTGGAATATGCAGTGGTTGTAGGAGCCTTGCCGGAGTCAATGTAGATGCCTTGTAGCGTTGACAAATATCGCAATTCCTTACAAATTGTTGGACGCTTTTGCTCATGCCCACCCAATAGATGCTGGCTACTAATTTTCTGTACGTTCGATAAAAACTCGAGTGACTCTTTGATGAGGTGACATGATATTCCTATAGCAAAAAAGGTATGAGAAGAGAATAAATTTAATAAATTTAATAAATTTTAATAAATTTAATAAATTTTAAAAAAAGTAAATTATTTATTTTAATAAATTTTTTTTTTGTATAGTTGTGAATTATAATGCTCAATAATTAAGTTTTACCTCTAGTTTGAAGTTTATAGTTCTTTATCTATATATATAAACCATATGTATTCTCATTGAGATAATCTTATTGGTGCTTAATCACAGTTAAGATTCCTCACCCCCCCTGCGGATGTATTTAATGGGATTCGAACCTGAGTCTCCTCCTACATACTCAGTTTGCGTTGTCAACTGAGCTACAACCTATAGGTAGTTTGAAGGCGAACCTACTGCATTACAACTTTTTGGCAATGAAATGGATTTCCTCCTTAATTATGTGTCCAACCTGATAATTACTAATGTAATCAAGAAAAATTTCAGATGTCTGATTTCCTTTAGCAGAATATTTTTATTTATTAGAAAAAAGAAAGAAAAAATGGAGAGGTTGAGTTATATGAATGTGATGTGAGTGATTTAGTTGCCTTGAAGTCTATATCTTCCCCTAAAGCAAGTTAGAATAATTGCTATTTTCTTTTGTAGAATTTTGAGGCAAGTTGACGATGACATTTAGAAATAACCAAAGACTTTAATCGAATGAAATGAAAATCGTGGAATGATTTCTCTTACATATAATGTTTGATTGCAATATGATTCAATAAGAGATTCTTTTTTTCGAAAATATTTTATAGAAATATTTGAATAAAACAATACTATAATCAAGACATTTTAATTAAGGAAAATTATCAAAAATACCTCTGTTTAGATAGAATTAGGTTTGTGAATTCTCTCCTAAAGTACGGACAGGCAATTCATTGAATATATATAGGAAGAGTACAAAGGATAATTACAATTAGAGTCCTATACAAATTAGAGTGTTACAATATAAAATATACATGTACTCTATTACTCCCCCACAAGTTGAGCTGGGGTAGAGACCACAGCCAACTTGTGCCTTAGAATACGAAATCACTGTCGGGAGAGAGGCTTGATGAGAATGTCGGCCACCTGATCATCAGTAGAGATGTAACGAACAACCAACTGCTTAGAAGCAGCACGTTCCCGAACAAAATGAAAGTCAAGCTCCAGATGTTTGGTACGTTGATGAAAAATAGGGTTAGCCGTAAGGTAGGTGGCACTGAGATTGTCACACCAAAGATTAAGGGCACGCTCCAAAGGAAAACTGAGTTCAAAAAGAAGCATCCCAATCCAAGACAATTCCAATGTTGTAGTGGCAAGAGCACGGTATTCTGCTTTAGTAAAGGAACGGGACATGGTGCGTTGTTTGCAGGATGCCCAAGAGATGAGGTTGGTGCCATGAAAAATCCCAAAACCCGAGGTAGATCGCCGATCATCAACATCACCAGCCCAATCTGAATTCGAGAATGCATGAAGGCAGGCCTATGACTGAGGCTGAAACCATAATCCAAAGGAAGTCGTGGCTTTTAAATACGCAAAATGTGTTTCAATGCTTGCCAATGCAGGGTGGTGGGTGCATGCATGTACAGAGCAACTTTGTGTATAGCAAAGACAATATCCGGACGTGTGATGGTCAAGTACTGCAAGCCACCTACTAAACTTCTATATGTCGTAACATCAGGAGAGGGCTCACCCGAAGTGCACAACCGATCCGTGGAGCGAGCTGGAGTGTCCACCAGTTTCGAATTCAACATGTGAGCCTTGGACAAGAGATCATAAACATACTTCTTTTGAGCCAGAAATAAAGATCCATCATGCCATGTTAGTTCAATACCTAAGAAATACTGAGTTGGCCCCAAATTACGAATGGAAAAACTAAGACTGAAGAGAAGTAATTAAGGCAGCCACCTGACCCAAATCATTACCCAAGATCAATAAATCATCAACATAAATGAGACAGAATAAAACCATTGCACCACGACGCAAATAATATAAAGAGACATCTACCCATGAACAATGAAAACCATAAGCGACCAGTGCTTGAGTCAGACGCTGGTGCCACATCCGAGGAGATTGCTTGAGGCCATAGAGAGACTTCCGAAGCCGACAGACATAAGAGGTCAAGGTTTTATCCACAAAACCAGGGGGCTGAACCATGTATACCGGTTCATCAAGATCGCCATGCAGGAAGGCATTAGAGACATCCAAATGTGAGATAGACCATCCAAAAGAAACATCAAGAGACAGAAGCAACCGAATCATGGGAGGTTTAACCATAATAGTGAAGGTATCATGGAAATCGAGCCCCGCTCGCTGGTGAAAACCCTTGGCCACCAAACGCGCTTTGTAGCACTCAACAGACCCATCAGGCTTGATCTTCATCTTGAACACCTATTTACATCCAATTATATTCTAACCAGAAGCTGCAGGAACTAATTCCCAAGTACCATTAGGCACCAATGCTGAATATTCTTCTGTCATAGCCATGCACCAATGAGCGCTCTTGGCTGCCTCCATGAAACTGGTCGGGTCTAGTGGAAGTACTAAGGTGTGGAACATTTTTGGAGAAGGTGGCAACTTACTAGTTTGCTGCCTAGTAACCATGCAACAAGTGGGCGGGACAGCGGGAGCAGCAGGAGAAGTGGACGGTGCCGTAGAGGGGATAAGAGCAGTATGCATAGCCTCTTGGAGGTCAACAACTAAGGAGATTCCAAGTAGTGTGTTTTGGTTTGGTGATTGGATTGAGGGTGGTGTTTCGGTTTGGGGTGCAGTGTCGGTTTGGGTTGGGGCGGGTGATGTTGCGGGTTGGGTTGGGACGGTTGAAGTTGACTGTGGTGAGGGAGGGGGCTGGTCATTTATCAGTAGTGGAAGAGCAGGGGCAAGTCGACAACCGGGCATTGTGTTACTGGGAGGAGATGGATCAGAGATAGCAGAACTACACAACTCCGAAAAAGGGAACACCTGCTCATCAAAAATAACATGGCGTGAGATAAAGAGTTTCTTAGACATCGGATCAAAACATTGATAACCTTTATGTAATTTGCTATAGCCTAAAAAGATGCATTTGTGAGAACAAAAATTTAATTTATTTGAAGAATAGGGATGCAGCCAAGGGTAGCAAAGACAGCTAAACATGCGCAATAAAGAGTAGTTTGGGTGACAGTTAAATAATTGAAAATATGGTGTAGAGGAGTGAAAGGCAGGTGAGGGCATCTTATTGATCAAATAGGCAGCAATATCAAAGGCATATGTCCAAATAATCATGGGTAGTTTAGCACAGTGCAATAAGGAGAGACCCGTTTCCACTATGTGGCGATGTTTTTTTTTCTGCTGCCCCATTTTGTTCAAGGATATATGGGTATGACATTTGGTGTTGAATGCCATTTTCGGCTAAATATGACTTCATAGCAATAAATTCTCCCCCCCCCCCCCACCATCAGAATGGAATATCTTAATAGGGCGACCAAAAAATTTTTCAACCACAGAACGCAATTTGATAAACATACTCAACACTTCAGATTTATATTTCAATAAATAGATCCAACAATATTTGCTAAATTGATCATAAAAAAGCAAATAGCATAAGAACCCATCATAAGATTCAATAGGGGCCCCACAAATTAGAACAAATTAGATCAAGAGGTCCATCAACAACGAAATTAGAATGAGAAAAAGGTAATTTATGACTTTTGCTGACCGCATAACTAGAACAGAGGGTGCGATCCCTACTTGCTGAGAAACGAATATTATTCTGACTTAAAATACGACTGACTACCGGTAGAGCAGGATGACCAAGCCGTGCATGCCAATGAAGTGAGATGTGCCCGAACAGGAGGCGGGACACCTACAGGAAGAGTGTACAGACCATTCTTATTCTGGCCTTGAAGTATCACCTATTTGGAAGTTAGGTCTTTCACAACAAAATAAGAGTCAAAAAATTCAATAGAAACATCATTAGCACGGGTTAGAGCACTAATAGAAACAAGACTAGAAGTAGAAGATGGGACATGAAGGGCTTGAGATAATTTTAATGGACTAACAGCAGTAGAAATAAGAGAAGACCCAATATGAGTAATAGGGAGATGCGAGCCATGACCTAAATGAACCTCTTCAGGCCCGTTGTATTTTGAATGCAGGTGGAGTTGTCCCAAGTTCGAAGTGAGATGGTGTGTAGCTCCGCTATCCATAATCCAAGAAGAGTCGGGTGGGCGGGTAGTGGTATGGTTGGAGGTTGGGGGATGTGGGTTTCGCTGTGGATTAATTTTTGGAGATGGGCATTGGCATGCATAATGCCCTAATCCTTTGCAATTATGGCATGTAACCGTCGACACGTCAACTGGTGCTGATTGAGTGTGATGCCCCTGCTGTTGGTGTGTATATTGCTGCCTAGAAAACTGGTTTTGTCCATAATTCTGCTGCTAATATGGTCCAAGAAGGGACTGCTGCTGTTGGTGGCGGTAAGAGGGGCCGGACTGGCCCTGATAATTCTACTGGTAGAATCCGCGGCCTCTCCCGCGGCCACTAGAACTTGGCTGCCTTGCCGTAAAATAAGCAGTCGATAAATTCAGCTCCTCTATCATTGATTTTTCCTTCTTGATGTGGCATTCCTCGGTCAATAATAAGCTAAACAAATCATCGTATGATATAGTACGTGCTCCAAATGTACGACAAAAGTCTCTAAATGGACCACAAAGTCCATCTAAAATAGCATCAACAAGATCTTCATCTGAAACTACATATTGTAAAGAAGCTAACCGGTCTGAAATTAATTTTGCTCATTGCATATAATCTGAAATTGTTTCAGAATTTAACTTTACCAATGAGTGGAGTTGTTGTTTAAAGTCTCGTACCTGAGCCCTTGAACCAGAGGCATAAGCTTTTTCCAACTTTACCCAGGCGTCGCGAGCCGTTTTGACACCAATGATCTACGGAAGGAGAGACGGAGAGATGGAGTTCAAGATCCAACTGAGAACCTGCTGGTCTTTTTGAAACCACACCTAGTAAAGAGGATTAACATCATTATTGGCCAGCCTCTCTGCTGGAATTGGGGCCGTGCCATCAACATGATCGGCCAAACCACACCCTTCTAGCATATGCATAATTAGCATGGGCCAAAGCACTTAATTGGTTGAGTCTAATTTCAATGGTAGTTGATCAGAGAAGTTAGGGTGGCTGTCCCCCCAAGGCCAGAGAGGATAGAGTCGGTAGGGGAAGAGGTTGCCGAGTAATTGGTAGAGTTACCGGTGGTGGCCATGATTAACAGAAAAAAGAAACAAGAAGAAACTGAGAAGAGCAAGAAGATAACCGAGAAGGAGATTTTAAGGTTAGGGTTTCGGTTACCAAGAATCAAAAAGAAAAACAAAGAAGGAGAAGAAGCCGAGAACGAGCTATAGGGTTTAGGGTTTCGGCTAGCAACAAGAGAAAAAATAAGAAGAAAAACTAAGAAGGGGAACTAAGGTTAGGGTTTCGGCCTTAGCTCTGATGCCAAGATAGAATTAGGTTTGTGAATTCTCTCCTAAAGCGTGGAGAGACAATTCATTGAATATATATAAGAAGAGTACAAAGGATAATTACAATTAGAGTCTTATACAAATTACAGTGTTACAATATAAAATATATATATACTCTATTATGTTTTAGGTTTTGTTTTGGAATTATACCTTTTCAAAATCACTTTTCTGCCTTTTTTTTTCATAATTATTGAATTGCCTTTTTTTCTTAATTCATATGTTTTATACATTTTCCCTCGCAAAAATCCCTTTCAAACTTTTCAAATTTACCCAAATACGTGAGTCTACTTTGTCCACATTTCTCTCTCATCTTTTCATAATTTTAATCTAATTTCGTATTTATCTCTTAACGCCCCCCCCTTTTTTCATGCGACTTTAGAAAGTTTTTTTTTTCTCTTCGAAAAAATATCCATATGTATATATTTTTTCCGACATTTTTTTTCACTAAGGTATAAGTCATTATACCTTTGAATCTTATGGTATAACTAAGGTAGAATCACTGTCATAATGTATCTTAAGGTATAACTAAGGTATAATCATTGTAATAGTATACCTTAAGATATAACTAAGGTATAATCATTGTAATAGTGTACCTTAAGGTATAACTAAAGTATAATCACTTTAATAGTGCATCTTAAGGTATAACTAAGGTATAATCATTATTATACCTTAGCTATACCTTTGATACTCTTATTATACTTTACTTATACCTTTGTACAATTATTATACCTTAATTATACTTTAGTTATACCTTTAATACTCTTATTGTACCTTTTGATATGTTGATTATACTATAGTTATACATTCTGATATACTGGTTATACCTTAGTTATACCTTCTGATACACTGTTATACACTGCTTATACATTACAATGCTTAAACAATGAATAAATAAGGTACAAACAATGTATAAATAAGGTATAATCAGTGTGTGAGAATGTATAATTAGTGTATGAGAAGATATAACTAAGAAATAATAAGTGTATTAGTGTATCGGTAAGTATAAGTAAGGTACAATAAGAGTATAAAAGGTATAACTAAAAGTATAACAAAGGTATAAGTAAGAAATAATAAGAGTATCAAAGGTATAATGAGTTATACCTTAGTTATACCTTAAGATATACTATTACATTGATTATACCTTAGTTATACCTTAATTATACCTTAAAATACACTATTACAGTGATTATACCTTAGTTACACCTTAATTATAACTTAATTATATCTTAAGATATATTATTACAGTGATTATACCTTAGTTATACCTGAAGATATACTATTATAATAATTATACCTTAGTTTTATCTTAAGATAGACTATTGCAATGATTATACCTTAGTTATACCTTAATTATACCTTAAGATATACTATTGCATTGATATACCTTAATTATACTTTAAGATACACTATTATAGTGATTATATCTTAGTTATACCTTAATCATACCTTAAGATATACTATTACAGTGGTTATACGTTAGTTATACCTTAATTATACGTTAAGGTATAATAGCAGGTCACGCCAAGTCAGTATTTTTTATTATTTTACTTTTAATAGTAGTTCACGGGGTACCTCAATGGTAAATCACATGTAAGTTTGTGTTTTTTTTTTTTTTTTTTTGCAAAAGTGAAGTCTATGTACCAAATTGTAAAAAACGATAAAGTCTATGTATCACAAATATAATTTATCCTAATTCTATTAAAACAAAAGAACCCCAGCTCTCTCAAGGTCAGGTCAAATACTAAAAAAAAGAAAGTAAATTATTTATTTTAATAAATTATTTTGTATAGTTGTGAATTAGAATGCTCATTAATTATGTTTTACCTCTACTTTGAAGTTTATAATATCTTTTTTTTTTTTGTATAAACCATATCTATTTCCATTGACATAATCCTATCGGTGTTTAATCACAGTTAAAACTCCTCACCCCTCCTTGCGGATATATTTAATGGGATTCAAACTTGAGTCTCCTCCCACATACTCATTTTGCGTTGTCAACTGTGCTACAACCCATAGGTACTTTGAAGACGAACCTACTGTATTACAACTTTTTGGCAATGAAATGGATTTCCTCCTTAATCATGTGTCCAACCTGATAACTACCAATGTAATCAAGAAAAATTTCAGATGTCTGATTTCCTTTAGCACAATATTTTTATTTATTAGAAAAAAAGAAAGAAAAAACTGAAAGGTTGAGTTATATGAATGTGATGTGAGTGATTTAGTTGGCTTGAAGTCTATATCTTACCCCTTAAAGCAAGTTAGAATGCTTGCTGTTTTCTTTTGTAGAATTTTGAGGCAAGTTGACGATGACATTTAGAAATAACCGAAGACTTATTTAAATAAGGTATAATCAGTGTGTGAGAATGTATAATTAGTGTATTAGAAGGTATAACTAAGGACTAAATAGTGTATTAATGTATCAGTTATAATATTTGTATTTATTAGAAAAAAGAAAGAAAAAACTGAGAGGTTGAGTTATATGAATGTGATGTGAGTGATTTAGTTGGCTTGAAGTCTATACCTTACCCCTTGAAGCAAGTTAGAATCATTGCTATTTTCTTTTGTAGAATTTTGAGGCAAGTTGACAATGACATTTAGGAATAACCGAAGACTTGTTTAATCTTGAAAATCTTTGAATGATTTTTCTCAATTAGTTATATTTTAATTATACCTTACGATACAAAGTTATAATGAGTTAGACTTTAGTGAACAAAAAAATTTCAGAAAAAATATATACATATGGATCTTATTTCAAAGAAAAAAAAAAGCATTCTAAAGTCGCATGACAAAAAAATAAATGGATTGAGAGATAAATACAAAATTAGATAATATTATGAAAATAGGAAAGAGAAATGTGGACAAAATAGAATAAGGTATTTAAGTAATTTTGAAAAGTTTAAAAGGGATTTTGATAAAAACGGAAATTTATAACCAACTTTGGATCTTACTGCTTCTACGTTGTTAATTTCAAGACTGTAAAAAGTTTCTAATTTTCAAGAAATCGCCAATAATGTTAACTGTGGAAAATCGTTGTTTTTTTTTTTTTTTTTTGTCAGTAATTTCTAAGAAAATAAAAAATTCGAGTTCATTGCTTAATTGAATAATTTTTCCAAATAAAGAATTAAAAAATAGATACTCCAAATTTTCTGATTTTACACTGATGATTAATTCAATTCTCAGTTAAGATAACTTGGCAAATGTTGAATTAAAGATGTAATTTTGCCGAAAATTACTTATAAATACCTCCGTTGTAAAATTATAAGAAAACATTCAATCATCTTTTTCTTATAAACACCTAATTTTGAGGCATTAATTTATTAATTATCTTTTAGGTACAAGACAAATAATGAGCTGAAAAGGTCGAATAATTGAAGCAAAAGGAAGAATAATTGGAGCACAACTCGGAATGCAAGAGAGATAAAGGAATTATTTTATTCACTATGATGAACGAAATTGTTATTTTATGGAATGCTGCACAGACTGATGTGATTCATTATGTGACATATCATTTTGTCTTATTTTTATTAGATAAATATTTCTATTTAGATCTTTTAACCATATTTTATCTTTTGCTATTACATATCATTGTTATTACATATCATTGTTATTTTTGTTTATTAGATTTAATGAAGTAGAAAACAATTGTATTCAATGAAATTTAATTGTTGAAATTGCATTTGTGGTGATATCCAATCCATGTTAAATAATCCAGCTCCAGTTTTATTGGATGTTAAATGGTGACTTTTCTAATTTTTAGAGCTGTTTACAGTTTAAATCTTAAAAGATAATTTAGAATTATTTGATAAACAAGATTTATTTGGAGATTACAATCTAAGGAAGAGTTGAGTATTAAAACCATTTAATACTCAACCATTTCATTTGAGAAAGAAATTTATATTTTTATTCAATGATCAGTTTAATAGAATTAAATTTAGAAAAACCTTAGACTGGAATTTTTCTTAATCTTGTCTTCATTAAATAATATCTTTTACAACTCTTTTGTTTTATTTTATTATCAAATTAATTCCATCACAAACCCCTTTTTACTTAAATTTCTGATAATATAACCAATCTCTGTGGATTTCGACCCTTCTTGTTATTACTACTAATTTAAAATTGCGAGATAAGGAAATTATTTTTGTTGGTTTCGAACCTAACAGATCTTCAACTTAAAAAGCCATTTGTCATAATGATTACAAAGTTTATGAAAAGATTTTATGTTTTTCTTTTAGAATAAAATATTCCATAGTCCTACTTACTAAAAGTATAAAATTCGTAAGAAGAAAAAAAGAAAAAAAAAAAGTCATCTCACCCAAAAATACTTAATTACGGTTTAAATACACATTTAAAATCACCTTAATTACAGTTAAGATACTACTTTAAAAATGTTTGCGAAATTGTTGAAATATTTCCAGCAAAAATATCTCATACAACAATTATGTTATTATTGTTACAGTCACATTTATCATATTATTCCACAAAATTGTTCTTTTATTCAAGCAAATTATCGTCAACAAAAGAATATAAAGAAAAATGGTTTTGAAAAAAATACAATGTACATGCCAATAATGTCAAACGGCTTAATAGATCAATTAATTATAGAATTATTTGATTTTCCTGTCATTGATCTTCAAGATTTTCCATCAAATTTATATAATGAAGTTCAGTATTTACAAAAACGTTTTTACAAAATCAATCCAATTATTCTTAATTGCGATTTGTCGTATAGAAAATGTAATTAACGCGTAGAAATTAATTTGGTATTTATTTCCCATAATTAATTATGTTACAAAAATGTCAATATTCAACACCTAAATATCATGAAACTTCCACACCCATTTTTGGGTGAGATGACTTTTTTTTTTTCTTTTTTTCTTCTTAAGAATTTTATACTTTTTTAAATATCTTAAAGCAAAAACGACACTTGTTTTCTCTTAATAGAGATATAATCATCTGTTGGTTCACCTTTTTTTTTTTTTTTTTCCTTTTTTTATATTAATATTACTGAATCAATTGTAACATTGATGTTATATGTAAATTACTATTTTGCACATGCATATGTACCTAAATAAGAGATTATGCATATCACTCCTCTCTATTTATTTTAATTTCCTAATACATATATAAAATCAAAAGTATACGAGTCCTTGACTTTTTTGGCTGTCAGATGACTCTGTGTGTCTTAAAAGTATTGGATTTGACTAGATGAATGAGCGTATAAGTGAGATTGAATCTATGTAATACAAAACCAATTTACTTGTGTTAAGGCCCAATCTACTCCCCATATATACTACTTTTATTCTCATTTATTTCGAACGTGGGATTCTCCTACATATCAACTAAATAACCTCACGTCACATTCATATAATTGAACTGCCTCTTTCTTTATTCATTTATTGTTTATCTATTTCAATTTTCGATTACATATATAAATCATAAGTACCTAATCTGACGATGTAAAGTGATTTAGTTGACTTGAAGTCTATATATCTCTCCCTTAAAGCAAGTTAGAATATGACTGCTATTTTTCTTTTCTGTAGTTAATTACAACACAAGTCCTTAGCTTAATATATTATTACAAGGAGAACCCTATACGCTACCAAACCACAATCAAACTTTCCGATTCGACTAACGGATTAGACCTTCATTTCTTTTTAAAATATCTTAAAGCAGAAACGATACTTGTTTTCCCTTAATAGAGACATAATCATTTGTTGGTTCACCCCTTTTTTTCCTTTATATATATATATATATATTACTAAATCAATTGTAACAATGATGTAATATGTAAATTACTATTTACACATCCATATGTACCTAAACAAAAGAATTATGCATATCACTCCTCTTTATTTATTTTAATTTTCTAATACATATAAAACATCAAAAGTATACGAGTCCATAACCTTTTCGGCTGTCAGATGACTTCGTGAGGCTTAAAAGTATTGAATTTGACTAGATGAATGACTGTATCTGTGAGATTGAATCCATGTAATATAAAACCAATTAGCTTGTGTTAAGAACCAATCTACTCCACATATATACTACTTTTATTCTTATTTATTTCCAACATGAGATTCTCCAACATATCAACTAAATAACCTTACATCACATTCATATAATTGAACTGCCTCTTTATTTATTCATTTATTATTTATCTATTTTAATTTTCTATTACATATATAAATCATAAGTACCTAATATGATGATGTAAAGTGATGTAGTTGACTTGAAGTCTATATATCTCTCCCTTAAAGCAAGTTAGAATATGACTGCTATTACGTAAACTTAGCTTTTACGTAATGATTTCTTATGCAAAAATTCCGACAATTGGATGGTGGAAATTATAAATGTGGGTTTGTTGCTATCCCCACTTTTCAAAGACAGAATCGGTGTGGAAAATTTTGCTTAATGAAAGCATTAGGGCCAATTGTTTGACTATATCATTTTGGTAATTGCACACATATTTGTTATCCTCTCCGATTTTGAAAGGATGTAATGTAAGAAAATATTTCATGTTTTAAATAGTTGTTATTTTAAGAAATCGAGAGAGTATTTAATAATTTTTTTTCTAAATATACTGTCATATTTAATGTTGATTTGAATAAAATTAATAAAGTGATTTATTTTTCCAAGAGTATATTTAGGGGGTTTTTTTTTTAGGTACGGTAACAAAAATTTAATAAAATAAAAGTTAGAGAACTCATGAGTTAGGTAATAAATTATATACCCTATTTTACTCTAATTATAACGAAGGACTTGTTAAAACGATTTTATTGAAAATTTAGGAATAATATAATTGGCGTGTCCAAGTGCCAAAATAATTAGCCTTAGGAATTCGATTTTAATTTCTATGATTTTAATTGTAAACTAATTTTAGTTGTTTGTAAAAAGTTGCTTTTGTTAGATCCTTTAATTGTTGTAATTAATGTTTTGGTTTCAACAGATTAATTTCATACGATGTTTTAGTGATTTATTGCATATATATATTAATGTCTTGTTAACTCCATAAAATTATGTTTGATAAATTGCTAATCGGGTAATTGTATCGGTGAAATTATATTATATTTAATTTATTGATTTATTCAATAATACTTTGTTTTGACAATTTAATCAATCGCATATCTGTTTTATATTTGATTAATCGATTGCCTTGAAATATAGTATTTAATTTATTAAACTATCAGCTCTTTGCATGTTCCCCTCTATTGCGTGCTATAGTTACTATTCACTGAGATTTCCGTGATTATTTACTCACTGAGATCCATCTCTTTGAGTTGAAATCTCATACCACTTCAATCACTCTCTTTCAGATGACTAGTTATATAATCAGTATGTTTCCTTGGAAGAGTTTGGACGTTCCTATTGGTTTTATTGATCATTGAGTTTATTTTGGCATAGACGTTTTTTCAGTTAGACATTTATTGTAATTTCAAATTATTCCTTGTATTGAACTTTTCAGACTCCACTATCTACTTTAAGGATATTATTTGATTGGTATCTGGATTGAAGGATATTAATTTGAAATGCTATTATATATCGTTTGAGGGTTGCATAGAATTAGGCAGTCCTAGTTTATGCGTCGGTCATGGCCGGATTGGGTCGTGACACTTGTATATGTACTTCATACTGTACAAACAAATACATGATTTTACTAACTAAATACATATCTTAAATATTCCTCAATATATAATTTTTTGCGTAATCTTATAAAAATTACAATATGTTGCTTTTATGAAGTTATTATTATATGTATTTACAACAAAGTTTGATATAATTTTTCTTTCTCGACAATGAGAGAATATCCAACATATCTCTTAAGAAACTATTTGACCTAGAAGCTTGAGCTGATAGATATAACCAAGAACAATTTTTATTATTATCTTTGTTACACCTCCGCTGTGAATGTTCTTTAGACTAGAAGCGTGTACAACAATAACAAGCCAGTTAAATCATTGAAAATAGTTCCAACAAACAAGGTAATTAAGCATCAACAATGATAAATCTAATTTATTCTTATTTATTAAGGGGTAAAATAATTAGGTGGGTGTGAAAAAGAACTTAAATGTTAATTTCCCTTACTAATTTGGGCTAAATGCATTAGTTTCAATCTTACTTACTCTACCATTAATTAACTTTCTTTATTTATCAATGATTGTCTATTACATATATAATTGAGGAAATATCAAAACTACTAATCTTTCTGCTTTATTACATTATTACTTATTTTTCGGGTATTTTTTTATGAATGTGATGTTAAGTGATTAATTAATTAGTTGACTCGAAGTCTATATTTCCCCCTTAAAGCAAGTTATAATAATAACTGCAATTCCTAATTTTCTTTTAGAATTTTTGGGCAAGTTGAGGATGACATTTAGGAATAACCAACGACTTGTAATTCAATTATCTTTATATGAATGAATATAATTTCTACACTTTAATTGACTCCAAGCCAAGTCAAGTGAAGGTCTCCAATTGCTACTAAACAAGTTGATAAATTGCATGTATCTAACAAATAAATCGCATGTATCTATCGTTTCTTGTCTTCTACTAACAGAAGATATATGCAATCAGAGACGAATTGAGGAGAAAATTAAAGCAAAAATAGACTATGCAAAGAATATGATAGACACTAACGTACCCTTATATTAGTTAAATAATTAATGTTGTAGAGATTTCTAATTATCCGAAAATTTCCACAATCGAACCTTGAAAATCAAAGATGTGGGTTCAGTTAATTAAATTATAGTTTCTATCACCATTTTCCAAAGATAGAGAAATGGCGGGTCTTTGTGTGGAAAATTTTGCATAAATTTGGGCCACTTGTTGGACTATATCCGTAGGAAATTTCACATATTTGTTACTTCTTCACTATATTCAAATCCACAGATTTTAAAAAAAAATTATTTGAATATAAATTTAAGTTATTATTTGAGGTGTTTTTAATCAAAATAAAATATAGTTTATATTTTTAAATTAAATTGATAACTATATTTTATAAATTGAGCTTTTTTAATTATTATATTGTGTTTGAAATGCTTAAAATTAAAAAATTATAATAAAAAATGTTCAAATTTTCATATATTATAAATAAATAAAAATATATTAATATTTTAATATATTGATTGAATTCGGTTTGATTCCGGTTTATTCCGGTTTAATCCAAAATCCATGAATCCATTATTTCACCGGTTCGATGACCGGTCCGGGTCTAAAAACCATGAGTGATCCGCTTTCCTGGTTGGAGAAAGCTAATAATGGAATAGATGGGCAAACAAGCAATTAACCAGTCATAGGACAATCTCAGTAATTAAACAAATAATTTTATATTTTAGGATATATAATTTTATTTCAAAATTTATTGACGCTCTTCTTTTCAGAATATACTGTATTATTATTATTATGATTATTATTATTATTATTATTATTATTATTATTATTATTATTATTATTATTATGCAATTTGTCAAGCGTAAAAAAATCAACATATTTCTTTTTTGGATAAATTACAAAAAAAAAAAATCTTATAGTTTCCCTTTTTTGTAAATAAAGGACTGTAGTTTTTTTTGTTAAAAAATGAGGATTGTATTTTAAAATGTTAACAAAAAAAAAAAAAAGATAATTAAAATTAAATCATAATATTACTTAGGATATTCTAGTTCATTTTGAACTCAAAATTTTCAAATTGGTTAATAAAAATACAATAAATATGAATGATGAATTTTAAAATTTTTTTATAAGCGTAAATATTTTGATAAATTAAATAATGATAATAAATTTTAAAAAATCATAACAAATTGAAAAATCTTCCAAAAATATTCTAATCTTGATGTAAAATTCTTAAATAATATGCATAAACTATTGGTGTGTTAAATAACCAAAAATATATTCCGCTGCATCATTTTTAACGGAAAAATGTTATTTATCCTTTTTTGTTAATATTTTAAAACACAATCATCCTTTTTGAACCAAAAAAAAAAAAAACATAGTCATTTATTTGCAAAAAACGAAAACCACAAGCATTTTTTTTTTATTTGTTTCCCTTCTTTTTTTTGCTTCTAATGTAATTTTGAATCCCTCTTTATCGTCCATGTAGTAATTTTTTTTTCTTGGCTTTTTCTTTTCGTCTTTAATACAAATTCCAATTTTATATTAAAAAAAAAAATTGTTACATCCACATAGTAATTCCTTTCAGTTACCTCTTTTTCCTAAATTTCTTACGGTCTTCCTCCTAATCTACTCTATTGGAAACTATCGTAAGCTAAATGTTGTTGTTATTATTATTATTATTATTATAGAATAAATAGAACTAATGGAGCCAATTATTTAACATTTGGCAAAAAATTTCGGTTAAACGTAGACTAATTTTTGAAAATAATCAAAATGGAAATCAAACAGTTGACCATACACTAGCTAAGAGACTAGTAAACTAACTTGTTCTAATAAGCAGCATTTTCTTCATGTGTGCAGTAGCACATGAGTTTATCAAGGACACTAGCTCAACACATCATACACTTGTATCTGTAAAGTGAATCATCTGCGGCTTCAATGAATTCCACCCTATCCGGCACTTGAGGTGAACTATTAATAAAGTCACTCAAGTTCTAATTTCGTGTCAAAATAAGAAAAAACAATGCTACAAACACACACATAGATTTTTGAGTTTATATATTCTTGAATTACAAATCAAACTACTACAACCAACTTAATTGCCATCGAACAGACAATTGTTGTGAATATTTACAAACACAACTAATACGTCTACTCCTGTTATTGCCTCTACATATATATATGCACAAATTTTTTCTTAAAAAAAATAGAGAAAGAAATTAAGAGGAAATCCATGACTTACATATATCATGCTTGTAGAAGATGCAATGGAAACTCCAAAAAGATTCAAAAGTTAAGTGAGAATTAGGGAATAAAGACCTTTTTGGTCTTGATCTATCCACTATATACCTAGTTAGTACCTCACCTATTAATTTGGTCCCTTTTGCCATGGAGTCATTTGACCTAAAAGCTTAAGTTGATAGATAAGGCCCAATCATAGCTTTTATTATTATCTTTGGTACTCCCCCCACATGTGAATACCCCTTGGGCTTGAAGCGTGTACAACACAAGTCCCCCTTGCCATGTGTTGAATTTTTAATCAATAAATGGAGCTGTCAGGATTCGAACCCTCTACCTCTAGGTCTAAGCGGCTCTGATACCATGTCATAGAACTAATTGACCCAACAGTTTAAGTTGATAGGTAAGGCCCAATAATAGTTTTTATTATTATCTCTGATACTCCCCCGCACGCAAATGCCCTTTGGGCTTGAAGCGTGTACAATATAGGCCCATCCTACAATGTGTTCAATTTTAATAAAAAAAACGGAGCTGCTAAGATTTGAACCCTTGACCTCTAGGTCTAAGTAGTTCTGATACCTGTCATGGAACCAATTAACCTAAAAGCTTAAGCTAATAGGTAAGGCTCAGTCATAGGTTTTATTATTATCTCTCACACTTCTCCGCACGTGAATGCCCCTTAGGCTTGAAGCGTGTACAACACAGGCCCACGTCGCCATGTGTTGAATTTTTAATCAACAAATTGAGCTGCCAGGATTCGAACCCTAGACCTCTAGGTCTAAGCGGCTCTGATGCCTTGTTATGAAATCACTTAACCCAAAAGCTTAAGCTGATAGGTAAGGCCCAATCATAGCATTTATTATTATCTCTGGCATGAAAGGACTCCATGAGCCTTGAAAGTGCTGGGCTTGACTAGATGAGTGAGTACATAAGTGGTGTTGAACCCATGTAACACAAAACCAATTGGCTTGTGTTAAGGTCCACTCTACACCACTTATATACTACTCTTTGATCTTATATATTTCCGATGTGGGATTCATTCCTCAACATCTCCAACACTCTCATATTTCCGATGTGGGATTCATTCCTCAACATCTCCAACACTCTCCCTCAGTGCGACTGGGCTTGGAATAGTTGTCACTTGTCAAATATTCCTTGGCCAATCTCCTTTAAGGCTCACGGTCATCAACGGGTCTAGTTTTCACTACTAGCCCAAGCTCCACCAGGGTTTTAAACACGGGCCCAAGACCTTTTCGGCTGTCACGCATTCTTCTGCTATGATACCATGAAGAGACTCTGTGGGCCTTAAAAGTGTTGTGCTTGACTAGATGAGTGAGTACATAAGTGGGTTTGAGCATATGTAACACAAAACTAATTGGCTTTTGTTAAGGTCCAATCTACACCACTTATATACTACTCTTTGATCGTATATACTTTTGGTTCCTGATCTATAGAAATCAAGAATATTTAGTACATAAACAACAAAATTTAATGAAATTGGTGATATTGGTGGTTTAAAGAGTGGCAGTGAAAAGTAAGAATGATCGGCCCATTACAATAGCAATGATTATGTAAGTTCTTATAGTTATATTAATAATAAGTAGCAAAGTATTCTAGATTTTAATAGATCAAATATTAAATGTTCTTGATTTCAAAACATCAGGTATCAAAAAGACCATATCAATATGTCAAGTACTAAATGGGAGGATTGTAGATAAGTCAAGCCTATAAAAGGTTTTTCTTTTGTGAGAATTGGAGTTAATTAAGGCTTTCAATAGGCATTTGGAAGGAATAGATTAGAAGAATTGGAATTTTTAATTTGAATTATGAAATTGAGTTTAGGATATGGGATGAGATGGATAATGTTAGATCATATATATATTCTAGAGTTTCCTTTCTAAACCAAAGTAGTATAATTATTCCATTACAATTCTTTTTCAATGTTTGCCCATTTATGATACGAAAAAATATAGGAATTAATGGTTGACAGAATAATTATTTTAAGGGTGTCAAAATATGTTATCATTTGTGTTCTTTTTTTTTTTTTGGTAGAAAAGAAAACAGAAAATGCACGACAACAACAAAACCAAAATTAAGCAACATGAGTAATTCTCGGAAGCGGAGTTTCCCTCCGATCCTCAGCCATGAGATGAATCACTTCACAAGGAGGCGAAGACAAGATGTTAAGACCCAAGGGATACCTTATAGCAGACTTAGCCAACACACCCGCATAAGTATTAGCTTCTCTAAAGGAGTAAATTAGCTTGATAGCTGGGGCTTGGTGAAGTAATCTCCGTGTCTCAGAGCATAAGTTCCGGCAAGGGTGGAAAATCTCTGCGGGGACGGGTTGAGCACCATTTGAATAAGATCAATGGAGTCCATTTCCACCATGGTGTTGAGTAAGCCATCTTTGAGGATAATGGTAAGGGCAATTTTTAACGCCCACATCTTTGCCATAAGAGGCTCCCCAGCTCCAATTTTTTTTACGAAACCTGTCACCCAGTGGCCTTCGGAATCCCTGAGCAAACCTCTACAGAAAATCAGCCCTTGACCACTAGAGCACGATCCGTCAATGTTGAATTTCAACCAATTAGTAGGAGTTTTTCTCCACACCACATCAACCTACCGCCTCCATCCAAGCACTCCTGGTACTGGGTTCCAAGCAGTCTCCACATACATAGTAAAGTTCCAAATACAGCCCACCTTATCAAAAGGAATACCCTCCCTATTTTGGAATATTTCCAAATTCCCCTATTTCCAGAGAAACCAGGTAGTAATAGCAAATAAAATGTTCCACTTACATTCTCTAACTTCTTTAAGTTGGATATGCCCTAGTCCCGAGGCATTGGTCCTTGTATTTGTATCATACATTAATTGGATTCATGTATCATACTTATTTGTGTTATTAATAAAGGCATTAATTCATTTATTATATTTCTCTTGTGCAATTTATTAAATGAAGTATCCAATGGACATATCCATATCTGTGATGACAAGTGTCATGCACTTGGCAGCAAGACCATGGATAGGGTAAACGATATGACCATAAATAGATCCGTAGTCTGTTCCAGTCATGGGAATGAATGGAACAAGAGGCTATCATTAACCTGGTCGTATGGCGGTGTCTTACCGGTCATTGGACATGGAATGTCAACCAAGTTAATGGGTACGTGCATAAGGGGCATGGTACTGGATAGATCCACTAAACGAGAAATCCACATGGTATAGTATCACAAGTGATTCTCGTGTAGTACTTGTATGGATCCTTTGACCTGACCATATGATGGTGTTGCATGTGAGGTCACATACTTAGGGGTACTTTTAAAGGGCCTGTAATAGGGTGCCAAGTATGGGCACTTTCAGGTATGTCACTTAGCATGGTAATGCTATGGATATGCAGAAGGGATTTGTCACTCAGTAGTCCACTGGGAAGATATCACCGGCCTCTTGATGAATGTGACTGATAAGAGTGTGGCCACACCCAAACAAGTGGGAACTTGTTTATGAGCTTCAGTGCATTCGGGATCAAGTTAATGTCCGGACACAAAAGAGGGTGATCAATCCATGCCTCTGTGTTGGACACCGATATCAATGACATGGGATATAGAAGTTTAAACTACAGGGTTATGATATCAGTTAGACTGCCATCTCCATCTTAATTGGCCACTGTAGTGGCTTGCTAAAGCCCAACTGCAGTCTGTGGGCCACAGGCCCACTGCCAACATGAAGATGGGACCACGGGATCATACACATTGAGCGACTGAACACTGACTTAAGGAATCACATGTATACTTGGAGTATACACTCTGGAGAGAAAGATGTATATTAATTATATTATAAAGATCAATCGGATTGATCATAATAATATAATTGATATTTGATTGGCTCCTCATAATTAATTAGATTAATTATGAAATTATTTCCTGGGTGGAAATATTCATATGTATATGTTTACATATGAATTTATTTTGTGAAGATCTAATTTTAATTTGATGGATTAAATTAATTGGTCAAACCAATTTTAATTTAAATGTAAATAATATATTACTCGGTGTAATATATTAAATACATGGGTAAGTTAAAGTTGGGCTTGAAATTAATCTAAACCAAATTAATTAAAATAGATTTGGGCCTGAATTAAAAGAAGGAAGCCCACACAAATGGAGGAGCTTGCTTGGGCCGAAATTCACAGGTGAATTTCGGCCACCTAGGGTTTAATACCCTTAGGATTTTCGGCCAAGCCGAGGATCACTCTTAGTGGCCGAAATCCCTCCCTCTTCCTCTCAAAGATTTGTGTTTTCCGACGCTAGCACGGGTGGTGTTCGTTAGGCGTTCATGTATGTGAACGAGGAGGGACTCTATATTGATTCCTGCAGTCTGCATCCATCTCTGAAAGAGATATTCCAAGTAAGAGAATTATCTCTTTTTATTAATTTTTGTTTTTCCAATTTCCATTTCAATTGCTCCTGGGCACGGATTTGAGGAAATCATCACGTTCTTCAGCTTTTATTGGGTGATTTCCGTTGAAAAATCCCAACAATGGTATTAGAGCGGGCTTTTGATCCGTGGAAATTGTTAAAATTGGTTGAATCCCATGTTTTAAAATTGGTGATTTTTTTATTGGGGTTCTTGGTTTGGGTTTAAGATTTTTCCCCATTTGTTTTTCATACAATTGAAATTGAATATACATATTGGTGTGTGTTTGTTTAATTTAATTATATGTTTCAGAATTCTTGGTGAATTTCCTGTTGTTGGATGCCATGATATATTTTTTTTATATATTTTTTTCTTCTGTTTAAAAAAAAAATCTGGTCAGGCCCAGTGTTTTTGGATTTGGCGGGTTTTTGGGCCCAGGGCACAGTTTTGAAATTTTAATTGGTTTTAAAATTCGTGTGTTTAAATTTGTGTAATTTAAATGCGTGTGGTTTCTTGAATGAAATTTTATTTTATTCATGTGATATTAATTTTGGAAATTAATATGGTTAATTGAAATTGGTTCAAGTAATTTTGGCACAATTACTTGGACAGCTGAATTAGACCATGGTTTCCCAATTCTAGTGGGAGCACTTGGACTGCCTGGGCTGGAGGTCCAAAGCCCGTTAAGGGTTAGAACCATGGTGGGCCAAAATTGGCGATTTCTATATAATGGCTTGGACATAATTGAAATGGGCTTAAATCATGCATTATAACATGCTTATGAATTGTATGTATTAGATGCATATGGGTGATTAAATATTTTGTATGATTGGATGCTATTGGGCCTTATTCAAGATGGGTTGTATTTTCTTTTTGGGTAAATACGTCCTGCGTGTCGTTTTTCTTTTTTTTTTTTAATATAATTTTATTTTATTCAATTATTATAAAATTTGTAAAAGAAGAAGCCCATGGAGTGGTGAGCCCAAGTGGAGGTGCAAGCCCAGAAGGAAGAAGATGGAGGCCCACCTGATATTGTTTTCTAGTATAGGTTTACTAGAATAATATTAGGATGTAATAAAGGCTCATAGCAGTCCATTTTACTTATTTATTTAATTGTGCTTTATATTTATATGCATGTATGAATGTATGATCCAACTGCATTTCACCCGCCTTATGTATGCAAGCCATTGTTAATTGAATCTAATAACCAAATGAAATTACTAAGTCGCTTAAAAGTGCTTCCCTCATTCAAAACCAGCTCGAAGTGGGAATAGGCCAGTTGTAGACCATGCCCTCGCAGGATACACTGGAGTATTGTCACTTTGTATTGGGTTAGGGTATGGGATACTCTAACACTTGAATGGAGGTTTTGACTTAGCATGGCTAGTAGGATTCTCCTGGCCCTAAGCACAGATGGGTAAGTGCCAACAAGCCCATCAAACCGAGAGTCCCTAGGTTGGGATTGGACGGCATTCCTACCTAAATAGTTAGGGTATAGTTGTACCAGGCCCTCGTCTGGCTATATCTTAATGAAATATGGATCTCGGCCCATGAGCCCAATAACTCGGTTTAATTAATAACTTGATTCATTATTAATTTCATGTGGGAATAACAAAGTAAAGTCCTTTATTAACACTCTAAATGTTTTTGTGTAGAAACTCTAAATGGCAAACAACAATACTTTATCACTGTGATCGATTCTTGAAAGGGACAAGCTTTCCGGTCCTAACTTTTCGGACTGGTCTAGGAACTTGAGAATAGTTCTAAGATAGGAGTCCAAAGAGTATGTGCTGGAGAGGCATGTACCAGCAGCGCCTCAAGGACGTAATCCACCGGCTGCCCAGCTGGAGGAATACGAGGTGCATGTCAAGGATAATAGGGATGTGACATGCCTAATGTTGGCCTGTATGGTCCCCGAACTGCAAAAATAGTTTATGGACCATCAAGCCTTTGCTATGATAACAACTCTAAACGAGATGTTTCAGGAGCAAGCTCGTCAGGAAAGGTACCTGACCAATAAGGCATTCCACTCCTATAAGATGGGGGCTGGGACATCTGTGAGCGCACACGTGCTCAAGATGAAGGGCTATTTGGACACTTTGGCCCGTCTCGGATCGCCCATCTCTCAGGAGTTGGCGGTGGACATAATCCTAGCATCCTTGCCGGATTCTTATGATCAGTTCATCCTGAACTACAACATGCAAGGGATGAACCGCACTGTCAGTGAGCTGCATGGGATGCTTAAGCTTACTGAGCAGTCGATCAAAAAGACTCCGCCGGTGCTACTGGTCAACAAGGGGAACCCTCCTGTTGCCAAGGGTAAGGCCAAAAAAAAGGCCAAGGCCAAGGCCAAGAAGGCCAAGGCTAAGAAGGCCAAAGCCCAACCTAAGGCCCAGCAGAAGGCAGGTCCTGAGGATGTCTGTTTTGGGTGTAGACAGGTGGGCCATTGGAAGAGATCGTGTCCCAAGCTAATGGGAGAGCAAAGAAGGGGCCAAGGTGCGTCCTCTTCAGGTATTTGTGTTATAGATATTAACCTTACTGTTTCAACATCCTAGGTATTGGATACTGGATGTGGTTCTCACATTTGTTGCAATGTGCAGGGACTTAAGAACAGAAGGTTGCTGGGCTCGGGAGAGGTGGACTTGCGGGTCGGGAATGGAGCAAGGGTTGCTGCCATAGAGATCGGCAAATACCACCTTGTGATGCCTAGTGGATTGGTTTTAATTTTAGAAGAATGTTATTTTGTACCTGCTATGTGCAGGAATATTATTTCAGTTTCTATGTTGGATATTTCTTGATTTTATTTTACTATTTCTAATGGTAGAATTTCAATATCTAGAGAGGGATTATTTTATGGAGATGCTCCATTAAATAATGGCCTGTATTTCCTGGACTTAAATGAAACCAATCATGTCTATAACATAAACACAAAAAGGGTTAAGCCAAACAAACTTAATCCTGTCTACCTATAGCATTATCGGCTCGGCCACATAAACGAGAAGCACATAGCTAGGCTTCACAAAGCTGGAGTCTTAGGGTCATTTGACTTGGAGTCAATTGATACATGAGACTCATGTTTACGAGGCAAGATGACTAAGGCGCCTTTTAGCAAGAAGGCTGAAAGCTTATTGGACCTAATACATTCAGATGTATGTGGACCTATGAGCGCAGCGACCAGAGGTGGACACCTATACTTTGTCACATTCACGGACGATTTCAGCAGATATGGCTATATCTACCTGATGAAACACAAGTTTGAGACCCTTGATAGGTTCAAGGAATTTAGGAACGAGGTACAGAGCCAGCTAGGCAGAAATATCAAAACCCTTCGGTCGGACTGAGGTGGTGAGTATATGAGCCTAGAGTTTGACTCATATTTGAGAGAGCATGGAATAGTTCCACAGCTCACTCCTCCCGGAACACCACAATGGAATGGGGTGTCCGAAAGGAGGAATAGGATCCTGTTGAACATGGTTCGCTCAATGATGAGTCAAGCCTCTCTCCTAATTAGTTTCTGGGGACACGCCCTCGAGACAGCAGCTCTTATCTTAAATAATACTCCGACTAAGGCAGTGGAAAAGACCCCATATCAGATATGGACCGGCAAGGAGCCCAATGTGTCTTTCCTAAGGATTTGGGGATGCGAAGTACATGTCAAGAAATTGACTAGTGGCAAGCTGGAGCCCAAAACCGATAAATGCCTGTTTGTGGGCTACCCTAGGGAAACCGAAGGGTATTACTTCTACAACCCCACCGAGAACAAGGTGTTCGTGGCAAGGAAGGGGGTCTTTCTAGAAAAGGAGTTCCTTTCCAAGAAATACCATGGGAGCAATGTTAAACTCAGGGAAGTTTAAGGTCCACAAGCTCCTGAAGAGGACAACTCGGAGGCCCAAGTGGAGCTTCAACAGGAGGAAGCATCAACCCAGGCCACACAAGGACCTAGAAGGTCTGGTAGGGATCATCAGGAACTGGAGAGGTATGGTTTCTTCGTCACCGATGATCAAACTCTTCTCATCTGGGATGAGGAAGAACACAAAACCTACCAGGAGGCTATAGCAAGCCCACAGTCTGCGAATTGGCCCAAAGCCATGGAGGTAGAGATGCAATCTATGTACGATAACCAAGTTTGGAACTTGGTTGATCCACCTCCGGGTGCTAAGGTAATAGGTTGCAAGTGGTGCTATAAGCTAAAGGCTGTCAATACCTTCAAGGGGCGTTTGGTTGCAAAAGTTTTCAGACAAGTCCATGGAATAGACTATGATGAGACTTTCTCACTAGTAGCCATGCTCAAATCCATCAGGATCTTGCTAGCCATAGCCGCATGGTACGACTATGAAGTCTAGCAAATGGATGTCAAAACCGCTTTCCTTAATGGAAAGCTACTTGAGGATGTGTACATGACACAACCTGAGGGTTTTGTCAATCCAGAGTATCCGGGAAGGGTATGCAAGCTTCAAAGGTCCATTTATGGACTGAAGCAAGCATCCCGAAGTTGGAATCTCAGATTCAATGAGGCTATAAAGGAATATGGCTTCATACAGAATCAAGATGAGCCTTGTGTGTATAAGAGGACTAGTGGGATCATTGTCATATTTTTTATACTTTATGTGGACGACATCCTACTCATTGGAAGCAACATACCTATACTACAAGGGGTAAAGCAGTGGCTGAGTAAGTACTTCGCAATGAAGGACTTAGGCGAAGCTGAGATGATCCTAGGGATCAGGATCTATAGGGATAGATCAAATCGGCTTCTGGGCCTAAGTCAGGCCTCGTACATAGACAAGGTTCTGAAAAGGTTCAGCATGGATCAGGCTAAGAAAGGTTTCTTGCCAATGGGCCATGGGCTGAAACTTAGTAAGAAGCACTATCCTAAGACAAGGGAGGACAGGGAGAATATGAAATTAGTTCCATATGCTTCGGCTATAGGATCAATTATGTACTCCATGTTATGTACGAGACCTGATGTCGCCTTTGCACTGAGTATGACGAGCCGGTACCAGCAGGATCCCGGAGAGGATTACTGGAAAGCTGTCAAGGCAATCCTTAAGTACCTTAACTGGACTAAGGATAGCTTCTTAGTGTATGGTGGTCAGGAAGTGCTATCAGTTACTGGGTACACTAATGCAAGCTTTCAGATTGACCAGGATGAGTACCAGTCACAGTCTGGGTATGTATTTTTGCTAAATGGTGGTGCTGTAAGCTGGAGGAGCTCAAAGCAGCCAACCATCATGGACTCTACAACAGAAGCTGAGTACATCACTGCGTGTGATGCGGCTAAGGAAGCTGTGTGGATGAAGAAGTTTATCACTGAGTTGGGAGTAGTGCCAACTATCCGGGACCCAGTTGATATCTTCTGTGCCAACAATGGGGCCATTGCACAAGCTAAGGAGCCTCGGTCACACAAGAACACAAAGCACGTGCTTAGAAAGTTTCACCTCATACGAGAGATCGCGGAGAAAGGAGACATTCAATTGCACAGAGTGGACACCAAGGATGATGTCGCAGATCCTTTGACCAAGGCGCTGGCCTAGCCCAAGCACGAGGGTCATAATAGATCTATAGGGATTAGGCCCATGCCTAGTTGGAACTAGTGCAAGTGGGAGATTGTTGGATATGCCCTAGTCCCGAGGCATTGGTCCTTGTATTTGTATCATACATTAATTGGATTCATGTATTATACTTATTTGTGTTATTAATAAAGGCATTAATTCATTTATTATATTTATCTTGTGCAATATATTAAATGAAGTATCCAATGGACATATCCATATCCATGATGACTAGTGTCATGCACTTGGCAGTAAGACCATGGATAGGGTAAATGATATGACCATAAATAGATCCGTAGTCTGTTCCAGTTATGGGAATGAATAGAACAAGAGGCTATCATTAACCTGGTTATATGGCGGTGTCTTACCGGTCATTGGACATGGAATGTCAACCAAGTTAATGGGTACGTGCATAAGGGGCATGGTACTGGATAGATCCACTAAACGAGAAATCCACATGGTATAGTATCACAAGTGATTCTCGTGTAGTACTTGTATGGATCCTTTGACCTGACCATATGATGGTGTTGCATGTGAGGTCACATACTTAGGGGTACGTAAAGGGCCTGTAATAGGGTGCCAAGTATGGGCACTTTCGGGTATGTCACTTAGCATGGTAATGCTATGGATATGCAGAAGGGATTTGTCACTCAGTAGTCTACTGGGAAGATATCACCGGCCTCTTGATGAATGTGACTGATAAGAGTGTGGCCACACCCAAACAAGTGGGAACTTGTTTGTGAGCTTCAGTTCATTCAGGATCAAGTTAATGTCCAGACACAAAAGAGGGTGATCAATCCATGCCTCTGTGTTGGACACCGATATCAATGACATGGGATATACAAGTTTAAACTACAGGGTTATGATATCAGTTAGACTGCCATCTCCATCTTAATTGGCCACTGCAGTGGCTTGCTAGAGCCCAACTGCAGTCTGTGGGCCACAGGCCCACTGCCAACATAAAGATGGGCCCACGGGATCGTACACATTGAGCGACTAAACACTGACTTAAGGAATCACATGTATACTTAGAGTATACACTCTAGAGAGAAAGATATATATTAATTATATTATAAAGATCAATCGGATTGGTCATAATAATATAATTGATATTTGGTTGGCTCCTCATAATTAATTAGATTAATTATGAAATTATTTCCTGGGTGGAAATATTCATTTGTATAGGTTTACATATGAATTTATTTTGTGAAGATCTAATTTTAATTTGATGGATTAAATTAATTGGTCAAACCAATTTTAATTTAAATGTAAATAATATATTACTCGATGTAATATATTAAATACATGGGTAAATTAAAGTTAGGCTTGAAATTAATCTAAACCAAATTAATTAAAATAGATTTGGGCCTGAATTAAAAGAAGGAAGCCCACACAAATGGAGGAGCTTGCTGGGCTGAAATTCACTGGTGAATTTCGGCCACCTAGGGTTTAATACCCTTAGGATTTTCGGCCAAGCGGAGGATCACTCTTAGTGGCCGAAATCCCTCCCTCTTCCTCTCAAAGAATTGTGTTTTCCGATGCTAGCACGGGTGGTGTTTGTTAGGCGTTCGTGTACGTGAACGATGAGGGACTCTATATTGATTCTTGTAGTCTGCATCCATCTCTGAAAGAGATCTTCCGGGTAAGAGAATTATCTCTTTCTATTAATTTTTGTTTTTCCAATTTCCATTTCAATTGCTCCTGGGCACGGATTTGAGGAAATCATCACGTTCTTCCGCTTTTATCGGGTGATTTCCGTTGAAAAATCCCAACACTTTAGTGGTATTGCACAGATTTGTATGCCACCAAACATCTTCTGGATCTCGAAAAAACCCATCCTGTTAGGTGGCCCACCAATTTGATTCCAAACTTATCTGCTCAAGGTGCAATCGCGGAGAGCGTGGATACTTGATTCGGCATCAGACCTACATCTCGAACACTCATCATAGTCAATCAAATGTCTATGTCTTCTATTGCTATTGGTTAGGAGTTTCCCATGGTTGGCTAGCCACAGAAACATTTGAGTCCGGTGAGGGATATTAAGCTTCCAGATGGAGCGGATGAAAGAGTCAAAAATTCTGTTCCCCTGCCCAGAAATTTGGAAAGCAGATTGCGTAGAGAATTTACCCGATTTAGCCGGATGCTAGCCCACTATATTTTGGTTATTAGTCTCTGTGGAGATTCTAATTGCAGCCATCTGAACTTTTCTCTTAATTGGGAGCAAGGAGTCAAGGATGCTCCATTTCCAGTTCTCGTCACCATCAACATAATCTCGAACAAAGTTGTTAAGATGGCGAGGGACATCAGGAATGAGGTGGCAGAGGGCAGATTCACCAACCCAGTGATCCGTCCAAAATCTGGTGGAGGAGCCATTTCCAATGTCATGAACCAGCCTGTGTTTGAATTCTTGCATAACATTCAGCATGCTTCTCCAGACATGGGACTTTTGCCTTTTGGAGATAGGTTCGACAAAAATGTCTTTAGACTTGAGATATTTGCTTTGGATGATCTAAACCCACAGGGCCTGGGGCTCTGTCATAAAACACCAGATAAGCTTCATTAAAATTGCCTTGTTATGTAACTCCGCTTTACGGATGCCTAGCCCACCTTCCTTCCTAGACTTGCATACTAAATCCTAAGAAGCAAGGTGAAGCTTGTGTGACCATCTTGCTTCCCCCAGAGGAAGTTCTGATTAAGCTTGTTGAGAGTGTAAAGAGTGTGGCTTGGAAGCATATTAGTCTGCATGGCATGGTTGGGCATACTATTCGTCATAGATCTAATAAGAGTGGCTCTTTCGACAAGAGATAATGAGCCCACCTTCCATCCAGTAAGTTTATTAGTGGTTCTATCAACAACTTCCCCAAAAGTGTGTTTAGTCACTCTCTTGTTTAGTAAAGGAACACCTAAATAATTCCCCAGACAGGTGGTTAGCCGAATTCCGCACTGGTGACTTAGAGCCCGCCCTCTTCCCGTGCTTATATTCTTCGAGGTACACATACTAGATTTGGCAAGGTTAACCCGTTGACTCAAAGTAGCACAAAACTTCTGAAGGTAGGATTCCATAGTCTGGAGTTGGGTATTAGAAGCCTCTCTAAAAAGCATCAAGTCATTTGCAAAGAAAAGGTGAGAAACTGCTGGGCCATTTCTGTCACACCGAGCTCCTCTCCAGTTGCCATTACTAAATTTAGATTGAATTAGGTGTCCCAATCTTTCAATACAGAGGACGAATAAATAAGGGGACAGGGGGTCTCCTTGTCTAATACCCCTAGAAGGCTTGAAAGAGTCAGTCATGTTGCCATTGAAGACCACACGCATAGAGGAAGAGGATATGCACCTTGAGACAACTTGGATCCACTTTCCTTGCATGCCAATGTGATGGAGAGTATTGAGGATGAATTTCCAGTCCAGGCGATCATAGGCCTTTTCTAAGTCAATCTTCATAGTGACGTACCCTTTCTTACCCCCCATGGTTCAAAGAGAATGGATAATCTCCTGGGCCACAATGATGTTATCAGAGATTTCTCTCCTAGGAACAAAGCTGCTTTGGTTTTGGTTGATAAGCAAAGGCATTATACCCTTTAGGTGGTTAGAAATAATCTTCGTAATGACTTTATAGATAACTGAGCAGAGACTAATGGGTCGGAATTGAGAGAAATCTTCAGGGGCTTGAGCTTTCGGAATTAGAACAAGTAAGGTTTCATTGACACTAGACACATCTCTAGACCCATTGAACACATCAAGTACAAAGGAAGTTAGGCTATGTCTGATTGTACTTCAGTGTTTTTGGAAGAACCCCGCCGGTAAGCCATCAGAACCCGGAGCCTTGAAGGGGTCCATATAAAAAATGGCCTACTTGACATCATCCTCTGTCATCCCCTTGAATGTGTTTTGGAGGATATCTTCCCTAATTTTAGGGAACGAAGCAGGAATAGAATTGGGATCCATAAGATTACTGTCCGCTATAAACAGATCCCTAAAGAACTGGATAGCCATGTTTTTCAGCTCCTCCTGATTCTCAATCCATTGGCCCTCAACATTCGTTAGCATCTCAATGCGATTTCTTCTTCTTCTAATCATGGCAGAAAGGTGGAAATTTTTTGTATTTCTGTCCCCTCCCCGGATCCAGTCCCGCCTTGACTTCTGGAACCATAACATCTCTTCCTGATTTAGGGTGAGAAGAAGCTCAGCTTGTAGTTTTTTTCCATGAGGCTCAAATTATGAGACTAGGCCCGCTCCTAGGCCTTATGGATACCAACTATTTGATTCATAAGGAGCGTTTTCCTGTAGAAAATATTCCCAAAGCTTTCCTTGTTCCATCTCTAAACTTGAGTTTTAAAGTGACTAGCTGCTGCAAGAATTTCATGTTGAGGGGGCCAATTCTGACAAACAAAATCTTTAAATTCTGGATGGGTATCCCAAGCTGCAATATAACGAAAGGGTCTGTATCATTTTCAAGAGAAGGACCCTGGGTCCTAAGAATAAGTGGGCAGCGGTCAGAATGCCAAAAAGGGAGATTAGTAACAGAGGCTTCCAGGAAATTAAGACGCGCCGCAGAATTAGCATAGCCTCTATCCAATCTAACCATAAGCTTCTACTGCTTCCAAGTAAACTTTATTCCTTTGAACTCCAAAGTCAATAAGATTAACAGAATCAATCTGCTTCTGGTGATTAAGGCAACGGTTCTGGTAGTAATTAGAGCCACCTTTTTGATCTTCCATCCTGGCAATGTCATTGAAATCTCCTATTACAAACCAAGGATCCCCTGAATAAGGCTGCCAATTTTCAATCTCAGTCCACATGGCATTTCTACAACTAGCTACAGTACTAGCATAAATGATGGTCAGGAAGAAGGCGAACTTGCCATTTAGAAGAATCTTCCCGTGAATGAAGTGCCTACCTTTTTTAGTCATGATAAACTCAACAGCAGATTTATTCCAAAACAACCATATATCTCCTAGACGCCCTTCAGAATTAACATAGATAAAATTCCAATTCCTGAGCCGTTTGCCTAACACCTTGGCTTTGGACTCTTTCACTTGGGTTTCAACAAGCCCAACCACATTAACTTGGTGATTCTTGATCAAATCCATAGAATGGAGCAGGCTACGCTTATTAACGCCTCCCCTAACATTCTAAAAGAGCAAATCCACAGACAAAAAGTTGGACAAGGATGGTAACCCCATGAGCTCAACCCAAGGGCAAGAACTGCAAGGTATATTAGCTTTCTGATGAAGGGTGTAAACCCTCATGCGTACCTTCCTCTGAAGAGGGGGTAATCGACCCATTCACCACATCAGGGGTAGGGATCTCCTCTTTTCTATCCAAGCTCACCTTCCCATAGGTTGGGGCTAAACCATAAGTAGAAGAGGGTTGAGTTACAGAAATCTAATCAACACTCTGCTCATCCATCGGACAGTCTTCCGCCACACCATGGTTGACAGAATGTGGAGGATCGTTGTGACATCCAGATGCGTCAATCATGGGCAGATCGAGCACAGGAGGAGAGGGAGCAGGGCTGGTGGAATGATGCGGTGAAGGAGAGATGGGTATTGGGCTATGCTCTCCTCCTGGCTGCAACAGGATATTATTAACAATACTGGGCTGGTTCTCTTTGTCTCTGAGGGTAGACTTATCATTCTGGCCCAATAAGGGGGGACTAGTTTTTTTTTTTAAAACCAAAAGAGGGAGAGATAGAGTAGGCATTATGGACCGATCATTGGTAATATTTTTTAGGGCCTTACCTTTCTTATAGCCCGCTGGCCCAGGTTTCTCAACAGTGGCCTTCTCTTTGGTGGGTTTATTCTCTTTGGTGGGTCTATAAGGGTTACCGTCCTTACCCATCTTCTCATTACCCATCTTCTCATCTTTTTCAAACTCCTGAGTAGGGGTCACGGGTTTGCTTGTCAGAGCATTAATGGCAGTAGACATCTCAGCCTTACCTATCTCTTCCTCCATGCCGTCCAAGTCCTCCTATTGGCTGAGAAAAGAGAACCAATTTGATGTTTTCCCTTCTTGATGTGACACGTTGCTTCTACCATTCTTGGTTGACTTTCCTTGAGCACCAATGGCGGCTCTAGCCTTCATCTCCATCGACCCTTTCGCCCCTGTATCATTCCCTTTGCCAACCGATTTCCTCGTTCTTCTTCTAGTGTTTCTCTTTGCATACATCCAGGGGCCAAAGTCATAGAAGATTTAATCTCTTCTTGTTTTCGAGGTCTGGATATCATGCAAATCTCTTTCTTCCTTCTCCTCTTTCGAGTTCTCATGGCTCGCCTCCAGGCAATTCTCACTTCTATGGCCATAAATTCCGCAGGTGAAGCAAATATTATGAAGTCCTTCATACTCCACCCCATAGATTCTACAACGAAGTTTGAACTTAGAGATGAGAGGTCTTGTTAAGTCTAACTCAACACACACTCAGGCATACTTTCCTCTAGCAGCAGAAGATGTCGTACGATCCACAAACAAAGCTTTTCCAATGTAGGAACCCATCTTCATAAGGGCTGGATAATTATAGTATTCAATTGGTAGATCCGGTAACCGGATCCGGGCAGCAATGTTTGACACCTTAGCATCATAAGGGTCAAAATTAGGTCTCCATTTCGAGACAGAAACTAAATGTTTCGACACCATCCACAATCCCCCTTGAAGAGCCATTTCATACTCTTCAATCATGGAGAATTTTGCCAGGTAATGATCATTGCCTATGTCAATAAGGGTCAATGTGCCATGTTTAATCCAGAACTTCTTGAGTCTTGTCAAAAGGTAGCTGAAACCAATCTTTTTCCCCAGGACTTTGACTATGAGAGTTTGCTTCCATCTACTCCAAAATGATCTTTTTTCTGTAGAAGTGAAACGTATGTGAGGGCACCGTTCATCATTGTTGTCATCGTCTTCACTATCCGTTACCGATACAAATTCATCCTTGTCCAGTTCTTTAGTGAAGCAATCATTCCCATGGTCAGCCATGTTAATGTCTTCCTCCTGGTTCTCACGCTGGCCTGTAACGATATTCCTCCATCCATTCCTTTTTAGGAACGGGGAGCTTTGGCCTTCTGACTGGTTGCCTCCTGGTGATTCCAAGACTTCTGGCTGCCCATCCGCACCCTTGACTTTTTTGGTACTTCGTTGGAGTTGGTCGCATTCTTCGCCTGAAAGCTCTCCAGCATCCATTATCTTTCCCTGTACTATCATTCTTTTACATTTAAACAAAGGTGTAAGTTAACTATATATGTTACTATCCCATTGAAAACAAAAACAAGTATAAGACCATTTATCATTTGTGTTCATGTCATGCAAGAATTGACACTAATACGTATACAATCAACACTAATACTATCCATTTATTACAAGGGTTAGATGTGTTAACATCAATCTTAGACTATTTTAATGTGTTATTGTGTCATCTTTACATTCACCGTGTCATGAACAGATAGCAAGTTAACACTAATACAACTTATTTATTGTACAAGTTAAACATGTTAACCCATTTTCGACACCAATCCACATTATATCAACTCTAATCTGCCAAATCACGTGTTACACGAATCGTGTTAACTTGTTACCACCCATAATTATATATCATCATTAATTATTCTTTCCCTCACTTCCGCAAAATTACAATTAAATTACACTTTCCTTAAATTTTTCTGAAACGAATAAATGGATCCACACGTACTATGATATGATGTTTTGGTAAAGTTATTCAACAGTCATTCTCATCCAATTAATTAAACTCCGCTATATAATTTCCTAATCAAACTAAATTCAATAATGGATTTCACATTTGAATCCATCATTGAAATTGAAATAACAAAAAACTGATTAAAAAATTAATCTTAATAGAAATGTTGGGCTGGCCTTGAAAAAAAAAAAAAAGGGAAAGAAAAAGAAAAAAATGGGATTTAACCTGTTTACAATCTACTCATTTGATATGATCTATTGATTTGAATCTTTTGACACATGATTTAGAGAAATTGAAAACATTTAGTAGCTGAATAATGAAATTCAATAGAATTGATGTTACCAACAATTACTTAATGACCAAAATATTCTTGATTTTTATAAGCTAAATGTTCTTGATTTCTATAGCTTAGTTATAAATCGTAGAACAATATTCTTGATTTTTATAAGCATTTTGTGGCTTTAGTTTATTGTATTTTTACAAGATTGGTTTAATGGTGTGATTTGGATAAAGAGATTTTAAGAATCACAAAATCCATAAACCAAAATATTAATTATGTCCATACAACTTGATGATTAACCAAAACATATAGTTTTGCTAAATTATATTGGTTTTATATTTTTGGGTAAATTGAATTCGCATAATGTAACTAAATTAATTATTAACCATAATACATAAAAAAGAAAAATATAATCTAATATAAAGAAGCAAATTAGATGGCTGGAATATTTTCATCACAAAAATTAGAATTGGACTTAGGTTCAGATTCTAAGCCCACAATTTTAATTCAGATTCAGATCAGAATGAAATTTTTTGGGAACTAAATTAAATTTAATTAATATGAAAATTTCTTTTATATGTAAGCTTATAATTTAGAAAACAGCGAGAAAGTTGAACTAAATGGGACTTAGGTTCAGATTGTTGATCTACATGGGCTTAATAGTACACATAGCTTCATTCAAGTCTACATTTCACAGTACTAAGTGGGTGTTTGTTTTTTCTGTTTGAAATAACATATCAAACAGCTGTTATTGGTTGTTTTGGAGGCAAAAAAACATTTAATTACCAACAACAAATAACAAAAACTAGCAGTAACAGTAAACAGCAACAGTAGAACCAAACAGACTTTAAATACCATAGTATTAAATACAATTCTAATTTAACTTAAAATAAATTTTTTAAAAAGAAAAATAGAGAAATTTTTCTTTTGGATGAAGAAAAATTCAACATTGAGATTTTAAATCTTCTCCTTCCTTTTTATCCAATGAGAAATAAGCAAATTAAAATAAAAATGTTTCGTAAGTAAAATTATAATGGCATTGTTGAATTACAATTATAGGGTATTATTTCACTATTGTCACAAAATTTTATAATGTATTGAAAAAAACCTTTAATTATGGGAGAAACTGAGAAATTTTCATTTATAAAAACTAATACAATTCCAATTTTTCAATAAAAAAAAAGTTACAAAACCAATTTATTTGTTTAACCAAAATTTCATATAAAAAGTAAGAAATGAAAGACTTAATTTATCATATGTTTGACTTTTAATACATTACAGCAACAATTTTTAACTCAGATTAGAAGGACAACCGCTAATATTTACAAATCTAGTTAAAATTTTCAAACTAATTAAAACAACGTTAATTTGATAAAGATTTTTACAGAATGAAATTTTTGGGAACTAAATTAAATAGTTTCTTTAAATTTAATTAATATGAAATATTTCTTGCATATGTAAGCTTATAATTTAGAAATAAATAATAATAATAAAAAAGATTTTGAGGCTTTTGACTTTTTCTTTTTATTACGTAATAAATTAAACCATTGATCAATTATAATCACACATATTCAATCTTTTATTTAACAAGATAATTACATATAAATATCAATAGTTAAAAAAAATATTACTCTTTTTATATATATTTAAATTTTTATTTTTTTAATTTGAAATGATGTATTTATATCTTCTTTTTGTTGGTCACATCAAATAGGTAAAAAAAAAAAATCAAATGATTAGAGGATAAAATTTGGATACAAATAAAATGAATAACATATTTTTAATTGAATTTGATATTTGTAATAAATTTTCAGTAATCAGATACTTAATGCTTCTCAATAATTCAATTTACCAAATTGAAATATAAAAATTCAATCAGCAAAAATAAAAATGAAAAGCATCAAAGGCTCCATAAAATTACCATTAGATGACGTTGCAAAATAAACACCGATATATAATCGGAATATAATATATTGCAAGTAAATAGTCGTCAAATCAAAAAATAAAATAAAATAAAATAAAATATGTAGGTAAATGTATTAAAATTAAAGTATACGATTGGCATTGATAATAATAATAATAATAACTATTAATATATTATAAAAAATAACTATTATTAATAACTATTAATATCATTATCATCTTTTACCTGTTCTGATTTATTTTCTTTTTATGGTTTTATTATCTGATTATTTACTGGAAATGTTTTTAGTAATATTTTATTAATGATTTTTGTCAAACTTTGTCTTAGAAATTAACTTAAAAATTATCTTAGAAATTGTTTCGGTCATAAATTAATTATCTTAGAAACTGTTCTGATTCAACGTTTAGCAGTCACTAAATTTTGGTCTTTTTTCATTTCCCATCTCCAAAAGAATCCATTTTTACCCTGTTCTTCCTCTCTCTCTCTCTCTCTCTCTCTCTCTCTGTCCCTCTCCGTCTCTGATCAATCAATTGAAGAGAAGGAAGAAGAAAACAGCGAGAAATTTGGAGGGGAAAGATGGGTTATCATCTACTTCACTTGAATCTTTCCTCTCTCTCTTCTTCTTCTTTCAGTTCTTCTAATTCATTTTTTCCATCTCGTAATCTTGCTCTAATTCCACTCAATTCCTTTCACCTCCCCTCACCCTCTAAATTCCCACAAGGCAAGCAAAAGCTTCCGTTTTTATTTCTGTTTTATTTGGTAAATTGCGGTTATTGATTAGTCGATTCAATCTGGGTGTTTGTTTGTTTTCAGGATGTAATATCTCTTGGGTTCAAAAGCTGCCCAGAATTGCTACTTCCACCATTGAATGCTCCGCTGAGATTGAAAATGTAAGTGTTTTTTTGCCCTTTTCTTTTGTGTATATTGGGATAATTGTTCACAAATATGTGCTTTTGATTCTCAGAGCTCTGAGATCGTCAAAGAGAAGAGTGTTTCAGTCGTCCTGTTGGCTGGAGGGAAGGGCAAAAGAATGGGGGTAAGTTCTTTGATTGATATTAGCCATAGTTTATTGTTTCAATCGATGGCATCTTTGAATTTGTATTATTTACTGTTTCATTATATGTGGTTTTCATCATATTAGAATGAAATGATTGAATAATGATTATAACTAAGAAATTGAATACTCTTGGTTATATGTGTTGGGATTCAGATTTGGATTTAGCTCAAGGTTTTGAAAATTGTACAAACTGGTTATTAAGTTGAATAAATTTTGGATAATTGATGGGTACATTGGGATCTGGTTTAAGTATGTATGGGGAAAACATGACAGATTGCAGTATAGATAGAACTGAAGCAAACACGGTCTGCTTAAAAGAAGGATAAAGGATCAATTTGCCTGCATTGAATGGGAGGGGATTTGATTTGGAGTTAGCTTAAGGTTTTGAAAATGTATGACAGCATACTGATTGGTGATTAGAGGACTTTGGTCTAGTTTAAGGATTTATGTTGAAAACATAGCAGGAGGCATAATATATAGAAAATTATGTCCCTACCAAAGCCGTGATGATTCATATGCTAATTCTCGTCTGTCTTTCTCTCTTAAATTTGCAGTAAACCCAATTCGTGATCATTCCGCTTTGGCTTTCTGCAACAATTTTTCGTGTTGTAATATCTATAGTTTCTAGTGCATACACATCATAAATTAGTTCTGTCGTAATAATTTTTTTTCTTTCAATGTATATTTGGTTAATTTTTCTGTTACCTGATATAAAATTAGATGGCCTTAATTGCATTGCCTTCTGTTCATCCAAGACTTTCAACTGCCTAAGTTTGATAAGTTAATAATTGTAATGATCTGCTCATCTTTGAAAACCTTCACAACTTCAGGGGAGAAAGGGATCAGCCCATTGCATTAGGAGGGATCCTTTTTCCATCTCATAATGAAAGGTACCATTGCACCATCCGCCGAATTTTCATCAATCTTTAATTGTCATTTGCATGATACGAAGTGCAACTCTGTAAATTTCAAAGCTAGCATTGAAGTTGAAGGGTAGTTATTTCTGGGTAAGCTGTCTCATTAACTTCATTTTCTCAATTGTCATTGACATAATTAGTAGCATGTTTTTATTAGGCGCTTATCCAATTAAATGACTGTCATTTATTTCTCATATAAACTATTGATCTCTACATGAAGTTGCTATTTGCACGAGGAATATTGGAATATTGCTGGTGAAATTTAGAATGGCGGCTAGAGATTATATAGCATCGGCATCACGGAGCACGGCATCGGGTAGTGAAAGCAACCACCACCGGTAACTTTCTTCCCACTTCATTAACCGATCCTTGTTTGGTTACTAAGATCATACATTTCTGTTTTTCTTTTATACGTTTAAGAGCACAAATCCCCTGTCAAAATTGCTCCATCTGAATTTCTATTTCGATGTGATTTTTTTCTAGGTTTGAGTATATTATGATATGAGAAAACTAATGGAATTCACAAAAAAATTTTGGTCTTTTTGCATGGACTAGGAGGAGCAGCAGAGAACCCTGAATGGGAATTGGAATTATTGATCTTCCATTGAAGCTTCTGATTCCTTCTGCTAATAATATGAGAGAAATTGCTTTTAAAACCATTCCTTCTATGTCACAGGTACATAGCAAGATCATCACTGTCTCAAATTGTTCAATTCGATTATTAGTTATTATATTGGTTTAAGTGATAAGACCAATATTTTTGCTCCTAAAGGTTTGGGTGATTAGCAGTTTAACTCCAATGGCACATTGTTCACCTATCCATGGTAGAACTTCTAGCCAAATTTCCCATTTCTTTTAAGGATTACATTGGAAAATTTATTGAGAATTACTGATAAGTTTTAGTTATTCGGTGATTTTCATCCATATTTATTTGAAGAAAGAAGAAATTAGGCTAGGGTTTTATAGACGAAGATTGTAGCATTATGAGCGATGTTCACAAATTTTAGGCTTCCATTTGTACATTATCCCTTATTTTAATTGTACTTTTAACTGGAATTGAAGCAGAAGCATTTTTTTTTTTCTAGATACTAGAAATATATGGTATGTGCATTTCTTTCCCTTGATCATGGTTTATGCATTATTTCAAAAAGATCACTTTGGAACTATTTAGTAGAAAAGGTTGTAATGATAAAGTTCATATTACACTTGTTATCTTTCAATATTGGCCGAGTTATATTATGATCTAGATTTTAATTTTATAGTTTTAGTTTTTATGAATTTAT
The DNA here is from genome assembly GCA_039660915.1 of Euphorbia tirucalli. Lineage (NCBI taxonomy): Eukaryota > Viridiplantae > Streptophyta > Magnoliopsida > Malpighiales > Euphorbiaceae > Euphorbia > Euphorbia tirucalli. The sequence goes on along the minus strand of CM077634.1, from coordinate 9,148,504 downwards.
GCTTGGTCTTTGTGATTTTTAATTTTCATTTCATATCAATTCTAAAATGCTAGTGTAGCACTATGTAAGCTCTAACCACTATTGAATTTCATTTTTCGAATAATGTTACACAAGTGGGTGTCATGTTTCGGAGTTTATGTGACACTTTGCTAGTAGGTTTCACTTGGTGTGTACTTATTTTTGTTATTTCAGTGCTAAATTTTGACAAATTAATGTGAAAGTAACTTTATTGACACACGAGGGGAAGTTTAGTGATTTTATTGACACAAAGTAAAATTTAGTGACCATAAACACACAAACTCTAAACTTCATTGACCGTCGATGTAATTTACCTACCAAATACGATGTCAAACCTACACATGCAAACTTATTTTCCAATTTTTTGTTTTGTGGTTTGAAAATTATATTTACAAACATTACAGATAAGGAAAAGTGTAAATAATTAAAATATGACGGCAATATTAATAAATTTGAAAATATAAATTAAAGAAAAATGGGTGGGTCCAAATGTGGAGAGTTTTGCAAAAAGAAAACAATTAATGGCGCATTTGTTGGACAATCACAGGAGATGTTTAGTTCACTTATTGGACTTTGCGATATTCGCATTTACAATTACAGTTAGTTCGTGAAAATCAAAACGGTGAGCCAGGCATCCTCAATTTCTCATCCTATTTAAATTTTCCAATGATACACAAATTAATTAATAGCTATTTATATATGTTCTCTTGCAATAAAATATAACACGAAAAACTTTGACCATGGTTGTGAAAGATTGAATTGGACATTGGAGACTGGTTTGATCATTGTACAAACCGTCTGAACCGGTCGGTTAGACTATTGATTTATTTTCACTACAAATCAACAAAATGCATGAAATATTAACTTGAAAATTTAACAAAGCATTCTATATATATTTTGAATGTAAATATTATTGAAAATTACAACAATCTAATATTAACTCAATCATATTACTAACTTAAATAACAACTGATTTAAAAAAGTGCATGTGTAGACTTTCATCCATTTAAATTGTATTTTCTTAATTAAACCACAACAAAACTTAATTAAAAGTGATTTATTTATGTTTTGGAGAAAAGACTATATATATTGGGAGAAATTATAGAGTACGTCTGATACACCACGCTATCTGTGGCCAAGCTAATAGCATTATGATAAGTCGCACTTGAACTAATAAAAAATGATACAATGTAATTAATTAATTAATTAATTAATAGATAATTATTTAAATAAAATTATACACCCTAAAAAAATAGATTCTAATAATTTATTAATTCTAAACCCTAAAATATATTATGTAACGTAATTTTATTAGTTTGATATATAAATGAGGTAGTGTGCTAAACATATTGGTTAGTTGAGTTTGACGATCCACGTATCATGCAATGGATAGCAGGAGTAGTTATATTTTTCTTAAAAATGTGCCAAAAAAGTATTGATGAATAATGAATGATAATTTCAAATAATAAATATTTCAAAAAGGTATTGATGAATAATAAAGGATCGAGCCTTCTTGCACCTTTTGAGCAAGCCAGTCTGCACACTGATTCCCTTTATCTTGATAATATTATCTTCATGTGAATATGATAATTTCAAATAATAAATATTACAATACCATTGTTTTGATTTCAAATACCAAATAAAAAAATATATCAACAAGATTACTTACTAACTTTAAAAATAATTTTCAAAATAAAATATAAAAAGATATTATACATTATTAAAATAAAAAATCAAACTTTTTAATTAAATCTAACATTAATAGGCCACAAAATTATATATTATATTTCAATTTAATAACAATAATTTTTAAGCAAATTAATTAATAAATTTTTTCATTAACTCTATAATTTATATCACATGAATTTAGGATTTATTTACATGATACCTAATGTTTTTTATATATTAAGATTAGTGATACAATTTCTTTTCTCCAAAGAAAAAGAAAAGGAAAAAACAAGATTAGGCAAAGGGTCCCATAGGTCATCTCAAAAGGTTCAATTTTACCAAAATGGAACTTGAAAAAGTTGTCCAACTGTCTCAATAGCTACCCCTTTCTGTCCATTCTTGGTAGATGCGAATACGGCAAAGTCTAATTTTTTTGACTAACTGACCTATTGAGGGGGATTTTGACTTGAAAAATCCATATTGGAAAGGCCGACCTTCCTAAAAACACCAGAGACTCATAAATTATTTGAAAAAATCATATATATGTGAATTGTTTGAATTAGCACCACAAAATTGTCATTAACCCTCCAATTTATTCAATCCAAAACATATTCAACAATACTTAGGAAACTAAAACCTTGAGAAAAGAGGAATTACATTGTCAATGACAAAATAGTAGGTCTTGTCAATGCTCAACTGAACGTAGTAAAACCAAACTCTTCTCTAGTATGGATTTATGTACAAGACTACAACTAACACCAACAACACCATTAAATCAGCTACACCAAAGCACACAAAGAAAACCTCCATGTCAATGAAGCTATTGCTGCTTTCTTCATTGTAAGGTGAAGTTTTCGAATTCGATGGAGGTGAATTTGCTACCGTACAACTTTTCGGCAATGGCCAACCACAAAGAAATGGATTCCCTTCATAACTGCTTTCATCAAATGTTGCAAATTGGGCAACTTGATCTAGTGTCTGACCTGATAAATTGTTGTATGACACATTGAAAACTTCTAAAGTAGTTAACTGTGTAAGCTGATGGGGAATTCTCCCTTGCAAATTATTCTGTGAAAGGTCCAAACTCTCAATTTCCTTCAAATTGGAAAAAGATTGAGGGATTCTTCCAACCAAACTATTGTGGGACAAGTTCAATACTATAATGTTTCCGAGATGTCCAATTTCAAAAGGAATCTGGCCTGTCAAATTGTTACATAATAAATCAATTCCAGACATGTAACTCAAAATTTCTTTTTCGTACAAACGTGTAGCACCCTTCACTGTAATCTCTAAAGGCTCTAGTTTTTCAAAAATTAAACTTAACCTATTCGAAAAACTAGTATTATTTAGCCAAGGGAGCATTTGACCAATAATACTATTGTGAGATAGATCAAGGAAACTTAATTGCTCCAACTTGCAAAGTTCAATTGGAATTTTACCTTGCAAATTATTATATCCCAACACAAGATAATTCAATTGAGATAATTTCCCAATCCCCAATGGAATGCTTCCAGAAAAATTATTATGGCCAAGGTCTAACACTAGTAGCTCAAAGCAATAACAAAATGCATCCTTCAATGATCCTTGTAGCCTATTTTGGGATAGATTGAGTACACTAATGAATGAAGGGCTAAAGTTGGGAGGAAGACTTCCAGAAACATTGTTATTTAAGAGATCCAAAACTCTAAGTCGAGGCATATTTCCAATGCAGTTTGGTATTCTTCCAGATATATTGTTTTGACTCAAATCCAAAATATATAAGGCAGTGATGTTACATAGGCCATCTGGAATCCTACCCTTCAATTCATTTCTGGACATATCTAATGAGTACAATCTTGGAAAGTATGCTCCAATTTGTGAAGGAATATATCCACTAAAGAAATTTTTAGAGATATCTAAGTATGTCAAACTCACATGAGGATTATTTAGTAGCTGAAGATTTCTTGAAAGAGAATTGTTGGTTAAGGAAAGAGATTCAAGTCTTGTGTTGTTCTGTAACAACCAATATGGAAACCTACCTCTCAATTTAATGTTAGACATTGACACATATTGGAGGTTATGTTGGTGATATAGGAATTTGGGTAACGCTCCACCCTCACCGTATCCATTCATATATAATACATCTAACTGAAACTTGGGGTTCATATTATGATCCTCTATGTCTGCATATATTGTATTACTATCAACATATAAGGATTTGAGTTGGGAAAGGTTGAAAAGTGGAGTGAGGGAGCTTGGGATTTGGAAGAGATTGTGAGAGAGGTCTAGATATTGGAGGGATGTTATACTTTGCAGGGGAGAGATCGTTCCATTAAATTGATTATTAGAGAGGTCCAATAATCGTAGAGAAGTCAAATTGGCCAAACACCAAGGCAGATTTCCATTCAAGTCAATCCCTTGCATATCAAGTTCTTGAAGATGCTTCAAGTTGCACAATCCTGAACAATTATTAATGTGAAATGTGAATTTTCGGAGTTAATTAAAATGGGTTAATTAAGAGAAAAAACTTGCAATGGAGAAAGACAATGGATATGATATATATTATATACCTTGGGAAGCAGGTATCTTGCCACTAAGTCCACATCCACTCAATGATAAAGTTTTAAGTGACCTCATTTTTCCAATGCTTTTAGTGAATTGTGGTCCAGAGCAGAATAACTCAAGTACAAGTGTTCCAAATTTTTGAATACAGATTCTATATTATCATAAGAAAAAACAATTATTCACACTACTCAAACAAAAATTAATGAAATTATGAAATTCTTAACAAAAAGAAGTATTAGAATAGGTAGTGTTGCTAAGAAATATACCATTTGGAAATATTTATACTCCTTCAAAATTATTCAATTCAAATGAAAGGGTCTTTAAGTTAGGCCATCGTTCCAATGATTGTTGAATAAGATTGCTTATTCCATTTGTTGGAGTCATACCATCCAAATGAAGAATGCTCAAGTTGGATGGGCCTCTCAAATATGCAAATCCTTGAATTAAGTAAACAATGGTTACAGATTGCAGCATGAAATTAAAAATATATATGTGAAAAAATGGTTCAATATTCTGTAGGTTGCCTTCTGATAATATAAATTTGGTGATTTCATTTCCACTCAAGTCCAACTCCTGTAAGTTGCTCAAACCATCCAATTCTGCAAATATAATTGTATTAGCAGGCTGAAATTCTTTCTAATTGAAATAAATCAGTTAAATTGGTTATATTTAACCTGTGAAATTGAATGGTCCTTTGAATTGGTTGTCCCTCATAAAAAGAGTTTTGAGAGATGAAAGCCCTTTGAGAGCTGATAGAGTACTGTTACTATTGAAGCGATTATCACTGAGGTCAAGCAACTCCAGCTTGTTCAATTTCACTATACATATATATGGAAACTCTCATTAATTAGCTTAATGAGATAATAAAATAACAAATACACTAAAAACTAACTGAATTTGTAGCATATATACCCTGCATAGTTTCCAAGCCTTCAATTTTATTCTGCCTCAACTGCATCCTAACGTTATTGAGGATATCTGCACGTTATACTGGTTATGCCACAATCTCAGCATTCGGCTGACTGGTGCTGTGTTCCGGCGCATAGCCACCCTGATCCTTCGGGACACCAATAGCGATCACCTCATCTTGGCGAAAGGACCTGACTTCCGATTCTATACTAGCCTTACCTCATCAATCAAGGGCTTTAAGAAGCTTTTCTTCTTCATCGGGTGCAAAGACGATGCTCCTACATTCCCCACTGCCTGGTACTTCCAATGTACCCTAGCGATGAAGGGGGTGAAAGATAACCTTTCCCCTTAAGAGAGATCTGATCTAGAGCTGCTAAGCTCTGTCCCCACCAAGTACTGGAAGCTCTAGTATGCGGTTAAGACTCTTCCCCTGAAGCTGCCCTTAGCCGCACTAGATGTCCGAACAGGACTTTCAGTTTTCTTTAATGACCCTTTAGAGGACCACCAAGGTACTTTTTCCTGTTTACTCATTTTGTACTTTGCATGTTTGGTAGGGATGTCACTTGCTAATATTGTTGCAACATTGAAAACCTGGAAGAAGAGGTCCCGGGCCTCGACTACTACCACCATCGCACCTCTGGTTCCTTTGGTACCTACACCGAGCTTTCAAGGTTCAATCATAGCTCCTGGCGGGAGCACTGAGCACGCTCCTGGGAGCAAGAAAAGAGCTTTCGCCCCTGACCCTACTACAGACAAAGGCAAGAAGGTTCGCATGGTAAGACTTTTCCTTTCCCCCCTGCCTCTTACATGTAACAAGGGATTAGAAGCTAGTTTTTCTTGCAGGATGTGGTCCTGAACTTTACTCAGCCCCTTGATCTTTTATCAAAACTGTAATTAGCCCTCTGATCAGTTTTTTGAACACATTGAGTACCCGATCTTTTCATTTTGATATTATAAGCCCCAAACTTGATTTTATTTTATGTCTATGTAACAAGCGCTATTAAGTGACCTGACCGATAATATTTTAGGACGTACCACAATTTTAAAAAATTGCCAAGATAAGAAAATAGATTTGCTAGAAGTGTGCATTTTACAGTTTCAAGCAATAAAATCATATAATTGTTAAATTATTTCAGAATGTTTATTTCGCAGTTCCATCACTAAACGAAGCTTATTACACATACGCAAAAGATAGATCAAGTTTGGGGCTAATAATATTGAAATGAAAAGATCAGGTACTCAATGTGTTCAAAAAATTGATTAGAATGCTAATTGCAGTTTAATAAAAGATCAGGAGGCTCAGGATGTGTTTTGCCTAAAAAAATCTTAGAGATTTCGTTTTTTGTAAAAAAATTCATGTGAATTCCGACCGTTAACAAAAAAGGAATTTTGGTCTAACACCATCAAAAATTGATAATGTGGCCGGGAAATTTTGATGACGTGGGAGAGGCAAAGTTGCCACGTGCTCAATTTCTAATGGTGTTAGGCCAAAATCTATTTTTTGGTAACAGTCGGAAACCACATGAATTTTTTTTTGTAAAAAATGAAACCTCTATGATTTTTTTGCAAACAAGTGTAACCACAAGAGTTTTTTTACATATTTATCCCTAAAAACAATGATAAGATGTGAAACAAATTACTTGAAATTATTTACTTATTTGAACTTATCTAAGAGCTTCAGTTTATGCCATACTGTGAGAGGTCCAACTATCTGGCATGCCACTGTTCACACTTCACACCAGTGTAATAAAGTAGAGAGTATTCTTTTTGGACTACATGAAATAAACTAGTGGACCGAGGGAAAATATATTACAACAACATATCAAAAATCGAGGGGAAAATTACATCTTTGTTGTGTAATTAATTACAAGCTATTTACCCATCTATGCAAGAAATCTAACATTTTACGAATTAATGGAGAAATTGGTTATGTCCGCTGGTCATAACAGCAGATATAATGGTAAAATTGATTAATAAAGGTGCCATTAGTAGCCATTGACTAAACTGGTGGTTTGACTAGCAAATACATCTAACCTTTAACCCTAGAAACTTGAGGTGCTTAGTGTGTTCTTCTGATCTAGCAGCAACTGTTAAGCTAATGGTTGATTGCTAAGAAAACTTCATCATGCATTTTCATTTCTCTTTTTCTTTGTTTAACAACAGAAATCCCCTTTCAACATCACCACTTTTGAATCTATATTTCAATGCGATTAATTTCTATGGATGAGCATATTATGATATGATGAAACTAATGGTTTTAACAAACAAATTCTGTCCGTTTTGCAGAGTGGTAGCTCCGGAAGGAAGTTTAACTCCACGCGGTTTTCGCGGGGTGTGAAGCCGCCTGGTCTTGCCTGAAGGCCGGATACTTGGAAAACGGAAAGATTGAGGACCGGGGTGACCTCTGGGTCCACTCCGATGCTTAAGTCAGAAATTCTGGAGAATGAGAGATAGAAGAATAAAGAAAGTGTTTTGAGGGAAAAAGATACCTGGGGAGTCTTTTATCTTCCCTTTTTATAATGGGTTAATCCGCGTGGCCTTGTCAGGCCGTTATGTACGGTCTATTCTCATTGGCTGGATGTGGTCACCCCTTCTGGCATAGTTGCGCGGCGGACTCACCCTGCTCTTGTCTCCGTGGCACTCACACTGTATCTGACCTCTGTGGCATTCACCCTGCTCTTGTCCCCGCGACACCTATTTCTGGTACAACATCATGCCCTTACACGTGTACAGTAGGGATCAACTCACCTATCTTTTGGGATAGAAGACTTAATGAGGCACAAGTTTTTTGAGCCGGCGTTTCTTAGGATCCAATCTGTTGAGGAACCGGTCTTATCCTGGGTGACCGAGTGCCGAATGAACTAATGGGAAGTTGACGGATGCATTGACGTGGTGACAAGCCGTGTGGTTCACGCGGTCAGTTTTAGGGCTCCACGCTATCAGGAGTCCCCCCCTGGTGAGAGAAAGAAACCCCTTTTAAGGGTTTATCATTATGATTTCTGGCGGTTGGTTTGCGAGGCTCGAGGAGACTCTTGGGATCGCTCCCTCCTGTGTTGGGATGACACGCGTCCCCTACTGAAACGGTGTCAGGGGGCGTCCTTTCACCTGCCCCCTTCTAACCTCCTTAAAAGGGGGTTTAGGGCACTCCTCTCTCCATTTTGAAATTTCTTCTGCAAATTTTCTGGGATTTTCGCGATTTCTGGGATTTCTTTCTTGTATCCGCAGCCTACGTCCAATTCTCAACTCTTAGTTTCCGGTAAGTCTTCTTCTTTCCTTTACTGGTTAGTGCTCTAATTTTGTTTGGTTTCAGTATAGTGTTTTGTATTTCTGGGTTTGCTAGCATTAGTTTCCCATTTTTTCTCTGACTGTTCATCTTCCTGGGTAACTTGTGTTTTCTCTGCTTTCCCGCTGCCATGAGTTCATCCATAACCCTTAGTGATTAAGGATCGTCTGATAGCGGTAGGTCTGGGGAGCTAGTAAATTCCAGGAACCGCCCTAGCAGGGTAGATAAGGGTAAGCGGGGTTTCAATTTTAAAACGGCTGGTTCAAAACCGGTTCACCGCCTGCTAGACCCTACTGACCCTGCTGATTACCTGATAATTAGCACCCCAAATCTGCCTAGCCCGCCTTCATCTTCAGGAAACGAGTATCATCTCACTACCTCCTCAGACTCCAGTTCTCTCCCTTCAACACCCCCCACTGTTCGTGAGGAGGCGGGCACTTCTGCTCAGCCTCCTATGCCTGCTGAGCCGCCTGCTGAAAGGCTTATTCAGGTGGACTCTTCTTCAGCTGAGGTTCCTCCACCCGGTCCTAGTAGGACTGGTGCCAAGAGGATGACTCCTCGTATTGAGGATATGGTCGCTGAGACCCACGAGGAGCATATCCGGCTGTGCAAAGAGTTCTACCCTTGGCTGCGTAAATGCCAGGTCATGCTTCCTTCCTCAAACCAGCGGGTCCACAAGCCTCCACCAGGCTATTTCTCCATTTATATGGATCAGATCACCTCTGGTTTCTCCTATCCTCTTCCACCCGACATTAGTGGCATCCTGCATGCCTGGGGTTTTTGTCCTGCTCAAATCCATCCCAACTCTTGGGGGGATATCTGCGCCTTCTAGCTATGTGAGAATCTGGGATTCGAACTGACTACCGCCTTCTTCAGAAAGATAGCTACTCCCAAGCTGAATTCCGGGGAAGACCACTACCAACTGTCCAAGAAGGCGGACTTCTACTCCTTCCGGAAGCGGATATCTTCCTTGAAGCGCTTAAATATTTCTTCTTTTTTATTAAGATAAAAGAGGGCCACGACGCATTCCCTGTGAAGTGGCCCTTCGATGGAGCAAGAAAAGCCCAGCAGCGCCTAACGCCGGGTGAGAGGATATTTTTGGAGGAGTTCAGGACTCTGGCTCCCAATAAGTGGACCTGGCAAGTTGCAGTGGACGCTTATCTGGAGAAAATTAGGCTCATAGAGCGGGAGGGATTCGGCTTTACATATCACCCGGGTCCTGTACCTGTAAGAAAAGGTACCCCTTTTATTTTTGCTTAGCTATTTTTATTTGTGTTTTCAGGCATGAATGCAGCTGACGTCCTTGACCGCATTGTAGCGGCTAAGAAGAAGAACATCCAGAAGGAGCCACGCCCTGACCCCATCGAGATCCCATCTGATGTTGGAAGGGAGGCTAAGGGGCCCAGCGCCCCTAAGACGTCGAAGAGGAAGAGGGCTGCTGCAGCCGGTCCTGAACCGACTCCTTGCCCTGTAAGTCTCTGGCTTTGAGTTTTTCTACTTCTTTCTTCTTTCTTTTTTTTTTTTTGATCGTCGTGTTTATCTGGTCAGGGTCCTGAAGCTGCCACCGCCTCCTCCGGATCGTCTTCTCCTTCTTTGCCTTGGATGCGGAGGAGAGGCAGGCGGAATGCCAGGATAATAGATTCCTTGGCCCAGGATGAGTTCAGAGCTGGGTTCGTGCTACCTGGTGACTAGGAGGAGTATGCTAAGATGAGCGACCAGACGACAGCCTCTTTATGTTTGCTGGACCTGACTTCCGTAAGTACTTTAGTGGATCTTCCAAGTATCTTCTCCCTTCTTCTTTTACTTATTCAATTTGCCATTCTGCAGGGGATTTCCAGGGCGGTGGATTTGGCCGCCCGCCTGTCCAAAGCAAGTCAGCTAGAGAAAAAGCTGAAGGAGGTTCAGGCGTCCCTGGACGTGGAAAAGAGCAAGTCCTGGTCCCAAGGACAGGAAGTCAACCGCTTGAAGAAGAAGCTGGAGGAGGAGCAGGCGGTACAGGAAGCCCTGAAGAAACAGTTGGAGGCGCAGGAGGTGCTCAAGAAGCAACTTGAGGATGAGAAGGCAGGGCGCAAACAGGACCTTGACAAATGCGAGGCCGTCCTGTTTGACGCAACCAACAAACTGGTGCTTCTTGGACAGCTTTTTGATCAGCATGTTTTAGCCGCCTATCAAGCTGTCCATCCGGACTTGGCCATCAGCTCTATTGACTTCCCGCGTTACGACGAGCTTCCTGCTGAAGGTCAGGTGAAGGCTGCTAACGTCGAATCACCGGCTGGTGTTGAAGAGCAGGCAGGCAATGTGCCTGGGGCGGATGAATGCCCTTGATGTGTAGATTTTTCTTTTGTATTTTTGCTTTTTTAACATTTTTGGAGGCCCTGTTAGGTCTCTGTCTGTGTAACCTTCTTTTTAAGTAATGAAAATTGCCTTTTGTTCAACCAGTGTCATTTCTCACGTATATTTCTCCTTGTATGTGTATCGACTGATTTTACTTCGTGAAACTATCGTTATGAAAACTTGCTTTGTATTTTTTCTTCTTCCAGTTATGATTGGTTTCTTTTGAAGAAGTTTTTAATGAATTGTACCCGGTTGTGGCCGGTTTTTCTACAAGATGAACTTCTATCCGGTTATGACCGGCTCCCCTTGTGGGAGTTTTATAATAAACATTCATCCGGTTATGACCGGCTCCTCTTGTGGGAGTTTTATAATAAACATTCATCCGGTTATGACCGGCTCCTCTTGTGGGAGTTTTATAATAAACATTCATCCAGTTATGACCGGCTCCTCTTGTGGGAGTTTTATAAACTTATCTGTTCATGACTTGAAAGATATCTTTATTGATCTTTTTGCAATATCTCTTACAGATACAGGTGCTGCCTCGTTAAAAACCCAACTATGGAAAAACCCAGTAGGAAAAATCCATTAGCGGGAAAAGAGTGCAGCCCATTGTTCTTCTTAGTTGCTTTTGGGCGAGAAGTATTGCCTTAGATTGGCAATATTCCATATCTGTGAGATTTCTTTCCCGTCTAGGCTTTGAAGCTTGTACGTTGCTGGTCCGAGTGCTGCCGTAATTCTGTATGGCCCTTCCCATTTTATGCCAAGCTTTCCTTTTCCTTCCCTCGCTTGTGACGCTGCAGAGTCCTTTAGGACTAAATCTCCTTCTTTGAGTGTTATCATCTTCACCTTTCTATCGTGATAACAGGCCACTTTGTTCTTGTAAACCGCCATTAGGATGTAGGCTCTTTCTCTTCTTTCCTCCAAGGAGTCCAGATGGTACTTGATGTGATTCTGGGCTTCTGTATAGTAGAGCACTCGGTCGCTGGGGGCACTGATTTCAACTGGAACTACTGCCTCAATGCCGTAAACCATGGCAAACGGCGTTTCTCCAGTCGGTCTTCTTGGGGTGGTTCTGTAGGCCCACAAGACATTGTTCAGTTCATCAACCCAGGCGCCTTTGTGGCTTTCCAGCCTTTTTTTGATGCCGTCTCCTATAGTCCGATTGGTGACTTCTGTCTGCCCATTGCTCTGAGGATGCGCTGCCGAAGAAAAACTCTGTGTGATCTTGAGCCCTTTGCAAAATTCTCCAAATTTATTTGAAGTGAATTGGGTGCCATTATCATATATGATCTTGTGAGGTATCCCAAATCTAGTGATGATGTGATCCCAGACGAAGGAGATGACCCTTTTCGGTGTGATTGTCTAGGTTGCCTCTGCCTCGACCCATTTGCTGAAATGGTCTATTGCGACTATGATGAACTTCCTTTGCCGACTAGCCTCAGGCATGGGTCCCACAATGTTAATGCCCCATGTAGAGAAAGGCCATCCCGTTAATATTGACTTTTGCTCGACTACAGGCAGGTGGGATTTCTTTGAGTGAATCTGGCATTGGTGGCACCTTTTGTCATAATCCGCGGCATCGGCCTCTATGGTTTCCCAGAAGTAGCCCTGCAATTTTGCCTTCCTTACTAGCGTTTGCCCAGCTTGGTGCGCACCGCAAACTCCTTCATGAAGTTCCCTGAGGACATAATCTCCTTCTTCAGCAGTGATGCATTTCAACCATGCGTCTGCGAAGGATTTTTTGTAGAGTTCGCCATCAATTACCGCATATCGCTGGGATTTTCTGGAGATCTTTACGGCCTCTCCCTTATCCTCGGGTAGGTTTCCTTCAACAAGGTATTTTATTATGGGCTCCATCCACCGCCTTTCCTTCTTTTCTACCGTCAGGACTTCCTCTGCCTCAATGACAGGCTTGGTTTGGACTTCATATGGGCAATCCTTAGTACTGGCTGCGGCTTTGGCTAGTCTGTCCGCTTCAACATTTTCTTTTCTGGATATGTTTTCCACTCTCCATGTGGTGCCTTTCCCTTCGATGGCTTCAAGCAAGCATCGTACCTTTTGTAGGTACCTGGACATGCAAGGATCTTTAGTTTCAAAGTTTTTATTGATTTGGTTGGAAACTAACCTTGAGTCGATCAGCAGCTTCACTCGGTCTGGGGCGATTTCCCGGATGAGTTCTAGCCCTTTGATTATGGCTTCATATTCCGCAGCATTGTTGGTGGCGGGAAAGGCCAACTTTATGGTGTAAGATATTCTTATTTTCTCGGGTCCTTCAACATGCACCCCGATTCCTGCTCCATCCTGAGATGAGGCCCCGTCCACGTATACTTTCCACTCTTCTGCTTTCAGTACTTGACTTGGCTCCAGCCCTGCAAATTCCACCATGAAATCTACCAGGACTTGGGCTTTTAGTGCTGGCCGGGGTTCGAATCGAACGTCAAATTCACTGAGTCTGATGGTCCACTCAACCAGGCGGCCTGAAGTATTTGGTCTCTGGAGCACTTTCTTCAATGGGAAGTTTGTTCTCACAATCATCGTGTGAGCTTGGAAGTAGGGCCTTAACCTGACGGAAGCTAAAATTACTGCCAAGGCCAGCTTTTCTATCTTCGGATACTTGAGCTCTGCTCCCCTCAGTACTTTGCTGGTGTAGTATACAGGGTACTATTGGCCTTCTTCCTCTCTAATCATCACTGAGCCCACTGCTTCATCCATCGCTGCCAGGTACAAATACAACGTTTTGCCTGGAACTGGCCGACTCAATAGTGGCGGAGTTCCTAAGAAGCTTTTTATCCAGTCGAAGGCCTCTTGGCATTCGTGGTCCCAATCAAACTTCTGACCCTTCTTGATTGCCTTATAGAAAGGCAGACATTTTTTGGCTGAGAAGGAAATGAACCTCCCAAGTGCATTGATGCGGCCGTTGAGGCGTTGGACTTCATTCACTGTTCTTAGGGGTATCATATCCAAAATTGCCTTGATCTTCTCTGGATTCGCCTCTACCCCTCTCTGTGAGATCATGAAACCCAAAAATTTCCCTCCTCGTACTCTGAATACACACTTTTCTGGGTTAAGTTTGAGGCGGTATCTCTACAGTATCTTAAAGGCCTCCTGAATGTCATAGGCGTGGCTTTCCTCATTCTTACTCTTGATGATCATATCATCAATGTACACCTCGATTGTCCGCCCAATCTGATCTTTGAACATGTGATTGACCAGTCATTGGTACGTTGCTCCTGCATTTTTCAAGCCGAAGGGCATTACCTTGTAGCAGTAGGTGCCTTCATGTGTGATGAAAGTAGTCTTTTCCTCGTCTTTTGGGTCCATTGGGATCTGGTGGTACCCTGACTTGGCATCCAAGAATGAGTATATGGCATGCCCGGCTGTGGAGTTGACTAGCTGGTCAATGCTGGGCAAAGGGTAGCTGTCCTTTGGGCAGGCTTTGTTTAAGTCGGTGAAGTCTACACACATCCTCCACATCCCATTCGGCTTCTTTACTAGTACCACATTGGCCAACCATTCGGAGTATAGCACCTTTCTGATGTGCCCTGCTTCCAGCAAATTGCTTATCTCTGCCTCGATCGCCTTTTGCCGTTCCGGGGCATGTTTTCTCCTCTTCTGCGCCACTGGTTTTGTAGCGGGGTCTATGTTTAGGTTGTGCTTTGCCACTTCAGGCGAGACCCCAATAATGTCACTTGTGCTCCAGGCGAAGGTCTCCTGCTCTTCTTGGAGCACTGTTGCGATTGCCTGCTTTAGTTCAGGTTTCAATTCTTTGGCCACCTGGATTGATCGTTCTGGTCCCACCACCAAGGTTTCAAGTTCATCCACCGGCTCAGCCCTTTCCTGCCTCTCTGACTTCTTCGACTCCCAACCGGCCTCTTCTGTTCTCAGAGAAGCTAAGTAGGTTTTTTAGGCCGCCTGTTGGCTCCTAGCCACTGCGACCCCCTTCGTAGTTGGTATTTGAAGGGCCAAGTACCGGATGGAAAGGACCGCTTCTGATTCCACTAGGAAGGGTCTTCCCACGATCATGTTATATGCAAGCGGGCTGTTGATGATCACAAATTCCTTCTCAGATCTCCAGGTATGTTCTGTGTCGCCCACTTCTAAGGCGAGAGTTACCTGCCCTACTACAGTGACCGAATGGCCACTCAGGCTGACCAGCGGGGAATGTACCGGCTGGATTTTGCTCTTGTGGATGTTCAGCTGGCGGGCCGCTTCTCTGGACAATGTTGACTGAGCTGCCAGTGTCCACAAGGATCCGCTTTACCGTATACCCTTCTACCAAGGCCTCAATGACCAAGGCATCGGTGTGATGTGCCTATACGTCACTATGGAGGGAGAAGGAATGATTCAAGCTGTCAAGTCTTCCTGTATTGGCCGGCTGATGCGCCGAGGATCTAGCCCTTTTATCGGGCGACTCAAACTCTGGGCCTTCCGCGATTACCATGACCACCCCTTTTGATCTCTTGGCCGATCTCTCCTTATCATCGCACCCATCTCTCTGCTCTTTATCTTTATTTGTGCTCCATGTGATGCCTTCTACGAATCTGCTGAATTTTCCCGCCTTGATCAGCAGGTCCACTTCGGCCGCAAGGACTCGGAAATTGTCCGTGTGGTGGCCCTTTTCTCTGTGAAATTTACAGTAGGCCTTTTTGTCACTGCCCATCATTTGGCCCAGCTTCGTGTGAGGATACCGAATGCTCTTCGCATCGGGGCTTCTTTGGATGGCAACTAGCACTTCACTGAGTGGGGCATTCAGCGGTGCGAACCGTGAGCGGTCATTGGGGCGGTCTCGGCGGGAGCGATCTCTGTGATCCCGCATCTGGGGCCTTTCATCAAACCGGACACCCTTGTCTTTTTCACCGGGCCTTCTGCTCTTTGCTGGCATGTTGATTTCATTAATCTCCACCATGCTCTTGGCGAGGGCTATCATCTGGGTTAACTCCTTAGGCTTTCTTATGATGATCTCTCCCCTAAGCCTCTCGTTTGTAGTGTTCTTGATTATCGCCTCCTTGGCCGTACTGAAGTCTAGATTTCTGACCTCCAGGCAGGCGAGGTTGAACTGGTCGATGAATGATCTTAAGGATTCTCTTGGCTTTTGGACTACCTCGTGGAGAGTGCGACTGGCTGCTCCAGTCGGTATCGATCCCATAAAGTTCTTGCAGAACTCCTGCCTCAATCGATCCCAGCTGTCGATCGTTCCCGGCTCCAAGGACTCAAACCAATAAGCAGCCGCTCCTATTAATGTAGTAGGGAATAGGCGGCACACCAGTCCTTCTGTGGCGCCCGCGATGTCCATCCAGTTCTTAAAATTCCTGGCATGGACCCTGGGGTCTGTGTCACCCCTGTAGCTGTCGAAGGTCGATTGGTTGGTTGAGGATTCTTGTTGAGAAGGGAGACTCCCCATTTTCCATCAGGGGCTCCTGGTAAGGTATTGCAAAGGTGCTCAATGCCTTCTTAAACATGGCCATGAATCTGGGGTCATCTGTGAGCTCTGCACCCAAGGAGGATGGTGTTGGAGGGGGTAGAGTATTGCTTGGAATACTTGGAGCGGGTGTGTTATATGGGATGGCCGCGCTGTTGCCAACGCCGTATGGGGTGAGGAAATTAGGTGTTTGTGGCGGAGCCGGCATCTGGTATGACTGGGCGACATTCGGCAAATAAGGGTGTGGTACTCCATACCAGGAGTTGGGAAATAACGCCTGGGGACCCATGCTCCCCGAGGCAGCCACACTGGGGTTTACCTGCATAGCAGCCTGCTGGTCCCCCACTGGCGCGGGCATCCAGCCAAAAGCAGGGAAATATCCTCTTACGTGAGATCCTCCAATCACTCCACTACTTCCCCCGGTGGATTGAGCCATACCCTGCCCTGACCCCTCCGGTCTCATGCCAGGAATCCCATGCTCAGAAACGGGGAAAAGGGCTCGAACAGCATTTGGGTGTGGGACTGGTTCTGGCAATGTGTTCACTATAGGAGGGGGAGTGCTGTTGCTCAGCAAGGGTCTTACTACACTCTGTTCCTGCATCTGAAGGATAGCTCGCTGGAAGTCGTTTTGGTCGGCCGGCGTCATTCCGTAGTTCTTGGCAATCCGATCTAAAACTGCACTGGCGAAGGTGTGGGACGAACTTAGAGTCACGATCGTGGCAGATGAGGGCATCATAATCTCTGATAGTGCTGGTATTCCTCCTCCCTGAGAAGGAAGGACTGTAGAAACTGTGTCCGAAGCTGTTGACCCCGATGACATTGTCTTGTCCAGCGGGTCCACGCTCACCGCACCAAATTGGTAGCTCCGGAAGGAAGTTTAACTCCACACGGCCTTCGCGGGGTGTGAAGCCGCCTGGTCTTGCCTGAAGGCTGGATACCTGGAAAACGGAAAGATTGAGGACCGGGTGACCTCTGGGTCCACTCCGATGCTTAAGTCAGAAATTCTAGAGAATGAGAGATAGAAGAATAAAGAAAGTGTGTTGAGGGAAAAAGATACCTGGGGAGTCTCTTATCTTCCCTTTTTATAGTGGGTTAATCCGCGTGGCCTTGTCAGGCCGTTATGTACGGTCTATTCTCATTGGCTGGATGTGGTCCCCCCTTCTGGCATAGTTGCGCGGCGGACTCACCCTGCTCTTGTCTCCGTGGCACTCACACTGTATCTGACCTATGTGGCATTCACCCTGCTCTTGTCCCCGCGGCACCTATTTCTGGTACAACATCATGCCTTTACACGTGTACAGTATGGATCAACTCACCTGTCTTTTGGGATAGAAGACTTAATGAGACACAAGTTGTTTGAGCCGGCATTTCTTAGGATCCAATCTGTTGAGGAACCGGTCTTATCCTGGGTGACCGAGTGCCGAATGAACTAATGGGAAGTTGACGGATGCGTTGACGCGGTGACAAGCCGTGTGGTTCACGCGGTCAGTTTTAGGGCTCCATGCTATCACAGAGATTAGAGGAGAAGCAGAGAACCAAGAATGGAAATTGGGATCCGATGAAGCTTCTAATGCCTTCTTCCTCTATTAACATGAAAGAAATTGCTTTTGAAACCATTCCTTCTGTATCAAAGGTACATAGCATGATGATAATAATAAAATTTTGTTAGAAATCCTTTAGTATAATGTTCACCCATAGAAATTCTAGCCCAATTTCCCATTTATTTTGAGGGATTACTTTGGAAAATCTGTTAATAATTGTTGACAAGTTATGGTTATTCGTTGATTTTAATCTGTATTTATTTTAAAAAGAAGAGCAAGAGTTTCTAATAAAGATGACACTAAATCCTTATCCTTTATTTTAATTATACTTGTAACTAAAACTAAAGCAGGTTGAGATCAAAAGGGTCTTAGAATCAATGTGTGGCTTTGAGGTTGAGAAAGTACAGACGCTGCACATGGAAGGTAATCAGAAGGGAAGGGGTGGCTGCTTAGTTGCTACACCAAATTACAAGAAAGCTTATGTGACATTATAGAAACAATTGTCATTTGCTTCTGATCTGTACCCAATTCAAAAACAGAGAACAAGCCAATTAGTCACTCAGATCATGAAATTTCCAACCAGTCTCATCAAGCCTTATATGCTCTTAAAGGTATAGCTAATTTTACATTATCCAGATGAACACTTTATTATGCTGTAGATATGTTCTTGTTTTTATCACTCGAACTTTTTGTGTTACTATATGATTAGTTGGTGAATTAGAGGTAACAAGCTTCAAAATTATTCCATTCCAATGAAAGGGTCTTTAAGTCAGGCCATCATTCCAATGATTGTTGAATAAGATTGCTTATTCCATTTGTTGGAGTCATATGATCCAAATGAAGAATGCTCAAGTTGGATGGACCTCTCAAATCTGCAAATATATATGAAAAAAATGGTTACAGATTGCAGCATGAAATGAAAAAAAATATATATGAGCTCAATATTCTGCAGGTTGCCTTCTGATAATATAAATTTGGTGATTTCATTTCGGCTCAAGTCCAACTCCTGTAAGTTGCTCAAACCATCCAATTCTGCAAATGTAATTGTATCAGCAGACTGAAATTCTTTCTAATTAAAATAAATCAGTTAAATTGGTTATATTTTAACCTGTGAAATTGAAGGGTCCTTTGAATTGGTTGAATTCCATAACAAGAATTTTGAGAGATGAAAGCCGTTTGAGAGCTGATAGAGTACTGTTACTATTGAAGCAATTACCACCGAGGTCAAGAACCTCCAACTTGTTCAATTTCACTATATACATATATAGAAACTCTCATTAATTAGCTTAATGAAATAATAAAATAACAAATACACTGAAAACTAACTGAATTTGTAGCATATATACCTTGCATAGTTTCCAAGCCTTCAATTTCATTCGAGCCTAAACCCAACTCTTGAAGAGTACCAGTGGGATTGTTCAACTCTATCCATTAATTAGTAAAAGGAAAATCAACAAAATATTGATACTGCAAATATGTAAAAGATATAGATCAAAATGCTTGCTTTTAAGGATTTAGTAATGACATTAATTATTCCATTCAATTTATTTTCGCTCAAGTATAAAGATTTCAAAGACGGAATAATAGTCTAGCTTCCAATACTATATTAATGTAAAATAATAATATATATCGAAAAAAATACTTCGTTTTAATTATTTTAATTAAAATTATAATTACATCTTTAATAATTACAATTTTTTATATGGTTAAAGATTTTATTATATTTTAAAAATAATTTATTGAATTAGTTATTTATTAAGTAGGATGAATACATATGATTAATCCATTGAAAACTGAATTTGTAGAATATATATATATATATATCTAGCTATGTGTCGGATCTTAATCTCCAATTTGCAAGATTTTATTGATCCAAGATAAGATTAAACATTAAGCTATGAAATTAATCTTTTTACTTTAAATTAATTTAATTGAATTGTACTTCATTAATTTAATTTAGTTTTATATAATTTTAAATTTACTTAATGTTATATATAATTTAGATGCAATATATAGTTTTAGATATGAATGCTAGAGATGATATAACCCTTTTGTACATGCTGAGATTTGAGACCTATTGATGCTTGTGGATTCATTTGCAATTTGTTTGTAGATTTATGATAAATAAAGATCGTACATAGAAATAATATATGCATATGCATAGAAATAATGGTTCCTTGTTCTAATTAGCCTTCTTGAACAAAATAAGAAAAAGAAAAAACGAAACTTCTTGTGGTCCTAATTTGTGATAATGACACTTTCAAGTATAATGTGATTTCTTGTCTTTGGACAGATGTCAGTTATTACAATTTTTAGAATAATTCTGCTAGGTGAAGGGGCTGTACACTTCCAATTTTTAGAATAATCTGCTAAGAGCTTCTGTCCATGCCAAATTGTGAAAGGTGCAACTATCTGGCATGACACTCTTCACACTCCACACCAGTGTAATAAAGTAGGGAAGAGTGTGATAGGGATTATTATGTAATTTACCTTTTGTATTTATTTGTAAATACTTAGATAGTTCCGGTGTATTTATGTAATTTACCATGTATAGTATATAAATGAATGGACTGCTCTCTCTCCAATTGATTGAGAGTTTCACAAACCCTAAAGTGTTTTATGGTATCAGAGCCCTAGTGGCATAACAGCCGTTTTCTGTTCCAACAGCCATGTCTACCGATTCCGCCGCCCTTATCACCACCGTCCCTGCCCTTGCCACCGGCGCTGCTGGCCCCTTGCCCTCTGTGTCGCATCAGCTGCCTTTGAAGCTTGATTCCGGCAATTATGTCCTATGGAAAACTCTGATTATTCCGATGTTGGCTGGGTGTGATCTCGTTAATCATGTGGATGGCACGGCTGTGATTCCAGCAGAGAGGTTGGAAAATAATTTGCCCAATCCGGCATATCAATTGTGGCACCGTCAAGATCAACAGGTATTGAGTTGGTTGCTTAATTCTATTTCTCCTTCTATTTTACCACGAGTTATTGGAGTTAGATCGGCTTGGGAAGCCTGGATTAAATTGGAAAGCGCCTATGCTTCGGGTTCAAGGGCGCAAATTAGAGAATTAAACCGAAGGAAAATATATTACAGCAACATTTCAAAAATAGAGGGGAAAATTACATCTTTGTTTGTGTAATTACAAACTATGTACCCATCTAGTTTTACGGATTAATGGTGAAATTGGTTATGTCCGCTGGTCATAACAGAGGATATAGCGGTGAGATTGATTAATGAATGTGCCATTAATAGCCATTGACTGAGCTGGTGGGTTGCATAGCAAATACATCTAACCGTTAATGTTAGAAAATTGAGATGCTTAGTGTGTTCTTCTGATCTAGCAGCAACCGCTAAGCTCATGGTTGTTCGACGGAGCGGCCTATTTGATCAAATGGACAGTGTTTATTAATTAGAGTTGTATCATAGTTGCTAATATTAAACTTGGCTAAAAACGCACAACTTATTTATTATGTGTTGAGATACTAACTGAAATCAAAGGGCAGTGGAACATTTGTTTGTATCACCAGTGGAAAATTTTGTATAAATAAAGAAAGCATTTGGACACTTGTTGGACTATATCCTTTGGTAATTTCACAAATTTGTTAGTTCTTTGCAATATTCTAATGAACATGTTGAAACTGAAATTAATGTTGGAATGTTGATATTTGTTACAGATCTTGACTTGTAAATGATCAAATAGTGTTATTGATATAATCTCAGCTTGTAACAATGTGATTCCATTTGTTCAAAAGCAGAGGTTAGGAAGTTTATTTCGATAGAAAAAATCCAGTACATAAATATCCACTACATAAATAGGTGACTTAATTAGAAACAGATGGCACATATAAAACATAATTAACTAAAATTAACAAATTAAGAACAAGGAAAGATGTAGAAGCATTCTAATTGTTCCAAATTTAGACCACAAGCATCCATAGATAAATTATTCATTAGAGCATCATGTTCATCAATTTATTGACGTTTGGCATTTATTCTGCCTCTTCATTTTTCTTTTTGTACCATAACAACTACTGTGATAATTTGCATACATTCATTAGGTGACATATCCAGATCGGATAACACAGGTTCTTTAATTATAAATGTAGGCACAATATCAGAGCCTTAGGATTGGGTTTATTCGAAGATTGATGATGTTGACAGTGATTCCATGAATCAAACGAAAGAAAAAAAAATCAAGATTAGATAAAATCGAAAGCCAAAACATTAATTGGGAGATAGACAATATATACAGTTCTAGAGCAAGACATAATTCATAGTAGCGCTGTAAAAGTTCATTTTTTTAAATCCAAAACACATTCAACAAAACTTAGGAAACTAACCTTGAGAAAAGGGGAATTACATCATCAATGAAAAAATAGTAGGTCTTGTCAATGCTCATCTGAACATAGTAAAACCAAAGTCTTCTCCAGTATGGATTTATGCATAGAATTACAACTAATGACAACAACACCATTATATAAGCTACACCAAAGCTTACATAGAAGACCTCCATATCAATGATGCTATTACTGCTTTCTTGATTGAAAGGTGAAGTTGTCACATTTGATGGAGGCGATTCTTCTGCAGTACAACTTTTTGACAATGGCCAACCACAAAGAAACGGATTCCCTCTATAACTGCTTTCATCAAATGTTGCAAATTGTGCCACCTTATCTAGTGTTCGACCAGATAAATTGTTGTAGGACACATTGAAAACTGCTAGAAAGTTCAACTCTATAAGACTTTGGGGAATTGTACCTTGCAAATTGTTGTGTGAAACATCAAAACTCTCAATTTCTTTCATATTGGAAAATGTTGGAGGGATTCTTCCTGTCAAATTATTGTGGGACAAGTTCATTGCTTTGATATTTCTAAGATCACCAACTTCAAAAGGAATATGGCCAGTCAAATTGTTACATGATATATCAATTCCGGAAACATAACTCAAAATTTTTTCTTTATACAAATATGTTTGACCCTTCATTGTAATCTCTAAAGCCTCTGGTGTTATAATAATATTATGTTCCCTACTCCAGTAGCTCGTAAAATTTAGACAACGGAGCACCTGACCAATAATACTATTGTGAGAAAGATCAAGGAAACTTAATTGCTTCAACTTGCAAAGTTCAATTGGAATTTCACCTTCCAAATTATTATATCCCAGCACAAGATAACTTATTTTAGATAATTTCCCAATCCCCAATGGAATGCTTCCAGAAAAATTATTATGGCTAAGGTCTAACAATATCAGCTGAAAGCAAGAATAAAATGCATCCTTCAATGATCCTTGTAGCCTATTTTTGGATAGATTGACTATGGAGAATGAAAGGCTAAAGTTGGAAGGTAGACTTGCAGAAACATTGTTAT
This sequence comes from Euphorbia tirucalli, assembly GCA_039660915.1. Lineage (NCBI taxonomy): Eukaryota > Viridiplantae > Streptophyta > Magnoliopsida > Malpighiales > Euphorbiaceae > Euphorbia > Euphorbia tirucalli. Next base: position 9,125,423 of record CM077634.1, on the reverse strand, counting down.
TTGAGAGATCCAAAATTTTAAGTTGAGACATATTTCCAATGCACTTTGGTATTCTTCCAGATATGTTGTTTTGACTTGTATCTAAGAAATATAAGGCACTGATGTTACATAGGCTCTTTGGAATGATACCCTTCAATTCATTTTTGGACATATGTAATGATCTCAATCTTGGAAAGTACACTCCAATTTGTGTTGGAATATATCCATTGAAGAAATTATCAGAGATATCCAATTCTGTCAAACTCACATGAGAAGTATTTGGTAGCTGAAGATTTCTTGAAAGAGAATTGTTGGTTAAGTCAAGAGATTCAAGTCTGGTGTTGTTTTCTAACAACCAATATGGAAACCTACCTCTCAATTTAAGGCTACAGATGGACAAACTTTGTAGGTTATGTTGGTGATATAGGAATTTGGGTAATGCTCCACCCTCACCATATCCATCCATATGTAATACCTCTAACTGAAACTTGGGGTTCATATTATGATCCTCTGTGTCTGCATATATTGTATTATTATCAATATATAAGGATTTGAGTTGGGAAAGGTTGAAAAGTGGAGTGAGTGAAGTTGGGATTTGGAAGAGATTGTGAGAAAGGGCGAGATATTGGAGGGATGTTAAACTCTGCAGTGGAGACCACGATATATTTCCACTAAATTGATTGTAAGAGAGGTCCAATATACGAAGGGATGTCAAATTTGCCAACCACCAGGGCAAATTGCCGCTTAAATCATTGCGACCAATATTAAGTTCTTGGAGATGCTTCATTCCTAAAGAATTATTAATTGAAATGCAAATTAATTAATATATTAGTTGAAATGGCTTATGAAAAAATAAATAAATAAAATAAACAATAAAGAAAGAAAAGTGAGGATATAATAAATTATATAGGTGGGGATGAAGGTAGTGATTATGAGATTATTAACCACAAAAAGTATTAGAGAAGGTAGTGATTGTGCTGCCAAGAAATATATACCTTCACCAAATATTTGAAGAGTATTTGGGTATAACATTATTTTGGTTTGTTGTGTCGGTGAATTAATTTTTTTTTTTATATAGATATATTATCTCTCTGCTCTTCAAAAATATGTTATTTTGATTTTCTATTTTTTTGTTTTACTTGCATTTATTTAATAGGATTCTTTGCAGTTTCCTTAGCAAACCGTGTTTGTTGTTATTTTTTAATAATGAGTGATAATTATAATTCTATTATAAATTAATAAAAATTTATCTTTTAATTTTCTTTTTATCAACAAAATTATTTTTTAGTTTAAATGTGTTCGAGATGGGTAGGTTAGGCTGGGCTTGGGAATTGGTTTTACTAACCTATCCCAGCCCAGTCTGACCCCAGCCATGAAATAGTATGGATTGGGTTGGGCTTGGGCAATCAATATTATAGCCGAACCCGACTGAGCCTAGCCTGATCTAGTATGGATTGGGTTGGAGCTGAGCAATGATGTAGACACTCTTTTGGCTATGCTAGACTCAATAGTAAATCTTTGTTCTCATATATATAATGTATATGTACTATATTTCTTTATGTGATCTTTGAAACTGGTTATTTAGTTATGCCAAATTTATCTTTCAATTCTTATTAGTTCAACCTTAGATTTATCATAAATTACTTGATAAATTACTAGAAGTACGACTACTTGACGTAAAAGACCGAAAATTCTAGTATATGCCAAGAAAGTATATCCTATAACCTGCCTACTCTACCACTCTCTGAGGCTTTAGAATTTGCTAGAATCAGCCAAACTCAACCATTTCAACGAGTAGTCGGAGACTATTGAAAGGGTGTCACGCGAAACAGCTGATATGGTAATTATCTAATGGTTTCTAATCAGTATGATCTGTTTCTGTATTGTTAGTGAATTTTAGAAAAAAAAAAGTCTCAGTTCATTATTATTCTTACGGTTTAGTTGCATGTGACTGCACATATTGTGGTTGCCATCGAATTACAATTGGATAATGATGTCTAAATATAAGTGAAAATCTATACCAAAATAGAAAATGAAATAAATAGCAAAGTGAAATGAATAAATATGAGTTGAATGGGCACCTTTTGGTAATATAAATTTGGTGATTTCATTTCCGCTCAAGTCCAATTCTTGTAGGTTGCTCAGATAATCCAATCCTGCAATATAATGATATCGGCAAATTAAGTAATTCTTTCTAATTAAAATAGATATTTAAATTTGTTGATCTAACCTTTGAAACTCTCATTAATAGCCAAGCTTCCAACGTTATATTAATTAGTAAAATAATAATATATATTAATAAAATACTCTATTTTATTTATTTTAATTAAAATTATAATTTCATTAAATTTAATTCAGTTTTATATAATTTTAAGTTTACTTAGTGCTTCAAATTTTTCATTTCTCAAATTTTCTACAACTATCTTATCTTATCTTATCATAATAACCTCAAACCAAACATATGTAAGAGTACGAATGAGATTGTTCAACTCTATCAATTAATTAGTAAAATAAAAATCAATTAAATGGAAGATGAGTTATTTTTTTTTTCCCAAAAATTTAATAATAATTAAGAAGAACCTGAGATATTAATTGTTCCACTGAGTTTATTGCCGGTCAAGTATAAAGATTTCAAAGATGGAAGGTCATTCAAAGATTGTAAGATACTATTGCTGAAGTTGTTGGAGCTTAAATCAAGAAACTCCAAATTGGTAAATGTTAATAGCCATTCAAAACCTGCAAATAATTAAGGTTAGTCAGTTTTTGTATTTAGAAAAGAACAATAAAAAAAAAAAGAAGAAAATGAAGCTTCATTCTCAATAATTAATACACTGAAAATTGAATTTGTAGATAATACATTGCATAGTTTCAAAGCCTTCAATTTCATTCCCTATTAAGTCCAACTCTTCAAGAGTAAAATGAAAATCAATTAAATGATGATGAAAATATTGGATCATGCCTTAATTAATTAGACGGCAACCATATCTGGTCCAAATTTAAGAGGTGATCATGAAAATCAATTAAATCCAAGTTTTGTTTGCATGAACTTAATTTACAGCCCCTTCTGTCCAAATTGTTTTTAAATTTTTGTTAGTAATTGCTAGATTTTGGTTAAATATTGATAATATTAAAAAAAAAGAGAGAAATTTTCCTTCTATGGTAAGTAGCTAATAATATTTTTTTGAGGATTTTATTATATTTTAATACAAAAAAAAAAAGGAAAAAAAAAAGAAATTTGAAAGATTTAAATTTACTCATTAGTATATAAAGATTTAAAAGAAAAAATTCAACCCAAAGTTTCAAACTATAACAATAATCTCGTAATTAATGCCGCCATTAACTACAATTTTTTGCTACCTTTATTGTTCATGATCACCTCTTAAATTTGGACCATTTATGGTTGCAGTCCAATTAATTAAGGCATAATCCAATAATTCCCTATCATATCATCATTATATCAATTTCATCGAAATGTTTGCTTTTCAAGATTTAATAAGAAAGAGAACCTGTGACATTAATTATTCCATTCAGTTTATTGCCGTTCAAGTATGAAGATTTCAGAGATGAAAAGCTATTCAAAGATTGTAAGATAGTGTTGTTAAGATTATTGTATCTTAAATCAAAATGAAAAACAAAATGAACCTTCCTTCTCAATAATTAATACACTGAAAATTGAATTTGTAGATTGTATCTTGCATAGTTTCAAAGCCTTCAATTTCATTCCCTCTTAAGTCCAAGATTTCAAGAGTACTTGTGAGATTGTTCAACTCTAGCAATCAATTAGTAAAATGAAAATCAATTAAATGATGATGAAAATATGTAACAGATATGCATCGAAATGTTTTCTTTCAAGATTTAATAAGAAAAAGAACCTGTGACATTAATTATTCCATTCACTTTATTGTCGATCAAGTATAAATATTTCAAAGACGGAAGGCCACTCAAAGATTGTAAGATAGTGTTGTTGAAGTTGTTGACAGTTAAATCAAGAAACTCCAAATTGGTAAGTGTTGATAGCCTTTCAAAACCTACAAATAATTAAGAAGAATAAATGGTTTTAGTTTTTGTATTTAGAAAAGAACATTTAAAAAGAAAAAGAAGAAGAAGAAAATGAATTAGACCTTCATTCTCAATGCAACCTGCTATTTTGTTACCCAATAAGGAGAGTTCATTCAATTGTTGAAAGGGAAGAAACAAAGAGGCATTCAGATACCAATTTTCAGAATTTGTCATTTCAGAAAGAAGAAGATGAGTAACATGGCCAGTGGTGGAATTGCAGTAAACTCCCTCCCACTTACAACAATCAGTATCATCCAAACCCCATGAAGAGACAATATCATTTGGAGGAAAGGAAGATTTGATTTGTAAGAGACCAATTCTCTTATTCACCAAACAGCATTCACAATTCTCTTTCAATCTTATAATCATAATAATTATTGTTATGATTATCACAATTTCCCTCACCTTCTCCATTTTTTTCTATATCAAATCTAATAGCTGTCTAATTTATACACGCAGTCTACAGTAATACTAATACCACAAAGTCAATTTTCCAGTACTGCTCAAGTCTACCACGCCAATTATCGTGTTGAAAGGGCCCAAAAGTCATGTTTTTATTATTTTATTATTTTTCGTTTTATATTAACGTTTTACTCAATATATTATTATTTTAAAGGGTAAATAATTTAATTGACTCCAAGTCAACTGAAGTCAGTGTCTCCCATCACTGAGTAGTACTACTAAACACGTCATTTGTTTTCTAATATAACAATAGATGAAACCAAAGAGGAATTGAGCAATTAATGCTAATATCTCATCAACGACCAGTGAGATAAGAAGGCACTTGCGAAATATTAGATATTGCTTTTATATATTATTTACTATTAAATTCAATAAATATCTGTATATTTTAAGAAATAAAAAAAAAAATACACAGATTGGAAATAATCTCAAACCTATCAGGCATATCTTTGTATTAGTCGAATACTTAATGTTGGTGTGATTTCTTACGCAAAAATTTCCACGATCGTACTGTGGAAATTAAAGATGTGGGTTCAATTAATTATGTTTGTTGCTATCACCATTTTCCAAAGACAGAATTGGAAAATTTTGCATAAAGAAAGCACTTGGGACTTAATTATCAGTTTAAGATTTTGAGATTAATGATGATATAGTATTAGAGCTTCTTAAAATAAGATGTCGAGATTCGAATTTTGACAATTGTCTTAGTTGATTAAATTTCAACCTATGTGACTCTTTATAAGATTGATATTCAATACCACATATTGAAACTAAAATAGAACAGAGATTAACAATGTGATTTCCTTCTGTTTTTGTTATTTATACCACATATATATAACTAATTTGAATAATTTTTATTTTAAAATCTTATAAGTCATTTTCATAATTTATTTAACTTTTACCCTTCCTAAACAAATTGAGAAATTTTTGATAGTACCATTACCTCTAAACACAAAACCCTATTTGGCTTTTTTCCTTAATCGGTGTTAATTATCTCCAAGCCTTGTTGTACAAATTCTTCAAGATTACAAATTCTTCAAAGTTAGATTTTTCAATTCTTTTTCTAACTAATATATAATTATATCCTTATGCTTATGTCCCAAAATAATTAGCCTTAGGAATTCGATTTTAAATTCTCTGATTTTGGCTTCTTGTTATATGTGCAAACACTAATTGTAAACAAATTTTACTTTTCACCATTTTTTTCTCTGTATAACTTAAGTCTTGTTCTTTAATTTGTGTTGTCGAATTGAATTTGTTTGTAAAAAGTTGCTTTTGTTAGATCCTTCAATTGTTGTAATTAATGTTTTGGTTTCAACATATTAATTTCATACGATGTTTTAGTGATTTATTATTACTGCATATATATATTTTACTAAATCTTGTTAACTCTGTCTTGTTGGAGATGTTGAGAAATGAATTCCACATCGAAAATATATAAGATTAAAGAGTAGTATATAAGTGGTGTAGATTGGGCTTTAACACAAGCCAATTGGTTTTTTGTTATATGGGCTCAACCTCACTTATGTACTCATTCATTCAGTCAAGCCCAATACTCTTAATGCCACGGAGTCTCTTAACCAATTGACTTAAAAGATTAAGTTGATAAGTAAGGCTCAATCATAGCTTTTATTATTAAATCTGACACTCCTCCGCACACGAATGGCCCTTGGACTTGAAGTGTGTACAACACAGGCCCACCTTGCTATGTGTTGAATTTTTAATCAACAAATAAAGCGGTCAGGATTCGAACCCTCGACCTCTAGGTCTAAGCAGCTCTGATGTCATGTGTTGAATTGGGTCGTGACACCTGTATATGTACTTCATACTGTACAAACAAATACATGATTTTACTAACTAAATACATATCTTAAATATTCCTCAATATATAATTTTTTGCATAATCTTATAAAAATTAAGATATGTTGCTTTTATGAAGTTATTATTTTATGTATTTGGAGCAAAGTTTGATATAATTTTTCTTTCTCGACAATGAGAGAATATCCAACATATCTCTTATGAAACCATTTGACCTAGAACCTTGAGCTGATAGATAGAACCAAAAACAATTTTTATTATCATCTCTGCTACACTTCCACTTGTGAATGTCCTCTCGACTAGAAGCGTCTACAACAATAACAAGCCAATTAAATCATTGAAAATAGGTCCAACAAACAAGGTAATTAAGCATCAATAGTGATAACTCTAATTTATTCTTATTTATTTAGGGGTAAAATAATTAGGTATGTGTGAAAAAGAACTAAATGGTAATTTCCCTCACTAATTGTATTTCGGTTGAACAATCTATCAAGCTCTTAAATACTAATCTTTCTGCTTTATTACATTATTACTTATTTTTCGGGTGATTATTTATGAATGTGATGTTAAGTGATTAATTAATTAGTAGACTTGAAGTCTATATTTCCCCCTTAAAGCAAGTTATAATGATAACTGCAATTCTTAATTTTCTTTTAGAATTTTTGGGCAAGTTGAGGATGACATTTAGGAATAACCAAGAACTTGGTGAAATGAATTTATTGAAATTTTAGGAATAATATATAGTAATTCAATTATCTTTATATGAATGAATATAATTTCTCCACTTTAATTGACTCCAAGCCAAGTCAAGTTGATAAATTGCATGTATCTATCGTTTCTCTTCTTCTACTAACAGAAGATATATGCAATCAGAGATGAATTGAGGACTTGGTTAATAAGCAATTAATGCATTAATTTTAAGGTTTAACAATTATGGATGAGGAAAGTGATGAAATTAACAAAAAATTCTGTTTGAAAGATTGGTGTAAACCCTTGAATTGAATTGATTTAGAATGGGTATTTATACCCTGGAGTACACATGTGGAATTTACATAATAGTCCCTGTACAATATGTAAAAGCCCTATGTATATACATATTCCTATCACACCCCCACAAATTGAGTAGGGATAGGAGCAATGCTCAACTTGTCTCTCAATGACAAAAACCGGGCCTTAGGAAGAGCCTTCGTGAGAAGATCTACAAGTTGGGACTCCGTAGGCAAGTACCGAACATGGAGGGACTTAGCAGCCACCCGCTCACGAACAGAGTGAAAATCTATCTCAAGATGCTTCGTTCGGGAGTGAAAAAAGGGGTTTGCCATGAGATAGGTGGCATTTAAGTTGTCACACCAAAGAGTGGGAGAACCATGCAAAGAAAAACCAATATCAGAGAGAAGCATGGTAATCCAAGAGTGCTCAGAGGTGGTAGTAGCCAGAACACGATATTCGGCTTCTGTGGAAGAGCAAGAGACTGTGCGCTATTTTCAAGAGACCCAGGAAACCAAGTTATCACCTAGAAAGATAGCAAAACTGGTCGTAGACCGACGATCATTGGAGTCACCACCCTAATCAGAATCGAAAAAACCTTGAAGCTGTGAAATAGTGCTTGGGCGAAACACCAAACCATTAGAAGGAGAAGCCTGAAGATAGCGCAAGATATGCATAACTGCCTGCCAGTGGATCTCTGTGGGAGCATGCATAAACTGAGCGATCTTATGGACAGCAAAGGTAATATCCGGTCTTGTGATTGTCAAATATTGGAGACCCCCACAACACTTCGATACAATGACCCATCCACCAATACATCACCCCTAGTAGCCGATAGTTTAGTGGACACACAAACAGGGGTGTTAATCGGTTTGCACCCAAACATTTTCGATTTCAGCAGTAAATCTTTAATGTACTTCTGTTGATTCATATACAGCACTCTATCAGCCCACTACATCTCAAGGCCCAAAAAATACTAAATCGACCCAAGTTTTTAATGGCAAACTGACTCTGAAGAAAAGTAATAAAGGACTGAAGCAACCCCGAATCATCACCAAGCAACAGTAAATCATCAACATAAATGAGACAGAAGACAACTGCAGAACCAGAACGATAGACATATAGAGAAATATCGGCCTTAGAACACCGAAAACCAAACTGAACCAGAGCTGTAGTAAGCCGCTTATGCCACATGCGGGGAGATTGCTTAAGTCCATACAAAGACTTACGAAGGGCACAAACATGAGTCAGGCGAGTGGGATCAACAAAACCCGTAGGTTGTTGCATAAACACCTGCTCTTCAAGGTCACCATGTAGGAAGGCATTGGACACATCGAGGTGTAAAACTTGCCATGAAAGAGAGACTGCTAAGGCAAGGAAAAGCCGAATTGTAGTTGGCTTCACAACTGGACTAAATGTGTCAACGAAATCCATCCCAGGGCGTTGATGATAGCCCTTAGCAACCAACCGTGCGTTATACCTGTCAATTGATCCATCAGCCTTCCGCTTAGCCTCAAACACCCATTTGCATCCAATAACATTAGCACTCGATGGTGTAACCACTAATTCCTAGGTACCATTGCCTATCAAGGCATTGTATTCATCTGCCATAGCAGTCCGCCAATGTTCAAATTTAGCAGCCTCAGAATAAGTAACAGGGTCCACCTTTGTAACTTGTGTGTGCAAAGCTCTTGGTCATGAATTCCCAGTTTGGGAACGTGTGACCATACGAGTAGGAATTAGAACAGGTGGTGGTGGAGCAGGAGGTGCTACTGCTGTAGAAAAATTAGAGGTCCACAACAAGGGGAATGACAGGGGATAGGAGGCGAGGTGGAAAGGAGGGTGCGGGTTCGGGCGAAGTGGTGAGCCAGAAGGAAGCGGGTGGAGTGGGTACGAGAGAGGGCGGGGCTGAGGGTGGGGCTGGGCTGGCGTGGGGCGGGTTGGATAAGGGCAGTTGGAGGGTCTGGTTGGTGGAGGGCGAGCTGGGTATGGGAGGTGCGGGAGAAGGTGGAGTGGATGCATCGGGCGGGTTGGGTGCGGGAACAGGTGGGCTGGGTGCGGTAGTGGGCGCGTGTTGTAGACTAGGCAGCAAGGGCAGGATGGAAGCAAGAGGGATTTGGAAGACGAGGTTTGTGTTAGAGCCAGGAGCTATTGAATCATGGAGCCAAGTCATCTCGGGATACGGGAAAACCTGTTCATCAAAGACAGCATGGCGTGAGATAAAGGTTTTACCAGAAAGAACATCCAAACAACGATAACCTTTGTGTAAATGGCTATAACCAACAAAAATACAAGGGCGAGAATGATAATCAAGTTTAGAGGCAAAATATGGACGGAGCCAAGGATAACAAAGACAACCAAAAGCATGAAGAAAAGTATAATCAGGGGGGAAGCAACAATTTCTCAAATGGAGACTGGAAATTAAGTAACTTAGTGGGCAAGCGATTTATCAAATATATAGCAGTGTCAAAAGCAAATGTCTAGAATGATTTATCGAGTTTGGCATAAGCCAAAAGGGCTAGGCCCGTCTCCACAATATGACAGTGTTTGCTCTCCGCACATCCGTTTTGTTCAGGAGTGTACGGACAGGAAACCCAGTGTTGTATGCCATGCTGTGATAGGTAAGATGATATGGATTGAAATTCCCCATCCCAATCAAATTGAAAAGATTTAATGGAGCAATCAAACTGCTTTTCAACCAAAGACAAAACTTAATAAATGCAAGGAGAGCATCAGACTTGTATTTTAGAAAATAAATCCAACAAAATTTGCTATAATGATCATAAAATAACACATTGTACAAAAAATTATCAAAAGACTTAATAGGGGAAGCATCCCAATGATCTGAACAAATAAGTTCTAAAGGCCGCTTGGCTTGAAAACTAGACTCAACAAATGGGAGTTTATGACTCTTACTAAGAGCACAACTCGAACAACAAAATGACTCTAAGTTACTCGATACTGGAAGAGCATGTTGATGAAGCACTCGATGGACTACAGGCAACGTAGCATGTCCAAGTCTGGCATGCCAAGTGGAGAGAGAAGTGAGATGGATCCGAGGCGATGAAGCTTAAATTTATGGCACAGTGTAGAGGCCCCCTCTATTCGACCCTTGGTAAATGATTTTCCTAGATTTCAGGTCCTTATTGTTAAAGAATTCCACCGAAATGTCATTATGATTAGTAAGAGTAGAAACAGATATAAGATTAGAATTAGACAGTGGAACATGCAAAATATTAGATAGATGCAAAGGCCTATCAGACGTATGAAAAATTGATTGACCAATATGAGAGATTTGAAGTTTAGATCCATTACCCAAAAGGACTTCCTCCGGTCCGGTATAATCTGAGTGAAGTGCCAGGTTTTCCATATCGGATGTGAGATGATGAGTGGCACCCGTATCCGTGATCCAAGGTTGAGAGGAGGATAAATGAGGTGCTAGGGTGGTATGGTTGGTTTGGGGATTTTGGTGTTGTGGATCATTCAACCTGGGTGAGCGACATTGGCGAGCATAATGGCCATTCCCCTTGCAATTATGGCAACCACTGTTGTAACATCATAACCAACTGAAGCTGAAAAATTCCCATGTGAATAAGAGTTCCCTTGTTGCTAACCATTGCTATGGGTTCCCTAAACAAAGCCGTGATTTTGCTCCTGTCTCCTACGGCCATGGCCACCACAGCCACTTCTGTACCACCTACCGGCACTATACAACCCGGAATTCTATCCGAAAAAGTTCCCTGGCACATTACCTTGCTGCCTCACCATCACATGTGCAAACAGGACCGAATTCTCCCTATTAATTCTATGATTTATCTTTCTTTCCTCTATCAATAGCATTCCATACAAATCATCAAACATTATCAATTCCATATGAATTTCAACAGCCCTTACAAATGCATCATAATTATCATTTAGACCTTCAATAACTGATTCTACCAAATCCTCTTCTCTAATGTTGTAGTCCAATGCCAACAACGAATCAAAAATACTCTTAGCATGCTGTAAATACACCACAATTTCATCATTCCCTTGTCTTAAACCATGCAAATGACTATGTAATTCCCTTATTTGAGACCTAGACCCGGATGCATAAGAAATATTTAATTTTTCCCAAGCCACCCTAGCTATTGTTACACCAATTAATTGAGGTAAAAGTGACTCAGAAATTGAATTAAGAATCCAACATAATACCTACTGATCTCTGCGATGCCAAATCGTATGGGCTGGATTCTTGGTGCAATTTTCAAGGAATTTGATTGAAGCCGGGTTGCTGCCGACAAGGTGCCCGTCGAGACCGCTACCTTTGATCATAAGGTGCATTTGTGTTTTCCACAATAAGAAATTAGAGCTGGTGAGTTTTGTGGGAAATTGCGTGGCCAGCATTGGGAGAGGAGGAGTGGCGGCGAGGGGCAGCGGTGATAGTATCAGTTTCGGCGCCGGTGGTGGACATAACGTGTTTTGATGAAATCTAGGGTTTAAACGAGAAGGGTAGAGGGGTGGCTAGGTCTTAGATTTTCTGCTATGAGGCCTTATTACTCTGATACCATGAAAGATTGGTGTAAACCCTTGAATTGAATTGATTTACAATGGGTATTTATACCCCAGAGTACACGTGTGGAATTTACATAATAGTCCTTGTACAATATGTAAAAGCCCTATGTATATACGTATTCCTATCACTGTTCTTTTTTAGTAGAGATTAGAGGAGCAGCCATTTGTGTGTGTATGTATACATATATATATTATCATCATTGTTATATCAACTGCATCCATCTTTAGTTCAGTGAAAGTTATTGTTTTGCTAACTTAGCACTTTGCAAGTAGTTTAGCCTTATAATAACAAAAGCTTGTTCATTACGCTTCTTTTAACAAACAAAACTTTTCAACCCAAAATCATTAAATAAGCTTCTATAATCCTCTGAAATAGAGACCGATATCGAGAAATATCGAGTAGCAGGATCTTAAGAGCTTGATAGATTATTCAATCAAAATACAAAAAAACTTAAACCTTGAGGAAAAGGGAACATTGTCAATGATAAAATAGTAGGTAGTTGATAAATATGCCTAAATTTTATTGAATTGATGGACCAAAATATAAGGGTTAATTATTGAGATTTGGTTTCTTTAAGCATAAAATGCTTACAATCTATGCATTTTTACAGGTCAGGCTGTGCAAAAGAGAAAATGGGACAAAGAAGAATTGGGAGTGGCTAGGAGAAAAGATAAAGTTGACATGGATTCATTTAGAGACTAAAAGACCCTTTTGTAACAGAAACCTGCTCTAATTGGTTTTAACTTTAAGGTTAAACTTGTATTTATACCTTACGGTGTGGACAGCTGACACTGCTTGTGTGCTAGGACATCTATTTTCCCTTTTTGGACACTAGTATATCAATTCTAAGTTTTGGGGAAAGATTCCTCCATTTTTACTCTTCTTCATGGTTGTTGTTCTAGACATGCTTTGCAATAACAAATGTTAAGGAGAAAGTAGTCTAATACATGGGATAGGCTAGCTAGAACTTGGTTGTAAGTAACTCTTTTATCTATGAATGTTATTTTCTCCTTATTTGGGTTGTAGAGATGATGTATTGTTTGTATTTGAGTCTTGATCAAACTTTATCTTTGTGAAAAGTTCATTTGGGTGGATTTACATCTTTACCTCATTTTTGGCCTTGAATAGGGTAGTTTATTATGTATCTTAAAGAAAAACAAATGGATATACAACAGAGTATATGGTATAAATGGCCAAAACTATTGGGGTATTGATGAAGCTGAACGCATATTAGAAAGGAATAAAAAAAATATGAAGCAAAATGGATCTGAATCTGGTCCTTCATGCCACACTGGAGGCTCTATTAGTCTTCTAGAAGATGAGATAAGATTTGTCAACATTAATTTACTGAAGTAAAATTATATAAAGTCTAATGGTTAAGAATGTTTAGTGTTTTTCTTAATATAGGACTGTTAATTTCTTTGCAGAGTCTAGGGTCTCTTCTTCTTCTTTTTTTTATGTATTTCTGATCACTTGGTTCAAGATTAATCTAACACCCTTTAGGTGGCTCATCTCCCAATTTAATACTCGAACTCAAGATATCTATCTTTCATGCCTTTCGTTTATGCACTCTTGGACAATATTTGATGCAGCGGGTAATTTACTAAAATCCATTAATAGCGCATGATGCCGGAAGTTAGCCTTCTACAATTAGAGTTTTGTAAAATTCTCAAGAGTAGGAAATCAAAATAAATCCCAAAATATTATTAATCATCAAAACTGACTCCCAAAAAGTCATAATACAGCTTAAATAGTAAAATCCTAATTAGAATCCAAAATGAAAAAGGAAAATAAAAGCTAGAAATTACAAAAAGTTCCCGAAAATCAGTAAAACGTGAAATTGAGGCCCTAAATGAAGGAATATGGCCAAAAAGCAACTGATCTCATAATTAATCTTATGACTTTGAATCGTTGGCCTGTTTCCAATAAAATTAGGGCTGAAATTACCAATAAACTAAAATTTTCAACATTTACCGGAATGCTACTTCTCCAAAACCAAAAGAGCTTATTCCTCTACTGCTTCATTCTCCCCTAGGTGAACAGAATTCGCCCTTGAATTTTTATCATCTGAAGAGTCACCGGTGTAAGGAATCAAGTGCTTGACATTGAAAACATCCGCTGTTAGGATATGACTAGTCAGCTTCAATCGATAAGCGTTTGAATTGATTTTCTCAATTACTTCAACATGATCAATCTTCTTAGGAGACAACTTGTTATACTCACCAACATGGTCCCGCTCTTTGGTAAGGACTGCACAGACTCTAGGTCAATTTGATGTTGTATGTCACGAAGTGGGGTAGTCCATTAAGTAACTCTTCTGGAAATAGGTCACTGAAATCCTCAACATGAGGTTTGATCAAGGCAGGAACCACAACTTCTTTCTCTACTGTCTTCCCAACCAAAGCATACACAAATTCAGTGTCATACATCTCCTTCTCAAACTGTGCTACCGTCAATAGGATGACACCTTATTTACCCTTTTCCTGTTTCGGCACTTGTACTATCTTCACACCTTCAAACATAAAGTTGTATGTATTTCTCTTCCTATTATGGAACACCTCTCTATCATACTACTGTGGTCGACCTAATAGCAAGTGGCACACATCCATCTCAACTACATCACACCACATCTCATCCTTATACCGGGTCCCTAATGAAAGCGGCACCAAGGCTCGCTTTACTACTGTCACCTTTCCCCCTTGTTTCAACCAAGTTAGCCGTAGGTTTTTGTGTGCTTTTCTGTAGGAAGGCTCAACTTTCTGACTGCCTCCTTAGAAAATAATATTTTCATAGCAACCTGCTTCAATAACAAACCGACACACTTTCCCTTTGATAGTGCAAGTGGACTAAAAAATATGCATTCACAACAAATCATCCTCAATAGCCCGCTGAGTCCAACAAGACCACCTCACAACCAAAGCAGTACCCACGTCTCCAGTCACTAACCCCTCTTCCGTCTCCTCTTGGTCATAATCTGGGTCACTAAAAATCTCAATGTCTGCAGCTTCATCTTCTTCCACTTCAGCAAACATGGCTCTCTTCCCGACCTTTTTACATTGTGCCTGCCTGTGCCTAACCTCACCATAAGCAAAGCACTTCATATTACTGCTTTGCCCGACTCTCCTATTATTGTTTGGGGCCATATTTCTCAAGGCTACTGCCTTCGATGCCACCACCTCGCCTACACAACCTCCACTACTACTGCCTTTAGAATAATAAAAGCCAACAGGCTGCTGCCTATTCTCAAGCCTCATAACATGCTAGTGAGCTTTAGACATAGATAGGGATAGAAATCATTCCCTACTTCCTGAAGCTGCTCCCACAGACCTCCAATATACCATGATACCAACTGCTCTTTGGTCTCATATGTGTCATTGCGAGCAATTAACTGATAAAAATCAGTTGTGTAATCTTCAACCGATCTACTCCCCTACTTTAGATTCTGCAAACTCTGGTACATTAACCTTTGGTAATTATAAGGTAGAAATTTTGCCCTCATCTGTTTCTTCATCTTCTCCCACGTGGCAATTTTCAATTTTCCCATCCTCAGCCTAGTCTGCCTCAACTGCTGCCACTAAGCCATTACTTTATCTATCAACTTAGTTGCAACCAGGGATACTCTCTTATCATCAGGGACACCTTTAAAATCCAAGACCTCTTCCACTGTAGCCAACCAGTCAAGGAGCTTTTCGGGTTGGAGGGATCCCCAAAATTCTGATATCTCTATTCTCAATGCCTATCCTCCCAACCCCTATCCTCCTAATGCCTCTCCTCTCCTGCCCCATGTCCCCGACATTGGTAGTGTTCCTCTTCATATTCTTCCTCAAGTTCGTCCCTTTCCTCCTCCAATCTAGCAAAAGGGTTCTGGAATTCTACATGATTAGGGTTCCTTCTCTATTGAGGATTTTCCCTAACGTGGGTCGTAAACAACTCACCCATTCTTTCCATCAATCGGTGCATGGCTGTCTCCATTTGTTGACTAATCACCCGATCGATTCTCTGCTCCATCTGATCAATTCGCTTATCAATACAGTGAATCTCGTCCTGACCCATAACTTCATCCACTCGTCGCTCCCTTCTTGGCGGCATGGTAGTATGGTTTGGCTTTGATACCAACTGATGTAGTAGGTAATTTACTAAAATCCGTTGATCGTGTACGATGCCTGAAGTTAGCCTTTTATAGTTACAATTTCACAAAATTTCTGACCCCCAAAAAGTTATAATGCATCTTAAATAGCAAAACCCTTATTAGAATCCAAAATGAAAAAGAAAAACAAAAACTGGAAAATTACAAAAAGGTCCCAAAAACAGTAGAACAAGAAATTGAAGCTGTAAACGAAGGAATTTGTCCAAAAAGTAACGAATCTCATAAGCAAAACTGATGAATTTGAATCATTTGACCATTTCTAATAAAATTAGGGTCTGAAATCGCAAAAAACCGACAACCCGAACTTGTCAACATTTACTGGAATGCCACGTCCCCAAAAACAAAAGAGCTTGGTCCTCTACTACATCAATATTCCATCTTTAATTAGCTTTGCAATTGGGCTTTTGGTTCTTTGGTACTTTTGAATGCTGATAATTCTGGTTTTAGTTTTACATCCTCAAGTTACTCATTAAAAAAATATCAATAACTGTTATATTTGTGTATGTATATTCTTACGAATTAGCTAATCCTTTTAATGTCTAATAATTGGCTCAATCATAGGAACACTCCCATAGTCCAAAACTGAGGGTGTTATTATTTTTAGTTAGTTTCTTAAACTTAGAGTAATATTGTTGGAATCAAGGGTCTGCTCCTACTTGTGCATCTTCTCCATCTGAAGCAGGTTGATATCAAAAGGGTCCTAGAATCATTAATGTATGGCTTTGAGGTTGAAAAAGTATGGACGCTAAACATGGAGGGTTAGAAGAAGAGATTGAGGTGTTTGCTTAGTTGCTACACCGAATTACAAGAAAGCTTATGTGACATTGAAGAAACCATTGTCATTTGCTTCTGATCTGTACCCAATTCAAAAGCAGAGCACAAGTTCCAATTAGCATTGAGATGATGAAATTTCCAACAAGATGTGAATTTTTTATGGCTTGACAAGAAGCAAATTTGTTAGTTCTTTACAATATTCTAACGAACATGTTCAAATTGAAATTAATGTTGGAATGTTGATATTTGTTACAAATCTTGACTTGGAAATGATCGAATAGTGTTAATGGTATAATCTCAGCTTATAACCGAGCGTAACAATGTGATTCCCTTTGTTCAAAAGCAGAGGTTAGGAAGTTTATTTTGATAGAAAAAAGCCAGTACATAAATAAATGACTCTCTATAAATGCTAGATCAGTTTGAACAAATTAAGAATAAGAAAAGATGTAGAAGCATTCAAATTGAGGAAACTTTTTGCCTATTCGTTCTAAATTTAGACCACAAGCATCCATAGATAAATTGATGTTTTTGGCATTTGTTTTGCCACTTCATTTTTCTTTTGTACCATAACTACTGTAATAATTTGCATACATTCATTAGGTGACATATCTAGATCGAATAAAACAAGTTCTTTAATTAAAAATATAGGCACAATGTGAGACCCTTAGCCAAGGTGATGAGCAGACTACCGGGCTAGTTTCCAAAGCAAAAGATTTATTCAATTTCTAGAGGGCTTTTGTATATACAAGAGCGGCTTGATGAAAAAGCTAAATTTCTAGAGGGCTTTTGTATAACGAATAGAGACACGATCACAACAGATTGAAAAGGCTTAAACTTATACCTAGCTTATGCACATTTTGATGGCATACGCCTAATTGTTTGATTTTCACACTGCATCATAAGTCAAAAGATTATATGATAAACAGTAAGCAAGTATAAACTCTCTCAAAATTGATCAAAAACATGAGTATCTCCCTCTATTTTTACAATATAACTACATGTTACTTTTGTGAAGTTATTGTTATATGTATTCGCAGCAAAGTTTGATATAACTTTTCTTTTTTGCCAATGAGAGAGTATCGAATATATCTCTTGTGAAACCATTTGACCTAAAAGCTTGAGCTGATAGATAGAACCAAGAACAATTTTTATTATTATCTTTGTTACACCTCCACTTGTGAATGTCCTCTAGACTAGAAGTGTGTACAACAATAACGAGCCAATTAAATCATTGAAAATAGGTCCAACAAACAAGGTAATTCAGCAACAACAGTGATAAATCTAATTTATTCTTATTTATTCAGGGGTAAAATAATTAAGGTTGGTGTGAAAAAGAACTTAAATGGTAATTTCCCTTACTAATTTGGGCTAAATGCATTAGTTTCAATCTTACTTACTCTACCCTTAATTAGCTTTCTTTATTTATCAATAATTTTCTATTACATATATAATTGAGGAGGTATCAGAACTATTAATCTTTCTGCTTTATTACATTATTACTTATTCTTTGGGTGATTATTTATGAATGTGATGTTAAGTGATTAATTAATTAGTTGACTTGAAGTCTATATTTTCCCCTTAAAGCAAGTTATAATAATAACTGCAATTCTTAATTTTCTTTTAGAATTTTTGGACAAGTTGAGGATGACATTTAGGAATAACCAAGTCAATTTAGGAATAATATATAGTAATTCAATTATCTTTATATGAATGAATATAATTTCTCCACTTTAAATCAATGGGCCATCAAGCTTGTGGAGCCATCGCTCTACGGAACTATCCTTCATGGATGAGAAATCTTATTCCTCATGACATTCATGGAGAAGATAGGCCAGACCCTGTTGACATGGCGGCTTGGGAAAGTAATAATTTATTCAATATAGCTATTTTTAAGTTAATTTTAGTATTAATTATTAATTATTTCCATGCATAATTAACCTAATTTTAGTGTTTCCATTGATTTTAGTTAATTTTAGTATTTGGTCATTATTTGTGTGATTTTCTATTTTTAGGTGCAAAATAGGATATTTTCTTGCAAGTAGAGTTGCACTTGGAGAAGGATTTCATAAGTCACAATTTCAAATGGACTTTCGAGTCAGTTAGAGACATATTTAACTATAAAGTTTTTCTACAAAGTTGTACGTTTATCGGTCAGAGTTGTCAATTGGAGTTGAAACGAAGAAGATATCTTGGATTTACTATAGTTGGTCATAAACCTGTGGGTCAAAGCTTTCGGTTGACTTTTCCTTCTCCAACTCATGTCTTTCTATCTGAAGTTAAATCTTAAATTGAAGATGATTCTTGAATATTTTTTTTCTAGCAGTTATTAGTATTAGGAAGAGTTTTAATTAGATTAATTTAAAAGACTTCTATTAAAATTGGGTTTACTCCTTTTCAGTTTAGGAGAATTCTTCTCCTATAAAAGGAGGCCTTTTTCCTCAGTTTAATATATATTTTATCCTATAGAGAAACCCAATAATGGAGTGAGCCACTTTCATGGTTAGAGAAACCCAATAATGGAATAGATGGGCAAACAAACAATTAAGTAGTCATAGGACAATCTCAGTAATTAAACAAATAATTTTATATTTTAGGATATATAATTTTATTTCAAAATTTATTAATGCTCTTCTTCTCAGAATATCCTGTATTATTTTTATTATAGAATGAAATTGAACTAATGGAGCCAATTATTTAACTTTTGGCCAAAAAATTTTGGTTAAACATAAATTGCATGTATCTATCGTTTCTTGTCTTCTACTAACAGAAGCTATATGCAATCAGAGACGAATTGAGGACTTGGTTAATAAGCAATTAATGCATTGATTGATGGCATAGTATGATTGACCAGTGATACATAGAATGATTACATAAAAAAAAAAGAAAAAGTAAAATAAAATCTAATGTAAGGAACAAATTTAAATGGCTGGATCAATGTATATATAATGGTTTGAATTTCATTATGAAAATTAGATTTTATTTGACAAATTTGTTACTTCTTTACATTCAGATGAAATCTGGAATGTTGAAAGCTATGGCACCAAACAATTTACACTTACCGATTGCTGCTCATAAACTATTATTCCTGAATGTTAGCAAGAACAAAATTATGTTCCATTTGACCAAACAATTTAACTATTGTTCCATTTGGAGCACTTTGAAACAATACACATGTGTTCATGTTAATAGTTATTCCAAGATCCATACTGATGTTGATAATGATTCCATGAATCAAACGGAAGAAAAGAATAAAAAATAGACAAAAATAGAAGCCAAAACATTAATTGGGAGATAGACTATACAACTATACAATTCATAGTTCTCCTTTAGAAGTTTAATTTATTCAATCCAAAATATATTCAATAAGACTTAGGAAACTAAAACCTTGAGAAAAGGGGAATTATATCGTACATAAAAATATAGTAAAACCAAATGAAGCACTTGTTAAAACGATTTTATTGAAAATTTAGGAATAATATATAGTAATTCTATTATCTTTATCTTAATGAAGTCAATGTCTCCCATTACTGACAACATTTGTAAGTTGATTATTTATTTTATGGACTTGTTTCACCAGTTTTACTTTTAACAAATACCCAACTCATTAGTATTTAAAAAAAAAAAAAAGCGATTGTTCTTAAAATTTTTATAATAAAGCTGCAATAAGATTGAAATAAAACTAATTAACATTAATAATACATAGAAATTAAAAGTTAAGAAAATTTGTTGCAAACATGGAATTAAACATATAAATTTTTATGATTTCAAGGCTCACACGAATTAAAGCAAGGACAACATGGAAATGGAATTTCATTTCTTTTTTTAACTCAAACAGAAATCTATTGAAATAAACTATTAAATTCAATAAACATCTATGTTTTTTAAGAAATATTAAAACACACAGATTGGAATTAATCTGAAACCTGTTAGACATATCTTTTTATTAGTCAAATAATTAATGTTGTTGTGATTTCTTATGCAAAAATTTCCACAATCGTGCTGTGGAAATTAAAGATGTGGGTTCAGTTAAATAAGCTTGTTGCTATCACCATTTTCCAAATACAGAATTGGAAAATTTTGCATAAATAAAGCACTTGGGCCATTAGAATAAGAGGTTGAGATTCGAATTTTGACAATTGTATTAGTTGATTAAATTTCAACCCATGTGAGTTTTTATTCTTTTTGAAAAGTAGTTTTGTCCCATCTGCTTGGATTACATGTTACACATAACACTAGAAGCGCATCGGGCATTTGCGTGCAGAAAAATGCATGGTTTTCAGACCCGGACCGATCATCGAACCGGTGAAGGGATGGATTCATGGATTTTGGATTAAACTGGAATCGAATCGGATTTAATAAATATATTAAAATATTAAAATATTAAAATATTTTTATATTTATAATTTATGAAAATTTGAATATTTTTATTATAATTCTTTAAGTTTAAGCATTTCAAACACAATATACTAATTAAAAAAACTCAATTTATGAAATATAGTTTTTATAGTTACAATTAAATGTCAATTTAATTTAAAATAATTTAAAAATACAAACTATATTTTATTTTAATTAAAAACACCTCAAAATAATAACTTAAATTTTATATTTAAATAAAATTTTTTTTAAAACAGTCTGGTCGAACCGGTAAACCGGTCCGGTTCACAGTTTTCCGGTTCGACCAGACGGTCCGACTGGAAATTGACCGGTTGTTGACCAAAGTGAAAACCGGATAGAAACCCACCGGTCTGATCTCCGGTTCCGGTCGAACCAGGTCCGACCGGCCGGTCCGGTCCGGTTTTCACAACTATGGAAAAATGTTAGAGATAAAAAAAAAAAAAATTAGCTTTTAGTTAAGTCAAAATGATTATATGAACCTCTCTCAAATTTGATCAAATACACGAGTACCTCCCTCTGTTTTTAAAATATTAATGTTCACTACCACATAAAGAGACCAATTCTCTCATTCTCCTAACAGCATTCACAATTCTCTTTCAATCTTATAATCGTAATAATAATTATTATTATCACAATTTCCCTCATCTTCTCCCTTTTTTTATATATCAAATCTAAAATTGATTGAATGTGGAAACAACCACTAATTATTATCACAATTTAAGTGTATTTTAAGTTGTATTGATAGAATATTTGAGTTTGAGACTTGCATAGATTAAGGTTAGCTTAATTTATGTGCTGGTCATGGCTAGATTCGGGCCATGACATAGGATAAGCTTAAATATTTAGAAAAAGTCAAAGTCAAGCAAACGTGAAAAGGAAATGGATGGTGTTAACCTACATATTGGTCTTGTGCCATGGAAAATAATAACAATATATGTTAGTTTAACAAATGTCCTTGTCTTTCCATTGGTAAAATCTCAACATATCAAATACAAACTGATTAGATAAAATTATAAAATTGTGATCATATATATACATATATACATTAATAAAAAAATTAGAAGCAAATACAGCCATGAGAAAAGGTGGGCATACATGATACTATGTCCCCCTACTTGTCGAAAAATCAGCTGCCCTAACTAACACATGGGCTATCTGATTCGCAGACTTGCGAAAAAAAACAAAAACGAACTTCACCTATTTATTGAGCTAAAGCTCTACAATCTTGAACCACATTTCCTATAGAAGGCTAATTTACATCATCTTGCGCGATCAACAGAAGTATTTATCCCAGTGCATCAGTTGCCCATAGTTAGTTGGTACAGGAGAAATTTAAAGTTAAGAAAATTAGCTGCAAAGAATTTCAATGCTCACACAAATTAAAGCAAAAATAGACGATGCAAAGAATATGATAGACACTAACTAGGATCTGAAACTTGTCTAACACACCCTTTTAGTAGTCAAATAATTAATGTTGTATAGATTTCCAATTATGCGCAAATTTCCACAAACGGACCTTGAAAATCAAAGATGTGGGTACATTAATTAAATTATGTTTCTATCACCATTTTCCAAAGACACAGAAATGGTGGGTCTTTGTGTGGAAAATTTTGCGTAAATAAAGCATTTGGGGCACTTGTTGGACTATATCCTTAGGAAATTTCACAAATTTGTTACTTCTTTACAATATTCAAATCCACAGGTTTTTGAAATTTGTTACGAATACTAATCACTTGTCAATGAATAATCTCACCGCAATAATCTCAGATTGTACAAGAAATGAGAAAGGAGTAATAATCAATGAATCATTACCTTAAAGGGTATCAAAGACAATAATAAAGGTTATTCGATCAGTTAAATCTTTTGGGTTTAAATGATTTCATGATGGTATCAGAGCTTCTTAATTAGACTTAGAGAAGGGTTTGAATCCCCAAAATTCTATGGTAGAGTGATCTATGTTATACACGCTTCAAACCCAGAAGACATTTGCATGTGAGTAAGTGTCAAAGATAATAATAATTAAACAAGTATAACATCCCTCAAGTTACACGCAAATATCCTTTGGGCTAGAAGCGTGAAAAACACATACTAGTCTACCAAGTGTTGCATTTAATCAACAAATCGAGTTGTCAATATTTAAACCGTTTAACCCAAAAGTTTAACTTTATTTTTTTTGTAGAAAGCTTAACTTGATAGATGAGGTCCAATAATACCTCATCATGCAAATGCTCCTTGGCTTGAAAAGTGTATAATACAAGTCCAGTCTATCAAGTGTTGAAGTTTAATCAACAACTGGAGCTGTTAGGATTTAAACCCTCGATCTCTAGGTGTAATAAGCTCTGATACTATGTCATGAAACCATGGAACCCAAAAGTTTAACCTAATAGGTAAGACCTAAGAACAATTTTTACTATTATCTTTGATACAACTCATCACATAAATACTCCCGAGTTTGAAGAGTAACAAGCTAGTTAAACCGTTGAAAATAGGTCCAACAAACAAGTAATTAAGCATTGATAACTCAATTTTATTTTTATGTATGAAATTGATAGGGTGGCAATGAAGGAAGTGGTAGGAAAAGAAGGGCAGAAAAGATTGTCAAAAATATTTTTTTATTTAGATTTACACCTTACCATTTTGCATCCACATAGTCATTCCTTTCTGTTACCTCTTTTTCCTAAATTTCTTTCGCTCTTCTCCTAATCTACTCTATTGGAAACTATTGTAAGCTACATCTTGTTGTTACTATTATTATTATTATTATTATTATTATTATAGAATGAAATAGAACTAATGGAGCCAATTATTTAACTTTTGGCAAAAAAATTTTGAAAATAATCAGAATGGAAATTAAACAGTTGACCATATACTAACTAACTAACAGACTACTAAGCTAACTTGTTCTAATCAGCAGCATTTTCTTCATGTGTGCAGTAGCACATGAATTTATCAAGGACACTAGCTCAACACATCATACACTTGTATCTGTAAAGTGAATCATCTGCAGCTTCAATGAATTCCACCCTGTCTGGCACTTGATGTGAACCATTAATAAAGTCACTCAAGTTCTAATTTCGTGTCAAAATAAGAGACAACAATGCTACAAACACACATATATGTTTTAGAGTTTATATATTCATGAATTACAAATCAAACTACTGCAACGAACTTAATTGCCATCAAGCAGACAATTGTTGTGAATATTTACGAACACAACTAATACGTCTGCTCCTATTATTGCGTTTTTTCTCTTTTTTTCTTTTTTCTTTTTTTTTTTTTTTTTTTTTTGTTATATATATTTGACTCATATATGTAATTCCGAAACAATTACAATAAAATGAAAATTTTATTAGTCTAAATTATATGTATATATATTTGTGCGCACAAATTTTTTCTAAAAAAAAAAATATAGAGAAAGAAATTAAGAGGAAATCCATGATTTACATATATAATGCTTATAGAAGATGCGATGGAAACTCCAAAAAGATTCAAAAGTTAAGTGAGAATTAGGGAATAAAGACCTTTTTGGGTCTTGATCTATCCACCATATACCCAGTTGATACCTAACCTATTAATTTGGTCCTTTTGGTACCTGATCTATAGAAATCGAGAACATTTAGTATCTAAACAACAAAATTAATGAAATTGATGATATTAGTGATTTAAAGAGTGATAGTGAAAAGTAAGAATGATCGGCCTATTACAATAGCAATGATTATGTAAGTTCTTATAGTGATATTAATAATTGACTAAGTAGCAACTATTTTAGATTTTAATAGATCAAATATTAAATGTTCTTGATTTCAAAACATCAGGTATTAAAAAGACCATATCAATAGGTCAAGTACTAAATGGGCGGATTGTGGATAATTCAAGCCTCTAAAAGGTTTTTCTTTTGTGAGAATTGGAGTTAATTAAGGCTTTCAATTGACAGGTAGAAGGAATAGATTGGAAGAATTGGAATTTTTAATTTGAATTATGAAATTGAGTTTAAGGATATGGGATGAGATGGATCAAACACATATTAGGGTTGTGAATCTCTCAATCTAACGTGGATGAGAGGAGTCAATTGATATATATATTGTGTATGGTAAATTAAATAATTACACCAAGCTTTCCTAAATATATACAATTAAATACATTGATACATAGGAGTCCCTAGCACTGCCCCTCAAGTTGAGCTACGGTGGAGACTAGAGCCAACTTGTCACATAGCAGTTGAAACCGAGTTTTATGCAGAGGTTTGGTAAGAATATCAGTAGCTTGATCATCAGTAGAAATATATCAAACACATAATTGCTTCGAAGCCACCCTTTCCCGAATAAAATGAAAATCTAATTCCAAATGCTTAGTGCGGGTATGGAAGACAGGATTTGCCATGAGATAAGTGGCGCTAAGGTTATCACACCATAGCGTTGGAGCCGCAGGTACATGCAAGCCAATCTCAAGTAACAACATTTCAAGCCAAGATAATTCAGATGTAGTGGTGGCTAGCGCTCTATACTTTGCTTCAGTGGATGAATGAGAAGCAGTTCTCTACTTCTGAGATGCCAGGAAACCAAATTGGTGCCGTGGAACACACCAAACCGGATGTGGAACGACAATCATCAACATCACCCCCTCCCCCCCAGTCTGAATTAGAAAAAGCATGCAAAGCAAGTGAATGTTGGGGCTAGTAGCGCAGACCAAAGGAGGTCGTAGCCTGTAAGTACCTGAGGATATGTTTTAGGGCCTACCAGTGGAGAGTAGGGGGGCATGCATAAATTGAGCCACCCGATAAACAACAAAGGCAATATCCGGGTGAGTGATAGTGAGATACTAGAGTCCCCCAACCAGACTGCGATAAAGAGTTGCATCATCAAGTAAAGAACCACCTTTGACAGACAACTTATTAGCCAAACTCACTAGAGTAGTAATAGGTTTGGAGCCGAGCATATATGACCAAGCCAGTAACTCATGGATATACTTCCACTGCATCAAATACATATAATTTTTCTGCCAAATGATTTCAACACCAAGAAAATACTTGACAGGGCCCAGATCTTTAATGGCAAACTGAGACTGTAAATGGCGAATGAGAGTAGTAGCAAGTGCCAAATCATTGCCCAATACCAATAAATCATCCACATAAATTAAGCAAAATAGGACCACTAAGCCTTTGCGCAGAAAGTAGAGAGAAACATCAGCCCGGGAACACTGAAAACCAAAGGCAATTAAGACCTATGTGAGGCATCTATGCCACATCCTAGGGGACTATTTCAATCCATATAAGGACTTCCGGAGACGACAAACATACTTCACAAAATCTTGATCAACAAAGCCAGTTGGTTGGTCCATAAAAATAGGTTCATCCAATCACTGTGTAAAAATGCATTTGACACATTCAGATGGGTGACAAACCAGTTAAAGGAGACAACAAGAGATAACAATAATCGAATAGTCGTAGGCTTGACCACGGGACTAAAAGTATCATGAAAGTCTATACCCGGTCTTTGATGGAAACCCTTTTCAACGAGGCATGCTTTATAGTGCTGAATCGATCCATTTGACTTCAATTTCATCTTGAACACCCACTTACAGCTAATAACATTAGTTGCCTGAGACGGTGGCACAAGTTCCCAAGTACCATTGGAAATGAGGGCAGAAAACTCCTTTGCCATTGCTTGACGCTAGTGTGGACTTTTGACAACTTCACTGTAACAAGTCGGGTCCTGGGGATCTATGGATGCCATAAAAGAACAAGGAGGCAGCTTGCCCGTCATCTGCCTTTTTACCATCCATCGCTCTAGGGCTAGGACAGGAGCCCACTTTTTACCCACAAGAGCTGATGGTGTGCTACTTATTGGATGTGCCCTAGTCCCGATGCATTGGTCCTTGTATTTGTATTGTACATTTATTGGATTTATGTATTATAAAATTTTGTGTAATTGAATAAAGGCATTAATCTATTTATTATATACCTTGTGCTATGTTTTAAATAGAGTATCCAATGGACATATCCATATCGATATCCATGATGACAAGTGTCATGCACTTAGCAGTAAGATCATGGATAGGGAAAACGATATGACCATAAAGAGATCCGTAGTCTGTTCCAGTCATGGGAATGAATGGAACCAAAGACTATTATTAGCCTGGTTGTATGGCAGTGTCTTACCGGTCATTAGAAATGAGATGTCAACCAAGTTAATAGGTACATGCAAAAGGGGCATGGTACTGGATAGATCCACTAAACGAGAAAATCCACATGGTAAAGTATCACAAGTGATTCTCGTGTAGTGCTTATATGGATCCTTTGACCTGATCATATGATGGTGTTGCATGTGAAGTGCCATACTTTGGTGTACGCCTAAAGGGCCTGTAACAGGGTGCCAAGTATGGGTATGTTTGGGTATGTCAATGAACATGGCAATGCTATGGATATGTAGAAGGGAATGTCACTCAGTAGTCCACTGAGAAGATGTCACTTGCCTCTTGATGAATGTAACTGATAAGAGTGTTGCCACACCCAAACAAGTTGGAACTTGTTTGTGAGCACCAGTTCATTCGGGATCAACTAAAAGTCTGGATACAAAAGAGGGTGATCAATCTATGCCTCTGTATTGGACACCGATATCAATGATATGGGATGTACATATTTAAATATTGGGTTATGATTACAGTTGGACTGCTATCTTCGTCTTAATTGGGGGCTGCAGTGGCTTACTAGAGCCCGCCTGCAGTCTATGGGCCATAGGCCCACTGCCAACATAAAGATGGACCCATAGGATCGTACACATAAAATGTTTGAATTCGAACTAGTCGAATCACTTGTATACTTGGAGTATACTAATTCAAGAGATAAATATTAATCAATTAAATTAAAGATCAATTGGATTAGTCAATATAATTTAATTGACATATATTTATATTTTATTGGGTTGCACAAAGTTGATTTAAATAAATTAACTTGTGAATAAATTTCCTGGTGGAAATTTAACACATATATAGGTTTCTATGTCTTTGTTTCTAGTCAAATTATAAATTAATTTGTTGGGTTAATTTCAGTTGGCAAATCTGTTTAATTTAAATGACATGTATCTTATATAATATGATATTATATAAATACATGCACAGAAATTAAATTAGAATTGATTAGGAATTAAACCTTATTAATTAATTAGGATTTATGGAATTATGAAATTAATTCCATTTATAGAAACAAAGTTAAATCGCCCCAATAATAAATGCATGATTTAAAAGCTAAAAGGTAGATTTTCCTTAAGTGGAATTTTGGCCATATGGGTTTTACAGAGCTGAAATTTTGGCCATGGTAATGCGATTCTTCCTCTTCTCTTTTGATCCGCCGCTAGCATGGGTTCTGCTCGATAGGCATTCGTGCACGTGAGAGTGGAGGGAATCGGATTCGATTTCTGCAATCATCTCTTAAAAAGATTTTCTGTTGAGAATCTTATTTTTTCCATTTTGTTTTGTTGTTTTCAATTTCCATTTCAATTGCTCCTGGGCATAGGTTTGAGGAAATCAATGCGTTCTTTCGCTTTATCGGTTGATTTTCGGTGACAAATCCCAACACTACTTTCAGCTGGTTGTGCGCTAATGTCAACTCCAGGGTATTGTCGCAAGTTAACCACTAAAGAGAGGCTAGGTGAAGAAGGAGCATTATAGGGTGCTAAAGGAGATGGAATGGGCGTGTTTGGTGGGGATAGCTGGTTCTGGTCCGACGAGGAACCAATAAAATTTTTTTGTAAGGGGGGATGTACAGGAGAGGTTTCGGTGTTAATGAGCAGTGGGGTTGGAGGTGTTGGTCGTTGTGGCTGTGTTGGGGCAAGAGAGGGACAGGCTGGTAAAACATGTATGGTGGGAAGTGAGGAAGGAACTGAACTTGGATCAGAGACAGCAGATTGGCACAACTCCAGATATGGAAACACATGTTCATTAAAGAGGACATGGTGTGAGACATAGAATTTGCCAGACACATATCAAAACAATGATGGCCCTTAAGAATTTTGCTATAGCCCTGAAACACACATTTACAAGAGCGGTAATTTAGTTTGTGCGAATTATAAGGATGCAACCACGGATAAAACAAGCAACCAAAGATACGAAGCGACAAATAATCAGGTTGATAGCCAAATAAACAAAGATAAGGTGACACATTATTCAGAATAGGAGATGGCATGCGATTTATAAGATAGACAGCGGTTTCAAAAGCATTGGATCAGAAAGACATTGGCAATTTTGCATGATTAAGTAACGCAAGACCCGTTTCAACCACACGACGGCGTTTTCTCTCTGCTGCCCCATTTTGTTCCAGGGTATAGGACATGACATTCTTTGTTGGATGCCATTTTGGGATAGATAATTTTTCATGACAACAAATTCCCCTCCCCCATCAGATTAGAAAACCTTGATAGGTCGACGAAAATATTTTTCAACCACAGAACAGAATTTAATGAACATATTCAGCACTTCTGATTTATAATGCAAGAAATAAATCCAACAATACTTGATATAATGGTCAAAGAATAGCAAATAATAAGAAAAACCATCATGAGAATTAACCAGGGCTGGACCCCAAACGTCCAAACAAATTAAATCCGATTGACCATCAACAACAGGCGCAGTCAATTCAAAAGGTAAACGGTGACTCTTACTAACCGCATAACTAGAACAAACATGGTGATCATTTCTATTAGAAAATTGAATCTGATTATTTCTTAAAATCTGACTAAATACAGAAGACGCCGGATGGCCAAGCCTCTCATGCTAGGTGGGCAGGGAGGTGAGGTGTGACTTGATTGGGGTGGGCAGCACTGTAGGCATAGCATATAGTCCATTCCTATTCGGGCCTCGAAGAAGTAGCTGCTTGGAATTTAGGTCCTTCCCCAGAAAATATTTATCCAAAAATTCAACAGAGACATTATTAGAACGGGTTAATGCACTTATGGAAATCAAGTTAGAACTCGATTCTGGAACATTCACCAATATTTTTTATTGAAAGAGAAGAGCCGTTACCTAGATGGACCTTTTTCGGTCTGGACTACTCTGAATGTAAGTTGAGGTGTCCTAAATCTGAGGTGAGATGGTGTGTAACCCCACTGTCCATGATCCAAGTTGAGTCCGATGGGCTGATTGTTGTGTGATTAGATTAGGGATAGGATTGGGCTCGCTGGGTGTTTAGTTTAGGTGAGGGGCACTGCCTCGCATAATGGCCGAAACCATGGCAATTGTGGCAAGTGACACTCGGTGCAGTAGTGGGGACAGATTGGGTGAACTATCCTTGCTGTGGGCGGAAACCGACTTGTCCCGGAGCAGGAGAATAACCAGACATGGGCTGTTGTCGCTGGCCATAATGGGACTGGCGCTGCTGTCCCTGAAAGCATCCACGGCCTCTGCCTCTACTGCCGGCAATAGGCTGTTTAGTAGTAAAGTATGCCATAGGCACTTTAACATCCTCCGAAACAGATTTTTCCCTTCTAATATGATGCTTCTCTGTCAATAGCAAACCATACAAATCATCATAAGAAATCATCTTGGATCCCAAACTGCGGCAGAAATCATGGAATGGACCCCAAAGGCCATCCAAAATCGCATCAAATAAATCCTTATCCGAAACCGGATATTGTAATCAACTTGGCCCGCTGCATAAAATCAGAAATCGACTCACTTTCACTTTTCACTAGGGAATGCAACTGTTGCTTCAATTCCTGAATTTACGCCCTTGAACAAGATGCATAGGAACTTTCTAACTTAACCCAGGCTTCTCTTGCCGATTTAATCCCAATAACTTGCTGAAGAACAGAAGGAGAGATGGAATTGAGTAACCAACTCAATACCTGTTGATCCTGGCGATGCCACACCTGATACACCGGATTTGGGGTGTCGTTTTCCAGCCGCTCTGTCAAAATAGCAGCTATTCCATCAACGTGTCGAATGAGATAAAACCTAGCCAACACCGGAATAATAAGAGTCTTCCACAAAACGTAATTTATGGAGTCTAACTTCAACGGTAGCTGATGGGAGATAGACGGTAAGGTGCCTGTGACGCCGACCATGACTGACGAAATGGCGGAGGTGATGAGGGGAGAATGGGTTGACATGGTGGAGATGAAAAAGATCAGCTGTTATGCTCTAGAAGGCTTTGATACCATAAAACATATATTAGGGTTGTGAATCTCTCAATCTAACGTGGATGAGAGGAGTCAATCGATATATATACTATGTAAGGTAAATTACATAATTACACCAAGCTTTCCTAAATATATACAATTAAATACATTGATACATAGGAGTCCCTAACAATGGATAATGTTAGATCAGATATAAATATGGTAGAGTTTCCTTTCTAAACCAAAGTAGTATAATTATTCCATTACAATTCTTAATCAATGTTTGCCCATTTATGATATGAAAAAATACAGGAATTAATGGTTGACACAATAATTATTTTAAGGGTGGGTGTCAAAATATGTTATCATTCGTCTTCATGTCATACAAGAATTGACACTAATACGTATAAAATCAACACTAATAATATCCATTTATTATAAGGGTTAAATGTGTTAACCCATTTCCGAAACTAATTCACGTAACATCAATCTTAGTCTATTTTAATGTGTGTTATTCTGTCACCTTTATATTCACCATGTCACGAATATATAATATAGCAAGTTCACACTAATACAACTTATTTATTGTACTAGTTAAACATGTTAATCCACTTTCGACACCAATCCACATAATTTCAACCCTAATCCGCCAAATCACGTGTTACACGAATAGTGTTAACGTGTTACAACCCATTTTGAGACCCCTTAATTATATCATCATTAATTATTCTTTCCCTAACTTTCTCAAAATTACAATTAAATTACACTCTCCTTAAATTTTTCTGAAACGAATAAATGCATCCACAAGTACTATGATATGATGTTTTGTTAAAGTCATTCAACAGTCATTCTCATCCAATTAATTAAACTCTGCTATATAATATAATATTATTCACGTCGATACGACTTGATGATTAAACAAAACATATAGTTTTGCTTAATTATTTTTTTTGAAAGGAAACGGATTTGACCAAGGACGAGACTAATCATCCCAACTAGGTTGGCACAATTAGAACCCAAACCAGCCAAAACCGAAGGAAAATATAAAAATAGACCTTGAGGAAAGGTCAAAAGAATTACAAGAGAAGATCCACAGGGTTTACAATGACATCAGAAGGAGAAAAAGGAAGATTCCTAGTTCTAGATTTTACAAAATACCAAGAAAGATAGATACAATTAAATAAAATATCTTCAGAAACCGGATCGTTTTGAAAAATGGCCTTGTTTCTTCTATTCCATAAGCTCCAACTTATTGTCATCCATAAAGCTGAACAAAAGTTCTTCTGAGCGGGGCCTTTAAAGCAACCAATCCACTGCCAAAAGAAATCCGTAGCCGAATGAGGAATGACAAAAGGAAGATTTAACCACGAGAACAACTCCATCCAAATCTTTAAGCTATGAGCACAGTGGACGATGATATGGTCCAACGACTCAAAATCAGAACAAAAATGACAAATAGCCTCTTCCAAAGGCAAGAAATTAAGATGGGCTAAATAAAGACGAGTAGGCAATCGTCTATGAACTAAAACCATATTAGTTTTGCTTAATTATAATGGATTTTATATTTTTGGGTAAATTGAATTCACATAATGTAACTAAATTAATTATTAACCATAATATGATGATTACATAAAAAAAAAAAAAGAAAGATATAATCTAATATAAGGAAGCAAATTAGATGGCTGGAATATTTTCATCATGAAAATTAGAGTTGAATACCAGAATTGGACTTAGGTTTAGATTCTAAGCCCACCCAAATAATATGAGAAATGGCCCGTATATGAAAGTTGAACTAAATGGGCTAAATAGTACACAGAGCTTCATTCAAGTCGACACTCCACAATACTAAGTGGAAGTTTGGTTTCTTCCTAATAGCTGTTGTTTGTTTTTTCTACTTGAAATAACATATTCTAAGCGTTTAGTTAGGACTATCAAACAGTTGTTATTAACTGTTTTGAAGGCACAAAAAAGTTGGTTACCAACAACAGACAACAAAAACTACCCACAACAGTAAATAACAATAATAAATAGCAACACCAGAACCAAACAGACTTTAAACAACATAGTATTAAATATAATCCTAATTAACTTAAAATACATTTTTTAGAAAGAAAAATAGAGAAAATTTTCTTTTGGATGAAGAAAAATTCAACATTGAAAAATTAAATCTTCTCCTTCGTTTTTAACAAATGAGAAATAAGCAAATTAAAATACAAATGTTTCATAAGTAAAAAATAATACAATTCCAATTTTTCAGTACAAAAATAATAAAAAAGGCACAAAACCAATTTGTTGTTTAACCAAAATTTCATATAACACTTAATATATCATATGTTTGACTTTTAATACATTGCAGCCACAATTTTTAATTCAGATTAGAAGGAAAACAACGTTAGAACAACGTTATTTTGATAAACATTTTTACAGAATGAAATTTTTGGGAACTAAATTAAATAATTTCTTTAAATTTAATTAATATGAAATATTTCTTTTATATGTAAGCTCATAAAATTAAATAACTCATTTTATATATATTTGAATTTTTATTTTGTTTAATTTGAAATGATGTATTTATAGTTTTTTTTGTTGGTCAAATCAAATAGATAAAAAAATTTTCAAATATGTGGAAGATAAAATTTTGAATACAAATAAACTAAATAACATATTTTTAATTGAATTTGATATTTGCAATAAATTTTCATTAACCAGATACTTAATGTTTCTCAATAATTCAATATACCAAATTGAAATATAAAAATTCGATCACCAAAAATAAAAATGAAAAGAATTGAATCGAATCGAATGTAACAATTTTGACTTAAAGACATTTTCTGTGGTCTTCATAAAATTACAAATTTCGTTTTAACATGTGAAAGAAAACTATTTTGGATTAAAAAAAAAAAAATTAATTTTATCCAATTTTAAGACAAATACAAAATCGAATAGAATGTAACAATGTTGCCTTAAAGACAGTGATAAACGATTTTGATTCTTTTTGTTTCTTTTGAATCAATGGTAATAAGATGTACAATGTTGGCTGATTTGCTTTTATCTTAGAAATTGTTTTGAATAAAAACAATGTGATAAATTAATTAGATTCAGCGTTTAGCAGTCACATCTCCAAAAGATTCCATTTTTACTCTGTTCTTCCTCTCTCTCTCTCTCTCCGTCTCTGATCAATCAATTGAAGAGAAGGAAGAAGAAAACAGCGAGAAAGTTGGAGGGGAAAGATGGGTTATCATCTACTTCACTTGAATCTTTCCTCTCTCTCTTCTTCTTCTTTCAGTTCTTCTAATTCATTGTTTCCATCTCGTAATCTTGCTCTAATTCCACCCAATTCCTTTCACCTCCCCTCTCACTCTAAATTCCCACAAGGCAAGCAAAAACTTCCGTTTTTATTTCTGTTTTATTTGGTAAATTGCTGTTATTGATTAGTCGATTCAATCTGGGTGTTTGTTTTCAGGATGTAATATCTCTTGGAAAATGCTACTTCCACCATTAAATGCTCTGCTGAGATTGAAAATGTAAGTGCTTTTTTGCCCCTTTCTTTTGTGTATATTGGGATAATTGTTCACAGATATGTGCTGTTGATTCTCAGAGCTCGGAGATCGTCAAAGAGAAGAGTTTTTCAGTCGTCCTGTTGGTTGGAAGGAAGGGCAAAAGAATGGGGGTAAGTTCTTTGATTGATATTAGCAATAGTTTTTTGTTTCAATCAATGGCATCTTTCAATTTGTATTATTTACTGTTTCCTTGTATGTAATTTTGATCATATTAGAATGAAATGATTGAATAATGATTATAACTAAGAAATTGCATACTCTTGGTTATATGTGTTGGGATTCAGATTTGGATTTAGCTCAAGGTTTGAAAAGTTGTACAAAGTGGTTATTAAGTTGAATAAATTTTGGCTAATTGATGGGTACATTGGGATCTGGTTTAAGTGTTTATGGGGAAAACATGACAGATTGAAGTATAGATAGAACTGAAGCAAACCCGATTTGCTTAAAAGAAGGATAAAGGGTCGATTTGCCTGCTTTGAATGGGTGGGATTTTGATTTGGAGTTAGCTCAAGGTTTTGAAAATGTATGACAGCATACTGATTGGTCATTAGAGGACTTTGGTCTAGTTTAAGGATTTATGTTGAAAACATAGCAGGAGGCATAATATATAGAAAATTATGTCCCAAACATAGCCATGATTATTCATTTGTGGTTAATCAATTCTATTGGACTATTTAAATTACTATTTTACAAACATATCTATTTTCATTCTTGCCTAATGCCTTTAAGTCAATTTTATATTGCTGCTCAGACTGTACTCTATAGGCCAATTGTCATGTTGAATGGAGGAAAAGTAGATCCCACTCTACCTCCCACCTCCTTAATTCTAAACTCATCTTTTTATTAAATTATAACGATGATGATGCTGCCCTTGACTGTATAAGTAAAAAAATATATATAATATGTAAAAACACAAAATAAATACTATTAAAAAATAAATTACGAAATTAGAGTTTTTATAATGTAGAACATTTTTTTTAATTAGTTGAATAGGAAAAGGGAATATGAGTAATCACTAGTTGTATATCTGAGTTGTGCTTGAGATAAGAACTTTCCCGCTTTTCTCTGTCAACTTCTCTGTTTGTTTAGCCAAACGTATCTTCTTCAATACAAACCTATAGGTTGATAGAGAAACTTATGCATTGTAGATGAATTCCACGCACATTAGGCATCTGGGATCAAAATTACTCGGGTTGAGAGTGTGAGGTTAACATCATCAGGCATGCAAGCATGTAAGCATTAGTGAACAAATAAGGATAGATGCATTCTTGAAGGGAAAAAAAACCTATGCATCAAGTTGTCTTTAAGGACACATATATTCTTAATAAAATGTGAGCAGAATTACATGTAAACAAAATTGCTTTAGCAAATGGAAAGAAAACTTCATCTTCTCTCATTTTCTTTCCATAAAGTTTAAAATAACTGCAAGACTTAAATAAGTGCCAACTTATTCTAAAGTATTATCAATGGTGCCATGGCCTATCTCCTAAGATGGAAAAAATCAGTGTTACGCTCACTGTCAATCAGAGGATGTTCAGAGTTGTCATCTTCAATTACTTCCCTCATTGTAAGAGAAACCAAGAAAAAGCAAGGAAAAAAAAGGGAGAAATAAAAGTACAAAGCAACTGTGATTCACAATTTCAGAGGAAGGAAGTTGAAGTTTTAGAATTGAAGATATCTGCTTTGAGAGGGTAAGAGAGATAAAGTTGAGATGAAAAACTGTTTAACACGTTTTGTGCTAGTAGTTCTTAGAAGAGTTTGTTGGTTGTTCCCATTTAACCACAGCCTCAACTTTCTTAGGATCAACAAAAACTCCCTCTGTGGATATGACATGACCCAAGAAGAACACCTTGTCTAGCCAAAACTCAAATTTGTTGAGCTTGGCATACAATTGCTTACTTCTTAATGTCTGTAGAACAAGTCTCAAATGTTTCTCGTGTTCCTCTTTACTTTTAGGATAGACCGGGGCATCATCAATAAACACAATCACAAATTGATCTAAATAAGGTTTGAACACTCCGTTCATAAGATACATGAAAACAGCTGGAGCAGTAGTAAGTCCGAATGGCATGACAAGGAATTCATAATGACCATATCGAGTTCGAAAAGCTGTTTTCAATACATCTATTTCCTTAATCTTCAATTGGTTTTGTAACTGATCAAAGAGGTCAGCAATGCAAGGTAAAGGGTACCTTGGATAGTCCGTTCTTATCCACGGAACCCGCGGTTGCGGCAGGAACATGTCTACGGCGCTGCGGATACTGGTGCCGGTGTTGCTATGCCGGTGGAGTTATGGATGGAGTTGAGGAACCAAAACGGCGCTTCTGTCGGTACATTTTACTGGAGGAGGATGATGAGCACTGCAGTGGAAACGGCTGTGGCTGAGAAGGATCAGAAGGAGGAGAATTCGGTTGAAAAGGTGGCAAAATCTGATAGCGGTGTGGTGGTGCCGAGTTATTGGGGGATTGATAGGCCTAAGATCAAGAGGGAAGATGGAAGTGAGTGGCCATGGAATTGCTTTATGGTATGTATGGCTAATTTGTTTCAATTATAAGCATTACCAATTGATTTCCGTTCTGCTCGAGTTGTATATTGATTTCCTGTTTTTGGTGCTGTAGCCATGGGAAACTTACAAGTCTAATACATCCATAGATCTGACTAAGCATCAGAAGCCAACGACATTCTTGGATAAATTTGCCTACTGGACGGTGAAAACCCTTCGAGTTCCAACTGATATATTCTTTCAGGTTCGTTTTTTCGTTTCCTCTCTGTTCTTCCTTCCTTCTTTCAGGTTCTGTTCACTCTCTTTTTGTTGTTCTTTTTGGTTGAATCATTTCTTTCAGGATAGCGCTTGAATTTCATTGATCATTTCCATACACTTGCATCTTAAAAATGTTTATTACCAGATTTGGTTTTCTTCCTCCAGAGTGAAATTGACGGATGGAATAGATTAGAAAATGTAGCTGGTGAAAAAATTGCCAAAAGTCAGCTGCGCCTATCCTCTGGAAGGAAAAGGATTTGGCGATGCTGATCATGTTAACTGATTGAGGACTAGTTAATGGATATGGTCTTCATATCTCCCCTTATGATGAAATTCGTATGAACACATTTATCGAGTTA
Organism: Euphorbia tirucalli; assembly: GCA_039660915.1. Classification (NCBI taxonomy): domain Eukaryota; kingdom Viridiplantae; phylum Streptophyta; class Magnoliopsida; order Malpighiales; family Euphorbiaceae; genus Euphorbia; species Euphorbia tirucalli. The sequence continues at coordinate 9,087,458 of CM077634.1, read as the reverse complement.
CTTTTACTTTCTTTTTATGGCATTTTGCAGAATGTATTGTCCTTCATTCTGAATAATGCCTTTTTAATTGTCTTGGGCGAAATTTGCATATTATGGTCTTAAATCATGTTACAGTCAAGGTGTTTTTGGATTGATTTCTTTGTGGATCAACAGTTACCTTGTAAGGCTCTCTGATTTTTGTGTTAGATGAATCCCACTCAAAGGCAAGTCCTTTATAAGAAACAGAGTGGAAGCTGTTAACCTAAATTGGTAATTTGTTTCAGTTTCTAATCTACCTGTTAATTTCAAAGATCTGCCTTCTCTGTTCGGCTCTCTTATTATGTGTAAGATATAAGACATTTGTTTGCTGGGGAATGAAAATGATTGGCATTGTCAAATAAATTTTGGTCACTAGTATAAATTTGGAGATAGCTGTATACCATTATCTTAAATTCATTATTATGGTCTGGATGCTGCATTCTACCACAGCTGACAGCTTGGAGTAATTAATGCTTAAATTTATCCGAGAATGCCCATTAATGTGAATTCTTATTAAGTAGATTGTGTTGTGATATATTAGGTCTCTATGTATCCTCCTAATTTGGGAAGACAACATTTTATCGTCTAAAAATTGTTCTGTTATAGTTCGAATGATTTCAATTTTCTCATTGGCAAAATTTTTTTTTGTACTGTTTCATAGTTGGCTCATTAATTTAGTCATTCCAGTGAGTTTTCAGCTTCTCTTTCTTTGTTGGCAAATTTATCGAGCATCTTTTGATTTTGCTGATGGTTTTATCTATATGATGAATTGCAGAGACGGTATGGATGTCGTGCTGTGATGTTGGAAACTGTTGCTGCTGTCCCTGGGATGGTAGGAGGGATGCTGCTGCATTTGAAGTCTCTTTGCAAGTTCCAGCATAGCGGTGGTTGGATTAAAGCTCTGCTTGAGGAAGCAGAGAATGAGAGGATGCATTTAATGACAATGGTGGAGCTTGTGCAGCCCAAGTGGTATGAGAGGTTGCTTGTCCTTGCAGTGCAGGGAATATTCTTTAATGTTTACTTCATCCTTTATCTGATATCCCCAAAACTCTGCCATAGAATTACTGGGTATTTGGAAGAAGAAGCTATCCACTCATATACAGAATACTTGAAGGACATCAAAGAGGGAAAAATTGAAAACGTACCAGCTCCTGCTATTGCCATAGACTACTGGAGGCTTCCAAAGGATGCAACCCTGGAGGATGTGATCACTGTGATCCGATCGTGATGTCAATCACTTTGCTTCTGTAAGTATTGGCTCTTCTCTTATGCCCTAAACTGTTGATTGTGATGATAGTGTAAACCTGCATTTTGGAATTGAAACTCTCCTACATTGCATTTAGGGTAGTTTATGTAATTGAACAAAATGTACACTCATTTCTTTCTGTAAGCATTTGCTGCTTTGAAATTTTCCATCAACAGATGAACTGACCAAGAATTACTTCATGGTTTTTCACCTGCAAATTGGATTGTTTGTGATAATAGATATAGATCAGCAAACCTCGCACCAATGCATTACGTTATATTTTTGGTGGGACGTTCTACTAATAAATTTGTTTTGGCATTCAGGATATTCATTTCCAGGGCAAGGAATTGAAGGAAGCACCAGCTCCTCTTGGTTATCACTAAAGTTTGGGCAAGGAGAAGCTGTTTCTAGGTTAATATCATTCAACTAATATTTTGTGAAGACTTATATCAGATGCAATATATAGTTTTAGATATGAATGTTAGAGATGATATAACCCTTTTGTACATGCTGAGATTTGAGACCTATTGATGCTTGTGGATTCATTTGCAATTTGTTTGTAGATTTATGATAAATAAAGATCGTACATAGAAATAATATATGCATATGCATAGAAATAATGGTTCCTTGTTCTAATTAGCCTTCTTGAACAAAATAAGAAAAAGAAAAAACGAAACTTCTTGTGATAATGATACTTTCAAGTATAATGTGATTTCTTGTCTTTGGACAGATGTCAGTTATTACACTTCCAATTTGTGAGGTCACACGCTCTTCAAAAAAATAATCTGCTAAGAGCTTCTGTCCATGCCAAATTTTGAAAGGCGCAACTATCTGGCATGACACTGTTCACACTCCACACGAGTGTAATAAAGTAGGGAAGAGTGGACCGAAGGAAAATATATTAAGAAAGCATTTGGACGCTTGTTGGAATATATCCTTTGGTAATTTCACAAATTTGTTAGTTCTTTACAATATTCTATTGAACATGTTGAAACTGAAATTAATGTTGGAATGTTGATATTTGTTACAGATCTTGACTTGTAAATGATCAAATATTGTTATTGGTATAATCTCAGCTTGTAACAGAGTGTAACAAGTGATTCCATTTGTTCAAAACCAGAGGTTAGAAAAATCCAGTACATAAATAGGTGACTTAATTAGAAACAGATGGCACATATAGAACATAATTGACTAAAACTAAAAAATTAAGAAGACGGAAAGATGTAGAAGCATTCTAATTGAGGACACTTTTTGTCTATTCGTTCCAAATTTAGACCACAATCATCCATAGATAAATTATTCATTAGAGTATCCTGTTCATCAATTTATTGACATTTTTGGCATTTATTTTGCCTCTTCATTTTTCTTTTTGTACCATAACAACTACTGTGACAATTTGCAGACATTCATTAGGTGAGATATCCAGATCGGATAACACAGGTTCTTTAATTATAAATGTAGGCAATATGAGAGCCTTAGGATTGGGTTTATTCCAAGATTTATACTGATGTTGATAGTGATTCCATGAATCAAACGAAAGAAAAAGAAATCAAGATTAGATAAAATCGAAAGCCAAAACTTTAATTGGGATGTAGACAATATATACAGTTCTAGAGCAAGACTTAATTCATAGCAGTGCTGTAAAAGTTCATTTTATTCAATCCAAAACATATTCAACAAAACTTAGGAAACTAACCTTGAGAAAAGGGGAATTACATCATCAATGAAAAAATAGTAGGTCTTGTCAATGCTCATCTGAACACAGGAAAACCAAAGTCTTCTCCAGTATGGATTTATGCATAGAATTGCAACTAATGACAACAACACCAATATATAAGCTACACCAAAGGTCACATAGAAGACCTCCATATCAATGATGCTTTTACTGCTTTCTTGACTGAAAGGTGAAGTTGTCACATTTGATGGAGGCGATTCTTTTGCAGTACAACTTTTTGACAATGGCCAACCACAAAGAAATGGATTCCCTCTATAACTGTTTTCATCAAATGTTGCAAATTGTTTCACCCTGTCTGGTGTCTGACCTGATAGATTATTGTATGAAACATTGAAAACAGCTAAACTAGTTAATTGTGTAAGTTGATGGGGTATTGTCCCTTGCAAGTTATTGTGTGATAGGTCTAAACTCTCAACTTCTTTCAAATTGGAAAATGTTGGAGGGATTCTAGCTGTCAAATTATTGTGGGACAAGTTCATTGCTTTGATAGTTCTAAGATCTCCAATTTCATAAGGAATATGGCCAGTTAAATTGTTACATGATACATCAATTCCAGAAACTTGACTCAAAATTCTGCTTTCATACAAATATGTTTGTCCCTTTATTGTAATCTCTAAAGCCTCTGGTAAACCAAGAGTATCACCTTTCCTACTCCAAAAGCTCGTAAAATTTAGGCATGGGAGTATCTGACCAATAATACTATTGTGAGAAAGATCGAGGAAACTTAATTGCTTCAACTTGCAAAGTTCAATTGGAATTTCACCTTGCAAATTATTATATCCCAGCACAAGATAACTTATTTCAGCTAATTTCCCAATCCCCAATGGAATGCTTCCAGAAAAATTATTATGGCTAAGGTCTAACACTATTAGCTGAAAGCAAGAATAAAATGCATCCTTCAATGATCCTTGTAGCCTGTTTTTGGATAGATTGACTATGGAGAATGAAGGGCTAAAGTTGGAAGGTAGACTTGCAGAAACATTGTTATTTGAGAGATCCAAAACTACAAGTTGAGACATATTTCCTATGCATTTTGGTATTCTTCCAGATATATTGTTTTGACTTATATCCAAGAAGAGTAAGGCAGTACTGTTACATAGGCTATTTGGAATCCTACCCTTCAATTCATTTTTGGACATATCTAATGATCCCAATCTTGGAAAGTACAGTCCAATTTGTGTTGGAATATATCCACTGAAGAAATTATCAGAGATATCCAATTCTATCAAACTCACATGAGGAGTATTTGGCAGCTGAAGATTTCTTGAAAGAGAATTGTTGGTTAAGTCTAGAGATACAAGTCCTGTGTTGTTTTCCAGCAACCAATATGGAAACCTGCCTCTCAATTTAAGGCTAGACATGGATAACCTTTCTAGGTTATATTGGTGATATAAGAATTTGGGTAATGCACCACCCTCACCATATCCATTCATATATAATACCTCTAACTGAAACTTGGGGTTCATATTATGATCCTCTGTGTTTGCATATATTGTATCAACATATAAGAATTTGAGTTGGGAAAGGTTGAAAAGTGGAGTGAGTGAAGTTGGGATTTGGAAGAAATTGTGAGAGAGGTCTAGATATCGGAGGAATGTTAAACTCTGCAGTGGAGAACACGATATTTTTCCACTAAATTGATTGTAAGAGAGGTCTAATGTACGAAGAGATGTCAAATTTGCCAACCACCAAGGCAAATTGCCGCTTAAATCATTGAAACCAATATAAAGTTCTTGGAGATGCTTCATTCCTAAAGAATTATTAATTGAAATGCAAATTAATTAATATATTAGTTGAAATGGCTTATGAAAATAAATAAATAAATAAATGAATAAACAATAAAGAAAGAAAAGTGATAATATAATTAATTAGATAGGTGGGGATGAAGGTAGTGATTATGAGATTATTAACCACAAAAATATTAGAGAAGGTAGTGATTGTGCTGCTAAGAAATGCATTCCTTCACCAAATATTTGAAGAGTATTTGGTTATAACATTATTTTGGTTTGTTGTGTCGGTGAATTAATTAGACGGCAACCATATCTGGTCCAAATTTAAGAGGTGATCATGAAAATCAATTAAATCCAAGTTTTGTTTGCATTAACTTAATTTACAGCGCGAAATTGTTTTTAAATTTTTGTTAGTAATAGTAAGATTTTGGTTAAATAGTGATAATATTAATAATATTTTTTTGAGGAATTTATTATTTTTTTTCACATTTTTCCATTATAAAAATTCTCAAAATTAGGTTATACAGTTAAATGAAAGATAATTAAACAACATTCAATATTTTTCTTATCAACCGAAAAATAATCTGAAGCAAAAAGAACTGTATGGCTGACAAGGACAAACCCTAAGGATGATGTCATAATTTATTCCCAAAATAAAAATTCTTAGTAAAATATTTTTATCATAAAAAAATATATTTTGAAACAAATATATATACATATAGAAGAAAATCTAAGAGTATCAGATCAAGACGAGGAGTATGTTCACTCAATCATATACGTTTCTCATACTAAAAATATACAATTAAGATATCAGTAATTTAATTAAGATATAAAATGTTTTTACGATAAAATCTTATCCCACCAAAAGATTTATTCGATTGATTTATTCGATATTATTGTAAGAATTGTTATGTTGATGGAACTTTTTACGGTTTTTGATAAAAGGTTGAAAAGGAAATAAAAATATAAGGCAACCCATAAAAAAATAAAATTAAATAAAAATATAAGAGATTTCTTGAAGAAATTATGTAATTTATGTAATTCTCTTCCCAGAAAATAGAATTACACTATATATATGCAAGAAAAGAGAATATGAAGATTAAATTTAATTATATATATTTGCAAGAAATTACTTCTTCAATCCTTTTCTTATTAGTGCGTACGTCATTGAATTTGATTATTGTATCTTCTCAATAATTAATACACTGAAAATTGAATTTGTAGATTATACCTTGCATAGTTTCAAAGCCTTCAATTTCATTCTCTCTTAAGCCCAACACTTCAAGAGTACTTGTGAGATTGTTCAAATCTAGTAATTAATTAGTAAAATGAAAATCAATTAAATGATGATGAAAATATGTGAGAGATATGCATCGAAATGTTTGCTTTTCAAGATTTAATAAGAAAGAGAACCTGAGATATTAATTGTTCCACTGAGTTTATTGCCGGTCAAGTATAACGATTTCAAAGATGAAACGCCATTCAAATATTGTAAGATACTGTTGTTGAAGTTGTTGTAACCTAAATCAAGCATCTCCAAATTGGTAAGTGTTGATAGGCTTTCAAAACCTACAAATAATTAAGGTTAGTCAGTTTTTGTATTTAGAAAAGATATTAAAAAAAATAGAAGAAAATGAGCCTTCATTCTCAATAATTAACACACTGAAAATTGAATTTGTAGATAATACACTGCATAGTTTCAAAGCCTTCAATTTCATTACCTCTTAAGTCCAACTCTTGAAGAGTAAAATGAAAATCAATTAAATGATGATGAAAATATTGGATTATGCCTTAATTAATTAGACGGCAACCATATCTGGTCCAAATTTAAGAGGTGATCATGAAAATCAATTAAATCCAAGTTTTTGTTTGCATTGTTTTTAAATTTTTGTTAGTAATAGCTTGATTTTTGTTAAATATTGATAATATTAATATTTTTTTTTTTGAGGAATTTATTATTTTTTCACATTTTTCCATTATAAAAATTCTCAAAATTAGGTTATGCAGTTAAATGGGAGATAATTAAACAACATTCAATATTTTTCTTATCAATTAACCGAAATATAATCTGAAGCTAAAAGAATGATGTCATAATATATTCCCGAAATAAAAATTCTTAGTAATGTACTATTTGTTATAACCAAAAAAATAAATAATTATATTTTTATCATAAAAATAAATTGTTATGTTGATGGAACTTTTTACGGTTTTTAATAAAAGGTTGAAAAGGAAATAACAATATAAGGCAGTCCAATTACTTGACAAAAAGTAATTGGAAATTATTTGACAAAAAGCAACAATCAAATTTTAATTGTACATCTTTGACTTTCTTCTACTTCTGGTTTGTGATCGAGTATAATTCTGTTAACTCTTCTGTTTCTCTTTATTTGTTACCTATAGTAACTAACTCTGGTTAATAACTAACTGTAGTCAACTTAACAACCCAATTGCCCAAATTATAATTTTCAATTACATTTCTCCTCGAACATAATTCTTTCTCTAGTTTTTCATTCTTTGTGTCGGACCTTATCTCCAATTTGCAAGATTTTATTGCTCACAGATAAGATTAAGCATTAAGCTATGAAATTAATCTTTTTACTTTTAATTAATTTGATTGAACATTTATTTCATTAAAATTAATTTAGTTAATAAATTTTAATATAGTATGAATTTCTACTTCTACCTTATCTTTATAGTATTAATTATTCCATTCAGTTTATTGCCTCTCAAGTATAATGATTTCAAAGACTGTAAGATAGTGTAGTTGAGATTATTGTATCTTAAATCAAAAGAAAAACAAAATGAACCTTCCTTCTTAATAATTAATACACTGAAAATTGAATTTGTAGATTATACCTTGCATAGTTTCAAAGCCTTCAATTTCATTCGAGCTTAAGTCCAACTTTTCAAGAGTACTCATGAGATTGTTCAACTCTAGCAATGAATTAGTAAAATGAAAATCAATTAAATGATGATGAAATTATGTAACAGATATGCATCGAAATGTTTGCTTTCAAGATTTAATAAGAAAGAAAACCTGAGATATTAATTGTTCCACTGAGTTTATTGCCGGCCAAGTCCAAATATTTCAAAGATGGAAGGCCATCCAAAGATCGTAAAAAACTGTTGTTGAAGTTGTTTCCACTTAAATAAAGAATCTCCAAATTGGTAAGTGTTGAAAGCCTTTCAAAACCTACAAATAATTAAGAAGAATATATGGTTTTAGTTTTAGTATTTAGAAAAGAACATTTAAAAAGAAAAAGAATAAGAAGAAAATGAATTAGACCTTCATTCTCAATGCAACCAACAATATTGTTACCCGATAAGAAGAGTGAGTTCAATTGTTGAAAGGGAAGAAACAAAGAGGCATTCATATACCGACGATCATAATGATATGTTATATAAGAAAGATCAAGTAGAGTAACATGGCCAGTGGTGGAATTGCATTCAACTCCTACCCAATTACAACAATCAGTACCATCCAAGCCCCATGAAGAGACCGTATAAGAATTTGGAGGAAAGGAAGATTTGATTTGTAAGAGACAAATTCTCTCATTCTCCAAACAGCATTCACAATTCTCTTTCAATCTTATAATCATAATAATTACTATTATTATCACAATTTCCCTCATCTTCTCCATTTTTTTATATATCAAATCTAACAACGATTGAATGTGGAAACAACCACTAATAGCTCTCTCATTTATACCCACACTCTATACTAATACCGTGTTGAAAGGGGCCAAAAGTCATGTTTTTATTATTTTATTATTTTTCTTTTTATATTAACGTTTTACTCAATACATTATTATTTTAAAGGGTAAATAATTTAACTTTTGTTTAACAAATATTTGTTTATTCAAGTGATATTTTTCAAGGATTGATTTGGTGAGTTCTAACCAAAAGAACAATAAAACTCGTAGCATGAAAAGTTTGCATTATAACTTAAAATTTTATATAAATTATGTTCCATTTCTAATAATTAGAGGACTAAAAATATAATTATCTTTTGTGTTTTTTTTTTTTTCCTTTTTTATTAATGGTGCGGTAACAAAGTTGTTTAATATAAAAAAAAAAAAAAACCAAATACAATGTCTCCAAGTCAATGTCCACTTTAGTTGACTTCAAAGTCAATGTCCCCCATCACTAAGTAGTCCTACTAAACACGTCATTTGTCTTTTTTTTTTTTTTTTTTTTTTTTTGTTGTTTTTTTAACCATATTTCTCGCAGAATGCATGTTATCCCCAGGTGGTGCATGAAGAATACCCAACTCATTAATATAAAAAAAAAAAAAAAAAAAAAAAAAAAAAAGAAAAAAGAAAAGGCGACTGTTCTTAAAACTTTTATAATTAAGCTGCAATAAGATTGAAATAAAACTAATTAATATTAATAATACATAAAAATTTAAAGTTAAGAAAATTAGTTGCAAAGGATTTCAAGGATGACATGAATTAAAGCAAGGACAACATGGAAATGGAGTTTCATTTCATTTTTTTTTAATTGGAACATAAATCTATTGAAATTTACAATTAAATTCAATAAACATCTATATTTTTAAGAAATATAAAAACACACAGATTGGAATTAATCTGAAACATGTCAGGCATATTATTTTATTAGTCAAATAATTAATATTGTTGTGATTTCTTATGCAAAAATTTCCACAATCGTACTGTGAAAATTAAAGATGTGGGTTCAGTTAATTAAGTTTTTTGCTATCACCATTTTCCAAAGATAGAATTGGAAAATTTTGCATAAAGAAAGCATTTGGGCCACTTGGTGGAAATTCTGCATAATAGAAGCAATTTTGGGACTTAATAATCAGTTTAAGTTTTTGAGATAAATGATGATATAGTATTAGAACTTATTAGAATAAGAGTTCGAGATTCGAATTTTGACAATTGTATTAGTTGATTAAATTTTAACCCATGTGAGTCTGTATTCTCTTTGAAAAGTAGTTTTGCCCATCCGCTTGGATTACATGTTGTACATAACACTACAAGCCCATCAGGCATTTGCGTGCAGAAAAATGTTAGAGATAAAAAAAATTAGCTTTTAGTTAAGTTAAAATGATTATGTGACAAAGGGTAAAGGGGCATAACCTCTCTCAAATTTGATTTAATACATAAGTATCTCCCTCTGTTTTTAAAATAAAAAATTAAAGTTCAATACCACATATTGAAACTAAAATAGAACAGAGATTAACAATGTGATTTCCTTTTCTTTCCTGTCCAAATTAAACAAATACATAAGTATGATTTATTCCCTTATTAAATCGTAAATCATATATGAATCTTACATAGGAAAAAAGTAAATTTGACCTGTATATGTACTTTATATTGTACAAGCAAATACATGATTTTACTAATCTGTTTCTAGAATTCTTAAATAGTCCTCAATATATAATTTTTTCTTAATCTTATAAAAATTACTGTATGTTGCTTTTATGAAGTTATTATTATATGTCTTTGCAGTAAAGTTTAATTTATTCTTATTTATTTAGGGGTAAAACAATTAAGGTTGGTGTAAAAAAGAACTTAAATGGTAATTTTCCATACTAGTTTGGGGTAAAAAAATCATCTTAAAAAATGGAGTAATACATTAAAGTTTCATCTTCCTCCTAAATCCATTAGTTTCAATCTTACTGTTACTCCACCCATAATTAGCCTTTACAGTAACAATTTTAAGCATTAGCCTAAACTGTTTACAGATTATGCATAGAAGATGCAATTATATATCCAATGGCAACTTCAAAAAGGAAAAGAGACTGCAACAAGTAATGAAGCTAAATGTGCTGTATGGAATATTGGAAAATTTAGAATATGTCTGACACACTATATATATGTAACTGGGTTCCCACTCTATATAAGATATGTTAAATTTATTGGGCAACAATGGAGTTTGTAGTAAAATAAATTTTACTGCTGAAAAGCTCATCCAAAAGTTGTTGAAAAAAAAATTTACTTATTATTTACATCTCAATTTAGATGGTGAATTAGAGGTAGCAAGTATTTGGCTCATTGCTGGTTGTAGCCATACTAGATCTTAGAAGCTGGATTGATTCTTTATGGTTTATAACATAGTTTTTGAAGGATCCCTTTCATTTGGAAATGAACTTCTCTGAATTAAGGCGTGTTAATTTCTGATTCCGATTCCTGTGCTGGATAATCAATTATTAAAACTGGGTTTGACCAAAAGAGATTCTGTATTATTGAAATAAAAACATTACTCCAACAAACGTTAAGGAAATTATGAGAACATTAACGACAAAAGTATTAGAGAAGGTAATGTGCTAAGGAAATTAATGGACAAATGAAGGCCTGTCACAGAATTCAAAATTCCTATTTCAGCAGGTATCAAACCAGAAAGTTGGTTCATATGAATATAAAGAACTGGCAAGTGTGTCAAATTTCCAATGGAAGGTGGAAGAGAACATATAAGGAAATTGTTCAATAAATCAACATATCGGAGAGATGTTAACATCCCGATTTCATCAGGAATTGAATCGGAAATGTTATTGAGAGGCAAGTCAAGAATGTTGAGGTTGGATAGATTTCCACAAAAAGAAGGAATGTTGCCATGGAAGGAGTTGTTGCTAAGGTTAAGATGATAAGATGGGGAAATGAATGGGAAGCTGAAATTTTGAAGCAAACCTTTTAAACCAGAATCCTTAAGGCTTATATTGGTGACAGTTCCTGCCTCATTGTAGTGAATTCCATACCATTATTACATGATTCAGTTGAATTCCAAGAAGACAGGAATGATTAGCACTTTGATTGTCAAGAGAAGACTTCCATTTTAGTAGAGCATTTGCTTCTTCTGTTACTCTATTATCAACAGTTGCAGCAGTAAGGAAATCAAAGGACAGAACAAGTTTGAAGAATAGTGAGGCTGCCATTTTAAGGACAAAAGAAGGTGTTTCTGATAAAGAATAGTTCAACTCAAAACAATGAATAAGAATTGCAGAAGATTAGAATAAGAATGAGACTTAGGGAAATGATACTACTAGTAATGGCAACTGTAGAACAAGGTGTTTACACTAAAAGGGTAATACCCTCCCTAGGGCACAGCCCCTCACACTCACAGCAAATAGCTGGAAGAATCAAAACAAAAAGATATGTCTGCCCATCCTAGCCACTCCTCAACTCATTTAATACCCCTGCACACAAAGGACAAAATAACACCCCAAAATTACCCGACAAAGCACACACTGAGCAATCAGTTGCCTTCCTTCCCTTTTTCTCTTTTCTCATACACATTCCATATTTTAGGGCCATAAGACATTTGGACTATAATGGGCTTTTGCTTAACACTGCTGCCTGTGTGAGGAGCAGTCATGTCCTCAAGACTGAAGTTTGGAAATTAGGCCCTAATCACAATTTCATCTTCCCAAGTTGCTTCCTCCTATGGCTTGTTTTCCTACTTGATCAACCAGTGTTGTATTTCTTCCCCATTCCTTGTTGTCGTGCGCTACGATATGATTCTTTTGGGCTGAATAGTATGTTCCAGCTCCACCTCAAATCCTTCCGAAAGCTTGGGTTCTGTTTGTTGAGGCTGCAATGCTTATTTTAACATGGAAATATGGAAGACCGGATGAATTCTTGAACTCTCTGATAGTTGCAGTTCATATGCGATGTCTCCCACACAATGTTTGATTTGAAATGGCCCATAAAAATAGGCTTCCAACTTCTGATTGACTCTCCAAACTACCGATTGCTGTCTATGGGGCTAGAGTTTTAAGTAAACCCAATCGCCCGCCTCAAACATCACCTCTCTCCTATGTTTGTCAGGTTCTTTCTTCATAGCCTGTTATGCTCTTCCCAAATTGAATTTCAGCTGTTTCAACACTTCCATTCTATCCTCTAACTCTCTCGCCACCCAATCAACCATAATTTCTCTCGAAACATATTGTAATGGAGTAGGAGGTTTCTGTCCTTACACTGCCTCAAAGGGAGTCATTCTCATTGAAACATGATAAGTGGTGTTGTACAAGTATTCCGCCCACAGAAGCCAATGAGCCCATGTCCGAGGTTGCTCTACTGTAAAACACCGTAAATAAGCTTCTAAACACCGATTTGTGACCTCTATTTGTCCATCCATTTCTCGATGATAGGCTGTGGACAGGTGCAATTTAGTGCCTTGCTGTTTATACAACTCCTGCCAAAAAGAGCTCATAAAAATGGGATCCCGATCACTTACAATGGATTATGGAAACCCATGCAATTGCACCACTTCCTCCACAAGTAAATCAACCATAATCTTAGTCGTGTAAGGGTGTTTAAGAAGTGCGAAGTGAGCATACTTACTTAATCGGTCCACCACAGCCAATATAGCATCGAACCCCTTGGATCTTGGCAGCCCTGTGATGAAATTCATGGATACTTCATTCCAAACAATCTCTGGAATATGCAGTGGTTGTAGGAGTGTGAGCGAACGACCTTTTCGATGGAATGCGGACTCCCTTTCGGAAGGGGCGCCTCGATTTCGGGCGAACCCCTCCCTCGCGTGTGGTTTTTATTATGGAAATTTGTTTTTAGAAAATTAGATTGTTTCGTAAAAGAATCGAGACCTAAATCTCGATAAAAAGTGTAGGAGTGACCACCCGGCTCAGCTCAACCGGGAAATCACAGTGTAGCTGAACCAAAGCAGGAACTGCTACACTATTCAGAGATCTGGGTTCGGACAAGTCCCTTATTTCATGTCTAATCAAAATAAATATGGCCAATGTTCTATGATGACACTTTAAATTTCTAAAAATTGATTTTATTGAATTGAAACATGCGGCGTGCACACAAATAAAGATAAAGCAGTAAACATATATAAATTATTATAACCCAATCGAATGAAAATAAAAACTCTCGGTCTCACGTTACAAGCACCTAGAAAACACGAGAATCTAAAAATTACAATCGCCTAGAATACACAAATTAAGCTATAAATTATATTAAGAGTAAAAATAAAGAAATTAAAGCTGCAAAACAAATGGTTAGCATAGTTTATAGCACACCATAAATTGGACTCAAACAGGACAGAATTGGAGATTTTAGAGATCGGGGGCATGCATCTAGGGGGATAACCGGGTCGGCTCGGCTAGTCGGTCCGACTAGACCTGGAAAACATTTTGAAACATCCATGTATTTTGGTTTTGTGAGAAAATTGTTTTGAAAACATTTTTCTGGTTAAATTTAATTTAACATATGAGGTGGGTCGGTTTTCGGGAGAATCGAGTCTCTATCGTGGTATTGTTCTAAATGCAATTTCACTGGAAATTAAATCTAAGGTAGTGAATGCACACAACAAAATTCATTTTTGGTGATTTTCTGGTTTTTCTGAATTTTTAGGATTTTTGTGAATTTTTGTGATTTTTATTAATTTTTATGGGTTTTTCCGGATTTTCTGCTTCAAGAGGAGCACTATAGTCGTGCGAATGTATCTTACCCTTAAGCAGAAATCACCAAATTTATTTAAATGAAAAGGTAAAAACCAGGGAAACTTAATAACGGTCATACGACTATAGTCAGAATGGCACGACTGTAATTACAATCGTGCCTCTGTTCTTTGTGACAAGAACAATGGTATGATTGTTCTTAATTTCCATAAACAGCAAGCCAAGAAAAATGAGTTTTATGTACGAAAATCAACCATAACACCCAAAAAACACAGAAAAATAGGGGATTGAGGTATGTTTAGCTGATCCACCGTAGGAATGACCCCTGGCAATGCACCAATCCACTTCAAATTGCTCCTTTTCCTTGGTGAGTCAAGGTTGCAAAATGGGTCCGAAATTCTCCAAAATGTCACGGATTTATGTAAATCTAAGGTCTGAAATATATTTGTGCTTTATGTGACAAGTTTAACCGACGATTTCTAATTGATTTTAGGCTCTAACACTTTGAAATTAAAAAGAAAAGAGTAGAAGAAAGGATGAAGTTTTTGGGTTTTCTTTTTTCTCTTTTCCTTTAATTTCTCTCTCAAGTTTTTCTCTCAATTATTTTCTGCCAAAAGGTCCTCTCTTTCTCGATGGTTTCTGCCTCTTATCCTTCCCTTGCTTCTCAAAGTAAACAAGCATTAATTGCTCCTGATTTTTGGCCAATTTTTTAAGTGAGAGGTATGGGCTCTACAACCTGCTCCGATCGTATAGTCGTACAACTGTAATTTGAGTTACAGTCGTACGATTGTAACAATGCCCCCATGACTGTAATTACAGTCGTGGTAGACACGGCTTTTTGTTTTTATTTTTATAAAGGGTCTGGAAAATTCCGTGTTCACAGGCTGCCCCTCGTATAGCCAAAATCCGATTTTCGGTGTGGATTTAGGTAAACGATAAAGAACATGGATTTTCATGGTGGTATACATGCGTGTGGCTCATGCGTGAATCTTATGTGACTTTTGGTAGTCAGGTGGTACATGTGCCTTTTGAATAAGGACGACACGAGGGAGAGGCAATTTTTGGAGTCAAATAGCCGCGTATGACCTACCATACAGAGCCATAGTGTTTGTGGTGTGCAATTGGTAAGCGTATTTATTCCTTGATCGATAATTTTGAAACAAAAATTTTTGCCCCTTCGATCAAGAATAAATACAGGTAGATGCGTTTTTCGTTACCTTTTATAGTCATGTAGGACTGAATTTGTGAAGTGTGTGATAGTCATGTGCAACTTGGCACACTCAACGGACTGAGACTGAATTTTGGTTCCCTTTTAAAGTCGTGGTGGACAAAATTTGTTGAAATGTGTGATAGCTGTATGTAACTTGGAGCACTCAATGGACTGAGACTGAATTTTGGGTTCCTTTTTAAAGTCGTGGTGGACTAAATTTGTAATGTGTGACAGCCATGTGCAACTTGGCGCACTCAACGGACTAAGACTGAATTTTGGGTTCCTTTTTAAAGTCGTGGTGGACTAAATTTTTTGAAATGTGTGATAGCCATGTGCAACTTAGCGCACTCAATGGATTGATACTGAATTTTGGGTTCCTTTTTAAAGTCGTGGTGGACTAAATTTGTAATATGTGACAGCCGTGTGCAACTTAGCGCACTCAACGGACTGAGACTGAATTTTGGGTCCCTTTTTAAAGTCGTGGTGGACTAAATTTGTAATGTGTGACAGTCGTGTGCAACTTGGCGCACTGAACGGGCTGAGACTGAATTTTGGGTTCCTTTTTAAAGTTGTGGTGGACTAAATTTGTTGAAATGTGTGACAACCGTGTGTAACTTGGCGCACTCAATGGACTGATACTGAATTTTGAGTTCCTTTTTATAGTCGTGGTGGACTAAATTTGTAATGTGTGACAGCCGTGTGCAACTTGGTGCACTCAACAGACTGAGATTGAATTTTGGGTTCCTTTTTAAAGTCGTGGTGGACTAAATTTGTTGAAATGTGTGACGATTTGGTATGACTTGGCATACAAGATGCATCGAAAAATACAATTTTGTGAAATTGTACTTATAGTGGACGAGGTGGACCATTGTTAGAAAAATTAGTCACTAGCTTGTTGGCCCTACAAAATCACTGAAATATCTTCCCGTGGGGATATCAAATATTTGGTGATAAAATAGGGTTTAGGAAATAAATAAGAAAATAAAAGAATATTATTATTATTATTTTTCCTTTTTCCTTTTACAGTCGTATGACTGTATTTGAAATTCAACTATAGTCGTACGACTGTAGACGAAGTACAGTAGTACGACTGTACTTCGTGGGCAGAAAGAATTAAAGGGGCATTCCCCCCCCCCCTTTCGTTTCACATCTCTTACTCTTTTCCATTTTCTCTCTAAAAAAACCGACCCTCAAACTTTTGATTTCAACAAGATATTGAAGAAACTCGGGAAAAAGGTGAAGAAACTCGCTACAAATCAGATCCAAGGACCCAGTAATGTGCAGGATATTTCATTTGTTAGCGTCACGGACGGATACGGGCACCCTCACTATGTGGACCACTTTGAAGTCCGCTTTGGGTCCGAATCCCTATCTTACTGGAGATGGGCTCCCATTTGTCGTCAATTCAGGTTGGTATCCGAATCCAAGCCTCAATTTTGAATTTTCAATATTTTTCCATTTGATTTTTTTTTATTTGATTTGCATGATTTACTGCTTTCTGGGTGAATTGATTAAGTAGAATGCATGTTAGGAGCCCCCTGTAATTCATAGGAATAAGAATCTAGGGAAAAATGAGTTAGAAAACGTGAAAGTTTGATTTGGCCAAAATTCTTCCCGCAGGGAATATGAACACTCGTACGAGTGTTCCTACAGTCGTACGACTGTAGTTGCCATTCCACTCTTTTTTTTATGATGATGATTAATGATAAATATTATGATATATGCATGCTTTTTTTTATGAATTAATAATATGATGATTATGATTAATGTGATAATTGTGCAAAAATTAAATGTGTATTCGTTGTACTTCCTGAATGTGTAGGATAGGGAGATCTCTGGCTGTGGAAATCTCTCTCTACCCCGGGTCTGGTGGGGTCGCCTTCCCGAGTCTGTGAGGGCCTGGGTTAGGCTCTTGGGCTTAGAGACATTTATTCTTTCACTAGCGAAGAGCACTCCTCATACTACTCATGCCGTGATGACGGCATTATGCGAGAGGTGGGTCTGCACCACCCACACCTTCGATATCCTCATAGGTAAGTTCACTGTCACTCCCTCAGATTTTGCTGCGATTACGGGTTTTGGGTCTGGCGGGACCCCGATCGGCTTCAATTGCTACCTGACTCGACATCAGCTGGTGGATGACTACATCAGTAGACTGATTGGCTGTACCCCCAAGAAAGGGAAGATTTTATGCTCTAGGGTAGAGGTTTATTGGGCTGCTCGCCCAAACCCTTCGGAGGAGGACGTGGAGAGGTATACTCGGGCTTACATGCTCATTCTGCTGTCCTGCACACTGATCCCCAACGGCCAGAGTACTTGTAACATGACGCTGCTCCCTACTCTGGTGGATTTGGCTGCCTTTCCCTCTTTGGATTGGGCCTGAGCTGCATTGGGGCAGCTGTACTACGGACTAGACCTGTGTGCTAGGGGGAGGCAGCAGGAGATATTAGGATTTTGGCTCGACCTACTGGTATTACCTTTTTCTCCTTTTTTTTGTTGACTCTTTTACTAATTGTTGATTTGGGTATTCGAGCATCGCATCCTGGAGCCACCGGAGTTGAGAGATGTGCAGGGTGAGGATCACCCTACTGTTCTGTGTTCCTGGACTTAGGGATGGTAGGGCATCGGTCGTGATCTAAGGGAGATCCGATAGGGTCTTCAGGAGGTCTCCTGGCAGAGGGTAAGCAAACAAATTCTCTTTAGCAAGAAAAATTTAATTTAGTATTTACTTACCTGTTCTGAAATCTTTGTTTCTGTGATTATGTTGTTGCAGCTTGACCACTTTCCATGACGAGGTCAGGGAGCCTTACCTCCTGTTGTGCATGTTTCTATGCGGTATGATGACCGCAGGCTTGTCCTGGAGTGCCCTATGTCCTAGGAGTGGTACCTGAGCGAGCGTCTTCGTCTAGCTTACCATGTAGATGGCCCTATTGGCCGGCTTGTTCCTCCACCACTCCCTCGCTCATTATTTTGGCCTCACTTTGCTGATCCTGCTGAGGATCAGGATATTTTCAAGGACGAATACAGAGTTGACACCATTGATGGCGACTATTCGGCTTCCATCCGTGAGTGCCTGTTACCCGTCTAGGGTTTTATTTTTTGTTTTTTTTGTTTTTGTTTTTTTATTGTGTCTAATATCTTTTCATTTACAGGTTAAGAGGCGTTGAGGGTTGAGTTCTACTCAGCCGTCTGGTCCAGTATATAAGGGCACTGAGACCGCCACTACTGGAGGGCATGCCCCTGTTCGGGACAGGAGTCATCCTGTGTGTTCAAGGGGTGTTGTGACGTCTACTTCTCAGGCCGCTGGAGTGGTAGAGGATCAGCTGGTGACGGAGCTGAGGAGCAGCTTCAGTCTGATAGGGCTAGATGGTAGCTATGCTTATAGGGAGCTGCCGATTCACCGTGAGCGGCCGCTTACATTCGCCCCGGCGGACACCACTCATGTAAGTCTTCTATCTCCTTTTTTTTTTGACACTCTTGTCTGTTCTAGGTCCCTCAGGCTCAGGTGCAGGATATAGCCCATCAGTACTTGGGCTTGGAGGCCTTTATGGTTCACGAGAATGCCGCTTGGGTGGTAAGCATTCTGTTGTCCATGTGTTATCACGTGATTTATGCAATGCATGAATGAATATGTATATATGTATTCATGTTAATTTGTATTGTTATTTTGCAGACTCAGGTGTGGATGCTGCAGGATCAGGCTAGGTAGGCAGCAGCTTCCGAGGCTCGGGCCTTGGCTGCTACACATGAGCTGACCCGGGTACGAGCTGACCTGAACCAGGTGCAGACTAATTTGAACCGAGTGCAGGAAGACTTCGATACTTATAGGGCGGCGCATCCCAGCGAGTCCGAGTCATCTGAGGATGAGACCTAGATGGGGTGTTTTGTACTACACCTTTTTTTTTTTTTTGCATAACATTCTAACTGAGCTTCACTTATTTATAACATGAAGTTTATTTTCATTATCGTGGGCTTGGATGCAATAGCCTACTAATGGACGTTTATGTGTAATGGCATGATGTATGCAATACGAACATCTAAGCATAATATCATTACAACGACATCACAATGAGTACGATAGAGAAATTAACAGTGACTCCAGCTTTAGACATCACCCTCTTCTTGTTACCAACACGTCCTCTCGGTTTTCCGTGTCAGAAATTTTCTCTTTGTGATGATTTTTTTTGAATGGTCCAAGAGTCTTGCACGAGCATTCCAGCCGGATTGATCTCTCGGTATTGATCTGTTTTGAGATTGGAAAGCACACCTTGACAATGTTAATCAGAAGTTGTGAGAACATTGCTACTGATGACATCCAGTGGTTTGGCCTTTACCTGCCCCTAATATTAGAGGTTTGTATTTGGGGTATAAAACACTGAATCGGATATGGTTCGCTGCGTGCTGTCACCCGTATGTGGACATTGACATGCAATGACATGACGAGTGCATACTGAACATCAAAATTGAATATAAAGCATCCATGACATAATGAATGTGGATGCATTAGGAAAATCCAAAGTGTGGCTCTAGTTTTGATTGATGACCCTTCAAATTACCAATATGTCCTTTCGGTTTTCCACATTAGCGGATTTTTTTTTTGTTTTTCGCTAACATATGTCAAAGTGTACAACTGAGCGCTGAACTGCATCAATTGATTACCCATTGGATCCTCCAAGAGTTTAAACCCATATAAATGTTTCCAATTCACCTCAGATTCCAACTCGCGCACAGTTCTCAAAGATGAACACAACTTTTAATCCTTAAAAGTACGGCCCTAGAAGGTGAAAGAACCACCGGTGAGTAGTCTTTTCCGTTGTGGCCGAAGACTGAGTTTTTGAAATGGTTGGTAAATGCAACTTTCTTTTGGATATTGTCGTAGTAGACTTTGCAAGTCCTCCCATTCACGATTGTTGAAGGGTTTGTAAAACCCAGTTGCCCCAACACTGTTGGTGAAGTTCATATAACCAAAATTTCCTCCAGTCTTGGAGTCCATAGGCATATAAAGGAAATCATACGCAGACTGTTCTTTGGACTAGCCCTTGTTTTCCTCCAGACAATGTTTGTCCAGAATTTGCAGCATTGCTCCAATATTGTTGGTGAAGTCCACTAATGCACCACCAGGATTGAAGAGAAGTGGTGTGGGATAAAAGAGTATTCTCAATCTAGTACAAGTTAATGATAAACAAAAATTGATTGAAACAGTGCCATAACCATCTGCTTCGTCGTCCTTCTGGTGATGAGAAGATGCGGAAAAGTATGATATGGGACAGCATTGGGGTTCAATTTCTTGTTAGAAACCATTGATGGAAAAGAATAAGGTTTCAAACAATCAATTCTAGAGAGAAGAATAAACGGGCAATTCATCAAACAAGTGTTCGAGCCCTGTATGTAAACGGAAGCGAAAGGGTGTTGAAGGTATGGATGAAGATCGAGATGGGGAGTGTTTTGGGTTTGAAAATATAGGAGCCCAAATCTTTCACAGGTTGTTTGAAAATGAGAAAGTCCAAATTTTTCACAGAAAGGGTGCGAAAGATCCGGTGGCGATGGAAATTGAGATGATGAGTCATTCCCGTGTTATCTGTAGCTGCCATATGAGAGAGAAATTCTTCCGTCTGCACTGATTTTTTTTAAGGAACTAAATCCAAGCCACAGCCACCTCTTGATTTTCCTACTGCATTCAAATTCGTGCATGTCTGTGTGCTTAATATGCCTTTTTGGATGAACAATGCATACGTGATGTCATGTGCACAGGGATGTCATGCAAACAAGATTATACATGCACTACAACCAAGGAATGATTCAGAGTTTTATAATAAGGTGGATGGTGAAGGTCATTTGAATTTCTTGGTGGTTGGTGCTTTGGATAAGTTTGGGTTTTTATCTTCGGGGTTTTGGTATAGGGTACTTTCTTGGGTATGGAATTAGGCATACAGCTTCGTTTTGGGGATCTACTCTGAATTTTAGCAATAGCCTTGGGTTTGGAATAATTTAGGTATTATGTAGGTTGCTCAAGTTGACACTTTAGGGCAGGATCAAAAGCATTTTGGACCTTGATTTGAAAGGACCGCTGATCTGGGTCGGTAAATGGCTCGGCAGAGATAATGCCATCCCATTACTTATTTCTCGCTCAAGAACACTTTTCAAGAGGGGTTCAATCAGAGATAGATTCACTTTTAGGTTCCCCACAATACTCAAAATGATGTCATGCATTTTGATATTATGTGTGTTGGATATGTAGTTTCAGATGGTCAAATGCATGCATAATGCCATGTACAAGTAATCATCACATAAGTAAGATGAAAATAAATCTCATTGCATTCATGATGAATTCAATACATCCCACAAACAAAATGAGTCCCTTGTAAGAAGGGAGTCTC
This sequence comes from Euphorbia tirucalli, assembly GCA_039660915.1. Classification (NCBI taxonomy): domain Eukaryota; kingdom Viridiplantae; phylum Streptophyta; class Magnoliopsida; order Malpighiales; family Euphorbiaceae; genus Euphorbia; species Euphorbia tirucalli. The sequence continues at coordinate 9,065,754 of CM077634.1, read as the reverse complement.
CAAGAGGCATTGATCTCATAGAATCCGATTATTTTCCGATTGGTCACCATTTCAGCTTCAACATCCTCGACCCACTTTTATCAAACAAGACCCCGAAGTTCTTCATCATATTCCTCTCATCGAGAGACTTGAGAAATTTCCTTGGTGGTCTCCTTGATTGCCCCTGGTCATTTATCAGAGAGGGTAGAGGTTTCCAATTTCCCATCATCAACTAGCTTCTGGATCTCCTTTTTTTAAAGCAAAACAATCATTAGTCTGATGTCCTCTTGCTATATGATAGCCACAGAAATTGTTCTTTTGTGCTTTTTCCTGCTCTACAAATGGTCTGATACTCTGCAGCAAACCCTCCTTTCTACATCTGAGGAATAGCTTGCTTAATGAGTCAGCCCGTGGAGAAATGCCTTTTCCGCTACCCTCGTTAGGTGGGTTTTTGGTATGCCGTGGAATGGAGTCGGTGCCCATATTCGTCTTAAGGGGCCTCTTTAGTTCTATTTCATCAGTCAGCCTTGGCAAACCCGAATCATGGTGAGAGGTTCCAAGGTGTCGAGGGTGAGTGTTAGCAATCTGGGCATTTTGTTTCTCGCTAGCATCAGTATTGGAGTATGAGAATATTGTATTTTTCAGTTTCCCTTCGAGTTCTGCCACTCGTGCTTCCAATTCAGTGCACTTTACTATCAGTCTTTCTACTCTGTTAAGATCACCTCCCAGCACTTCTCTCAGCATTGCTGCCGCTTCCTTCCTGACCGCCTTTCAAAACCGTGATGAGGCGATATGATCCTCCATGATATCTGTTATGGTGTTGAAGTTCATTGGGTTGGCCATTCTCGAAATCTTTTCCCTTTTCCCTCTGATAAGAACACTTATTAGCATTAACGGGTGCATACGTATGAAGAATACCAAATCACAGATGATATAGGCATGAATGCATGATGGGATATGTATGTACATGAATGATGAGTTGCATATGTGATGTCACGAGGGAGATGATGATGAGGATGATTTTTTTATTTTATTTTATTTTATTTATTTATTTTCCGGACATTCCAAGAACACCCAATGCCATGCAAGAGATAATGCGAAAAGATCATGTGTGGACCGCCACATAAACAAGGGTTCGGCACTTTTGGAGCACCTAGTGAACTTTGTGAAATGATCACATGTGTGCTAACACGCGGTCAAAGTTTCGACACCTTGTAGGTCCATAAGATGAAGTGAAATGGTCATGCAGGGGCCGGCCCATGGACAGAGTGCTGATGCTTTTGAGGCATATGATATGAGATGGTGTTTATAGATAAGTCATGTGTAGGTAAGGACACGGACGGAAGTTCGGCGTTCATGGAACGCCTTTCATGATTCGGTAATGTTATGAAATGCCCCTATATGCGTAATAATCTGGTATTCGTGAAGCACCTCAAATGACACAATAATGTCATGTAACAATCCGCAATGGATCGCGACACACCAATAGAACTTCGACATCCCCACGACGCTAATGATAAATGACATGAAGCCATGCAATGATGTCATGTGACCTGCTACAAAAAAAATAGACCTAAGACCATTGTGGTCTCCTATTGAATGAAATGGTCTAGTGAAATGGTAGAGTGTATTCCAGTACACGGGCAGAGCACGGGTAGTTTTAGGACTCTCGATATGTTATGAAATGATGTGAATGCTTGTGTCACACAAAAATGCAAGTGGCTGCACAAAAACGTGGTTAGGATGCATGACATACATGATGATATCGTGTATGCTTTGCGAAGATAACAACATATAGGACCTAAATGTGCATGGCACACAAATAAAATGTTGTGGCTGCATGAAAATATGGTTAGAATAAATGCCATGCTTATGTTGATGTCTTAAAAATGGCAGCGAAAACGTGCTTAGAATGGCACATAGGCAAAGTTTCGGCGCTCGAGGAGCACCTTGGGTTTTTGTGATGTGAAATGAGATGAACATGCGCGTGGCACATGGTCGGGATTTTTGGTGCTCGGGGAGCACCTAAATGATTTAATGTGTGAACTGAATTTTTTCAGTGCTCATGGAGCACCTAAATGATTTAATGGATGCGATGAAATTTTTCGGCGCTCCTGGAGTGCCTAAATGACTTAATGTATCTGATGAAAATTTTCGGCGCTCGTGGAACACCTAAATGATTTAATGTATGTGATGAAATTTTTCGGCGCTCATGGGGCACCTAAATGATTTAATGTATGTGATGAAATTTTTCGGCGCTCGTGGAGCACCTAAATGATTTAATGTATGTGATGAAATTTTTTGGCGCTTGTGGAGCGTCTAAATGACTTAATGTATGTGATGAAATTTTTCGACGCTCATGGAGCACCTAAATGATTTAATGCATGTGATGTAATTTTTTGGCACTCGTGGAGCACCTAAATGATTTAATGTACCTGATGCAATTTTTCGGCGCTCGTGGAGCACCTAAATGATTTCCCACTTGGTAGGCAGTGAGATGTGTATGACCCTTATGGGGTTGGTCAAGGCCCACATGAATGTTTTATGCATGACATCCATTCCATATGGCTATAGAGCAAATTAGTTAGTGCTTATGACATTCAAATGACGCACATGAATTAATTTTTCTTCACACAATGAGGAAATGCGTGGCTACAAAAATATGGTTAGTGTAAATGTCACACGGGTGATTAATGTATTTTCACGCGAAAAATGTAAGTGGCTGTACAGAAGATATGAGTTAGTATGTCATGTTCGTAAAAAAATGTTGATGATGGTATGTCATGAGGAAACAAGAGACAGGTAGCATATTGCATACAAAGCGTATTCTTCGAACCTTATTCCTCCAAACGTGGTCGGTCTCAAAAATTCTAACCAAGTCCTAGGTGGGGTTCTCTTCTATCATCAACCGGGGATGACGAAGGTGCAATTTATAATATTCACATAATTTATTTTGGTATCCTAAGGGAATCCAACTAAGGTTGCCTATATGAGTTCAATCCAAGTCGGGTTAAAATCAAGGCTCCCGTAGCAAAATATACTCCTCACTTCTCCCCGCTCAAGGGTCCGAATGAAGGGGTTCGTACGAGGCTGTGGGTGGTGTTTCGTATCCATGCCCCTAAGACCATGAGGAATAAAGGTGACACTTCAACAATTCACCGGGCTAAATAATGGATACTTAACCTAATGCAAGCATGTCTAACTAAGAATGCAAATTAAAATGCAATGCAAGAATCATCTGCCTTATTTTTATTAGACATTTTTTAGGGCTCATGAAATTCTTTTAAGTTAAAAAAAAACTTTTGTAAGAAATCCCCAGCGGAGTCGCCATTGTGAGCGGACGACGTTTTCGACGGAACGCGGACTCCCTTTCGAAAGGGGCTCCTCGATTTCCGGCGGACCCCTCCCTCGCGTGGGGTTTTATTATGGAAATTTGTTTTTAGAAAATTAGATTGTTTCATAAAAGAATCGAGACCTAAATCTAGATAAAAAGTGTAGGAGTCACCACCCGGCTCAGCTCAACCGGGAAATTACAGTGTAGCTGAACCAAAGAGGGAACTGCCAGACTTTTCAGAGATCTAGGTTCGGACAAGTCCCTTATTTCATGTCTAATCAAAATAAATATGGCCAATGTTCTATGATGACACTTTAAATTTCTAAAAATTGATTTTATTGAATTGAAACATACGGCGTGCACATAGATAAAGATAAAGCAGTAAATATATATAAATCATTACAAACCAATCGAATGAAAATAAAAACTCTCGGTCTCACGTTACAAGCGCCTAGAATACACGAGAATCTAAAAATTACAATCGCCTAGAATACACGAATTAAGCTATAAATTACATTAAGAGTAAAAATAAAGAAATTAAAGCTGCAAAACAAATGTTTAGCACAGTTTATAGCACACCACAAATTGGACTCAAATAGGACAGAATTGGATATTTTAGAGATCGGGGGCATGCATCTAGGGGATAACCGGGTCGGCTCGGCTAGCCGGCCCGACTTGACCTGGAAAACGTTTTGAAACGTCCCTGTATTTTGGTTTTATGAGAAAATCATTTTGAAAACATTTTTCCGGTTTAATTTAATTTAACATATGAGGTGGGTCGGTTTTCGGGAGAATCGCGTCTCCGTCGTGGTATTGTTCTAAATGAAATTTCACTAGAAATTAAATCTAAGGTAGTGAATGCACACAACAAAATTCAGTTTTGGTGATTTTCTGGTTTTTCTGAATATTTAGGATTTTTATGAATTTTTATGGGTTTTTCTGGATTTTTTGCTTCTGGGCAAGCACTACAGTCGAGCGACTGTATCTTACCCTTTAGCAGAAATCGCCAAATTTATTTAAATGAAAAGGTAAAAACCAGGGAAACTTAATAACGGTCGTACGACTATTGTCAGAATGGCACGCCTGTAATTATAGTCGTGCCTCTGTTCTTTGTGACAAGAACAGTCGTACGACTGTTCTTAATTTCCAGAAACAGCAAGCCAAGAAAAATGAGTTTTATGGACGAAAATCAACCAAAACACCTAGAAAACACAGAAAAATAGGGGATTGAGGTATGTTTACCTCTTTGGCGTTGATCCACCATAGGAATGACCCCTGGCAAAGCACCAATCCACTTCAAATTGCTCCTTTTCCTTGGTGAGTCACGGTTACAAAATGGGTCCGAAATTCTCCAAAATGTCACGGATTTATGTAAATCTAAGGTCTGAAATTGATTTGTGCTTTGTGTGACAAGTTTAACCTATGATTTCTAATTGATTTTAGGCTCTAACACTTTGAAATTAAAAAGAAAAGAGTAGAAGAAAGGATGAAGTTTTTGGGTTTTCTTTTTTCTCTTTTCCTTCAATTTCTCTCTCAAGTTTTTCTCTCAATTATTTTCTGCCAAAAGGTCCTCTCTTTCTTTCTGGTTTCTGCCTCTTATCCTTCCCTTGCTTCTCAAAGTAAACGAGCATTAATTGCTCCTGATTTTTGGCCAATTTTTTAAGTGAGAGGTATGGGCTCTGCAACCTGCTCCGATCGTACATACGACTGTAATTTGAGTTACAGTCGTACGACTGTAACAATGCCCCCACAACTGTAATTACAGTCGTGGTAGACACGGCTTTTTTTATTTTTATAAAGGGTCCGGAAAATTCCATGTTCACAAGGAGCCCTACCGGAGTCAATGTAGAAGCCTTGTAGCGTTGACAAATTTCGCAATTCCTTACAAATTATCGGACACTTTTGCTCATGCCCACCCAATAGATGCTGGCTGCCAATTTTCAATACGTTCGATAAAAACCTGAGTGACCCCCTGATGGAGTGACATGATATTCCTATAGCAACGAAGGTATGAGAGGAGAGGTTGAGGAAATCACTAATCTGTTCTTATGAAGCAGGATTCCATCTCTTAATTGAAATCCTAGTCTTGACCCTGGATCTTGTTGTAAATCTGCCTTGATCTTAGTTCAACTGAGAATTTGCCTCGACCTCTTTAATTAATTGAGCCCCTTCTTCCCAATGTGGGGAAGATTTCAGCAATGTTAATTCCCCTTCTTCTCCTCGTCGTGAAAGAGCATCATCTGCTGAATTAAGCTTTCCTAGGTTATAAAAAATTTCAAATTGATACCCCAATAATTTAGCCACCCAATTCTGCTGGTCACACGTTGTAATTCACTGTTCTAAGAGGTGTTTTAAATTTGTTCAGTGAAAACCCTGAACTTTCTTCCCATCAAATATGTTCTCCAGTGACGAATTGCAAGTGCCAAACCCATAATTTCCTTGTCATAGGCTGACTTGGTCAGATTTCTATCTACCAATGCCTCATTAAAGAAAGCCATTAGCCTCGAATTCTAAATAAGGACAGCACCAATCCCCCTCCCTGAGGCATCACATTCAATGTCAAATGTCTCTACAAATTTAGGCTGCGCCAAGACCAGGGCTGAAGTAAGCACTGCCTTGGGTTGTTCAAAAGCACCCTGTGTATCTGCATCCCAACAAAATCCTCCCTTCTAAGTCAATTCAGTTAAGGGTTTAGCAATCTTAACATTGTTGGCGACAAACTTGCGGTAGTATCCCGTAAGACCAAGAAATCCTCTCACTGCTTTCGCTGATTTTGGGACACGGCAAGTCATGATTGCTTCCACTTTAGTGGGATCCATTAAAATGCTATCTCCCTTAATTACATGCCCTAAGTACTCTACAGATTTGCATCTGAATTGGCATTAAGATATTAGCTATAAATTGATGATGAGATAATACTCCCAATATAACTTCCATATGCTTCAAGTGCTCCCCCAAGTTCCACTAAAAATTAATATGACATCAAAGAAAACGAGGGCATATTTTCGCAAGAATGGCTAAAAAAACTTATTCATCATGGCCTGAAAAGTAACAGGTGCATTAGTCGACCTAAACGGCATCACCAGATATTCGTAGTGCCCATTGTGAGTTCTAAAGGCTGTTTTCTCCACATCTCCCTCTTGCATAAGGATTTGATGGTACCTAGAATTTAAATCCACCTTGGAAAAATATTGAGCACCATATGACTCCTCCAATAACTCATCTACTACTGGAATAGGATACTTGTCTGGGATTGTCACTTTATTCAAAGCCTAATAGTCCACACACATTCTCCATGTCTTATCTTTCTTCTTTACAAGCAAAACTGGACTTGAATTCCCACTATTATTATTCTGAACTATCCCCTGTTTTAGCATCTCCTAAACCTATCGTTGAATTTCATCCTTGCAATTATAAGGATAGCGATAGGGCCTCACACACATAGGTCCACTTCCCGGAATCAAATTAATGGCGTGTGTAATTTGACTTGGTGGAGGCAGCCCCTCAGGGTCTTGAAACACCTGTGAGAATTGACTAAGCAATCGATTGAGTTGCTGTTGCTGCTTAATCCCTAATTCTTCCTTGTTCGTATTGTTGCACTTAAGAGGAATTGACCCTTCATCTATAATTCCTAGCCATGCTTGTAAGGAAAACCCTTTTGACTTATCACTAATCCCCACTAACTCTGCCATCTTACCACCCTGCCTAAACTTTATCTTCCTTTGCCTCCAATCATGCCACACCTCACCCAATGTTCATAGCCATTCCATTCCCAAAATCATATCTAGGTTCCCAACGTCAAACATTAAAGCCCTTACCTCACACTGAAATTCCCCCATTGTAAATTTAATTGTTGGGCACTGTTCCTTAATTCGGACCCGATATCCACCCCCTAAGCGAATCACCACTTCTCTTCCCACTTTAGCCTTTAATCCTAGTGAATTCACCAACCTTTTTGAAATAAAGTTGTGTGTTGCCCCACTATCAATAAGGATAGAGATTGGGATCCCTTGTACTTCACCTTGGTACTTCACTGTCTTCAATTCATCCCCTTGCTGCTACTCGCCCATTCCATTCGAGAACTCAATATTCCCCTACTGCGTCACAACATTCAGCCATCTGTCCTTCCAATTCTGCCTCCGTAAGAATAATCTCACCCTCCTCACTAACTTCCTCGTCATCGGCCAATAGTAACAGTCGCAACTATCCCTCAGGACAGTGGTGCTACGAAGAGTAGGCTTGGCCGCACCGGAAACAGCGACATTTTCTTCACCCGTTCTTCCCACTCCTTTTGGGTGACATGGCGTGTTCCTTTATCAAGTAGAGCTGTTTGACGTGAAAGAGAAGAGTGGCTGCTTCCCTTTGGTAGTTCTCCTCCATACTACTTGTTTCTGATGCACTTCCCACCCCTTTTAGTAGCTGCCCTAAGCCCTTTTGTTATTAATAGAGCCTATTCCATTGTCAGCCCTAATAGCCCCTCTCAACATGCCTTGGCTCACGTGGCTTCCAGCTCTCTGCGTCACCCTTCTTCCCACTCGGCTTTCACCGCCAAATCCCATCTCTCTGTTAATCGACGCCTCTGCCGTCCGAGCAAGCCTCATCACTTCCAAACGTGTTTCCGGGCTATGCATCTTAATCTTTTCGTAAATTTCATCCTTCAATCCACTCATGAAATATCCCACATACTGCATCTCCGGTTGTCTCGAAATCAATGATGCTACTAGCTCAAAGTCTTCTATTAAGTTAGACACAGTGCCTATTTGTCTCATGGAAGCTAGTTCTTCATAAGGATTCTGAATTTCAAGGTTGCTGAAATGTTGCATCAGTTCATCTTTGAAAATTTCCCATGTTATTTGCTGTGTAGACTCTTGTAACACCGTAAACCAATCGATAGCCACCCCCTCCATACAGATTTCTACGTTGTGTAACCATAGCTCCTTAGGAGTTTGGTTAATACGGAAATAGGTCTCTTCTCTCGTGATCCACCCTCTTGGGTCCAGTCCTTCAAACCATGGCAGTTTAACCCTTCTTCCGGCCATTTGCCCGTTAGCAGAACCAGAACCTTGGTTATTAGCGGTATTGTCCATGGCAGCACTACCTCCACCGGGTGTAACGCTTCCCCTGCCGGCCTCAGGTCTTCTTCCACCTGCACCGGAGGTTTGTTATGTCATTTCAAGTTGTCTTCTTGAATATGGTGTCATATTTTATCCCATTTGAGCATGGACGCCGGAGTTATGGCCCCCTCCCTCATTCCTTACTTCCTGCGAAATAGATTCATCCACTCCCACCGGTTGTTTGTCTTGCCTTTTCATATGGAGCCTAATTTCCTCTACAGATTGTTGTAACAACATGAAGGATTGGTTCATAAGGTGAAACTCTTTTTTCATGATTGAAAAGTCCTTATGCAACGCACCAATATCCTTCTAGATAGTGGATATTTGTTTGTCCAACCCTATAATTTTTTCAGCAGTTTCCTCAAACCTCCCTTGCACTTTTGGATCCATGTCGCCGATGTTTGACATCTGGCAGGTCAGACCAATTTGATAAAGAACAGTTCAACTCAAAATAATGAATAAGAATTGTAGAAGATTAGAATAAGAATGAGACTTAGGAAATAATACTACTAGTAATGGCAACTGTAGAACAAGTTGTTTACACTAAAAGGGTAATACCCTCCCCAAGGCACAGCCCCTCACACTCACAGCAAACAGCTGAAGGAATCAAAACAAAAAGATATGTTTGCCCATCCTAGCCACTCCTCAACTCATTTAATACCCCTGCACATAAAGGACAAAATAAAACCCCAAAATTACTCGACAAAGTACACACACAGCAATCAGTTGCCTTCCTTCCCTTTTTCTCTTCTCTCATACACGTTCCATATTTTAGGACCATAAGACATATGGGCTACAATGGGCTTTTGCTTAAGAGTTTCTTTATTAATATGTCTCTTTTTGTTAACACAATAAATCACAATGACCCACATAAATATGGTGTGAAATTAGGTACTAATTACTTTGAAATATTTGTTCTGGTTGATTACTTTGTATTATATGTTGTCCAATTTACCTTATTCCTTTTAATTTTCAAATAATAATAAACAGTACTTCAGCTTGTTATTTTTACCCCAAGTTAAATATTTTGGGAAAATTTCAAAGAAAAAAGAAACTTCAAGAGCTGGTATTATTGGTTTTGAGCTTTTACACTTCAAGGAGTGTGAAATTTTTTGCGACAAAATGGTACTTGTGGTTTCGATGTTAGCGAAATGAGGAGTTTTGGTAACATTTGATAGAACATAGGACATTTTTGTTAGATCACTTTTTTTTCCTCTTATTATTATTATTATTATTATTATTATTATTATTATTATTATGTCTTTTTTGTGATGGTCTTTGTTAGTCGGGCGAGAATGGTCGCAACGAGTTATGGTAATATTTCTAATCAAAGATGGTGGCAATAAGGTTCAAATGAGTTTGGTAATATGGTCCACGGAAGAGGACACTCGGTTCCGCAGGGAGAAAGCAAAAGAAAAAAAAGAGAGAGAGAGAGAGAAAAAATAAAGAAAAAAAATTAATTGAACAAAAAACGTCATCAGCAGTGTGATGAGTTTTAAAAATGTTACAAAAAGTTTCATTCTGTAATAGAAATTTTCAGTCCTTGAAATGTCAAAGCACGAAACTATATATAGTTTTTTTTAGAACTTTTTCCCTAATATTTTTAGTTTTTCTAGCTAATCTGCAAAGCTTCAATCGACACACTAAATGATCGAGTCAACACATCACATAATCAAATACAAAAAGTTTTAATGAAATATCTCTATTTTCTATCAACTGAACCATTATGTACGAGTATGATACATACATTTTGAAACAAATTTTGATAGGTAAATAAGTGAAATTACCTGCATATATTTGTTTGCCATATAAAAAGAATATATATATATATATATATATATATATATATATATATTATTTTATGTAATTCGTTCTTTTCTATCAGTGTATTTAATTTGGGCTAAAAATCATTAATAGTACATGAATTTTGTCTTTAGTACACAAATTTCAAAACTTGATATGAAAGTACACCAGTTTAACACTTTACTAACATAATGATCAAAATAACCATTCACCATGAAAAAACCTTTGACCTCCTGTGGAACCGATAAAAGTAGATGATGTCACCCATTTCAATCTTTTCTCTTCCATTATGTTAGTAAAGTGCTAAATTGGTGTACTTTTGTGTCAAGTTTTGAAGTTCATGTATTGATATATTAGTAAAAGAAAAATTCATTACTATCGATGATTTTTAATCATTTAATTTGATTTGTATCCACATACAATTTATAATCTCCGAGCCATTAACTCTTATTAATTTGTCTTGCTCCCAATATTATATTAATGAAAAATAATAATATATATATTTTTTTAAGAAAATACCCTTTTTTATTTATTTTAATTAAAATTATAAATATGTCTTTAATAATTACAATTTGTTTTATATGGTTAAAGTTTTTTTGAATTTTAAAAATAATTTATTAAATTAGCTATTTATTAAGTAAATTGAATATATATAATCAATGCACTGAAAACTGAATTTGTAGGATTTATACCTTGCATTGTTTCAAAGCCTTCAATTTCATCCAACCACAAGTCCATCTCTTTAATCCTTTGCGTGGTTTGAGAGTTAATAAAGTATAGTAAGATATGGTAAATGAGGTATTGTATAGTAATGGTCTATGAAATATCATATTGTGTATGTAAAAAACTTTACTTAAGAGAAAAGCTACATAAGCGGTGTTTGATATTTTCCACCTTTCTTTATTCTGACCCTCTGTCTTCAACTATTCCCTTCCTTTACCATCATGTGTCCTTCCATGGGAATCCGAGACCTTTTGAACTTACAAATTGAAAGTTTGCTCTTTATTAGATACAAATCATTAGCTAACCATACAAATTCAACAAATCAAAATTTCAAATCAAATTAGCCAAACAAAATTTCAAATCAGTTTGGTACACATTCGCTTTCTTTCTTTCTATCCGTCTCTTCACCCTAGCAATTCAGTGGCCCCAGTTTGTTGCTGCAGCCACCTTCGTTGCCATCACCAGTGCCACTGTTGCTGATACTCGTCTCTGTTAACCTTTTTTTTTTTTCATCTCTCGCTGGCTGTTAATGTGAGTTTTAAATCTGTTTTCAACCGAATAATATCTAAGAGTGAGGAGAGGTTAAGATTTCTCAAGCAATAGGAGGATCCCAATTCACAATTGTAGAAGTGGAGCCTAAGTTGAAAGCCATTGAATTAATGGCAAACTAGGTGACAAAAAATAAAACTCTATGCAGTGCCTTCATTCTGCCACCATCGACGCAGCTGCCTATTTTCAACCGAAACTAAGATTTGAATTAAAATTTTTCTTTGTGTTGAAGACGGAAAAACATTATATTGGTGAGAAAATTAATGAAGGAAAGAAGGTTCCTGAAAAAAAAAAAAAAAAAAAAAAAAAAAGCAAACGAAGGTGGTACAAGTTGGAAATCAACAGTGGGTTGGAGATGGAAGGTTGAAGATGAAGGTTAAGGGAGACAGGTAATGATTGGGAAAGGTTAATTATGTCTGGGTATAAGTGTAATTTAATAATATTGGGATCCATACAAATTCAAAAGTTTTGGTCATGCCAAGTCAGTATTTTTTAATTTTACTTTTAATAGCAGGTCACGGGTACCTCAATGGTAAATCACATGTAATATTAGCAAAAGTGAAGTCTATGTATCAAACAGTGAAAAACGATAAAGTCCGCGTACCACAAATGTAATTTACCATAATTCTATTAAAACAAAAGAACCTAGCTCTCTCAATTTGAAATCAAATATTAAAAAAAAAAGTAAATTATTTATTTTAATAAAAAATTTTTTTTTGTATAGTTATGAATTAGAATGCTCAATAATTAAGTTTTACCTCTACGTTGAAGTTTATAGTTTTTGTTTATTATTTTTTTTTATAAACCGTATGTATTCTCATTGAGATAATCCTATTGGTGCTTAATCACAGTTAAGACTCCTCACCCCCTGCGGATGTATTTAATGGGATTCAAACCTGAGTCTTCTCCCACATACTCAGTTTGCGTTGCCAACTGAGCTACAACCCATAGGTACTTTGAAGGCGAACCTACTGTATTACAACTTTTTGGCAATGAAATGGATTTCCTCCTTAATTATGTGTCCAACCTGATAATTACTAATGTAATCAAGAAAAATTTCAGATGTTTGATTTCCTTTAGCAGGATATTTTTATTTATTTGAAAAAAGAAAGAAAAAACTGAGAATAATTGCTATTTAGTTGGCTTGATGTGATGTGAGTTATATGAATGTGATGTGAGTGATTTAGTTGGCTTGAAGTCTATATCTTACCCCTTAAAGCAAGTTAGAATAATTGCTATTTTCTTGTGTAGAATTTTGAGGCAAGCTGACGATGACATTTAGAAATAACCAAAAATTTGTTTAATCGAATTAATTGAAAATCGTGGAATGATTATTCTTACATTTAATCTTGCACTGCAATATGATTTAATAAGAGATTCTTTTTTTTCGAAAATATTTTATAGAATATTTGAATAAAACAATACTATAATCAAGACATTTTAATTAAGGAAAAGTATCAAAAATACCTCTGTTTTAAGTTTTGTTTTGAAATTATACCTTTTCAAAATCACTTTTCTATATTTTTTTTTCATAATTATTGAATTGCCTTTTTTTCTTAATTCGTATGTTTTATATATTTTCCCTTGCAAAAATCCCGTTCAAACTTTTCATATTTACCCAAATACATGAGTCTACTTTGTCCACATTTCTCTCTCATATTTTCATAATTTTAATCTAATTTTGTATTTATCTCTTAAACCCATCCCCTCCCCTCCCCTCCCTTTTTTTTTTGTTATGCGACTTTAGAAATTTTTTTTTCTCTTCGAAAAAAGATCCATATGTATATATATTTTTCCGACATTTTTTTTCACTAAGGTATAAGTCATTATACCTTTGAATCTTAAGGTATAACTAAGGTATAATCACTATATAATGTATCTTAAGGTATAACTAAGGTGTAATCATTGTAATAGTGTACCTTAAGGTATAACTAAGGTATAATCATTGTAATAGTGTACCTTAAGGTATAACTAAGGTATAAGCACTTTAATAGTGTATCTTAAGGTATAACTAAGGTATAATCATTATTATACCTTAGTTATACCTTTGATACTCTTATTATACTTTACTTATACCTTTGTACAATTGTTATACCTTAATTATACTTTAGTTATACCTTTAATACTCTTATTATACCTTCTGATACGTTGATTATACCATAGTTATACATTCTGATATACTGATTACACCTTAGTTATACCTTCTGATACACTGTTATACACTGCTTATACATTGTTATACATTGCTTATACACCGTTATACACTGCTTATACACTACAATGCTTAAACAATGAATAAATAAGGTACAAACAATGTATAAATAAGGTATAATCAGTGTGTGAGAATGTATAATTAGTGTATTAGAAGGTATAACTAAGGAATAATAAGTGTATTAGTGTATCGGTAAGTATAAGTAAGGTATAATAAGAGTATCAAAGGTATAACTAAAGTATAACTAAGGTATAATAGTTGTACAAAGGTATAAGTAAGAAATAATGAGAGTATCAAAGGTATAATGAGTTATACCTTAAGATATACCATTACATTGCCTAAGTTGAAAGCCATTGAATTAATGGCAAACTAGGTGACAAAAAATAAAACTCTATGCAGTGCCTTCATTCTGCCACCATCGACGCAGCTGCCTATTTTCAACCGAAACTAAGATTTGAATTAAAATTTTTCTTTGTGTTGAAGACGGAAAAACATTATATTGGTGAGAAAATTAATGAAGGAAAGAAGGTTCCTGAAAAAAAAAAAAAAAAAAAAAAAAAAAGCAAACGAAGGTGGTACAAGTTGGAAATCAACAGTGGGTTGGAGATGGAAGGTTGAAGATGAAGGTTAAGGGAGACAGGTAATGATTGGGAAAGGTTAATTATGTCTGGGTATAAGTGTAATTTAATAATATTGGGATCCATACAAATTCAAAAGTTTTGGTCATGCCAAGTCAGTATTTTTTAATTTTACTTTTAATAGCAGGTCACGGGTACCTCAATGGTAAATCACATGTAATATTAGCAAAAGTGAAGTCTATGTATCAAACAGTGAAAAACGATAAAGTCCGCGTACCACAAATGTAATTTACCATAATTCTATTAAAACAAAAGAACCTAGCTCTCTCAATTTGAAATCAAATATTAAAAAAAAAAAGTAAATTATTTATTTTAATAAAAATTTTTTTTTTTATAGTTATGAATTAGAATGCTCAATAATTAAGTTTTACCTCTACGTTGAAGTTTATAGTTTTTGCTTATTATTTTTTTTTTATAAACCGTATGTATTCTCATTGAGATAATCCTATTGGTGCTTAATCACAGTTAAGACTCCTCACCCCCTGCGGATGTATTTAATGGGATTCAAACCTGAGTCTTCTCCCACATACTCAGTTTGCGTTGCCAACTGAGCTACAACCCATAGGTACTTTGAAGGCGAACCTACTGTATTACAACTTTTTGGCAATGAAATGGATTTCCTCCTTAATTATGTGTCCAACCTGATAATTACTAATGTAATCAAGAAAAATTTCAGATGTTTGATTTCCTTTAGCAGGATATTTTTATTTATTTGAAAAAAGAAAGAAAAAACTGAGAATAATTGCTATTTAGTTGGCTTGATGTGATGTGAGTTATATGAATGTGATGTGAGTGATTTAGTTGGCTTGAAGTCTATATCTTACCCCTTAAAGCAAGTTAGAATAATTGCTATTTTCTTGTGTAGAATTTTGAGGCAAGCTGACGATGACATTTAGAAATAACCAAAAATTTGTTTAATCGAATTAATTGAAAATCGTGGAATGATTGTTCTTACATTTAATCTTGCACTGCAATATGATTTAATAAGAGATTCTTTTTTTTCGAAAATATTTTATAGAATATTTGAATAAAACAATACTATAATCAAGACATTTTAATTAAGGAAAAGTATCAAAAATACCTCTGTTTTAAGTTTTGTTTTGAAATTATACCTTTTCAAAATCACTTTTCTATATTTTTTTTTCATAATTATTGAATTGCCTTTTTTTCTTAATTCGTATGTTTTATATATTTTCCCTTGCAAAAATCCCGTTCAAACTTTTCATATTTACCCAAATACATGAGTCTACTTTGTCTACATTTCTCTCTCATATTTTCATAATTTTAATCTAATTTTGTATTTATCTCTTAAACCCATCCCCTCCCCTCCCCTCCCTTTTTTTTTTGTTATGCGACTTTAGAAATTTTTTTTTCTCTTCGAAAAAAGATCCATATGTATATATATTTTTCCGACATTTTTTTTCACTAAGGTATAAGTCATTATACCTTTGAATCTTAAGGTATAACTAAGGTATAATCACTATATAATGTATCTTAAGGTATAACTAAGGTGTAATCATTGTAATAGTGTACCTTAAGGTATAACTAAGGTATAATCATTGTAATAGTGTACCTTAAGATATAACTAAGGTATAAGCACTTTAATAGTGTATCTTAAGGTATAACTAAGGTATAATCATTATTATACCTTAGTTATACCTTTGATACTCTTATTATACTTTACTTATACCTTTGTACAATTGTTATACCTTAATTATACTTTAGTTATACCTTTAATACTCTTATTATACCTTCTGATACGTTGATTATACCATAGTTATACATTCTGATATACTGATTACACCTTAGTTATACCTTCTGATACACTGTTATACACTGCTTATACATTGTTATACATTGCTTATACACCGTTATACACTGCTTATACACTACAATGCTTAAACAATGAATAAATAAGGTACAAACAATGTATAAATAAGGTATAATCAGTGTGTGAGAATGTATAATTAGTGTATTAGAAGGTATAACTAAGGAATAATAAGTGTATTAGTGTATCGGTAAGTATAAGTAAGGTATAATAAGAGTATCAAAGGTATAACTAAAGTATAACTAAGGTATAATAGTTGTACAAAGGTACAAGTAAGAAATAATGAGAGTATCAAAGGTATAATGAGTTATACCTTAAGATATACCATTACATTGCCTCAGCTATACCTTAATTATACCTTAAAATACACTATTACAGTGATTATACCTTAGTTATACCTTAATTATAACTTAATTATATCTTAAGATACATTATTACAGTGATTATACCTTAGTTATAACTGAAGATATACTATTATAATAATTATACCTTAATTATACCTTAATTATACCTTGAGATAGACTATTGCAGTGATTATACCTTAGTTATACCTTAATTATATCTTAATATATACAATTGCATTGATATACCTTAATTATACTTTAAGAAACACTATTATAGTAATTATACCTTAGTTATACCTTAATCATACCTTAAGATATACTATTACAGTGGTTATGCGTTAGTTATATCTTAATTATATGTTAAGGTCTAATAGCAAGTCACGCCAAGTCAGTATTTTTTTTATTTATTTTACTTTTAAATGCAGTTCACGGGTACCTCAATGGTAAATCACATGTAAGTTTGTGTATTTTTTTAGCAAAGTGAAGTCTTTGTACCAAATTGTGAAAAACGATAAAGTCTGTGTACCACAATATAATTTACCCTAATTCTATTAAAACAAAAGAACCCCAGCTCTCTCAAGGTCAGGTCAAATACCACAAAAAAAAAGTAAATTATTTATTTTAATAAATTCTTTTATATAGTTGTGAATTAGAATGCTCATTAATTATGTTTTACCTCTACTTTGAAGTTTATAATTTTTTTTTTTTTTTTTGGGTATAAACCATATCTATTCCCATTGAGATAATCCTATCGGTGTGTAATCACAGTTAAGACTCCTCACCCCTCCTTACGGATGTATTTAATGGGATTCGAACCTGAGTCTCCTCCCACATTCTCAGTTTACATTGCCAACTGAGCTACAACCCATAGGTACTTTGCAGGCGAACCTACTGCATTACAACTTTTTGGCAATGAAATGGATTTCCTCCTTCATTATGTGCCCAACATGATAATTACAAATGTAATCAAGAAAAATTCCAGATGTCTGATTTCCTTTAGCATAATATTTTTATTTATTAGAAAAAAAGAAAGGAAAAACTGAAAGTTTGAGTTATATGAATGTGATGTGAGTGATTTAGTTGGCTTGAAGTCTATATCTTACCCCTTAAAGCAAGTTAGAATGATTGCTATTTTCTTTTGTAGAATTTTAAGGCAAGTTGACGATGACATTTAGGAATAACCGAAGACCTGTTTAATCGAATTAATTGAAAATCTTGAAATGATTTTTCTTAATTAATTACACCTTAATTATATCTTACGATACAAAGGTATAATGAGTTATACTCTAGTGAAAAAAAAAAATGGAAAAAAATATATACATATAGATCTTGTTTCAAAGAGAGGGAAAAAAAAAAGAGCATTCTAAAGTCGCATGACAAAAAAATAAATGGATTGAGAGATAAATACAAAATTAGATAATATTACAAAAAGAGGAAAGAGAAATGTGGACAAAATAGAATAAGGTATTTGAGTAATTTTGAAAAGTTTAAAAAGGATTTTACTAAAAATTGAAATTTGTAACTAACTTTGGATCTTACTGCTTCTACGTTATTAATTTCAAGACTGTAAAAAGTTTCTAATTTTGAAGAAATCGCCAATAATCTTAACTGTGGAAAATCATTGTTTTTTTGTCAGTAATTTCTAAGAAAATAAAAAATTCGAGTTCATTGCTTAATTGAATAATTTTTCCAAATAAAGAATTAAAAAATAGATACTCCAAATTTTCTGATTTTACACTGATGATTAATTCAATTCTCAGTTAAGATAACTTGGCAAAGGTTGAATTAAGATGTAATTTTGCCGAAAATTACTTATAAAACTCCTCCGCTGTAAAATTATAAGAAAACATTCAATCATCTTTTTTTTTTATTTAAATTAGATATATGAATTTTTGATTTTGATATTACTTGCTCCAAACTCAACATTCCTTTTTCATATGGTGCTTTGTTAAGTGGAAATTATGAGATGCGATGGACACTTCCAATTAATTTGTTTTCTTATCCAAACTCTTTCGAAAATCATATCATGTGTTGAAATATTACTGTTCATTGCCAGTTAATTGAGCATGTTACACATATGCAAAATAAATGTTAAATTTAGATTTAGTAATATTAAATGAAAAAATCATATATCCATTATGTTAAAAAAATAAATTATATAGCTAATTATAATTTTCCCAAAACAATATAGGTTTCAAAGATGCATTTTGATTGGAAAAGATTATTATTTGTGAAAACAAAAAGGTAAAATGCATAGAAAATTATTGTTTTAGAAATTTGAGCTATTGAATTGCAACCTTTCAATTTTTCTTTAGTGTTTTTGCGGCTTAATATAAAGCAACATCAATTAGGAAAAGAAGTCACCAATTTGAGAAAAATATACATACTAGTGGATACTAAAATGTAAGTATTTTTGTAAAATTCCATTTAATTAATGACTTTCTTAATTTATATAACACAGACTAAAATGACATCCTTTTAAGAACTTAGGAAATAATTCGTGTTTAGCAATCTTCCTTTTGAACTTGCTCTAAGAGGGGATATGTATACTTCCAAGTCAACTAAATCACCTCACATCACATTCATATAATGAACGACCTCTTTATTTATTGCTAATCTTAATAATTATTACTTATTTGTGAATGTGACTTTAAGAGATTAATTAATTAGTTGACTTGAAGTCCATATGAACCCCTTAAATCAAGTTATAATAATGACTGCTATTTTTATTTTTCTTTTAGAATTTTTGGGCAAGTTGACGATGATATTTAGGAATAAACAAAAATTTGTTAAAACCAATTTATTGAGAATGTAGGAATAATATATAGTAATTATATTATCTTTATCTTAATGAATATTATTTCTCCACTTTAATTGACTCAAGTCAAGTCAATGTCTCCCATTACTTAAATGGATAGATTAATGTACATATAATGGTTTGAATTTCATTACGAAAATTAGATTTGAATACCAAAATTGGACCAAGCTTCAGATTTTAAGCCCACCCAAAAAACATAACAAATCCCCTTTCAAATTAAGCACTTTGAATCTGTGCTTCAATGCCATTAAATTCTGTTCTTTTTTATCTGAGATTAGAGGAGCAGTCATTTGTTAGTATGTATATATATTTTCACCATTGTTATATCAACTTGTTAAAGTTATTGTTTTGCTTACCTTTTTCATTACACTTCTTTTAACAAACAAAAATTTTCAACCCAAAATCATTAAATAAGCTTCTACAGTCCTGTGAAATAGAGACCGATACAGAGAAATATCGAGTAGCAGGCTCCTAAGAGTTTGATAGACTGTTCAACAAAAAGATAAAAAAAAACTAAAATCTTGACGAAAAGGGAACATTTTCAACAATTAAATAGTATGTAGTTGATATGCCCAAATTTTACTAAATTAACGGGCCAAAATATAAGGATTAATTGTTTGAGATTTGGTTTGTTTAAGCATAAAATTCTTATAATCTATGCATTTTACAGGTCAGGCTGTGCGAAAGAGATAATGAGAAATAGAAGACCTTTTGACTTATTTTTTGAGCTAATGTGGAGCATTGGGAGTGGCTAGGAGAAAAGAGGAACCCGAAATGGACTCATTTGGAGACTAAAAGACCCTTTTGTAATAGGAACTTCATCGAGTTGCTTTTAATTTTAAGGATAAACTTGTATTTATCTACCTTATTTTGTCTTATACTTGGCTGTGTGGATAGGTGGCACAGTCTGTGTGCTAGGTGTTGGAGATGTTGGGGAATAAATCCCACATCGGAAATAAATGAGACCAAGGAGTAGTATATAAGTGCTGTAGATTGGACCTTAACACAAGCCAATTTGTTTTGTGTTATATGGGCTCTACCCCACTTATGTGCTCACTTATCCAGTCAAGTTCAGCACTCTCAAGGCCCATGGAGTCTCTTTATGGTATCAGAGTCTTCATGGCAAGGTGAGCCTGTGTTGTACACGCTTCAAGCCCAAGTGGCATTCGTGTGCGGAGGAGTGTCAGAGATAATAAATGCTATTATTGGGCCTTACCTATCAGCTTAAGCTTTTAGGTTAATTGGTTCCATGAAATGGTATCAGAGCCGTTCAGACCTAGAGGTCGAGGGTTCGAATCCTGGCAGCTCCATTTGTAGATTAAAAATTCAACACATGGCAAAGTAGGCCTGTGTTGTACACGATTCAAGCCTAAGGGGCATTCGTGTGTGGGCGAGTGTCAGAGATAATAATAAAAGCTATTATTGGACCTTACCTATCAGCTTAAGCTTTTGGGTCAAATGGTTTCATGACATGGTATTAGAGCAGAAGAAGGCTTGATAGCCGAAAAGATCATAGGTCCGTATTTATAGCCCTGGTAGAGTTTGGGCTAGTAGTGAAAACTAGACCCGTTGATGACCTTGGACCTCAGAGGAGATAGGCCAAGGAAAGTTTGACAAGTGGCAACTGGTCCAGGCCCAGTTGCACTTGAGGAAGAGTGTTGGAGATGTTGGGGAATAAATCCCACATTGGAAATAAATGAGACCAAGGAGTAGTATATAAGTGGTGTAGATTAGACCTTAACACAAGCCAATTGGTTTTGTGTTTTATGGGCTCAACCCCACTTATATGCTCACTTATCCAGTCAAGTTCAGCACTCTCAAGGCCCATGGAGTCTCTTCACTAGGGCATCTCTTTTCCCCTTTTGGACACCAGTATATCATTTATAAGTTTTGGGGAGGGAGAAATCACAATATCACATTTTACAAACCTTATTTCTTTCCTCCATTTTTACTCTTCTTCATGGTTGCTATGCTAGAAATGTTGTGTGATAAGACTACAATCTTGAATTATTTTGGTCATTTTTTAATTTGTTGGTGTACCTAATTTTGAGGCATTAATTTATTAATTATCTTTTAGGTACAAGACTAATAACATGACAAATAATGAGCTGAAAAGGTAGAATAATTGAAGCAAAAGGAAGAATAATTAGAGCACAACTCGGTGAAAAGTAATTGAGGCAACATAACTTCGTATTGATGATTAGGAATATATATATACAATTGAGAACCCTAACCCTACAAGGACTATAATACATCTTTATACAATATGTAAAAATATAATGTTGGTCCTCTCTCTATCACCCTCCCTCAATTTGAGCTGGATGAGAACAAAGGCTCAAATTGCTTCGCAGAGCAAGAAACTGGTCTTTCAACAGTGGTTTGGTGAGAATGTCTGCCACCTGATCAGAGGTAGGAACATACTGAACCGTGAGTTGTCGTTTGGACACTCTATCATGGACAAAAAAGAAATGAACTTCAATGTGTTTGCTCCTCTGGTTAAAGATCAGATTAGCCATCAAATATGTAGCAGAAAGATTGTCACACCAAAGCTGCGGGGTGCGTGGGAGACGATAACCAATTTCATGGAGCAAGATTTGAAGCCAACAAATTTCAGAGGCACCCGTGGCCAGGGCACGGTATTCGACCTCAATGGAGGATAGTGCAACAGAGTGCTGTTTCTTGGAGCTCCATGAGATGGGATTTTGGCCAAGATAAATTATATACCCCGTGGTGGACTTGCGATCATCCAGGCTGCCTGCCCAATCGGCATCAGTAAAACCTTACAAGTTAGGATGTGAGTCTTTATGGAGAAAAATTTCGTGGCTCTGTGTATGATGAAGATAGCGAAGCAGTCATTTAACGGCCTGCCAATGAACAACCGTGGGAGCATGCATAAATTGAGATAGCTTGTTGGCGGCAAAGGCAATGTCTGGTAGAGTGAGGCACAAGTATTGAAGACTGCCTAGAACCCCATGGTATTCAGTAGGATCGGAGTACGAATTGCCATCCCCCAGCATCAATTGTTCCTTGGGACAGAAGGGAGTAGAAATACCTTTACAACCCGACATATTGCATCTGGAAAGGAGATCAGTGAAATACTTGGATTGACAGAGGAATAATCCCCAGTGGGTTGCCAGGAGGCCTCAATACCCAAGAAATAAGATAATCGGCCTAGGTCTTGGATAGCAAATTGTCGTTGCAATTGTTGAACCAATCGGTGAATAAAGGCAGAGTCAGAACCCATTAGTAAAATATCACCAACATAGATGAGGCACACCATAAAGAGATCACCAAAATGAATGAAGAATAAGCTGGTATCCGATTTGGAACCTGTAAACCCAAGGGCACATAGTGTGTCAGTCAGGCGTTTGTGCCACATTGGAGGAGCTTGCTTGAGCCCATAGAGAGATTTCTATATCTTGAAAACATACTCTAGCTTGTAAGGATCCATATAGCCAGGAGGTTGGGACATGTAGACATCTTCCAAGCTACCATGGAGAGATGCATTGGAAACACCAAGTTGGATTACTATCCATTTGGAGGTGACGGCAATGGACAACAAGAGCCGAATAGTGGCTAGCTTGATAACAGGAATGTAAGTCTCGAAAAAGTCAACACTAGGCCATTGGTGAAAGCCTTTAGCTACTAATCTTGCTTTAAAATGGTCAATGCTGCCATCTGCCTTGGTCTTCAATCTGTATACCCACTTACAACCAACAACATTCTGACCTTTATCAGGAGGCACAAGTATCCATGTCCCATTTTTTAACAGAGCATTATACTCCTTTGTCATTGCCTATCGCCACTCCCATATCCTCTAAGCCTGCTGAAAAGTGGCAGGTTCTCTAAAAAGAGAGCCGATGAGAGGGCCCTAGGGTCTTCATGTTTCAGAGAGCCTTTTTGAGACCGAGTAACCATCCCCCACGGTTGAGGAGGTGCACCATAGATGGAAGTATCAGATGTCACAGAAGTAGGGAGATTGGACTGAGAGCCAGAGGATATGGAACTATAGGAGGATAGGTTCGCTATTAGGGACGATACAGGTGCGGCTGGTTCGAGTGCCATAGGACACGAAGGAACAATCTCAGGTGACGGGTTGGGTGGTTCATCGGCTAGAGCAGGAGTGATGGGTCAGGCTATTG
The DNA here is from genome assembly GCA_039660915.1 of Euphorbia tirucalli. Lineage (NCBI taxonomy): Eukaryota > Viridiplantae > Streptophyta > Magnoliopsida > Malpighiales > Euphorbiaceae > Euphorbia > Euphorbia tirucalli. The sequence continues at coordinate 9,042,270 of CM077634.1, read as the reverse complement.
GAGTGGTGGCTGGTTTTAGTTGGGGCAAGATTTCGGGTGGTAAAGAGCAGATCGGCTGAGGTGTGTGTCGGTTCTGCCCGGGTACAGAGGCCATTGGGACAGTAATGGTGAGAGTGTTTGGGTCTATAGGAGCTGCTGTAATTGGGTGCCCATTATCGCCAAATTTCAAAAATGGGAAAACCTGTTCATCAAACAAAACATGGCATGAGATAAACAGACGAGATGTAACGGGATCAAAGCATTTAAAACCCAAATGGAGTCTACTATAACCAAGAAAAATATATTCTTTGGAGCGGGGTTCAAATTTATTTTTCGTATAGGGTCATAGCTAGGGGAACATAAGCAGCCAAAAACTCTGAGGTTCAGATAGTCAGGGGGTTCTCCAAACAATTTCGGTAGTGTATAAAAGTTGATGGAAGCGGTTTGGATTCGGTTGATGAGGTAAGTTGCAGTTTCAAAGGCATATGTCTAGAATTGGTGAGGTAGTTTGGCACAGTGTAACAGGGTTAGGCCATGTTCCATAATATGTTGGTGTTTGCGTTCGACATTGCCATTTTGTTTAGGGGTATAGGGACAAGAAATTCTGTGAGTGATGCCATGTTCTCTAAAAAAGGGTTGTAATGCAATGAACTCTCCCCCCTCCCCAATCAGATTGAAAGACTTTAATTGAAGTGTTAAAGTATTTCTCCACAAGAATTTTAAAATGCATGAAAACAGAATAAACATCAGACTTATGTTTCAAGAAATAGATCCAAGAATACTTGCTGTAGTGATCCAAAAATAGCACATAATAAGAATAACTATCCATAGATAAAGCAGGTGCTAGCCCCCAAACATCAGCACAAATTAAATCCAAGGGAGCTTTAGACTCAGATTTAGACAAAGTAAATGGTAAATGATGACTTTTATTGATAGCGTAAGAATTGCAAATAGAATGTTTTGAGTCAGAGACAGTAATTTTATACCAATGCAACAATTTTTTAACACAAGGAAAATTGGCATGTCCTTAGCGATCATGCCATGTATTTAATGAAGCTAAGTTGGCTGAAGGAGAAGTAGAACCTGATGAATAAACAGAACCCGACGCTGTAGCACACAGAGAGTAAAGTCTGTTGTCACTTTGGCCTCTGAACCGAATTCTCCCAGTGGCCAAATCCTTGATAACAAAATGATCAGTAAAAAATTCCACAGAGACAAGATTAGCGTTAGTTAAAGCATAAACTGATAATAAATTATAAGAGCACTTGGTCACTACCAATTTGAAAGGAAGATTGACCAATACGAGATATGGACAGTTTAGAGCCATTACCAATGGTGACTTCGTGGGGTCCTTGGTATTCAGAATAAAGGTTGAGGTTTCCCAATTCAGAGGTCATGTGATGAGAGGCACCCGAATCAACAACCCATGATTGTGAGGGTGTTGTGCTAACGACAAAGTTGGATGAAGGTCGGATGGGGTTGTTTTCACGGGTTAATTTTAGAGATGAGCAGTCCCGGGCATAGTGCCCAAGTCCCCTACAATTGTGACAAGTGATGGATTATGGATCAAAGGTGCAAAAATTCTACCTGGAGTCAGAATTAGAGGTGCAAAAATTCTGCCTGGAGTCAGAATTAGAGGTGCTGAAATTTTGCTGCTGTATTCCTCGATATTCTAAAAAGTAATGGTTGCCACGGCCTCTCTACTGGTCACCTCTGCCTCAGCCTCGCTGCTGGCACCTTCCTCGTTGATATTGCTGACCATGGCGGGTTGCCACCATAGCTGTTGGTGGAATTTAATCAGCAACAGCAGTAGCTTTTTTATTATTAAGACGAGCGGTATTTCTTTCCTCAATTAATAAAAGACCAAGCAAATCTTCAAATTCAATGGGTTCCATCTTAGTTTCAAGAGTCAAATTAAATAGGCCGTAATCTTCACCCAATCCCGCTAGTATGGAATCAATAAAATCCTCCTTTTGCACCCGATAACCCAAGGATGCTAGTTGATCTTTGACACTCTTAGCCCTGAGTGTATATGTCGTAATTGTCTCATTCTTCTCTTTGCTGAGAGTTTGAAGTTAAGCACATAAGTTTCGGATCTGTGATCTGGATCCCGAAGAATAGGCTCGGTTGAGTTTGCTCCATGCCTCAACCACCGTTGGTGCGTCAATCACTTGAAGTAACAAGTTCGGTTCTATCGAACCAAACAGCCAGCTCAATACCTGCTGATTTTGTTGTTCCCATAAGTCATAGGCTAGATTGTAATCTGTCCTTCAAGGAATTCCGATGGAATGAGTTGATTCGCATCAATGTGATGCCACATCCTGTAGCCTCGCAACATAGTAATACATTGTGCTTTCCACAAAACAAAATTGGACGAGCTGAGTTTGTCAGTGATGAAAGTGGCTGGCTTGGGGTATGTGATTGGTGGTGTGGTATTGAGTGGAATTAATGGAGGAATCAGAGATATCTGAGTGGTGGAGATGAGAGTGGAATCAAAGGCCGTCGATTGAGGCTGCATCAACGCTGAACTTGTACCGATCGTTGCTATGGACGGAGCGGATAGCGGTGGAATGGGTGGCGGCAGTGGTGGGGCTGTGATGGTGGAATTTTCGGTTGAAGACATGTTAGGGTTAGGGGTTCGGTGGTGGCTCTGATACCATGAAAACTAATTTAGCCAACATAACTTTGTATTGATGATTAGGAATATATATATATATATATATTCTTAGGTTATATAATGAAAAAACTTCTTTTTTCTATATATATATATATATATATATATATATATATATATATATATATATATATATATATATATATATATATATATATATACACACACAATTGAGAACCCTAACCCTGCAAGGACTATAATACATCTTTATATAATATGTAAAAATACAATATTGGTCCTCTCTCTCTATCACTCGGAATGCTGCACAGACTGTTTTTAAAACAAAAAACATTCCACTAATCTAGTCAGACAGCTTGCAAGAGAGGTAAAAGAATTATTTTATTCATCATGATTCCACTATGATGAACGAAATTGTTATTTTGTGGGACATGTTTCCCAAATTTCCTCCCTTCTCACCCTTCTATCTTTCTATAAATTGAAGGGTTTTTCATTAGTTGAGGGCATCAAAGTTTTCTTATTTTCCTTGTTTTGTTTTAAATCATGTGTGGCTAAAATTTTTATCTAGTCAAGGTTTTCAAGGTTTGGTTCAAGAAAATTGTAAGAATTGTTCTTTAATGTTTTTCTCTTCTCATATGTTTTAGTGTCTTTGGTATTCTTGAGATTTTATTTGGTTTAAATATTAACGTCTTATTTTTATCAGATAAATATTTCTATTTAGATCTTTAAACCTATTTATTTAATGAAGCAGAAAACAATTGTATTCAATGAAATTAAATTGTTGAAATTGCATTTGTGGAGACCAGTGGCGGTTTTAGGGGGGGCCGACGGTGGTACCTGATCTATAGAAATCAAGAATATTTAGTACCTAAACAACAAAATTTAATGAAATTAATGATATTGGTGGTTTAAAGAGTGATAGTGAAAAGTAAGAATGATCGGCCTATTACAATAGCAATGATTATGTAAGTTCTTATAGTGATATTAATAATTGACTAAGTAGTAAAGTATTTTAGATTTTAATAGATCAAATATTAAATGTTCTTGATTTCAAAGCATCAGGTATCAAAAAGATCATATCAATAGGTCAAGTACTAAATGGGTGGATTGTGGATAAGTCAAGCCTCTAAAAGGTTTTTCTTTTGTGAGAATTGAAGTTAATTAAGGCTTTCAATTGACATGTAGAAGGAATAGATTGGACGAATTGAAATTTTTAATTTGAATTATGAAATTGAGTTTAAGGATATGGGACGAGATGGATAATGTTAGATCATATTTATATATATATATGGTAGAGTTTCCTTTCTAAACCAAAGTAGTATAATTATTCCATTACAATTCTTTCTCAATGTTCGCCCATTTATGATATGAAAAAATACAGGAATTAATGGTTGACACAATAATTATTTTAAGGGTCTCAAAATAGGTTATCATTCGTTTTCATGTCATGCAAGGATTGAAACTAATACGTATAAAATCAACACTAATACTATCCATTCATTATAAGGTTAAACGTGTTAACCCATTCTCGAAACTAATCCACATAACATCAATTTTAGCCTATTTTAATGTGTGTTATTGTGTCATATTTACATTCACCGTGTCACGAACAAATAGCAAGTCACTACTAATACAACTTATTTACAATTAAATTACACTTATTTACAATTGTACAAGTTAAACATGTCAATCCTTTTTCGACACCAATCCACATAATATCAACCCTAATCCACCACGTGTTAACGTGTTAACACACATTTTCCTCCACTTTCACAAAATTACAACTAAATTACACTTTCCTTAAATTTTTCTGAAACAAATAAATGGATCCACAGGTACTATGATATGATGTTTTGGTAAAGTCATTCTCATCCAATTAATTAAACTCTGCTATATAATTTCCTAATCAAACATAAATTCAATAATGGATTTCACATTGGAATCCATCATTGAAATTGAAATAACAAAAGACTGATTAAAAAATTAATCTTAATAGAAATGTTGGGGCTTCATGTCCTTGCTTTTGTTGCTCAAAAAATAAATAAATTAATTAAATTAAATTAATCTTAATAGAAATGTTGGGGCTTCAAATGTTATTTTATTTTATTTTATTTTTTTTTGCGCAACTAAAGCAAGGACGGATTAAAACATGATTTAGTTGCTTAATGTCCTTGCTTTAGTTGCTAAAAAAAAAAGGGATTTGACCTATTGATTTGAATCTTTTGAGATATGATTTGTAGAAATTGAAAACATTTAGTATCTGAATAATGAAATTCAATAAAATTGATAATATTTGTTGTTTAAAAAATAGCAGTGAAGAAAAGAAGGATCTTTCTATCATAGCAAAAGTAATTATGAAAATTATTATAATGATAACAATAATTGCTTAATGGCCAAAATAATCTTGATTTTTATAAGCTAAATGTTCTTGATTTTTATAGCTTTGTTATAAATCGCAGAACAATTACCACTTTTCAATTTTTTTTTTTTTTTTATGGAGCAATTTATGGCTTTAATTTATTGTATTTTTACAGGATTGGCTTAATGGTGCGATTTGAATAAAGAGATTTTAAGAATCACAAAATCCAAAAAAGCAAAATATTATTTATTTCCATACAACTTGATGATTAACCAAAACATATGGTTTTGCTAAATTATAATGGATTTTATATTTTTCGGTAAATTGAATTCACATAATGTAACTGAATTAATTATTAACCATAATATGATGATTACATAATATATATATATATATATATATAATCTAATATAAGGAAGCAAATTAGATGTCTGGAATATTTTGATCATGAAAATTAGAGTTGAATACCAGAATTGGACTTAGGTTCAGATTGTAAGCCCACCCAAATAATGTAAGAAATGGCCCGTATATGAAAGTTGACTGAATGGGCTAAATAGTGCACAGAGCCTCATTCAAGTCCATACTCCACAGATCTAAATGGGTGTTTGGTTTCTTCCGAATAGCTATTGTTTATTTTTTTTCTGCTTGAAATAACATATTCTAAGTATTTAGTTAGGACTATCAAACAGCTGTTATTGGCTGTTTTGGAAGTAAAAAAACAGTTGATTACCAACAACAAACAATAAAAACTACCAGCAACAGTAAATAATAACAGTAAATAGTAACAGTAGAACCAAATAGACTTTTAACAACATAGTATTAAATACAATCCTAATTTAACTTAAAATACATTTTTCAAAAAGAAAAATAGAGAAAATTTTCTTTTGGATGAAGAAAAATTCAACATTGAAATATTAAATCTTCTCCGTCCTTTTTATCAAATGAGAATAAGCCAATTAAAATACAAATGTTTCATAAGTAAAATTATAATGACATTGTTGAATTACAATTATAGGGTATTATTTCACTATTGTCACAAAATTTTATAATGTATTAAAAAAAACCTTTAATTATGGGAGAAACTGAGAAATTTTCATTTATAAAAACTAATACAATTCTAATTTTTCAATAAAAAATAAAAAATAAAAAAGTTACAAAACCAATTTATTTGTTTATATGTGTTGGGATTCAGATTTGGATTTAGCTCAAGGTTTTGAAAATTGTACAAACTGGTTATTAAGTTGAATAAATTTTGGATAATTGATGGGTACATTGGGATCTGGTTTAAGTATGTATGGGGAAAACATGACAGATTGCAGTATAGATGGAACTGAAGCAAACCCGATTTGCTTAAAAGAAGGATAAAGGGTCAATTTGCCTGCTTTGAATGGGTGGGATTTTGATTTGGAGTTAGCTCAAGGTTTTGAAAATGTATGACAGGATACTGATTGGTGATCAAAGCCATGATGATTCATATGCTAGTTTCTAGTGCATACACATCATAAATTAGTTCTGTCGTAATAATTTTTTTTCTTTCAATGTATATTTGGTTAATTTTTCTGTTTGTTGATATAAAATTAGATGGCCTTAATTGCATTGCCTTCTGTTCATCCAAGACTTTCAACTGCCTAAGTTTGATAAGTTAATAAAAAATAATACAATTCCAATTTTTCATTGTGGGAGAAACTGAGAAATTTTCATTTATAAAAAATAATACAATTCCAATTTTTCAGTAAAAAAATAATTAAAAAGGTACAAAACCAATTTATTTGTTTAACCAAAATTTCATATGTTTGACTTTTAATACATTACAGCGACAATTTTTAATTCAGCGGCATCCGCTAATCATTTTTACAGAATGAAATTTTTGGGAACTAAATTAAATAACTTCTTCAAACTTAATTAATATTAAAATTTCTTTTATATGTAAGCTCATAATTTAGAAATAAATAATATATATATATATATATATATATATATATATATAGAAGATTTTGAACCCTTTGACTTTATTTTTGTTGATTATGTAATAAATTAAACCATTGATCAATTATAATCACACATACTCAATTTTTTATTTAACAAGATAATTACGTATAAATATCAATAGTTAAAACATGTTACTCATTTTATATATATTTAAATTTTTATTTTTTTAGTCTGAAATGATGTATTTATAGTTTTTTTTGTTGGTCACATCAAATAGATTAAAAAAAAAATTTCAAATAATTAGAAGATAAAATTTTGAATACAAATAAAATGAATAACATATTTTTAATTGAATTTGATATTTGCAATAAATTTCTCAATAATTCAATATACCAAATTGAAATATAAAAATGAAATCAGCAAAAATAAAAATGAAAAGAATAAAATTACAAATTTAGTTTTAATATGTGAAAGAAAACTATTTTGGATTAAATAATAATAATAATAATAATAATAATTTTATCCAATTTTAGGATAAATACAGAATTGAATCGTATGTAATGTAACAATGTTGACTTAAAGATAGTGATGTGCATTGGTAATCAGATGTACAACATTGACTGATTTGCTTTGATCTTAGAAATTGTTTTTGAATGTTCATAGGCCACACATAGAGACTAAAATTTAATCATTTAAAGATAAATTAATTAGATTAGATTCAACGTTTAACAGTGACACAGGCTGCTAAATTTTTGTCTTTATTCATTTCCCATCTCTAAAAGAATCCATTTTTACTCTGTTCTTCCTCTCTCTCTCTCTCTCTCTCTCTCCGTCTCTGATCAATCAATTGAAAGAAGAAAACAGTGAAAAAGTTGGAGGGGAAAGATGGGTTATCATCTACTTCACTTGAATCTTTCCTCTCTCTCTTCTTCGTCTTTCGGTTCTTCTAATTCATTGTTTCCATCTGGTATTCTTGCTCTAATTCCACCCAATTCCTTTCACCTCCCCTCTCACTCTAAATTCCCGCAAGGCAAGCAAAAGCTTCCTTTTTTATTTCTGTTTTATTTGGTAAATTGCTGTTATTGATTAGATTTTGTTCCAATTTGTCGATTCAATCTGGGTGTTTGTTTGTTTTCAGGATGCAATATCTCTTGGGTTCAAAAGCTGCCCAGAATTGCTACTTCCACCATTAAATGCTCTGCTGAGTTTGAAAATGTAAGTTCTTTTTTGCCCCTTTCTTTTTTGTATATTGGGATAATTGTTCACAAATATGTGCTGTTGATTCTCAGAGCTCTCAGATCGTCAAAGAGAAGAGTGTTTCAGTCGTCCTGTTGGCTGGAGGGAAGGGCAAAAGAATGGGGGTAAGTTCTTTGATTGATATTAGCCATAGTTTTTTGTTTCAATCAATTGCATCTTTGAATTTGTATTATTTACTGTTTCCTTGTATGTGATTTTGATCATATTAGAATGAAATGATTGAATAATGATTATAACTAAGAAATTGCATACTCTTGGTTATATGTGTTGGGATTCAGATTTGGATTTAGCTCAAGGTTTTGAAAATTATACAAACTGGTTATTTAGTTGAATAAATTTTGGCTAATTGATGGGTACATTGGGATCTGGTTTAAGTACTTATGGGGAAAACATGACAGATTGCAGTATGGATAGAACTGAAGCAAACCTGATTTGCTTAAAAGAAGGATAAAGGGTCAATCTGCTTTTGATTTGGGTTAGCTCAAGGTTTTGAAAATGTATGACAGCATACTGATTGGTGATTAGAGGACTTTGGTCTAGTTTAAGGATTTATGTTGAAAACATAGCAGGAGCCATAATATATAGAAAATTATGTCCCAACCAAAGCCATGATGATTCATATGCTAATTTTCGGCTATCTTTCTCTCTTAAATTTGCAGTAAACCCAGTGCGAAATCATGTCTCTTTGGCTGCTAATCTATAAAATTTCCAAATTTTTAGGTATCATTAGCAGCTTTCTCTATTCCTGTTACTGTTGGGGGTTTTTTGAAGCATTTCAAAAATGTAATGACCTGTAAATTTAATAGACCCCGTTTACAACATTTGATGATCCATTAGTTTCAAGACTTAAACATTACAAAGGAAAATATCCGTTTGTTCTGTTTTATGTTGGAGATTAGCATTTTCTTCTTGTTTGCCGGGAACTAGTATCTTATTCTCGTGTATTTTCCGTAATGTGATTCATCCATAAGGATTGGACTCCAAGCTCGTATCCATTTGCCTTTTTGTAATTATACATTTGTGTGTTGGTTGTTATGTTATTATCCGTAGTTACTTATTTCCATCTTCCAGATGACAGTTTTGTTGTCTTTGTGAGAATAGGCAAGCATGCCAAAGCAGTATCTACCATTGTTAGGCCAGCCAATCGCTTTGTACAGGTAATTAGATGACCAACTTATATATATCTAGTATTGGGACCACAGAGAGCCTGGAATCATTTGGTAGTTGTGGACTATTCAACCTTGGACAAAGGGTCAATTAGGTCCTTCAACTTCGCTTGCAGGTTCAATGTCCCCCGAAGTGAACTTTAGGTATTAATTTGGCCCTTCAACTCGGCATTTCTTTTCTAAACAGTCCAAAATGACATGCATCAGCATGAGAGACGATACGTCACAAATGAACCAGTCATATGCTGACACGCTAAATGTTTTGGATTATTTCGACAAAGAATGCCAAGTTGTCGACTAAATTTTATGCCTAAAGTTCATTTTGGGCCAAACTAAAATATGACACCGTAGCCTATAGGAACAAATTTCTGTGTTATTTTACAAAACAAACGAGGGTTAATTTATGATAGGTACGTGTGAACAGCTTATAAGACGGGTTTAACTCGAAATAAGATGTTGAGAAAATACAAAGCCCCCTATGCATGAGTTCAAGAGCATAGTTTTTTCAATTAGATGCTGAATTATTTGGATTATCTAGAATTGCTATGGTAATTTGCTTTCTGCTACAATTTTTCGTATCTCTATAGTTTCTAGTGCATACACATCATAAATTGGTTCTCTTAGTCCAGTTTTCCTCCGCAAGAGACACTATGGTATATTCTGAAAATAATTTCATTCTGTTTTTGCAGTTTTTATACGTTCTCACAAATGATTGAAGTGAAAGAGATTGTTGTTGTATGTGATCCGTCATACCAAGACATTTTTGAAGGTTCGAGATCTTCTTCTCACTCACTGTCTCTTTGCATTTGCATGTATCTATGCTTGTGCCAACGGATTGATTTATGTTTCATTACGTGGCCTCTGTTTTGCTTTTGTTAAGACTGTTTAAATTAAAATTCTTCTAAGCTATCATATCCTCAGATGCGAAAGAAAATATCAGTATCGATCTCAAATTTGCCCTGCCTGGGAAAGAGAGACAAGATTCCGTATACAGCGGGCTTCAGGTACATGAGCAGTCGTTTCTAATAATGACTCTCATCTCTTGTTTCATTTCATCAAAACTTAATCTCATATTTTTTTTTTATGAACTTCTTCATGATTCTTGCTGTGCATTTGTTGGCTCATATACACCAATTAAATCACAAATCCTATGTATTCTGTGTCATATTGCTCATTAAAAAGACTGCATCAATAATTTCTTAATAGTGGATGTCAATGTTTGGAAATATTTGTTTCTTAATCATTATATGCATTTTCCTCTGCAGGCGATTGATTTGAACTCTGAGCTTGTTTGCATTCATGACTCTGCCAGACCTCTGGTGACATCCGCGGATGTACAAAAGGTTAGCAGATCTGTCTTTTCATGTTCATGCATGTTCGGTTCGTTCAGGATTGATTTTCAAAGCCATTATTTGTGATTAGGTACTGAAAGATGCTTGGATAAATGGGGCAGCTGTGCTTGGCGTTCCGGCTAAAGCTACAATCAAAGAGGTACTAAATCATCAAATTTCAATATTCTTCAATATTCATTATTATATCTTATTCCTTAATATTTGCAATCTGTATGTGTAATGTTAATGGAAAACTGTTTCGATCATTGATATTATTTTTTGTTTTCTTCCTCGACGCAGGCAAACAGCCAATCTTTTGTAGTTAAAACACTCGACCGCAAAACACTTTGGGAGATGCAAACCCCACAGGTTATTAAGCCTGATTTACTTAAAAAAGGCTTCGAACTCGTGAACAGGTACAGTATTGCTTTTTAACATTTGCGGTTTTTAATTCTTTCCATTATTCAAAATTCCGAAACAAATGTATCTCGGTATAACAAATGAAACATTATTTGTTATCCCGTTTCTCCTTTCCTGGATACAGATTCTAACATACATTGTTGTTGTTATTCAGTCATGGCCTAGAAGTCACGGACGATGTGTCAATTGTCGAGCATCTTAAACATCCCGTTTACATTACGGAAGGATCGTACACGAACATTAAGGTATTTCAACTATCAAAACCATTGCTATGCAAATTTAGACTTGAACTAAAGTGATTAAACGTATGAAACATTTTTCATTTCTGTGTTATATCTGAAATGGATGTGCTTGAATCCTATGATTTGCAGGTTACGACACCGGATGATATGTTGCTTGCTGAGAGAATTTTGAATTTGAGTTCTGAGGAATCTTCAAATTAGATTTTTGTATTTTGATATTGCTCACATCACAGCATATCAGTTAGATGAAAAGAATCATTTCTTTTTTTTGAATAATTTAAGGCATTTTGCTGCAATTGAGGTCTGATGAATTCAAATAAACAATCTTGTAATTTAAGGCATTTCTTTTTCTTTTTTTTTTTTAATTAAACCACAGCAGCAATTATGGGGTCTGAAATTTGTGCACATTTATATTTTTCAATTTCTTTAGTTGTTTTTTAAAGTATTTAATTTGATGAAGGTCAAATAGGGGTACTATTTTAATTTGGTCGAATAGGTATACTGATCATACTAAATTAATTTGACAAAAAATAAAATTTAATTACTATTTTAAATTAATTTAATATCAAATCATATTTAAAAAATTAATTTATACTACCAAATTCATCAACCAATCCTTTATCCGTATTAATTTATAGTTTTGCAAGATCATTGGGATAATAAAATTAATTATGGTAGAAACTCAAATTCAATTTTGTTCCTTCTTCAAAAAATGGGTTGATAATTCTCATAGGTATTTACTTAGAAAGTGTGAAATTGAAATAGAGTTTCTACCACAGGAATATAATTAACTAGAATTTCTATTGCATACTAAAAAAGGCATTTTACATAAATATATACTTTTTGGCATCATATAACGTTTTTACCTTAAAAGGAAAAGTTTGCATAAATACATTAAAAACTTTTCGAAATTTCAAAAATACCTGCAAAAAGTATTGTTATATTATGTGACTCATCCACAATACATTCTCTACTTTATCTACATTTCTCTCTCATCTTTTTATAATTTTTAATCTAATTTCACATTTATCTCTCAATCCATTTATTTTTTTGTATGCGACTTTAGAAATTTTTTTTTTTTATCTTTGAAACAAGATCCATGTGTATATACTTTTTCCTTTTTTTTTTTTGGCACTAAGATATAACTAATTATACATTTGTATCTTAAGGTATAACTAAGGTATAATTAAAGTATAATTAAGGTATAGTCAATGTAATAGTATATCTTAAGGTATAATTAAGGTATAAACACTGTAATAGTGTATCTTAAGGTATAATTAAGGTATAACCAATGTATAATCAATGTAATAGTATATATTAAGGTATAAATAATGTATAATTAATGTATAACTAAGGTATAATTAAGGTATAACTAATGTATAATTAATGTATAACTCATGTATAGTTAATATATAACTAAGGTATAATCCAATAATTTAAAAGACAATAATAATTGGTATTTTTTATGCACTATTATGGTAATTATACCTTAAGATACATTATTACAGTGATTATACCTTAAGATACACTATTACAATGATTATACCTTAAGATACACTATTACAATGATTATACCTTAGTTATACATTAATTATATCTTAATTATACCTTAATTATACATTATTACATTGATTATACCTTAGTTATACCTTAATTATACCTTAATTATGTTAGGATTTTTCACCGGAAATCACCCGATTAAATGCGAAAGAACGCGGTGATTTCCTCAAATCCGTGCCCAGGAGCAATTGAGATGAAAATTGCAAAAACAAAATTTTTCAAGAAGAGATTAAACTCTTACCAGGAGTATCTCTTTAAGAGATGGCTGCAGAAATCAACGTATATTCCCTCCTCGTTCACGTACACGAGAGCCTTTGGAACACGACCCGTGCTAGTGTCGGAAATCAAAAACTTTTGAGAGAGGGAGGGGAGGATTTTGGCTTGTGTGTTTCTTACACCCCTTGGCCGAAAATCCTAGGGTTCTTTTAACCCTAGGTGGCCGAAATTTTCCTTGAAAATTTTGGCCCAATTGGCTTCATTTTGTGTGGGCTTTTCATTTTATTTTTAGGCCCTAATCCATTCTAATTCACTTGGTCCAAATTAATTTCAAACCCAACTTTAATTTTAACATGTATATAATATATTACACCATGTAACATATTATTTACATTTAATTAAAATTGATTTGATTAATTAATTCAACCCATGGAATTAAAATTAGATCTTCACAAAATAAACTCATATGTAAACCTATACATATGAAATATTTCCACCTAGGAAATAATCTGATAAATTAATTCATTGAATTAATTATGAGATTGCCAATACTAATATTAATTTTATTATCATGATCAATCAAATTGATCTTTATAATATAATTAATATAATCATCTCTCTCCAGTATGTGTACTCTAAGTATACCGGTGATTCCTTAAGTCCGTGTTCAGACGCTCAATGTGTACGATCCTGTGGGCCCATCTTTATATTGGTAGTGGGCCTATGGCCCACAGACTGCAGGCAGGTTCTAGCAAGCCACTGCAGCCCCCAATTAAGATGGAGATGGCAGTCTAACTGTAATCATAACCCTATAGTTTGAACTTGTATATCTCATGTCATTGATATCGGTGTCCAACACAGAGACATGGATTGATCACCCTCTTTTGTGTCCGGAAATCTACTTGATCCCGAATGTACTGATGCTCACAAATAAGTTCCAACTTGTTTGGATGTGGCCGCACTCTTATCAGTCACATTCATCAAGAGGCCAGTGATATCTTCTCAGTGGACTACTGAGTGACAAATCCCTTCTGCATATCCATAGCATTGCCATGCTAAGTGACATACCCGAAAGTACCCATACTTGGCACCCTATTATAGGCCCTTTTGGCGTACCCCTAAGTATGCGACCTCGCATGCAACACCATCATATGGTCAGATCAAAGGATCCATACAAGTACTACACGAGAATCACTTGTGATACTATACCATGTGGATTTCTCGTTTAGTGGATCTATCCAGTACCATGCCCCTTTTGCATGTACCCATTAACTTGGTTGACATCCCATGTCTAATGACCGGTAAGACACCGCCATATAACCAGGTTAATGATAGTCACTAGTTCCACTCATTCCCATGACTGGAACAGACTACGGATCTCTTTATGGTCATATCGTTTACCCTATCCATGGTCTTACTGCCAAGTGCATGACACTTGTCATCATGGATATGGATATGTCCATTGGATACTTCATTTAAGATATTGCACAAGATATATATAATAAATGAACTAATGCCTTTATTAATGACACAAAATGTGTATAATACATAAATCCAATAAATGTACAATACAAATACAAGATCCAATGCCCCGGGGCTAGGGCATATCCAATAAATTATATATTATTACATTGATTATACCTTAGTTATACCTTAAGATACAAAGGGTATAATAAGTTATAATTCAGTGGAAAAAAATGTCGGAAAAAATATATACATATGGATCTTGTTTCGAAGAGAAAAAAAAAAACTTTCTAAAGTCGCGTGACAAAAAAATAAACAGATTGAGAGATAAATATGAAATTAGAATAAAATTATAAAAAGAGGAGAGAAAAATGCGGACAAATAAGGATTTGAGAAAATTTAAAAAGTTTGAAAGGCATAATAGGTATAAATTAAGAAAAGAGGCAATTTAATAATTATGAATAAAAAAAAGGTAGAAAAGTAATTTTAGAAAAGTGGAGTTCCAAAACAAAACATAAAACATAGGTATTTTTGATAAATCTCCTAATAAAAAATAATATTATATTTCGTAATAATTTTAGAGAAAAATGTAATTGAAGCCTAAATAGGCCCAAAGTATCAAATGTTGAGTGTGGTGGACTCTATTAATATCCATTTAGTCAATAAGTCTTACTGTTTATTTTCAATTTCCATGAAAAAATAAAAATAAAACTAACCAAAAACATTCATTTTTACATTTATTTGAGTGAGCTTAATAATATTTTTATTTTTGCACTTATTTACAAATAAAATACTAATGCATTCATCAACTAGAGTTTGGCAAAAAGAATTAAGACTAAACACTCAATAATGAATTTATTATAATTTTAATAAAGGGTATCTAATGTTATCAAATTATTGAAGGAAGTTGAACTATCCCAATCAAGTAACCTAATAAGCCAAGAATTAACAATATGAGTCTAACTTAATTAATTAATTAATTAATAAAGAATTGATACAATTAGTTGAACCTAAAAATTGGAAGTCAAATAAGTAAAAGAATTAACTAATTTAATATGAACAACTCTTGAAGAATTAAATTTTACTTTATGTCTTTTTTGCTATTCGTTGAATATTGACCTCATAATTAAATTAAAATCCAAAATAAAATAATAAATATGCAATGAGAAGTGCCCTAGGAAGCCTAGCTACATCTCAGCCACCGGAACCACCGGCCCCTCCGGATGGTTCCAATGATACAATCATGAACGAGGGTCTTCCTAACAAGGCTGCCGGTTTTGAGAGACCATTCAATGAGGTTGTGGCGGGGATACTCAAAGTGGGTCGAAAACCAAACCCTAGGACGTTGCAGGCAAAAGGCTTAGTTTCAATCGATTTCACACCTTGCAATGGACTGAAGCCAAATGTTTTCGTTGCACCCCAATTAATTGAGGAACTTGCAGCGCCTTGGCGGAAAGCTCTAATTGTGAAACTTTTAGGCAAAGACCTGGGCTATGTTGCTCTATCAAAGCGAGCACTGGAACTATGGCCGTCGGTTGGGGCAGTGGATATAATGGATTTGGGACATGGTTTCCATATGGTCCAATTTGATTTGGACGTGGATCGAGAGAAGGTAATGACAGAGAGACCTCGGCTAGTACAGGGACACTATTTGACAGTGTGTACTTGGACCACAGACTTTCTTCCGGCTCAAGCAACGGTTGAAACCACTATGGTCTAGGCTCGTTTGCCGGGTCTGTCCATGGTCTACTATGCAGAAGATGTGCTCCTTGAGATTGCTCAGGCAATTGGAAGAGCCATTAAGGTGGATCAAAATATAGCTCAAGCTAATAGGGGCCGTTTTGCCCGGGTGTGTGTTGAAATTGATTTGAACAAACCCCTGATTGCTGAATTCTATCTTAATGGTGACCTTGTCCGAGTGGAATATGAGGGTCTTCACATAGCTTGCACGAACTGTGGACGGTATGGTCACTCTCGTCCCTAATGCTCTTTCCCTTCCATTGTGCATGAGGCGCAAAGGACTGTTACACCGGGAACAAATGAGAATGTTACGATGGAGGGGGTAACTAACCACAATGAGCCTAACCAGATGAACAGCAGTGTGGCGGGGGAACTAGGTCAACAGGGAAACATGGTGGAGTATGGACCTTGGATGATGGTGCAAAGGAGGATGAGGAAACCGAGACTGCAGGAGAAACAATACCAACCCCTTACGGAGACTGATAGAAATAGATTTGATGTGTTGAATACTAAGATAGAGGAAGTTCGGTCACCAGTGCTTATAGTCTCTGAGCAAGACGCAGCTGTACATAACGGGAATACTTCGTGGGGTACCAATCCAGGTATGCGGAAAGGGAAGGCTTTAACCAAGCCACGTGCTATAGGTAATAAGAGTTCTATGAGAAAATCCATGCCATTAGAGGAACTGCAGAAACATAATGTGTTTGGGAATGTTGAAGATATAACAATGGCAGGACCAATGATTTTTGGGGGGAAGGAGAACCAGCCAGTGGACACCAGGGCAACTAGAGTGAAAAGAATCCGGGAGGACGCTGGAACCGGTGCTAATGTTTTGCAATCAAGACAGCAAGTTTTGAATCCACAGACAAGACCACCAGATATTGGAGTAATTAGAATGGTGGCGAGTTCGAGTGGAATGGTTCATGAGGGGATCAATGGGAGATCTACGGAAGTGATTGGTGAGAGCTTTGAGAAAGGAGTGCAGCCTGTTGCCCCACGAGTCTAATCCTTGTTGATAGCTCTTCAGGTTTGATCCTTACATCTTTTTTATTTATGATGAAGATTATGTCTTGGAATTGCTTTGGAGTTGGTAGTAGGGAGTTTAACCGAGCTCTTAACTTCTTAATTAAGACTCATGATCCTACTATTCTTGTTCTTGTGGAGACTCGTATTTCGGGGGCTCGTGCTGATAACATTTGTAAGAAATTAAAATTTTCGGGAATTGAAAGAGTAGAGGCTAATGGTTTTCGGGGAGGTATTTGGATGTTATGGCATTCGGACCGTATTGAGGTCTCCGTTATTCAGAAAAATGAGCAGTTTATCCATTCCAGGATTAGATGCATCCAGGGACGGTATATGAATTGCTATTGCCTATTTTCTGCTGTCTATGTGCGACCCCAGGTCTCCTTTAAATGAAATTTTATGAATGATATGTTGCAGCTCAATAGTGGTATCTCGGAGCCTTGGATTATTGCTGGGGATTTTAATTGTATCAAGGCTCTAGAGGAGAAACAAGGGGGTGTGGCTTCGGTTCTAGACCGTTGTGCTTTCTTTTCGAATTGGATTGATAGTATGCGTTTGGTTGACATGGGGTTCATAGGCCCTACTTTTACTTGGGTCAGGGGTCACACACCCCGTACTCGAGTTGCATGTAGACTGGATAGGGCTCTTTGCAATCTTGATTGGAGACATCTTTTTCTGGTAGCTTTTGTTAGACACCTTCCTCGCAATGGATCAGACCACTGTCCAATTTTGATTGATCTAAAGATTAATGCAACTGGACCCCAACTCAAACCGTTTTGTTTTGAAGGTGCTTGGATGCAACACGCTGATTTTCACAATTTTGTTCGACGACAGTGGACGGACAACAGTGATATCTTGGGTAGTTTGGATGAGTTTATGGATGCAGTTCAGGACTGGAATAAAAATCATTTTGGGCATATATTCTTCCAAAAAAAACAGTTATATGCACATTTAGATGGGGTTCAATGGCTCCTCTCTCAACGGGCCCATGGGTGGTTTACTCCGGCTTGAAAACCGCCTTTTACAGGAGCTGAATGCTGTGTTGTTGCAGAAGGAAATCTTTTGGTTCCAAAAATCCAGGGTGAAATGGATTGGTTTGGGTGACCGTAATTCGAAGTTTTTTCATGCTTCCACCATTATTAGGAGAAGGCGTAATTGCATTGCAGGATTGTGGAATGAAATGGATCAATGGGTTTGGGATAAGGAAACTCTTAAGCTCATGGCAACACTCTTTTTCACGGATCTATTCTCGGAAGAGAATGCAGCTCGGCCTTTGTTAATTACTCGCTGTAATTTTCCTGGTTAGACTGACTTGGAGAGGCAAGTTGCGTTCACCAATTTCTCTACTGATTATGTGAAGCAGGCAATTTTTTTTATGGCTCCTTACAAAGCCCCGGGGCCAAATGGCTTTCAGGCATTCTTTTACCAGAAATTATGGGATGTGGTAGGAGTTCAAACGTGTGATTTTGTTCTCAAGGCTCTAAATGATGGGATGTTGGATACACAAGTGAACCAGATACTCATTGCTCTTATCCCTAAGGTGCTAAACCCGGAGCGGCTAACTCAATTTCGTCCTATTAGTTTGTGTAATGTGCTTTACAAGATTGTTACAAAATGTTTGGTCAACCGTTTGAAGCCTTTTTTGAAGGACCATATATCTCCGACTCAGAGCAGTTTTATTCCTGGAAGGCATATCTCGGATAACGTTGTTCTTATTTAGGAAGTAGTTCATTCCTTTAAGAAGAAGAGGGGGAGGAAAGGTCATATGCTCCTTAAATTGGATCTAGAAAAGGCCTATGATCAGATCAGTTGGCAGTTTCTCAAAGACACTCTGTATTGGTTCGATTTACCTGTTACGTGGGTTGAGGTTATTATAAATTGCATCTCCTCCTCCTCGATGCGAGTTCTTTGGAATGGTGAGCCATTGTTGGACTTCTATCTTACAAGGGGCCTTTGTTAGGGGGACCCTTTATCCCCGTATCTGTTTGTTATGTGCCTGGATCATCTAGCACACTTAATTGAAGTGCTATCCATGACAAGAAGTGGAAACCGATCCGAGCCTCCCAAGATGGTCCTAAGCTGTCTCATGTTTTCTTTCTGATGATATGATCCTCATGGCGGAAGCTTCAGTTAACCAAGCCCGAACGGTTAATGAAGTGTTAAACTACTTTTGTGATGCTTCGGGTCAGCAGGTTAGTAAAGATAAATCTCGTGTCTATTTTTCAAACAATGTCTTGGCTCGGGATCAGAACTTAATTGCTGCAACTCTTGGAATAAATGTTACGTCTGATTTGGGAGTGTATTTAGGTATGCCTATTATTCACAAAAGGGTGACAAAAGAGACCTATAAGAGGACCCTGGATAAGATTCACTCTCGTTTATTGGGATGGAAAGCTAAATATCTGTCCATGGCGGGGAGAGTTACTTTGATCAAATCAGTGATGGCTGCAATTCCGAGTTATACAATGCAAACAATTGTGTTCCCCATGGGTATATGTCGCAAGCTTGATAAATTAAATCGTAAGTTTCTGTGGGGAGATTCAGAGTCTCAAAGAAAGATACAATTGCTTAATTGGGATACGGTTAGAAAATCGAAACAGAAAGGAGGCTTAGGTATTAGGTCCACTCGAGAATTCAATTTAGCCTTGCTTGCTAAAATAGTGTGGCGTATGGTTTTTGACCCAGAGGCTATTTGGGTTCGTGTTCTCAACCACAAATACGGTTTCAATGTGGATAATTTGCAATCTTTTAAGCTTCGTACTAACCAGTCCTATACCTGGAAAAGTATTCCGTGTGGTATTGATGTGTTGAAATTGGGTCTTAGAAGAATGATAGGGAATGGTAAGCAAACGAAATTCTGGAGGGATATTTGGATTGGGAATCAAGCTCTCCTCTCTTGTGCTAGCCCTTCTGCTTCTCCCCATATGTTGGAAGACACAGTGGCTAATTATTGGAATGATAACGGATCATGGAAGTGGGAGGCTTTTGCGAATTTCTTACCCACTTCAGCGATCCTTCAGATTGCTAATCGAGTTCCTTTTTGTGAAGAGGACAGTAAAGATGGTTGGTTTTGGGGCTGATTCTGAACGGTTGCTTCACAGTGGCGTCGGCTTACAAGCAACTGAACCCGGGTAGCGAAACTTAGAATGGTTTCAATTGGAACTTGATTTGGTCTGTGCAGGTGCCGGAACGTATACGGATGTTTGGTTGGCTGGTGGCCCATGATGTCGTGCTCTGTAATGCTAATCGAGTCAAAAGACGGATAGCAACCTCTTCTCTATGCCTTTTTTGCAACAACGTTGAAACAACGCTGCACCTAGTGAGGGACTGTGTTAATATTCAGCAACTGTGGATTTCCTTGGTTCCTGCATGTAATCGCGCTATATTTTTCGCTAGCCCTCTTCAGGTTTGGTTTGCTGGAAATTTGCAGCAGAACTTTCTTTGGGACGGCATCGATTGGCCAGTGCTCTTCATGACGGTTGTTTGGTAGGCGTGGAGATGGAGGAACATGAAGGTTTTCGATAGTGGCCAGAGCTGAAACGATGGAGTGGCCTTCGTCAAGTCCCAAGCAGCCGAGTTCATGAGGGCCATGACTCCGTGTACAGGTATAGCAGTTCGGTATAGGGCTGTTGATGTTTGTTGGAAGAGACCGAACCAGGGATGGGTTGAACTTAATTGTGATTGGGCGTTTAAGGGAAATCCGGGCTTGGCTATTGAGGGATGCCGAGGGGAAGTGGCTGGATGGTTTTGTGGCTAATATTGACATCTGTACGTCTTTACTTGCAGAGCTTTGGGGGCTCTTTTTTGGTTTACATATGGCTTGGAACCGTAGATACAGACAAGTCATTGTAGAATTGGACTTTGCAATTACTATTGGTTTTATGAAAGATGGTTTGACGGGTCCCCACCCTCATGAATGGCTCATCCGACGGTGTTTGATTCTCCGTAATCAAAATTGGATTGTCGTCTTTAATCACATTTATAGAGAGGGTAATCGAGCGTCGGATTGGTTGGCGAATTTTGCAGGTTCTTATCCTATTGGGCTACACGAGTGTGTTGTGCTTCCTGCAGGCCTCCAGAGTATCCTGACCGAAGATGCTGTTGGCGTTTCTCGCCAAAGAATAGTTCGGTCTTAATTTTTCCTTTGTTTTTTTGCTCCGGGTTCTTCCATCCAATTGTATCAAAAAAAAAAATTAAAATCCAAAATTTAATTAAAACCAGTGTCATCTTTAAAAAAAAGGGAAAAAAAAAATTAAAAAGAACAATAATACCCCTAAAGAAAAGTGGAGATGCTTCTGCTGTCTCCATCATAAATCACCTGCCAAAGTAGTTGCATGTTTTATCTTCTATATCCACAAAAATAAGTAAAATAAAATCAAAATATGTATATATTTATTATAATTTCTTTATATCATAAATCATAATGATTAATAGCAGTGGGATCAAATTCACATTATTGATCTATCTTTTTTTTTTTTTTTTTTAATTTTTCTTTTTGTCTAGATTTGATAAGCTCTTTGTGATTGAATTTTAATTAAATAATTTAACATTACTTTTGACATTTTGTTGTGTTTATGTTCTTTAACAAAAGTATCAAACATATAAATAATGTCTTTCTTGTTTTGGACAATTTTAATGAATAAAACATAGATTTGCCACAAAACACAAGATGTCATTGGCCCTTGTTTAAATGCCTCTCCTTTTCCACCTATGGGTCCTTAATTAGCCTAATTCACACATTCTCCAACCCAATTAACATAGGGGTATAATTGACTTTATGTTTATTGAAAATTATATATTCGTATAAATTACCAAACAAATAACTTTAAATAGAAAATTAAGTTGAATGTGCAAATAACTTTAAATGGAAACTTAAGTTGAATGTGTAATGGGACGCAAAAGTTTAAGCTGATAGGTAAGAGTTGTCATTTTCCCGAATATGAATGCCTAGTGGGCTTGAAGCGTTTACAGCGGCGGAGGCAGGATTTGAAAATAGGAAGGCACAACAAGTGAATTGACCGACTGATTCTTCAAGGGGGCGGACCGACGCCGACGGCAGCAAGGGGTGTAAGAAATGGGATGGGACTGGTTTTGTTTGGGTTGGGAGGAAATTCTGTCGAGTGAATCTGTGAAGGGGAGGGAGAAGAAAAGCAACTAGTTTTATTTTTTTCTTTAAAACCCTCTAGGCCAAAATGATGTTGTTTTGTCTTGGTGGGTTTTTTTTTTTTTTTTTTAATTCGGGCCAGGATAAAACGATATCGTTTTGTATCCTAGGCCGAATTTAAAAAAAAAAAAAAAAAAAAGAGATGAAACCCCTAACGTTTTCTTCATTTGGAATTGGGTGGCACCATGCTTCTCCAAAACCAGAAATTCACAATGTGCAGCAGCCCGCCAAACACCCTTACTAGCGGTGTTTTCTGGCGGCTGGGGGCACTGACCAACCCAGGCCTCCCCTCCCTCCACCATTGAGCATATACAACACAAACTCACTTTTTTCAGTGTTCAATTTAATTAATAAATAAAGTTGTCAGGATTTTAACTTTCAATTTCTAAATCTAAAAGGCTCTGATACCATGTTGTAAAACCATTTAATCCAAAAATATTATATTAAAGAAAATTCATTGCGAAAGAAATTGATGCTTAAGTAATTTAACTTCTAGACTATTAAAGTAACTATCCTTAGAAAGATAATACTGCTGGGATCATATGAAAGTATATATATATATATATATATATATATATATATATATATATATATATATATATATATATATATATATATATATATATATCAAATTTGTAACAATTTATTTAGTTTTATTACTAATATATCTACGGATTGAAATATATGAGTTTATCATTGTTGTAAAAAAAAAAAATAATAATAATAAAATAAAATAAAATACAGTAGATGCCCTTGAAATGGATGTTAATAAGGATTTTTTCAAAAAAAAAAAAAAAAGGTTGAAGGTGTGTGTTGAAACATGCATGTGCTAATCTAAATCAAAAATCATTAATCTTAAATTATCCATTAAAATCATGTTACCTCTCCTCACAAAATCCACATCTGACCATCACATCACATGTTAATAGAAAAGAAAAGATGGATAGAAGAAGAGAATGAGAATTAATGTGTTGCTAGTATTAATTAAATAATTTTCTTTTTTTCTTAAAAAAAAAAAAAAAAAGAAGACAATAACGTGAAGGAGAGAGAGATCTCATATGTTACCCCATCACATGCACTTTGGATTTAATATTTAATACAAAAAAAAAAAAGGATAAAAAGTCACAATTAGCCAAAAGTTTTACCAAAAAACCTGTCTACTTGTGACTCTCATTATTAATCACAAATTCTTCTTTATCTTTTCTAAAATAAATGAGAAAATAGTGGTAGGGGACTCCCATTCATTCTTAGCAACGATTCGTCTGGAGTTATTTCAGCAATTAATTTTTTAATATTCTTGGGGTGCTAACGCTTCCTTTTTTATTTTGTTTTATATTTAATTAATTCTCACAATCAGCATCATATCATAATATTGTTTTTATTATAACTGTCCACTACTTCTATAAAATTGAAATTTCTTCTTTTTATCATATTATGGGTTTATTATTTTTATTTTTATTTTATGGGTTTGATTAAATTTATGATATGAATTCTAATACACTTTTAATTTGAAAACATTGGCTGATAAGAAAGAAAAAGAAAAAGAAAAAGAAAAAGAGAAAGGGGAAGACAAAATAAGTAAATCATAAGATAAATTAAATAGAAAATGTTTCATACCCCTTCTTAATATCTACAAATTAAAAGATTAAATACTTTTTTTTTTGTTCCCATGTACTATTATCAGTTTATTTTTTTGGTCCATGTTCTATTGATGTTTCTCTTTTACCTTTTGTGGTATACAAAAATTTTTCAAACTGGCTCCTAATAAGCATATTCTGTTAGATTTTGTTAATAAAATTGTTAACGGAATTTGACGGAATATGTTTTTTAGGAGCCATTTTAGAACCTTTTTACATACAACAGGGGGGGATAAAAGAGAAATTTTAATAATACAGGGATCAAAAAGATAATAGTATATGAATCAAAAAGGTTTTTGTTCAACAAATTAAATCTAATTTGCTTTCTAAATTAGATTTTTATTTTTATTTTTTTTATTTTTCATTTGCTTTTTGAAGGTTGATGTTGACACCACAAATCAAGCCATAGTCGTTGGGACTTTTTTGGTACCTGCCCAACCCAGTGAAGTTAGGCATAAATCCATCTTCTTGTTTTAGGAAATTAATTAATTAATTAATTCTTTTTATAGAATAATTAATTACTTTCTCCGTTTTTTATTATATAATATTTAAAGTTGTTCCTTAAAATCAATGAAATATTAATTAGGTTACTAAAATAATTCGTTTACCCTTAATATTTCTTAAAACTCTATTTTCTATACAAAAATTCTCTTTTTTCTTAATTATCAAAGCTTAATATAGTACTTTTTGTATTACATAATGAGATTCTCTTGTATTTTAAATAAGGATAGATATGAAAAAACATATTAAAAAATACATTGGTAATGTAAACTGTCAAATAAAAAAAGAAAAAAACCTAATAAAAAAATGGAGAAAATAATAATATTGTTTACGTATCAGTTTTTCAGCGAAACGGTTCACATGGACCTGATCCACTATAAAATTTCTCATAATTACCATCACAGTATCACCTACCTGCGTATATCAACTTTTGGAAATAAGATACTGATTGGTGGAGTATGTTAATTAAGCCATGTTTAGTAGTAATTAATAATTACTATATGATACTACTTATTATGAGATTTTCTTTGAAATCCTGTTGACTAAAAGGAAAAAAAGTGATTAATAAGTGCCCTCATAATTATAATTATTTGGAACCAAATTAAAAAGGGGCATATTTTCAACTCTTACCATTTATTAATATTCTTTCATAAATTTATTACCACTCTCCCTTTCACATTTAATTTCATACGTAATTTAATTTAATTACTCATTAGAGATTGTTTAAGAACATTACTTTTTATATCTCATTTTGTAGTTCTTAAAAAAAAAAATATTATATTTACCTTTTCTTTCGAATAGTTTATCTTTTAAATTAAGAAATAATTTAAATTTAATATAATTTCATTAAAACATGATCATCGCTTAATTTTATTGTAATCTACGTTAAATAGAAGGTTAATTTTAAATGTTTTAATAATACTGTGATAACATGGAATCCAAAAGTTTACCGCGTGATTCACACGGCTAGTAACCACATCAATGCATCAAACAATTGCCTCATAGCTCTTCTTGCTTTCACTTGGTCGCTAAAGAATAAGGCGAAGTAACACTATCAACAATGACCGGTTGAATCAGGAAGAGGAACCTGTTGAACATCTGTTCAAATAGCTTATGCCTTAATTAGGTTTTTTGTTTCAAAAAACAGATAAGCTGATCTCTACTGTACACGTGTAAGGACGCGATTCTGTACCAGCAACAGATGCCACGGGGACAAACACAGGGTAAGTCTGCTGTCTAGACATGCCAGGAGGGGACCAAAAAGCAGACCATACCCAGCCAATGAGAAAGGATCATACATAACGGCCTGACAAGGCCACGAGGAACAATCATGTATAAAAGGGGGGCAACGAGAACCTCCAGGTATTTCTTCCTAAATTCTCAAGATTTCATTCTTGTTTTCTATTCATCTCCTTCAAATATTTGACTTAGGCATTGGAGTGGACCCGGAGGTCACCCGGTCCTCGCATTTTCTTTCATACAGGCATTCAGTCATTTCTGAAGAGAGACGGTCTTTCAGTTATCTTTGACCGCGTGAAACCACATTCTTTCCCGGAGCTATCATATTGTAAAAACACAGATAATTTAAAATAAGAAAATTAAAACAGAAAAGGTACAAATGTTAATACGATATATTAGATTCTATTTAGCTTTTAATGAATAAAAAAAATTGTAATTACGTGTTGATCATATAAAAATATAAAGTTTGTCGTGGAGGATTAAGAGTCACAATCCAATCATTCCAATTTAGCAAAAGCAATTATGAATTGATAGAACCATTAAAAAAAAAAATCACATTTTGATTAAATTAATTGGGAAACAATTACTTAAAATTTTGAAGTATTTGAATAAAATTTATTTAGCCAATGATGATATTCATTTTTAGAATGAGTAATTAAAAAAAAATTATCAAAAATCATTTTAAAGTTAAATTATACCTAAATTAATTACTAATTAGGACAATAAATACAGAAACAGACAAAAGAAGCAACTTTGGTGTAAGAAGTAGGAACACACAGTCACAGTCCAGAGCTTGTCTTTTTGGAAGTTCCTTTTTAATTGTTTTTCTGTTCTAAAATACTCAGAATCATTTCAACCCAAACAAGAAAAAGGATTCAACTTTCAATATTTCATTTGGGGCGCCAAATGAGAAACCCTAGAGAGAGAAAGTAGAGAGAGAGAGAGAGGGTCAAAAGAAATAGATTTCATTTCACATTCTGAAGAATATACGAATTCTCAAAAAAAAGAAAAAAAAAAATTTCCAGCCCCACCTTCTGATGAAGTAATCAAATAGTACTGTCAAAATCCTGTCAGATCTGTTCTTCTTCATCTTTACCCTCAAAAAAATCACTTTCCTTTTACTACTACTCCCACCACAATCACCGCCATAAATGCTTCACTTGAATTTGTTGTTTCTATAAAAGAAAAATGATTGCTTCTTCATCAATTTAGCTGTTTGTGATGAAAATGAAATGGAAATGTGGGTTGTGTTGTAAATGTGATTTTTTTCTTGGGTTTTTCACTCTAAATGTGTTTCTTGCTCAAAAATTGCATTTTTGAAGTGAAAATTAGGAGGTAGAAGCTTAAAAAAATGTCAGAAATGAGAGTTTCTGATCCTAGCAGATTGCATTTGAAGAAGGAGCTAACTCAAATTAGAAAGGCAGCTCGAGTTTTGCGGGATCCAGGGACTACTACTTCATGGAAATCACCTCTTAGTTCTTCTAGATCTGCAGCAGCAGCTCTTGCGGCTGCTGCTGCTGCATCTACTTCTGCTTCTGCTTGGAAGCAGAATGAGAATGTGATTCCTAATGGTAATAATAAGTTCCATTTGGATTCCCATTTCAGGGCAAGTGAGAAAGACAAGAGAGTGTTTCTGTACAATTGGAAGACGCACAAATCATCCAGTGAGAAAAGTGCTGTTGCGAGGAATGATGCTGATGAAGAGTTCGAGTCTCGTTCGGTCCAAGAGAGTGTTGATGATAGCAATGGGGATGCTGCTGACTCCAAAAGTGATTCTTATTTGGGCGAAAGCAGGTCTGCTTCGAGGATTTTCAGGTGTAGAGATGCCAATCTTGTGTCTCCAACAATGAGAAAAGCAATGGGGTTGAAGAAAATGAGTAAGAAAACTAATACCCAATTAGATATTTTGTCTAGATATCAACAAAAAGAGATGAATTTAAGAAGATTGCTCAAGAGTCACCCTTCAATGGCTTTAGCTTTAGGAAGGGATGACTCTGTTGAGCAATCTGATGATACTGAAGATTATAGTAATTCTGAGGATCTTAGAAAGATTTCTGGGGCATCCCCATTGTTAATAAAACTTAAGCATAAGAAGTGGTCAAATTCTCCATCTAAATTTTTGAGAAGTAGTCGGAAAGAGGATTCTTCTTACACCTATAGCACACCTGCATTATCAGCTAGTTCTTATAATAGGTATTGCAATCGAAATCCGAGCACAGTTGGATCTTGGGATGCTACTACAATCTCATTGAACGGTGAGGATGATGAAATGGATGACCATTTGGATTTACCAGGCCGCCAGGGATGCGGGATTCCTTGCTACTGGTCGAAAAGAACACGAAGATGCGGAAGTTGTTGCTCTCCTTCCCTTTCTGATACTTTGAGGAAAGGGAGTAGTATATTGTGTGGTAGGCAATCAATGTATCAACGAGGACGACATTCTTCATCAGTTTCAAACAAGAGAAGAATTGCTTCGAGAAGTGCACAAGGACTTCTCCCGTTGCTCACTTATAGTGACGGTGTAGGAGGCTCATCTATTGGAACCGGTATTAGTGATGATGAGCTCTCTACGAATTATGGAGAGCTAGATTTGGAGGCTTTGAGTAGATTAGATGGGAGAAGGTGGTCTAATTGTAGAAGTCAAGATGGGTTTGAAATTGTAGCTCTAAATGGAGATGGGGAAGAAGAAGGTACACCCGAAAGCATACGAAGTCTAAGCCAAAAGTACAAACCACTCTTCTTTGGTGAAGTGATTGGGCAGAACATTGTGGTTCAGTCTCTAAACAATGCTATTTCCAGGGGAAGGATTGCCCCTGTTTATCTTTTCCAAGGTCCCCGTGGGACTGGAAAAACTTCAACAGCCAGAATTTTTGCCTCTGCTTTGAATTGTATTTCTACAGAAGAAGCAAAACCATGTGGTTACTGCAGGGAATGCTCTGAGTTTATGTCTGGTAAAACCCGAGATCTATTTGAAGTTGACGGCACCAATAAGAAAGGCATTGATAAAGTTCGACTCCTTTTAAAGAAGGTATCGGAGTGGCCCCCAACAGGCTCTTCCCGTTATAAGGTTTTCCTGATTGATGAGTGTCATCTCTTGCCCTCTAAGATGTGGCTGGCATTTCTCAAATTTCTCGAAGAACCGCCACAAAGATTTGTTTTCGTGTTCATAACAACGGATCCGGATAATGTGCCTCGTACTGTACAATCTCGGTGTCAGAAATACCTATTTAACAAAATCAAAGATGGAGATATTGTGGCAAGGCTGAAGAAAATTTCTACTGAAGAAGCTCTGGATGTTGACTTGGATGCATTAGATTTGATTGCTTTGAATGCAGATGGTTCACTTCGAGATGCGGAAACCATGTTAGATCAGTTGAGTTTGTTGGGAAAAAGGATAACTACTTCTCTTGTGAATGAGCTTGTGAGTTCTTTTTTCTGCTTGAAATTATTCTAAAAAAATGTTTTTATTTGCTGAAAGGTTTGAACTTTGAATTCATTATACTCTTTATCCTTTCAGGTGGGTGTTGTACCAGATGAAAAATTACTGGAGTTGTTGGAGCTGTCAATGTCATCGGACACAGCAGAGACAGTGAAAAGGGCTCGGGATTTGCTGGACTCTGGTGTCGATCCGATGGTTTTGATGTCTCAGTTGGCAAGTCTCATTATGGACATCATTGCTGGGACTTATAATGTTGTTGATTCTAGACATAGTGAGACATTCTTTGGTGGAAGAAACTGTAAGTTCCAACCGCTTAATCCTTGTCGTTTTGGTATATACTTGATTATAGTTGTGCTTGCACTTTATGTAACACTTTATGTATTTAGGTGAGTTAGCTTGAAATAACTTGGAAATATGATGGCGAAGCTACACTCTAGACCCTGTACTTGGCACAGTTTGTCATTGTGTCCTCTGTACTTACAGTTCAGTCATTTGAGTGTTGTACTTTAAAGTTTTATAAGATATGACCCTTGATAGACGGTTTTGTTAGCAGTGTAATGCACATGACAGCAAATTGTCAAACTATTTTCTCCAATAGTATAACAATGCGTCTAAGCCACTGCAAATGGAACTGTTGGTGAAATACAAAATTTTCTGTCAAGAGCCAAATTTTATGTAAAGTTAGATTACAGGAGCCAAATGTACTAAAATTGAAGGGGGCCAAAAGTGAAAATTGTGCCAAGTACAGGGGTCAAATATTAGCTTTTCCCCGAGACATGACTCAATAGATCTAGGACTAAAGCTAGAACAGCTCATTGTTTTAACATATATATAAATCTCCAATCATGTTTGAATCATCTCCATCAACATAATTAGCTAATACCTATATGATGATTTGAATTATTCATTTCAGTAACTGAACCAGAATTGGAGAGATTAAAGCATGCTTTGAAGCTTCTATCAGAGGCCGAGAAACAGCTACGCGTTTCTAGCGACCGCTCAACATGGTTCACAGCTACTCTTCTACAGCTTGGTTCAGTGCCTTCACCAGATCTTACCCAGTCAAGCAGCAGTAGGAGGCAGAGCTCTAGGACAACTGAGGATGATCCTTCAAGTGCTTCAAGAGAAGTTGCCATTTACAGGCAGAAGTCTGATCCTCAATTTTTGCCTCATAGATCTATTTCGCCTGCTTCTTTTTACAAAGGAATAAATGGAAATTCCAGTCATCAAATAGAATCTGGTTTTAGTTCTAAACCTCCTCTTAGTCAGTCAATGGATAGCAGTACCTCATCTGCTTCACAGGATGATGAATTGGTTCAAACTATGCTATTTCGATACAGAAACTCAGAAAAGTTGGATGTTATTTGGGAAAAGTGTATTTCAAAGTGTCACTCAAATACACTTAGACAGCTTCTACATGCTCATGCAAAGCTTTTCTCCATATCTGAAGTTGAAGGTATTTCCATTATTTTTCTGTACCTTACTCTTACTTTATATTTTAGTTGTGAAACTGAGATCAAACGCTGATATTATTCTTCTTTGCCAAAAGTTAACTGAGCCTTGCATCGATATGTGAATAGGATTCAGAATCTTGCTGATGTTTACTGGATTCTGTTATAATAATTTCATTGTTCTGCTACTGCACCAATCATGCTGGAAGTTCATTTTCTTACTCAAATTGACCTTTGTACTTGGCATAATTTGTAACTTCCCCATGTATTTTAATTTTGGCATATTTGACCCATGTACTTATATATATATATATATATATATATATATATATATATATATATATTGAAAATTTGGCCATCACTGGATGTTTTGATCCATTTGCAGTGTGTTACATGCGCTTTTATACGATTAGAGAGAATAGTTGAATTTCATGCTGGCATGTATAATGCACCAACAGAAATCTGCTCAAC
This sequence comes from Euphorbia tirucalli, assembly GCA_039660915.1. Classification (NCBI taxonomy): domain Eukaryota; kingdom Viridiplantae; phylum Streptophyta; class Magnoliopsida; order Malpighiales; family Euphorbiaceae; genus Euphorbia; species Euphorbia tirucalli. Next base: position 9,011,050 of record CM077634.1, on the reverse strand, counting down.
GGCTGCATTTTATGTCAATAATCAGATTTTATGAAAAATTAAATAGATGGTCTAGATAGATTTGATAAATATCTTTTTCTGGTTCCAGCTAGGCAAAAGTACTGACTACAGACCAATACAAGAAAGCAAAAATTATAGCTCACGTTTATTTCGGTTATGGTTGCAGGTGCTTTGGCTGTATATGTTGCATTTGAAAGTGAAGATATTAAAGCCAGAGCTGAAAGGTTTATGAGTAGTATCACGAATTCTATAGAAACGGTGTTGAAATGCAATGTAGAGGTGAGAATCATTCGAGTGCCAGATGGTGCAGATTCATTAAACTATGCAATTCAAAGTGAGTTACAGGGTCAGAAGGTAGCAGAAGCCGAATCTTCAATTGAGAAGGAAAGAAAGCTAAATTGCACGAACCCGTCAAACGATTACTCTGAAAATGGTGAGGAGAAAGAAGGGATGCCAGAATTACCAATGCAGAGGATAGAATCAATCATCCGTGAGCAGAGATTAGAGACGGCCTGGTTGCAGGCTGCAGAGAAAGGCACCCCTGGTTCATTGAGTCGATTGAAACCTGAGAAAAATCAGGTGCTGCCACAAGAGGACATCCATCAACAGAATCAGATGGAATCTGCAAATTCAATGGGGCTTTTATCTCAGCATTGGGAAGATGAACTGAACCATGAACTCAAAAGCCTGAGGATGGAAGAACAGATCGGTAAACGGGTCGATCATTTTCCGAAATCTCCAAGCTTGTTGCATGATAGCAAATTTGTGGGCAATTTAAACAAGGAAAGCCTGTGAGTTTTAACCCCTTCTCTAATTGTTGTGTCTTCTGATTTTTATTTCATTTTCTGTGCCTTCAAATACATGTTTTAGATCCATCTAATCCCACCCTGATTTCTTTATCAGGGAATATGAATCAAGTTCAACAAATGGTGGTTGCAGCGGACTTTTCTGTTGGAGTGCCAGCAGACCTCTCAAGGAAAAGGTAATCAATCAAACTTTATTCCATTCTTTTCTGTTCAGAAAAAGCTAGTATTTGACTTTGACCACTGAGCTTGGTACAATATGTGACTTATGGCTCTTTATCTCAATTTCGGCACATGACTACATGTCGCCCTTGTGCCCTTATTTTCACAAAATTTGGCTCATGTACTTCAGTTTCATTCATAGTGTATTACCTATGTTGGTTACACAATTAGAGAAAATAGTTTGACCGTGGATTGACCCATGTAATCACTGTTAACTGTCCGTCGAGGGTCAGATTTTACGTAAATTTAAAGTACATTGGCAAACTTTGTCCAAATTAGAATACAGGAGTTGAGAGTCACAGTATTGTGCCGAATACAGGGGGCTAAAATGCTAGCATTTTGTCATTTCTCCTTGGTCAATATGGTATTTTCTCTGTACTTTTACACAGGCAAAAGGTACACCGGTACGCTCGAGACGAAGAAGCAGCGGACGAATTTCCTTGTTTGGGGAGTGCGGGAAGCATAAGAAAACAGACAGCAGGATCAAAAGATAAATGGGATAATACCAAATTCAATATTGGGAAATTCTTAGCTACAAAGTTTGTTACTTTCACATATTACATATGGTTTTTCTCCTGTTTATATTGTTTCAGGTTAAGTCTTTTATTAAGGATACAGCCATTGAGGAAAAATTTCATGTAAAGGTTTTTGCTGTTGAACTTCAGCATCTGCAGCCATTTTTTAATTGGATCAATAAAAGAAATGTGATAGAAGGAACAATTTTTCAATTAGTTTCTAGTTTTTTTTGCATCCTTAAATTTTTTCAATAGGACGTGAGATTTCTAGTTGCATATTCGTTCGAATTTAATAAATGAAAATAACCTGTACTAAATTGTGTTAAACCAAAATTCAATGGTGAATAATGTTTTAATCATTTGAGAAGGTTTCACGCATTTATGAACCAACTTGTCATCAAAATCTGCTTCTGCTAAAATTGGCATCTTTTCCATGGTCCAGGGGATTAGGTCGTGAAAATGATTCTTATATTTATAATGTCGGGTGAATGTACAAATATACCAAAATTTATAAGATGATCCCGGACCAAACTAGGACCATTGATGAGTGGCGCTCATTCAACAGTTTTAGACCAGAACTGTCCGAGAAGATTAGTATTTCCGCACAAATACCTCATGAGCATAAAACTGATCCGCGATAAAAACTTTAGGTTCATCAGCGGGTAATAAACGAGACATGAGAGCAACATTCAATAGAATTTAGCAAAAAATATAAATGATGACATTATAAGAGTGAGGACTTTATTGCATTATATATATTAGAAAGGATTCTAATGAAATTTGCTCAAAGTATAAGAGTGTTAGTGATATAAATTAAAATTTTGTGAAAGTGGTGAAATTTTGTATATGATGGATACTATAATCAATAGTGAAAAAAATGATTAGTCTATCTCTTTCTCTCTCTCTCTACTGTCACATATTTGTGGTCTGAAGGAGCTCCAATGCAAAACAAATCAAGTTCTGGTGAGATCTGTTTCTTCCACTACTGTTGAACTTTATACTTAGGGGAAAAAATGGCAATAACTCACAAGACACAGCAGCCTGTGCTGTAGAAAACCTTTGCAGATTTTTACTGATAAAAAAAGCCTGATACTCTTTTGCAAATAACTTCGATTATGCCTGAATCTTTCACCTTGGAGTACATTGCAAGTTGCATTGTGATTCCATAGAGAACTAGTTCTTCTCCCAGGCCAGACCAAAACTCCAACATTCGGTAAATCACAGATGGAAGCTGATAGTTTATATACTGATCTTCGTTCGGTTGTTCACCACGAAACAAGCAACAAGTTAAACCTGCCCGAATTGTTAAGGTTTAAGATGAATTTGGAGAATTACCAATTTGATGAGCACAATAAAGTGCAAAAATGTAAACCTAATAATGTCTGATCACTGAAGTGCATTAGTTTTCGAAAGAAATACCTTCTCCATTCCTATTTTACGAAGCTGGGTCAAGATCTCCGAAAAATCTGGTGGAGGTGGACAAGAAAAGCTTATTTCTTTCCTTGTGTGTGGATGTATAAACCTAGAAAACAGCGGGCATAAATAAACGTCCACATCTACTGCCAACGTTGAACTAAAGCAGACCAAACTTTGAACTTGTAATGGCCTTACCCGAGAGCCAAAGCATGTAGACAAGGCCTCTCCAATCCTGAAAGCATCAGTGAAACTTGATGGTGGCGGCTAGAGGGGATCCTGGGCTGAAGCAGTGATAAAGCCATGCTTTTGGTACCACCATAGACCTCATCACCCAACAAAGGAATTCCAATATACTTGGCATGTGCACGAATCTGCTTCGGCAAAAAGTCGATGAGAAGGTAATTAAGAATAAATAAATCATATGATGTCAGAAAACTTAAAGCAACAATACAAAAAAAAGAAACAAGCACAGGTCGCCAATGCAATAAGAAACTAAAGAATATATCTTTAAAAGCTTGTGGTGAAAGTAAACGCTATTCAAAGATCAAACATCCCACTCATAATGTGCAAGCAAGCTTTTGTTCATAGATAATACATGTTACTTATAATGTGCAATCAATGAAGTGACCTGAAATTTCGGGTTACAAGTACCTGGTGAGTACGTCCAGTTTCTAACCTCCACTCAACCAATGCTAACCCACCACCAGCAAGTATTTCAATTACTTTGTACCTGATAAAAGTTAACCAAATTAACAAGAAGATGGCACAGATTGAAAAACTTATGGGCTTACAAAATCGACGAACCAAATGATTAAGAGTACATAATGGATGGAACAAGTGGTTATCCATGCAGCATGGCTCACAGAACCTCGAGACTTGTTTACACAAGAACTGGCACTAGATACGGAATACAAACTAGAATAAGTGTTCATTTGCTAATTGCCAACAAAACCCTGACACTAAATGTTCTATTTTTCACTTAGTCCCAATTTAGTCCTTTTATCCATGTATATAAATATATTACAAAATTTGGCTTCAAGACTAGCATTTCATCAAAATCCATCTAAGTTTAATGCCATAATACCATCAAACTGAAGAAAAAAATCAAAATTCACCCACACCCCTCCCCCCCACCCCCACCCAAACAAAAAAAAGGACCAATTTCCATTTTCAGGATCTTGTATGCAATTTTCTTGTATTTTAATAGCTTTTCACCCATCTGAGGTGCCATGTCAATGTAAAATAGGGGGAATTTCAACAACTAGCATTGAAATGACAAGTGTTATGCGTATAAACATATACAACATATGAAATCATCCATATATGAAAGTTTGAGGGCCTCATTCACACGATTCTTCATACAGGTGAAGAGAAGAGGCCATTTGGGTTTTGAGAAAAAATAAAAATGAGTTAGCCAAGGGCCCAAGAGATTAATTTGAAACTGAAGTTTCTGTGTCTGCATTGAGATGAGTGAGCAGAAGCACAATGAGGAGAAGGTTTCTTTTTGTCCCTAGAAGAATGATACTAAGTGAATATAATGAGAAGGTGCTGCTCAATCACACTATGGAATTAACGGCAAAACGATTTCTTTGACCCCTGACTTGCCAAAATGTTGAGTTTTGATCCCTGGCCTTTTTTTTCTCTGAGATTTAGCTCTTCTCCTTTCAATTTTGTCAAAATGTGCACCTTGAGAGACTATAAATTTTGCTTCAAGACTAGCATTTCATCAAAATCCAGCTAAGTTTAATGCCATAATACCATCAAACTGAAGAAAAAGATCAAAATTCACCCAAAAAAAAAAAGACCAGTTTCCATTTTGAGGATCTTGTATGTGATTTTCTTGTATTTTAATAGCTTTTCACCCATCTGAGGTGCCATGTCAATGTAAAATAGGGGGAATTTCGACAACTAGTATTGAGATGACAAGTGTTACGTGTATAAACATATATAAATACTCATATGAAATCATCTATATATGAAAGTTTGAGGGCCTCATGCATACGATTCTTCATACAGGTGAAGAGAAGAGGCAATTTGGGTTTTGAGAAAAAATAATAAAGGGCCCAAGAGATTAATTTGAAACTGAAGTTTCTGTGTCTCCATTGAGATGAGTGAGCAGAAGCATCATGAGGAGAAGGTTTCTTTTTGTCCCTAGAAGAATGATACTAAGTGAAAATAATGAGAAGGTGATGCTCAATCACACTATGGAATCATAGGCAAAACGATATCTTTGACCCCTAAACTTGCCAAAATGTTGAGTTTTGATCCCTGGCCTTTTTTTTTCTCTGAGATTTAGCCTTTCTCCTTTCAATTTTGTCAAAATGTACACCTTGAGAGACGGATTTGTCATGAGTGGGGTCCCCCGTGTATCAGAAATGATGCCATATAATGAAACTTTTTTTACTAGATTTTGACATGCAAAATCTAGAAATAACATGACATTTTGGATCTTACATGTCAAAATCTAGTAAAAGGAGTTGGATGACGTGGCGTTATTAATACACATGCATTAATTAACAATGAGTGGACCTCACGTGTGACGGTTCCGTCTGTGGGTTTATATTTTAATAAAATTAAAAGGTGAAGGGCAAAATCTCACCAAATATAAGGTAAGGGGCCATAACAAAGCACTGTGACAATAGCATAAAATGATTTTTTATTCATCAAAACTCATACTTCCAAGTTTCAACTAGGATTAGATCACTATCATGATATAAGTAAAGTGAAGGAGTGCAAAATCACCTACTAGCAGCATGACGAACATGACCCTGCTTAATTGGTCCAGGAATAGCAGCCATGCGAATTCTGTTATTCACATCACGACCAATAGGAATGTCAATACGCCCAGACAAGGCAGATGGCACTCCAGAAGTTATACTAATATAAACTCTACGGATAGAGTGTTGCTTGAATTGTTCAGACAAACGAGCATGAGCATGCTCATCCTGTATCAATAAATGATACACAAATATATTAAAAAACAGTTATAGTTTCTGAAAAACCAAATTCAACTATTCATTCCACAGGAAACATAATCAACTGAATTAGAATCTAAACAGTTGATAGTTTTACCTGTGGATTGAATGGCAGTGGTGTGTGCTGGGTCTAATCACCTTTGCAACAACAAGCAACCCACTAGTGCCTTTGTCCAACCTATGAACTATACCAGGGCGAATAGAAGCTGCAAATAAACTAGAACTAAAACCTTCATCATCAGAAATATCTTCTGCCTCAGAAACAACATCCCGGCTTGAGGTTGCAACTGTTGGAAGATTGCAATGGTGAAGTATACCATTTACAAGTGTACCAGTTGGATTACCAGGAGCTGGATGGACAACCTGCAAGACAGAATGAACAATGCTACATGCAATGTTAGATTTCCATCGATGTCAACGTCAAAAAATTCAACCAATGATATAATTCGGATAAATTACACTTATGGCCCTCCGACTTAGACTGTTTCCACTATTTAGCCCCTACATTTCATTTTTTAACAAAAAGATAAATACTCAAACTTCAGTCCAATTGATGAAAACTGTTAGATTACCTAACAGTTTACTGACCTGGAGAACTATGACCATATCTTTGATCGATTATGATCCTTATCAGCATAGAATAAAGTGATATACATATTTTATCCTTCATATAGCTTTTTCTTTTTTATTATATTAGTAAGATATATTAAGTATTTCAATTTAAATTATGCTGAAATGGATTATAAACCAGTCAAGCATGTAGTCAAAGATGTCCAAGACAACAAAGATTTAGAATTAATACAATTTCCATCAAAATTATACTTCTGTTACACTTAAGTGAAGTTTGATCACCTTTTCAGTTAAAAAATGAGTTAAGCAGCAAAATTGTGAAAACAACCTAAGTTGATTACCTGTATGTAATTAGATAGAAGTACATGTAAGAGTATCAGATGAAATTCACCAGAAGGACAGGTTTACGCCGGAGATTCAAGTTGTTACTTACCATGTGTGGAGGCTTATTAACAACGATCAAGTGTTCATCTTCGTAGACTATATCCAAAGGCAGCTCCTCAGGTTCAGCCCTCAAGGGTTGCAGCTCTGAAATTGTGCAGATCACCTGATCCCCAGCCTTGATATTGTGTGAAACCTGCTCAACAATGAGTTTAGCATTCAAAATTCTGCATTGATCAAGAACCACAAACAGATGTAGACCACTAGAAAAAAAAAAAAAGGAAATGAATCCTTTTACAAAAAAGAAAACATTTCAAAACTTAAAAAAAAAAAAAAAATATTACATGTATATAAACTCTGATCCAAACTTGTGGTAACAAGTGAAGTTGATTATCAAATGCAAGCATCATATTATAGAAGCAAACTTTCAAAAGAGTTACAAAACATGCTAAACTTGAACACCTAATGCAATTCAAGGTGTGAAAAAATAAATAGAAAGGGTACTACAAATTGACCTTATCAACAATCCTGCCATTGACTGCAACAAGCCCTGATTTAATACTTGACTGCACACGAGCTCTACTAATGCCAGAAATGCGAGAAGAAATCCAAGAATCGAGCCTCAATTTTCCTGCTTTGGGATCTACAATCTCCTCCAGCCTCACACCAGCAAAATTAATTCTTTCGTTCTGGTTGTCACATGAATTTAAGTCTCCATTGGAACCAGAACAAGCTCTAGCAACCCTCAAAAACAGCATACGAGGAAATCGCCTAGATTCTACTGAAGATTGTATTGCTTTTGTAGTTGGAGCTATACAAGAAGAAACCGAATAAAGAGCAAGCATCATTTTCCTACTACCTATATCACTCGTTTCCAATTAATCCTACACAATTCGCAAAAACACAAACATTCAGCAAACAGAATTCCTGTATAATCCAACAAAATCCCCAAATTGAATTGAAAAAGTTTGCTTCTTGTAATCTATAAAGTACCAATTTTTAACAAGTCAAATTAACAGGAAAAGATAATGAAGTATATAGCATTGTTAACCATACTCGTAAATGCGAAAATGGTAAATGAAAGATGGTTGCCCACTCACCTGACTGTTGTAAATAGAAGCTGATTCACTCGCCATTCAACATGAAAAGTGGCAAAATCTGAAATTCAAGGGATAACAGAGCGGAAGCAGGATTCTTCAACGATACCCAGTTCGATTTTCCCAAAAAGGTTGGGGATTTTCAGCAATTGAGAAAAGCCTATTGGATTTGCAGGTTGTATGAACTATTAAAGCAGGAACCTTTAACTATTCACACACAGAGGATGCGTTTTGGAATGCTGCGCCTGCTGCTTGGTGGTCTAAGCTAGCAATTACATTGCAACAAGATAATTCGTTATACATAAAAATTTTATTAAGTTCATAAATATATTTTTTTCATTATGCTTTTGAAATTATTTTTAATAGTATTTGGGCCATTTGACTTTTTAATTTTTTTTTAAATTCATTTAATTTTGTTTTATTTTCTTACTTTCTAGTTGTGTTTTGTAAATTAATTATTTATCAGATTCATTGCCAACGTTGTCCAATATTGCAGTATTTCTTTAATGAAGCCCAAATAGATAAATAAATAAATAATAAATGGATAAATGGATAAAATTAGAAGAAAATTAGATAGTAACTAAGTAGGAGATGACGTGGTGCTTTTCAGTGGTTACAAGTGTAGTTAAAATACTATGTAAATATAGTTTCCGCTTAATTTGGTGTCAAACGCTTTTGGTCTTTTGATTTTAAAGATAATTATTTAGTTCCCTAAAGTTGAAAAAATCGACCGACATAACTTTCTGAATCCGATTAAATCAAATAATATGAGATGTTTATAATCTACATGTTGCCTCATATATGTACACTTGCTTTGTCATGTAGAATTCAAAGGATTATATAGGTAGGTTTTGTTAACTTTATGCTAAATGGACATCTTCAAAGTTAAAAGAGATATTTGGAACCAAATTAAGGAAAGAATTAGCGTAGAATATTTTTATATATAATTTGCAATCTATATATCATTGTATTATTATATTAGCAAGCTGCAAAGTTGATGTATTATTAGATGATTTTTACCCATTAAAAAACATTAAAGAGGCAAGAATATTTTCCTACACTTTTTTTTTTAGAATATTGATCACAATTATTCAACAACAAATTAAAAAAAATAAATCTTCAAATACTCAAAATCATAATTTAGTTCCTGACATTACATCTGAAATGAAATAATATGGTGCTATCATCAACGAATTAATTAATTAAAAAAATCACGATTTAATTAATTCCATATTTGACAAGACCAGGAATGTGAGAACCAATCATGAAATCATCCCAATTAATTGTAGTTGGATCGAAGTTAAATTGTTCTGCCTCATTATTTGCACATGTCTCCCTCAATGCTTTCCTCAGATTTTCTGAGTTTGTATCATCAAAGCTGCATATTATTTAAAAAAAAAAAAAAAATTAACATTTATACATTTTATAACACTTCATTAAATTATGTATGGTATTTTGATGCTTAATGTCAATTAATTAGAGATGTAATTAAGGTTAATGATCAATAATTCTTACATGCCCATGAAGTCGGCAGCATAGTGTTTAAAGAATTTAACAAATCGGGTCACCACTCTAATTTTTAGACCAATAGTCATATACATTTCTTCATATTTCTTTGACAAACTAGCTGCCATTTGCAATACCTAAAAAAAAAAAATAAATAAATTATAAATAAATTATAAACATAAAACAACAGTAATTTGGTATATACGATTAGAATTTTAATTCCATGATATCGTGGAATTATTTAACCCAAAAAGATTGATAAACGTGTAGAAATAGTTTTTAATATATTTGTCCAAAATTTAGGCTTTAAATGCGTACGAAAAAGGATCTTAGAATTTAAACTTTCAACTTCTTAGTCTAAGAAAATTTAATACAATTACTTGACGTATATATATTTTACTAACTATAACTACTTGGTCCACATTATTAGATATTGATACATCAAGATGACTATGATCGATGACGTGTCAAAACTGAAATAACTATTTCATACGGAAATTAGTCAAGGTGAAAGGTAAGACTTAAAGAATAATTTTTATTATCAGTAATATCACACTGTTAGATGATTGACACATAAGTATAATTGATGACGTGTTAATCATCCAATGGTGTAAACCACATGATCCTTGATCAATGTTAGAAATTTTCCCAAAACAAACCTTGAAAGGTAGGAGATAACGGAGAGCCAAGTGCAATCGGAAGGCGGGCATGGAGTTGATAATGGTGACGTTTCGATATTGAATTGGATTTCCATCTTTTTTAAACAATGGATTTGCAGAGAAATAACGGTACACAAAATCAAGCATCTTTGAATATGTGACAGGATTTCTCATAGATGATCCAATTTGGTACACCATTTTTGTAGAATATTGAGTCTCTCTTGCTGCCATGGCTAATATCATATCATTCACCACCATATTGAAGAGATTCCGTGGGCCTTAAGAGTGCTGGGTTTTACTGGATGAGTGAGTACATAAGTGGGGTTGAGCCCATATAACACAAAACCAATTGGCTTGTGTTAAAGCCCAATCCACTCCACGTATATACCACTCTTCATTCTCATTTATTTCCGATGTGGGATTCCTCAATATCTCCAACACTCCCCCTCAAATGCAACTGGGCCTGGATCAGTTGTCACTTGTCAAACATTTCTTGGCCTATCTCTTTTAAGGCCCAAGGTTATCAACGGGTCTAGTTTTCTCCACTAGCCCAAACTCCACCAGGACTTTAAACACGGGTCCGGAATCTTTTCGATTGTCAGGTCTTATTCTGCTCTGATACCATGAAGAGACTCCGTGGGCCTTGAGAGTGCTGGGCTTTACTGGATGAGTGAGTACATAAGTGGGGTTGAGCCCATATAACACAAAACCAATTGGCTTGTGTTAAAGCCCAATCTACTCCACATATATACCACTCTTCATTCTCATTTATTTCCGATGTGGGATTCCTCAACATCTCCAACACATATCAGCTGGTATCTGCATCATTCATTCAAATTCATTTGAATTAATTATTTATCAATTATAATTTATTTATTTACACGTGACAACAATTAATTAATTGAATTTACGTGCATTTATATAATATTATATATATAAAAAAGATTAACTCACAAGATCACAGATACTCTGTAGATTAATTACAAAGAATTCAAATCTCCCTTTTCCATAGGCAGCAATTACACTATCAATGGTTCTGTCATATTCAAATCAGCACAAAAATTAATTAATTATTAACATTAATATTTGTTTATGGTAATTAATACGAAATTTAATTGGACATATAGAATAAAAGACTTACTTGGCACCTTCAACCCAACCAGGAAAAGGTTCTTTAAAGTACTAATGATCATTGAAGGACGAATTATAAGCAGAGCCATATTTTGTTTCAAATTTACTAATTGCATCTCTGCCATTGCCTTTGAGAATGCATATGTGTTTGGCCATCCATGTACTTTTGCCCTATAATTAATCAATTAATTAATTAATTACAACACACAACAAAAATTATTAATTATTTTATATAATTGATTAATTAATTAATTAATTAGTTAGTTAGTACCTTTGGAGGCCCAAATTTTTCATGGCTATTGCAGTTGCTTTCTGTGAAGCGTTTTCGGATAGGAGTTGAGCCAATTTTTGTTGTAGTAATTTCTTTTCTACTTCAATTTCTATTTTGTTGCTTCCATTCTTTGCTTTTCCTATTGATAATGGTTTCTCTAATATTAGCCCTCCATCTTCTCTACATACATATGCTGCAACAAATATTTAATATATAATATTGGAAACTAATTTGAACTTTAATTAATTTAAAGATCAATTAATCAATAATCAGAAGGGTAATTTAATAATTAATTACCAGTAGAGACATGGACAAGCATTTTCACTTTATGGCATTTCTTTGCAAAGTTCAACGCATTCACAGCTCCAAACGTATGTATGCCTAATGATACATCATATCTTCAAAGAAAAAAAAAGTTTTGATTATTTGAGAAATAAATAATAAGGATATATTATAAACTACAAAATAATAATTAAAATTATTTACCTTTCATTGAAGTTGGTTGACGCAGCACAATTGACCACATAATCAACTTCTTTCAACAATTCATCCATCAAAGCGGAATCTTTAATTCCTAAATCTTCAAAACAAATGTCACCAGCAACAGCAGTAACCTTTTTTGCTATGAATGAATCTAAGTTTTTACCATATTTCTCCTTTAGAACTTTGAATAATTCTTTCCCTACCACCTAATGAAAATAACGTCATTAGAAAAATAAATTAAAATAAAATTAATTCGATGATGGTAAATATTTAAGGTAATGGTAAATACATCTTCTTTTAAACGTCGCATTGCTGATTTAGCATCTGAATCTCGTAAAAGAAGATAAAACTTCTTCACATCATGTTGAACTCGTAATATTTTCTCCATGAAAACTACACCAATGCAAGTAAATTCCATTAATTTACGAAATATTTCTCTAAGACAATTAAAAAAAGATAATAATTAATTAGTGAGAGAAATTGATTAAATTAAGGAAATGTAAGTAAATATACTCTTTGCTAGATAGCCAGTAGCATCAGTGACCAAAAAGGCCTTATTTTCAAGGAACTCAATTATGCTTCCTAACTCGGCCATTATCAATTATAAATTGCTACAGAAATATAAATTCAGAAATTATGATTTTTTTTTTCTGCTTCCAATTTAATTTGTGGTATGGAAATTAAATGAGAATGATCATATAATTAAGGATATATATATGCAGTAGAGATGATGGATTAAACTAATTAATCAATTGATTTCTCAAAGAGAGGACTTGAATCTATTCTAATTATTATTATTATTTTTTTTCCATTCTTCATTTGTTGGTTGGCATTCCTAAGAAATTGTTCAATCTGCAATTATAGGAAATTTCGTGGCACGATGAACTCAAGTACAATTAATATATATTTTAAGGTTTGAATACTCTATATAAAGTGATAAGGATAAACTTAATTAATTATTGTATATGTGTTTGTGTATAACTCTGCTACCTGTGTATATATATTTCACACGATTAATTGATCAATGATATACAGTACATTTAAAAAAAAAAAAATGACTGAAATATACTAGTCCAAAACTCTAAATTTCCTAAATAATTTAGTTAAATTCGTAATTTTTACACACGTAATCATGAGTTACATTGAATTGGTTCCAAAATTACCTAAACATAGAAGGATTAATTAGTTAAAAAATTAATTTAAATTTATTTATCTCGAACTGTTTGAGGGTGTTTTTATATACTTCAATTCGTTTTTTTATTTTTTTTTAAATTTATTCTTTAAAGTTCATGTGCATTGACTTGACAATTCCTATTATTCAAAATGGTTTGGTGAATTTAGGGCTAAGCAAAATGCAGTTCGGTACCAAATCAAACTGTAAAAACCAAATATTAAAAATTATAAAACCAAAATATATTTGGTTTGGGTTGAACCAGTACGATTCGGTTCCAAATCAAAATTTTTAAATTTTAAAATTTAAATAAACTATTATTATTAAATTATTATTAATTGTATATAAATTATTGTAAAAAATGGTCCATATTACATATATATTATTAAAATCTCATAAATATAAATTTTATAATAATATAAATATATATTATGTCAAATAATATATATATATAATTTTTAAATATTTATAATTAGTTTGGTTCGGTTCGGTTTTTGTTTTGGTTTTTTCATAAAAAATAAAACCAAATCGAAACCAAACTATCACATTTTTAAAACCAAAACCAAACCAAATTAACTTTGGTTCGATTCGGTTCGATTTTTCTACTTAGTTCATTTCGGTTTTTAATTTTGGTTTGATTTTACTCACCCCTATGTGACTTTGGTCATCAATATTCAATATCATTCAATTTGGAGTATATATATATATATATATATATATATATATATGGAATTATTATTGGCTGTCCCTTTTCCCTTGCTAGATTATGTATTTAATAATTTTTCTTTAAATTAGTTTATTTATGAAAACAGAAACTACTAGGAACTGATAGGGATGTACATTTTTGTCTGTATTTTTTAAACAGCACTTTTTGTCTGTTTTTGAATATCGATTTAATTATAAGATAAGATTTACCAAAAGACCGCAGCTGTGGATTTTTAAACCCTTTTTCCATTCTGGAGTTTCTTTGCTATTGAAATTTTTTGCAGCTGCCTAAAAACAATAGATGCCACATCAGCACTATCCAAGAAATAACCGTAAAAGTCAAACATCTTCCACAGTCAACAACCACTAAATTCATGTATTTTGAAATTCAAAAGTGAAATCTATGTACCAAAGCGTAAAATACGCTAGCGTGTTACGTATATATTTTCTATGTTTTGTTGCATGAAGTATGTGTGTGTTTTTTGCTAGAGTTGGGTAAAAAGTTCAGGAAAAAGTTCCCTTTTGGCCCCCCTGTAGTATGTAAAAAGTTCCAAATTAACCCCTAAAAAGCATATTCCGTTAGATTCCGTTGATAAAATTGTTAACGAAATCTGACGGAATATGTTTTTTAGGAATCAATTTGGAACGCTTTTGCATACCACAGGGGTCAAAAAGGGAAATTTCAATAGGATAGGGGCCAAAAGGGCAAACTAATGATAGCACATGAGCTAAAACTGTTTTTATGGCCATAAAATGCCATCACTTCCTCTTTTGTCTGTTTTTCTTATTTTAGGCATTAGGAACTTGAAGGCCGCCGGTAGGTCATTAACTTTCAGAATGCTTGAAATTTGTCATTCTGGTTTGTTTAATTCTATTTTGATTATAGTTGGGTGTTGTTGCATGTTTAATAATGCATTATGCTGAATGGGGCGGTAAGATTAAGTACCGATTAAGAGGCCAATTAAAGAAACATAATAAGTTTGATAAACTGAAAATAAAGATAATACAGAAGCAAGAAGACTTTATACATTAATTTCTTATACTTGCTTTAATTTGTATTAACAAATTAAAAAATAAACCTTCAAACACACTTAACATCATGATTATTTCCAGAAATTAAATTTGAAGAAAGTTATTGAGGAGCTATCAGCGCGTTGCTGATTTATCCAAAATCAAAATTAAGGTCATGATTTGATTAATTCATTCCATATTTGACAAGACCAGGAATATGAGAACCAATGATGAAGTCATCCCAATTAACTGTAGTTGGATCGAAGTTAAATTGATCTGCCTCATTTTTCGGACATTTTTCCCTCAATCCTTTCCTCAGATATTGTGAGTTTGTATCATCAAATCTGCACACAACAAAAATTAACAAATTAATTAACATCTATAATACATTAAATCATGAACCGAGTTAAATTAAAGATGTAATTAATAATTCTTACATGCCCATGAAGTAAGTATAGGGTTTGTAAAATTCAACGAATCGCTTCACCAGTTTTATTTTGAGACCAACAGTCATATACATCTCTTCAAATCGCTTTGAGAGGTTCGTTGCCACTTGTAGTGCCTAAATCAAGAATTGTGAAAATCATTAAATTGAACACAAAATAAAAGTTTAACTCGAATGTGTAAGTTGTTGGGTGCTATGCAGACCTTGAAAGGGAGGAGATAGCGGAGAGCCAAGTGCAATCGGAAGGCGGGCATGGAGTTGATGAGAGTGAGATTGTGATATTGAATCGGGTTTCCATCCTTTTCAAGTAATGGATTCGCAGAGAAATAACGAAACATAAAATCATCAATATTTGATAAAGTGACTTGATTTCTCAAAGAGGATCCAATTTGGTAAACCATTTCAGTAGAATATTGAGTCTCTCTTGCTGCCATGGCTACTATCATATTATTCACCACCATATCAGCTGGTATCTGCATCATTCATTCAAATTTATTCAATTCATTATCAATTAATTAACAATTAGAATATAAAATTCATAATAATATAATGGATGTAAAGTTAACTCACCAGATCATAGATTGCTTTGGGATCATAAGCAAAGCATTCCAATCTCCCTTTTCCATAGGCAGCAATTACACTATCAATGGTTCTGTCATATTCAAATCAACACAAAAAAATTAATTTCTTTTTTTTATAGTAATTAATTAATAGGAAATTTAATTGGATATAAAGATTAGAAGACTTACTTGGCACCTTCAACCCAACCAGGAAAAGGTTCTTTGAAAGTACTAATGATCATCGAAGGACGAATTATAAGCAGAGGCATATTCTGTTTCAAATGAACTAATTGCATTTCTGCCATTGACTTTGAGAACACATATGTGTTTGGCCATCCATGCAGTTTTGCCCTATAATTCATCAATTAAATTAATTTTAAATTCATGTTCATGTGTGTTAATCCCACAGTATAATTCTTTAAATCAATCAATTAATTAATTAATTAATTAGTACCTTTCGAGGCCCAACTGTTTCATGGCAATGGCAGTTGCTTTGGGTGAAGCATTTTCAGATCGGAGTTGATCCAATTTGTCTTGTGCTAATTTCTTTTCTACTTCAATTTCTATTTTATTGTTCCCTTTCTTTGATTTTCCCAATGCCAATGGCTTCTCTAGTATTACTCCTCCATCTTCTCCACATACATATGCTGCAAATAAGTATTTAATTTTAACATATTAATTAAT
The DNA here is from genome assembly GCA_039660915.1 of Euphorbia tirucalli. Lineage (NCBI taxonomy): Eukaryota > Viridiplantae > Streptophyta > Magnoliopsida > Malpighiales > Euphorbiaceae > Euphorbia > Euphorbia tirucalli. The sequence continues at coordinate 8,994,445 of CM077634.1, read as the reverse complement.
ATTATTTGGAACTTATTTAATTTCAAGATCAATCAATCAATTAATCTTCAGAATTAGGGATTTAGTTATTAATTTTACCAGTAGAGACATGGACAAGCATCTTCACTTTTTGGCATTTCTTTGCAAAGTTCAACACATTCAGAGCTCCAAATGTATTTATGCCTAATGCTACATCATACCTTCAAAAATCCCCAAAAATGATTTAATAGGTTATTAGTTTAATTTAATAATTTTTAATTAGTTATAAAATATATATATCATTGAACTTAGAAATTATTATAAAATTCTATGTACCTTTCATTGAAGTTGGTTGAGGCAGCACAATTGACCACATAATCAACTTCTCTCAACAGTTCATTCATCAAAGAGGAATCTTTAATTCCTAAATCTTCAAAACAAATATCGCCGGCAACAGCAGTAACCTTTTCTGATATGAATGAATTTAGATTTTCACCATATTTCTCCCTTAAAACTTTGAATAATTCCTTTCCTACCACCTAATGAAAATAATACGTACGATTAGTAAAATGAATTAAAATGAAATTAATTCAATGATGATAAATATTTAAGTAACGGTATAATACGTCTTCTTGTAAGCGTTGCATTGCTGATTTAGCATCTGAAGCTCGTAAAAGAAGATAAAACTTCTTCACATTGGGTTGAACTCGTAATATTTTCTCCACGAAAACTACACCGATCCAAAAAAAATTCCATTAATTAAATATCTGTCTTAAAAAATGAAAATAAAAAAGATAATAATTAATAAAGAGAGAAATAGCAGTAATTAAAGGAATATAAGTAAATAGATATACTTTTTGCTAAATAGCCAGTAGCACCAGTGACCAAAAAGGTCTTATTTTCAAGGAATTCAGTAATGCTTCCCAACTCCATTAATAAAATTGGTATTAATTAAAAGTTTATAGTACAGAAATATTAATTCTGAAAATGATGAATTATATTTCTGCTTTGTGGTGAAGTTGTGGAAATGAGAGACATAATAAGGGGATATATATAGCAGAGCTTATGGATTAAATTAGTCAATATCATAGCCATCAGATACGAAACTCTCAATACTATATTTGAATTCCACAAATTGATTTCTCAAACAGATGACTTGTTGAATTCTATTCTTTTTTTAATTTTTTAATTTTTCTGTTATTTCTTATTCCAAAAACTTGTCTCTACAATATTTGGCAACTTGCTATTGGATGAAGTTTCATCGCAGGATCAGTTCATCAACTCAAGTGCAATTAATTATTTAATTATTAACTTTTACAGTTTGAATAGTACATACTATAAGATAAACTTATTGTATTTGAATTCGTGTATATATAACTATGTATGTATTTCGCATTGACACGATATTTATTGATCATTAATGATAAATACAACTTTGAATTAACATTTCACTTAGTACCAACTTATTGATTCGTCGCAATTAATAAATAAGTTGAAATTATTTGATAAAAAAACAGTTCGAATTAATCGTTTTTATTGATTTAGTTTGATTTATAAATTTACAAATATATAATAGATTATTTAGTAAAAAAAGATTAGTTTATAGCAAAACATATCATGCGGTCACTGATTATAATTGGCATCCTGATCAATTTTTTAAATTCATTGGGTACATGATCTTTTCATTTTCATATTATTAGCCCTAAATTCGATCTTATTTCACGTTTGTGTAACATGCACTTTTAAGTTACATGACCAATAATATTTTAACACATAACATGATTTCAAAAAATTGCCTGGATAAAAAAAACTGATTAACTGAAAGTGTCCATTTCATAATTTGAAGTGATAAAATAATATAATTTTTAAATTGCTTTAAAGTGTTTATTTCATAGCACGTATTACACACACAAAAGATATGTCGAGTTTAGGGCTAATAATATTAAAATAAAAATATCGCATACCCAATATGTTCAATTTAATGAGGAAACCAATTATGATTCTGTTAAAAGATGAGAGTGGTCTGATATGTTTTGGGTTAGTTTAAATCTATTTATCTTGAACTGGTTCGTGGGTGTTGTCTTGTATACTATAAGTTTTTTCTTTATATATATATTTTTAAGTATATCCAATTACTTGTTGGGGTTGATAAAGCCTTTTTTAAGTGGTGTCTCCCAATTAAAGTCTTTCTTCTTTGGAAGCTATGGGCATTGACTTGGAAAATTTGTAATTTCCTGTAATTGGAAGTGCTTTGGTGACTTAAGTTGGTCAATATTGAAGTTGCTTTGTATCCAATAGTGATTCTCTTATTGTTAATAATATTCTATATTATTTGATTAAAAACAGTACAAATTAATCGTTTTTATTGATTCAGTTTAATTCATATATATATATATATATATATATATATATATAGAAAAGAGATTATTTAGTAAAAAAATTAGTTTATAGCAAATCGTATGATGAGATCATTGATCTTTTACTAAGATTACAATTGGTTTTCTGATCAATTTATTGAACACATTGGGTACATGATCTTTTCATTTTCATATGAAACTTAAATTCGACCTCATTTTGCATTTGTGTAATATGCTTTTTTAAGTGACATGACCAATAATATTTTAGTACGTAATACGATTTCAAAAAATTACCTAGATAAGAAAACTGATTAACCGAAAGTATCCGTTTCACAGTTTCAAACGATAAAATCTTGTAATTCTTAAATTATTTTTAATTGTTTGTTTCACAGTCCCACTACTGAACGTAGGGTGAGCAAAACCAAACCGCAACCCGAAAAATGAACCAAACTGAGTAGAAAAAACTGAACCGAACCCAACCAAAGTTAGTTTGGTTTGGTTTTGGTTTTTGATGAAAGAACCGAACAAAAACCAAACCGAACTGAACTAATTATAATATATATATGCAAACATCAATGTTTTCCCTAATAAATATTATAAGTACGATGTTGAAATAATCATCATAATTTGTAAAATATTTAATTTTTGTTTCTAAAAAATTATATATCTGATAGCAAAAAATAATGATAATAGATAATACATTTTTTTGGAATTTAATAACTATGGTATGTAGAAAGATAAATATCAATGTATATATAATACAAAAGCTTCATAAAGAATATTTTAATTAAATTTTAAAACTAACTTTTTTTATAATTAAGGGTAATTTTTTACTTTTATATACACTTTAATGTACATATGATACAACCTTTTAGTTTAAACTTTAAACTCAATACCAACTCTAATGTTTGTAGAGATGTTGATGTTAATATTATCAATCTAAAACTGTTTAATCTTTAATAATTTTGAAAGTAAGAAAATGTAATTTTTATATCTTGGAATAAGAAGAAAAATAAAATTTAAATAATTTTTTAATTGTACCTTTATGATAATATGGATAAACATACAAATTATTATTAGCTGATATTTATAGCCCAGAAGGATAATTAGAAAAGGGTATTTAAGGATTTTCAATTATTTTTTTGGGTTCTATCCAAATAGAATTATATCCATCCAATTAATCAGTTGAATGCTGGTCAGAAAACAGTATTCTATGTTTAGATGTGCTTATTTGAGGAGGGTGTTTAATGCAATTCAATAACAGCAACTATTCAATTTTGGAAGTCTCACAGCCAACGTATTACTTCAAATTAGAACTGAAAAAGAAATAGAAATTTTGGTAATATCACTAACGTGTCAAGAATCCATTGGACTTCCAAATTAATTAAAGTTTTGGTTTTTATTCTTTGACAATGACACTCTTGTTTTTGAATCAATTAAAGCTGACTTAATCTTCTAATTAATAAATGGACTATAATGAATTATATAATCTAAAAATGATTATTATTATTATTTTGACTGAAAAATGGTTGGTTATATTAAATCAAGGGAGAGAAAACCGTTAATGTTTCATAAAATTAGACTTAAAAACAATGTCAATACAATCTTTTAAAATTATATTCACTAAGGATAAGAAAAAATGTTGATTGTTAAATTTCTATCAAGCTAAAGCCTGACAGTAAATACATTTTTCCCCCGTAAGCGCTAGGTCTAGGGTCGAGTCATACTAAAATCAAATACTATACCCTTAAGCAGAGTACAAGTATGTTTGTTTATCTTTCCAACAGTTGTTGTTTGTTGTTTTTATCTTAAACAGGAGATGTCAAAATGTTTGGTTAAACTTAGAAACCAGTAGCTGTTTACTATTTTACGAGAAAAAAAAATTGATGTTTCCATCAACAATATTTTGCAACTTTTAGAGAATATTTATTAATATTTAATTTATTCTATCTTGACTATCATTCAGCATAACTGTTCATTATAATTTTATCAAATACTCATTATCAATTAGTTTAACATACAATTATTAGTAATAACAAATAACAAACAATAACAACGAACAACTAAAGCAAATATGATTGAGGCATATAATAAAGTAAAATATTTATTCTTTTTAACAATTAATGTAAATTGATAATTGAGGTACATATATTATATTGTTTTTTCTAATTAAGATTGAAATGATCAAAATTGTAGAGCAGACATTTCTTTCACGAATCAAATTCTTCAATTAGTACCTCCCCACCCAAAATAATAATAATAATAATAATAATAATAATAATAATAATAATAATAATAATAATAATAATAAAATTCAATTAGTAGCATGCGCAAGCACATGCTTAAGAAGCATCAATTTTTACTAATAACAATAAAAAAAAAAAATGAATATAGTAATTTTTTTTTTGGTTTCCCACCCGGTTCACCCACTGGCTAATCCGGATTCGGGGGTACAGTTTAGGGTTTATAGACTCAAGCCCCCTCCCAAATGCTGCTGCGGGGAACCGAACCTTTGGTTCCTCCTACCAAGCCCAGCCCCCATCGCCACTGGGCCACCAGCAATTGGTGAATATAGTAATTTAAATACAGAGAAAATGACTACGCACATCCTTATCAATTCCTTGTAGCTTCGTTAGTTTGCATGGGTTGATCCATAAATAAAAAATTATTTATCGATTTACTTTTTGGTCTTTTAAAATTCTACTTATATTTCTGTGATAAATGTAAAATTATACAATGGATCCGGTCTATGTGGAACTTTCCAATGAAAAACTAACATATAAGTATTTTTTTTTTATTTTTTCAATGCTCTATTGTTTACGTGTTAGTTTTATTGAAACGGTCTATATAGATCCGGTTCATTATAAAATTTCTTATGATAAACACATGTAAATCCTTGTAGTTTCTTGTTAACAGATCAGACAAATACATGCGAAGCCCCACTAGCTATGAAACAATACAAAAAGGAATTAAATAATACAAAAACTTACAGTACAAAGAATTAATTCTACAATTATCACTACAAATAAAAATATTCAAACTAAGGAAAACGACAGCGGATTTAGTGCAAAATTTAGAATAGTAAACTGTGTGAATCCATTGGCTACGAAAAGCATAACAGCATATGAAAATTAATGATAACAATTAAAGAAGTCCATTTCTTTTGTTGGAAATTCCAAGTCAATGGACGAAAAAATAAAAGTAAGACAATGTGAGCTCAATTTGTTCACACTCAATTTGTGATAAATTAAATTAAAATAAATCTAAATTTAATTTTAGGGATTTAGTACAACGCACGAATTTAGTGCTGATTAGTATTTTCTAATTCGACTTTGCTATTTGGATAGAAATTGTTAGGATAGAATGGATAAAATGGTTTGTTTTCAGAGTAAAATGACCATACTGTGATTAGGGAGATAGTTGGTATACCATAAGTGAAATTAAGCCCAACAAAGTGCTGACGTGGCACAGTTAACCTGCAATAACAGGTCACATGTACCACAATGGGAGGTCACCTAGAAGTTGGGGTACTACAGTGTGCAAAACAGTAGTTGGTATACCAAACTGTGATTAGGGAGATAGTTGGTATACCATGAGTGAAATTAAGCCATTAGATTAATGTAGTACCTTTGCATTATTATATATTTACACTTTAAATAAGGATAAATATATAAAAATATGGTAAAAAATATATTGGTAATATAAAGTATCAAATAAAAAAGAACAAAGTGAAAAACCTAAAACATTATATAATAAAAAACAGAGGGAGTACGGTATTTCTTTTTCTATTTCCAATACAATATTTCTCCCTCTTAAGTAATTATATTAATGTCTTTGACTATTGTTAAAATTAAATAATATTTCTTTTTCTTTGCCGTTAGCTTTTTCAAACTAAAAAAAATACGTAATCCATTTTTATATACATATTTTCACCAATTTAAATAGAGCATATGTATTTATCTGCCAATTTTTCCATTTTCATTTGTATTTTTTCCTTTTTTCATTTTCTCACTATAATAAATGCTAGACTTAGCAGTAAAAAAAATTGAAAGTAAAATTAGTTGCTACCAAAAAATATATTTAGTAGCAAAAAAATTAGTTGCTGCATGTTGTTGCTATAAAGTTGTGGCCGTAGATATTTGCAACAAAAAAAATTGATATAATTTTATTACTAAATGTGTTTTTTGGTAACAACTATTGTATTTTTGCTACTACATATGCTCTTTGGCAGTGAAATTTATTTTACCGCTAAATCTCGCATTTGTTGTAGTGTCTTCACAATCCTCAAAATTAATTCTTTTGGTGTTTTGATTTATATAGTTATTTTAGTAATATTGTATGTATTGAAGTAAACAAATTAACACGTATTATTTTAAGAAAATGACTTATCACTTTTTATTCTCAGTACTATAAAGCTCAAATAAAAAAATATTTTTTAAGAAAATTGAATATTTGTTACTTAATAAATATTCTTTCTTAACATCTTACTATATATCTTCACATTATAAAAATGAATGAAAGAAATATATATATAAAATTGGTAGTCAATGGTATTGTTCATAATGATAAAGAAAGAAAAAATAACTATTTATTTTTATATGATATTTAATATTACTAGTTTTCTATTAGCATTTTTTTTTTTTTTGTCAAATTTAAACAAGGAGAGGTTTAGTCTTATTGCAATCGAAGATAATTTTAAAGCCATAACAATTAAAAACGAAGATAATTTTAGATTGAAAAGTAGAATTTTAAGAGATAAATATTAAAAGTGAATAAATTATTTTAAGAACCACAAAAGATCAATTAGTTCAGAAGAAATTTTATTATTGTAGATGTAGTACTATTATAATTTAAACTATGCTTATACTGATGAAATTTTTGAAAATAATATAAATTTATCATCGTTGAAATAAACTATATAAACTTTTTTTTTATTTGGTATGATGTTATGAAATTTGTTAACGTAGAAAAATATATTTTTATAATAAATATATTATTTGATATGAATGACTTATAGATGACATAATATATTTATTAATTAACTAACATAACTAGTATTTTTGGAGAAACTTATTAACCAAAATGTGGTTTATAAATTTAGAACATTGATATTATGGTGTGTGTATATATACGATTATAAATAAATAATATCTTTAGTGTGCAAATTTTTTTTTTATCTCTCATGATTGAATAAATAAAATTTCATATTTCTAATTATAAAACTGTAATTATTAATTTAATAAATACTATATAGTATTTATTAAATAATATATTTATCATTATTTTGATTCAATTATAATTATTGTTTACTGCATTATATTAGATTTATTGTTCATGCTGCTTGTGACTAAATTTCTAGTTTTTATTTGCTCAATTATAACTATATGTAGATGAATATGTATGTTATAGATTTTAAGTATATTGCAATGAAATTTCTATTGTCAATACCATGGTTTTCAGACCCGGACCGGTCATCGAACCGGTGAAGGGATGGATTCATGGATTTTAGATTAAACCGGAATAAACCGGAATCAAACCGGATTTAATAAATATATTAAAATATTAAAATATTTTTATTTTTATATTTATAATTTATGAAAATTTGAATATTTTTATTATAATTCTTTAAGTATAAGCATTTCAAACACAATATACTAATTAAAAAAACTCAATTTATGAAACATAGCTTTTATAGTAACAATTAAATGTCAATTTAATTTAAAATAATTTAAAAATACAAACTATATTTTATTTTATTTAAAAACACCTCAAAATAATAACTTAAATTTTATATTTAAATAATTAAAAAAAAACAATCTGGTCGAACCGAAAAACCGGTCCCGTTCATGGTTTTCCGGTTCGACCAGACGTTGATCGTTATTGACCAAAGTGAAACCGAATAGAAACCGACCGGTCTGACCTCCGGTTCCGGTCGAACCCGGTCCGACCGGCCGGTCCGGTTTTCACAACTATGGTCAATACAGAAGATAAGATTTTGTGATGGCCTTAAAAAACGTTTTGTAAATGCAAAATATTATTGATAATCGTGTAAGTGTTTATTATGGATTGGAAATACAAGACACTTCAATAGATAATTAATTTTTTTTTTTTTAATTGTGAACTGATCCAATAGCAAGTTGACAATTATTGTAGAGACAAGTTTTTAGAATAAGAAATAACAGAAAAAAAAAAAGAATAGAATTCAATAATTTAATCAATTTGTGGAATTCAAATATAGTATTGAGAGATTCGTATCTGATGGCTATGATATTGACTAATTTAATCCATAAGCTCTGCTATATATATCCCCTTATTATGTCTCTCATTTCCACAACTTCACCACAAAGCAGAAATATAATTCATCATTTTCAGAATTAATATTTCTGTACTATAAACTTTTAATTAATACCAATTTTATTAATGGAGTTGGGAAGCATTACTGAATTCCTTGAAAATAAGACCTTTTTGGTCACTGGTGCTACTGGCTATTTAGCAAAAAGTATATCTATTTACTTATATTGCTTTAATTACTGCAATTTCTCTCTTTATTAATTATTATCTTTTTTTATTTTCATTTTTTAAGACAGATATTTAATTAATGGAATTTTTTTGGATCGGTGTAGTTTTCGTGGAGAAAATATTACGAGTTCAACCCAATGTGAAGAAGTTTTATCTTCTTTTACGAGCTTCAGATGCTAAATCAGCAATGCAACGCTTACAAGAAGACGTATTATACCGTTACTTAAATATTTATCATCATTGAATTAATTTCATTTCAATTCATTTTACTAATCGTATGTATTATTTTCATTAGGTGGTAGGAAAGGAATTATTCAAAGTTTTAAGAGAGAAATATGGTGAAAATCTAAATTCATTTATATCAGAAAAAGTTACTGCTGTTGCCGGTGATATTTGTTTTGAAGATTTAGGGATTAAAGATTCCTCTTTGATGGATGAAGTGTTGAGAGAAGTTGATTATGTGATCAATTGTGCTGCCTCAACCAACTTCAATGAAAGGTACATAGAATTTTATAATAATTTCTAAGTCCAATTAAATATATACTTTATAACTAATTAAAAATTATTAAATTAAACTACTAACCTATTAAATCATTTTTGGGGATTTTTGAAGGTATGACGTAGCATTAGGCATAAATACATTTGGAGCTCTGAATGTGTTGAACTTTGCAAAGAAATGCCAAAAAGTGAAGATGCTTGTCCATGTCTCTACTGGTAAAATTAATAACTAATTCCCTAATTCTGAAGATTAATTGATTGATTGATCTTGAAATTAAATAAGTTCCAAATAATATTAATTAATATGTTCAAATTAAATACTTAATTGCAGCATATGTATGTGGAGAAGATGGAGGAGTAATACTAGAGAAGCCATTGGCATTGGGAAAATCAAAGAAAGGGAACAATAAAATAGAAATTGAAGTAGAAAAGAAATTAGCACAAGACAAATTGGATCAACTCCGATCTGAAAATGCTTCACCCAAAGCAACTGCCATTGCCATGAAACAGTTGGGCCTCGAAAGGTACTATTTAATTAATTAATTGATTGATTTGAAGAATTAACACACATGAATATGAATTTAAAATTAATTTAATTGATGAATTATAGGGCAAAACTGCATGGATGGCCAAACACATATGTGTTCTCAAAGTCAATGGCAGAAATGCAATTAGTTCATTTGAAACAGAATATGCCTCTGCTTATAATTCGTCCTTCGATGATCATTAGTACTTTCAAAGAACCTTTTCCTGGTTGGGTTGAAGGTGCCAAGTAAGTCTTCTAATCTTTATATCCAATTAAATTTCCCATTAATTAATTACTATAAAAAAATATAATTAAATTTTGTGTTGATTTGAATATGACAGAACCATTGATAGTGTAATTGCTGCCTATGGAAAAGGGAGATTGGAATGCTTTGCTTATGATCCAAGAGCAATCTATGATCTGGTGAGTTAACTTTACATTCATTATATTATTAATTAATTAATAATTAATAATTAATTGAATAAATTTGAATGAATGATGCAGATACCAGCTGATATGGTGGTGAATAATATGATAGTAGCAATGGCAGCAAGAGAGACTCAATATTCTACAGAAATGGTTTACCAAATTGGATCCTCTTTGAGAAATCAAGTCACTTTATCAAATATTGATGATTTTATGTTTCGTTATTTCTCTGCGAATCCGTTACTTGAAAAAGATGGAAATCCCATTCAATATCACAATCTCACTCTCATCAACTCCATGCCTGCCTTCCGATTGCACTTGGCTGTCCGCTATCTCCTTCCTTTCAAGGTCTGCATAGCACCCAACAACTTACACATTCGAGTTAAACTTTTATTTTGTGTTCAATTTATTGATTTTCACAATTCTTGATCTAGGCACTACAAGTGGCAACGAACCTCTCAAAGCGATTCGAAGAGATGTATATGACTGTTGGTCTCAAAATAAAACTGGTGACGCGATTCGTTGAATTTTACAAACCCTATACTTACTTCATGGGCATGTAAGAATTATTCATTAACCACAATTAATCACATCTTTAATTTATAATAAAAGTTAATTAATTTGTTAATTTTTTTGTTGTATGCAGATTTGATGATACAAACTCAGAATATCTGAGGAAAGGATTGAGGGAAAAATGTCCGAAAAATGAGGCAGATCAATTTAACTTCGATCCAACTACAATTAATTGGGATGACTTCATCATTGGTTCTCATATTCCTGGTCTTGTCAAATGTGGAATCAATTAAATTACCATACTAATTGTTTATTTGATTGGTTTATGTTCTAATTGGATAACCCAACAACGCGTTGGTAAATCCATATTATTTTATTTCAATTTTTAATTTCTTGAAATAAAGTATAATTTTAATTAAGTGTTTGAAAGTTTATTTTGGAATGTTTTGATAAAAAAAGAAAGTGTACTATTGTGGCAGATTAATTAATTAAACTTGAAAATAGTAAATATTGTTAAAATCTTATAAATCATATAACGAAATTAAGTATTAGATATTTATTTATTTATTTATTTATATAAAATTTCAATGATGAAGGTAATATTACATATTTATTTGCTCTTAATTTAATTTTAGTTTCGCCCTTTTATAAGTGAACCACATTATTCTCAATAGACTTTATTTCCCAAGTCTTGAGCAGCTGAATCTCATAGTCTTGGGGTAATTACCCAAAATATCCTTTTGTGATTTTTTAGTGCATTTATCGCTATAGCAAATATTATTTTAGGATTAGAAAAAAAAAAAAAAAAAAAAAAAAAAAAAAAAAAAAGAAGAAGAAGAAAAAGAAAAACCGAAGTATTAGCTTACGGAAATATCTCCAATCAAAATTAAGCACTAATTGACTGTGTGTCCCTTTTGTGAGTACGCTATACGAAATCAGAAACTACTAGTAATCAATAAAGATGTAAATCCATATTGATTCTCAATCAATAAAGATGTAAATCCATATTGATTCCACACCCAATGTGGAGAAAGGAGGTGGGTCCTGGGATAGGACCTCTTAAAACAACCAATTACATATTAAAAAAAAAAAATCAATTAATATTAAAAAGTATCTTTTAAAGCTCAATTTTTGATTGAAAATACTCCGTTGAAAATTATTTATAACTGCTGGATTAATATATCTTTTTTATTATATATTTGGTTTATATCTTTTCAAGTCTAACACAACGAGTGGAAATAATTTTATCAACGGAATCTAACGGAATATGCTTTCTAGGTGTCAATTTGGAACGTTTTTGCATAACACAGGGAGCAAAAGGGAAAGTTAATAGCACAGAGGTCAAAAGGGCAAACTGATGATAGCACATGGACTAAAAAGGTCTTTTTTCCTAACTTTATATTAACAACATGCAACAATTTTTTTTGTTGGTGCCTAAGGCTATCATAACAACTTTTATACTTTTGGTATCAGTTTTTCTTTTTTTTTTTTTTTTTTTTTTTTTTTTTTTTTTATACTGCCAAATCTTGTATTTCTTGTAATGTAATTAATGATTACACAATCAATTTACTTATGCTCTTCAACAATTTTTTTTTAATATATAAAACTGCAGGTTTCTTCATTGAGATAATTTTGTTTTGTAAGCTTTGTGAAAACCCTTGGATTTCATTGATGAGTAATGGGTATTTAATACTCTGATTATACACGTATAGAATATATACATGGCTCCCTATATTATTTACATAAATACACTTTAGGTACATATAGATATTCCAATCACACCCGCTCAAGTTGAGCAGGAGAGGAACAAATGCTCAACTTGTCTCGTATAGATAGAAACCGCGCCTTGGAAAGGGCCTTGGTGAGAATGTCCGCCAGTTGACGTTCAGTAGGGAGGTACCACACAAAAAGAGACTTCGCCGCCACCCGTTCCCGGACGAAGTGGAAATCAATTTCGAGATGCTTTGTGCGGGAATGAAAAATTGGATTTGACGTCAAATATGTTGCACTCAAATTATCACACCAAAGAGTCGGAGCCTGCTGTAAAGGAAAACCAATATCACGAAGGATTATAGTAATCCAGGACAACTCAGAACTAGTCGTAGCCAAGGCTCGATATTTCGCTTCAGTAGAGGAACGAGATACAGTGCGTTGCTTGTGGGACACCCAAGAAATCAGATTTACACCAAGAAAGATGGCAAAATCGGTGGTAGATTGGCGATCCACGGAGTCTCCACCCCAGTCAGAATCAGAGTAGCCATGGAGAGAGAGGTTGGGGCTGGGCCGAAACACTAAAACATTGGAAGGGGACGCCTATAGGTAGCGTAGGATGCGTTTCACGGCCTGCCAATGCATATTAGTGGGTGCATACATAAACTGAGCTACTCTATGCATAGCAAAAGCTATATCAGTGCAGGTGATCGTCAAATACTGAACGCCCCCAGCAATGCTCCTATACTGAGACCCATCGGGAAGTAATTCACCCCCTAAAGCTGAGAGTTTAGTAGAGACACAAGCCGGGGTATTCAACGGCTTACAACCAGACATTTCTGACCGTTCCAGCAGATCTTCAACATACTTGTGCTGATTGACATATAAGGTATTACCAGACCACAACAATTCCAATCCCAAAAAATACTAAACTCGACCCAAAATCTTAATAGCAAACTGAATTTGAAGAAAAGGAACAAGAGACTGAATTATGGACAGGTCATTACCAAGCAGCAGAAGATCATCAACATAGATCAAACAGAAAAATATCACAGCCCCAGAGCGAAACTGTTGGGATTTTTCACCGGAAATCACCCGATAAAAGCAGAAGAACGCGATGATTTCCTCAAATCCGTGCCCAGGAGCAATTGAAATGGAAATTGTAAAACAAAAATTTAATAGAAAGAGATAATTCAATTACCCGGAAAATCTCTTTCGGAGATGGATGAAGATTGTAGGAATCAATGCAGAATCCCTCCTCGTTCACGTACACAAACGCCTAACAAACACGACCCGTGCTTGCGTAGGAAAAACGAACTATTGAGAGGAGAGGCTCGAGAATTCGGCTAGTTGTGTTTTTTTTTCCTTTGGCCGAATTCCCCTAGATTAAAAACCTAGGTTGGCCGAATTCCCTCAGGGAATTAAGGCCCAGCTTGGCTCATTCATTTTGTGTGGGCTTCCTCCTTTTAATTTAGGCCCAATCTTATTTTAATTAATTTGGTTTGAATTAATTTCAAGCCCAACTTTAATATACCCATGTATTTGATATATTACTCCAAGTAATATATTATTTACATTTAAATTAAAGTTAGTTTAACCAATTAATTTAATCCATCAGATTAAAATTAGATCTTCACAAAATAAAATCATATGTAAACCTATACATATGAATATTTCCATCCAAGAAATAATTTCATAATTAATCTAATTAATTATGAAGAGCCAATTGAATATATTAATTTTATTATTAGGATCAATCCAATTGATCTTTATAATATAATTAATATATATATACCTCTCTCTCCAGACTGTATACTCCAAGCATACATATGATTCCTTAAGTCGGTGTTCAGTCGTTCAATGTGTACGATCCCGTGGGCCCATCTTTATGTTGGCAGCGGGCCTTTGGCCCACAGACTGTAGTTGGGCTCTAGCAAGCCACTGCAGCCCCTAATTAAGATGGAGATGGCAGTCTAACTGTTATCATAACCTTGTAGTTTAAACTTGTACATCTCATGTCATTGATATCAGTGTCCAACACAGAGGCATGGATTGATCACCCTCTTTTGTGTCGGACATTAACTTGATCCCAAATGCACTGAAGCTCATAAACAAGTTCCCACTTGTTTGGGTGTGGCCACACTCTTATCAGTGACATTCATCAAGAGGCCGGTGATATCTTCCCAGTGGACTACTGAGTGACAAATCCCTTCTACATATCCATAGCATTACCATGCTAAGTGACATACCCGAAAGTACCCATACTTGGCACCCTATTACATGTCCTTTAGGCGTACCCCTACGTATGCGACCTCACATGTAACACCATCATATGGTCAGGTCAAAGGATTCATACAAGTACTATACGAGAATCACTTGTGATACTATACCATGTGGATTTCTCGTTTAGTGGATCTATCCAGTACTATGCCCCTTATGCATGTACCCATTAACTTGGTTGACATTCCATGTCCAATGACTGGTAAGACACCGCCATACACCCAGGTTAATGATAGTCTCTTGTTCCATTCATTCCCATGACTGGAACAGACTACGGATTTATTTATGATCATATCGTTTACCCTATCCATGGTGTTACTACCAAGTGCATGACACTGGTCATCATGGATATGGATATGTCCATTAGATACTTCATTTAATATATTGCACAAGATAAATATAATAAATGAATTAATGCATTTATTAATAACACAAATAAGTATAATACATAAATCCAATTAATGCATGATAGAAATACAAGGACCAATGCCTCGGGACGAGGGCATATCCAACAGAAACATGTAGAGAGAAATATCAGCCTTAGAACAATGAAAACCAAAACTCACTAAAGTAGATGTAAGTCGCTTATTCCACATGCGGGGAGATTGTTTAAGACCATATAAGGATTTCCGGAGTGCACACACATGAGAAGGGTGTGTAGGATCAACACACCCAGTCGGTTGCTGCATGAAAATCTTCTCCTCAATATCACCATGGAGAAAGGCATTAGACACATGCAAATGAAGAATTTCCCAAGAAAAGGAGACAATAAGAGCAAGAAGAACCCGAATTGTAGTGGGCTTAACCACTGGACTAAAGGTGTCAGTAAAGTCCATCCCTCGATGTTGATGATAGCCTTTGGCAACAAGGTGAGCTTTATATCTGTCAACCATTCCATCAACCTTTTTCTTCATTTTAAACACCCATTTGCATCCAATCACATTAGCATCCCGCGGGGGAGGGACCAATTCCCATGTCCCATTCATAATTAAGGCATTAAATTCTTCAGCTATAGCAGCCCTCCATTTTTCAGATTTTGCAGTCTTAGAGTAGGAGACAGGATCAGCGTCCGCCAGATGAGTAAGATGAGCTTTGGGCCGGGGGGAGCCCGTTTGGGAATGAGTTACCATGTGGTGGGCAGCAGGGGCCAGGGGTTGGGTTGGTTCATTGGTCAGAGGTGGGGAAAATTTGGTGAGATCAACAACAAGGGAAAGGCCAAGAGAAGACAGGTCTAGGGAAGGAGCTGCTGTTGGGTCGGGTAGGGAGGCTGGCAACCGGGGCGGACTGGGTGGGTCGTTGGGCGAGAGGGTAGAGGAAGGATGGGGTAGGAGGGGGCCAGTTGGTGGAGGACTGGGCGGGTGCACTGGTTCGGTGCTGAGCGAGGAGGGGCTAGACGGGTTGGCTGGGGGGCTGTTGGGCGGAGAGGGGCTAGACGGGTTGGCTGGGGGGCTGCTGGGCGGAGAGGGGGCTGGTGGGCCTACTAGTGCTGGAGGCACAGGAAAATGAATTAGTAGAGGTGAGGTTAGGGCTGAAGCTATTAGATCACGGAGCTGGGACAATTCTTGATATGGAAAAATCTGCTCATCAAATAAAACATGGCGTGAGACAAACACTTTACCAGAAGAGGGATCAAAGCAACGGTAACCTTTATGTAAATGACTATATCCAACAAAAATACACAAACGAGAACGAAAATCCTATTTAGAGGTAGAATAGGGGCGGAGCCATGGGTAACATAAACAAACAAAAGCACGAAGAGAATTATAATCGGGCAGTTCATGCAATAGTTTCTCATACGGAGATGAAAAATTAAGTAATAGGGTAGGCATTTTGTTGATCAAATAAACAGTAGTATCAAAGGCATGGGTCCAAAAAGATTTATCATGTTTCGCGTGGGCAAGTAATGACAATCCAGTTTCGACAATGTGACGGTGTTTCCTTTCTGCACACCCATTTTGTTCGGGGGTGTACGAGCAGGAAACCCGATGTTGAATATCGTGCTGAGATAAATAGGAGGAAATGGATTGGTATTCCCCGCCCCAGTCAGATTGGAAATATTTAATGGCATAATCAAATTGTTTTTCAACCAAGGTACGAAACTTGATAAAGGCAGATAAAGCATCAGATTTGTATTTCAGAAAATAAACCCAAGTAAATTTACTGTAGTGATCATAAAATAACACATAATATGAAAAATTGTCATATGATTTCACAGAAGCAGGACCCTAAAGGTCAGAACAAACAAGCTCTAAAGGCTGAGTGGCTTGAAAATTAGACTCAGGAAACCGGAGTTTGTGACTTTTGCTAATATCACAACTCATACAACAAAATGTCTTAGACTTATTCGAAATAGATAAATTGTGCTGACTAAGAATCTTTCGGACTATTGGCAGAGCCGCATGACACAACCGTTCATGCCAAGTGGAAAGAGAAGTAACATGAATCCTGGCTGGAAGAGTGGGCAACTTCGGCACCGTATATAGACCCCTGCTATTCGGACCTCGGTAGATGGCCTTCCTGGATTTCAGGTCCTTCACAATAAAACAGTTATTAAAAAATTCAACGAAAACATCATTATGGTTAGTGAGAGCGGAAACAGATATCAAATTTGAAGTAGATTGTGGAACCAAAAACACATTAGATAATTTCAGAGATTTACCAGACACAGGAAAAATAGAATGACCTGTATGAGATATTGAGAGTTTGCAACCGTTACCTCAAATCACCTTTTCGGGTCCAGTGTAATCAAAGTACAAAGCTAGATTCCCCATATCAAAAGTGAGATGGTGAGTTGCCCCGTATCCATGATCCATGGTTGAGGGGCATCGGATGAGAGGCTGTTGTCTTGTGGTTGATTTGGGGTTGGTGGCTTTGGTGGGGGTTCAGGCGAGGTGAGGGACACTGCCTTACATAGTGCCCGTTCCCTTTGCAGTTGTGACAAACTATTGAAGTGACATCATAACCTGCTAATGCTGTAAAATTCCCTTGCTGAAACTGATTTCCTCTTCCTCCATTAACAAAACCGAAAGGCTGTTATTGCCTTCCTCTTCCATGACCTCCTCGGCCATTCCCACGGCCTCTACTAGCAATATAGAATCCGGAATTCTAACTGGAATAGCTTCCTGGCGCATTAGAATGCTGCCTCACCGTCACATGAGCGAATGAGACTGAACTTTCTCTACCTGCACGTCTATTAATCTTCCTCTCTTCCGTCAATAACAAGCCATACAAATCATCAAAGCCAATACTATCCATTTGCACCTCAAACGTGCGAACAAAAGCAACAAAATTATTATGCAATTCCTCAATTACAGCCTCAATTAAATCATCGTCCCTAACGTTATAAGCCAACGCCAATAACGAATCAAAAATTGATTTAACTCGCTGTAAATATACAGCAATGTCATCATTCCCTTGCTTTAAACTATGCAATTGACTATGTAATTCTCTTATTTGGGCTCTAGAACCCGAAGCATATGACAAATTCAATTTGTTCCAAGCAGCCCTAGCGGATGTAACTTCCACTAATTGAGGTACAAGAGACTCCGAAATTGAATTCAAAATCCAACATAATACCTGCTGATCCCGACGATTCCAAATCGTAAAGACTGGATTGCGGGTTCCGTCTGCCAATAGCTCGGCTGGAGCTGGTTCTGAGCCATCGAGATGTCCATCAAGACCGTTCCCCTTGATCATTAGAAAGATTTGTGTCTATTGGAGCTCGTTAACTTGGTTGGCAACTGCATGGTAAGGGCGGGTAACGACAATGTTGTTAACATTGCAGCGCCAAGGTCGACGGTTGCCATGACGTCAGACACGACGGCTCAGGTGTTCGGTGCTGTGGTCATGATGGAGTCGGCGGCTAGGGTTTTGTGTTTTCTTAGAATTTGCTGTTAAGCCTTTTTAGCTCTGATACCATGTAAGCTTTGTGAAAACCCTTGGATTTCAATAATGAGGAATGGGTATTTATACCCTGATTATATACGTATAGAATATATACATAGCTCCCTATATTATATACATAAATACACTTTAGGTACATATAAATATATTCCTATCATGTTTGAGACTTAGTTATGGTTAAAGCTTTCTATCTCTTCGTGTAGATATATTTAGTGGCATTCAAAACCAAAGTCACCTTCCACAAAACTTAACCTACGTTGTCAACTGAATTACAACCTGTCAATAATCAATAATTTGTCCTTTTATGTCCATTATTATATAATGAATATTAAAGTTCGATTCGTAGTCTTGAAAGAAAATCTTCATTAGAAAAAAAGTTATTTAAAGAATATCCATAAAAAAATAATCTTGAAATGATTAATCGGATACAAACATTTTATGTGAAGTTATTCCTAATAATGAATTTGACACCAATTATATTGTTGAAATGATATATGAAATATTAAAGTTGTTGACATTATCCATTTTAATTAAAGTCCCCATATAGGACTAACTTTTCTAAGATTATCCACCTCGTATCATGCTGGACCAAAAACTCATTGGTGGCTTGTATTGGTGGCTTGTATTAATTTTCTGTTTTATTTTATTTAATAGTAAAAATAAATAATTAAAAATTAAAATTGAACAAATGAATGGACCTCTTAAGTAGACCGTTAACTGAATCATCAATGAAATAAATTAACTTAACATAATAAAATAAATATATTATAAGTATAGCTTCTTTTAGTACGATTAATCGATGTGAGGATTCTTAAACACTTTTTATGTCACCTGTTTCTGAATTAAAGTTTTCTACATATATTAAGAACCGAATTCGACACCTATGCTCAAAATGACTAAGAGAAGAAAAAAAAGATCTCCCAAGTATAAAAAAAATAATAGAAACTAACTATTTATAGCATGTTTGGTTCATATATTTGGTGATAGTAGTTGTTCTTAATGATTGTTTGTTGTTGTTGATAGCTAATTGCTGGTTGCCAACTAAAATTAGAATTTAATAAAATCATTCTGAAATATAAGTGATGTGTATGCGTGTAGGCGCACGCACATGTGTATATCCAAATACTGATAAAGATAATCTAATTTTTGATTAATTTAAATTAAAAAAATTAAAAAAACTAATAAGTTTATTTTTTGAAAGTCCTGTTCATTTATAGTATGGTGGTAAAAATTTTGTTTCCAAATAAAATGTCCAGAGTTCGAGTCTCATTATTATTTGTGAAGGAAAACCTATATATATTTTTATGAGAATAAAAATGAAATATTGCATAGAAGAAATGAACCACTTCAGTCAAAGAAAAGAGAAAGGCAAGAAGTTGAAAAAATAGGGCAATGTAGTAAAACGAAAGTCAAATTTAATAGTCAAAATTTCAAACAAACTTTTATATCTTAAAATAAAAGTTTTGTACCTTCAAATATAAATTTTAGATGCTAATTTATAAATTTTAGAGTTTAAAATATATTACATGATATGATTTTATTAGTTAGATTTACCGATAACGTGGTGTGTCAAATATATTATATAATTTCTCGGTCAGACAACATTGATATTATTATTTAAGATGGTATTTGATTTTGCTTTCATAATTAATGTATTTTTCTTTTAATTTTTCTTATTCTAATTGTATTCGATATATAAAAAAAAAAAAAAAAAACAAATTCTGGATCTTCTAGTTGGGAGATAGATGCCTTTACCAATTAAAGTTATGATATATATATATATATATATAGTGTAATTGTGTCATGATAATTTTGTAAGGTGGAATTGTTCAAAGTTGTAAGACGAGACATTTCTTTGACGGAAAAAAAAAAAAAAACTAAAAACTAAATACATAAATAATAAAACATTTAAATACAGAAAAAGAAAAACCTACGCACATCCCCATAAAATTTTAATCATTATATATATTTTTGTTCTTTTAAAATTCTGTTAAATTACGACTGCAAAAAAAATTAAACAAAGGAAAACGACAGCGGATTGAGTTGGACATTTAGAATTAGTATAAACCGTGTGATTCTATTGGCTACAAAGCGTATTAAAATGATAAGAAGAAGCAAATTTTATTGGTTGGAAAGTCCCCGGTCAACGGACGAAGCGTACTTCAAATATCAATGTCAAAGAAAGTGACCTCTATTAGTCGAAACAGAATCGTAAATTGGTTGGTTCGGCTACTTGATCGAACTAAATTGGACTAAATTGATTATTGGTTGATTCGGTTATCAAATTAAATCAAATTTTCAATTAACTGAATTATACATTTTTATATTTTCAAAACCGAATCAAAGTTATATAATAGCTAAATACAATTAACTTGAAAGTATTAGTTCGGTTTAGTTACTAACCAATTAATAACCGAATTTATTTTAATGAATAAAAATATTATAAAAATAAAAACCTATACATAATAAACATAGAAAAAATGTAAAAGATGATAAAATGTCAAAATGTCAATATAAATATAGTATATAAATAATAAAATTGTAAAAAAATATAAATATTATACAAATAAATATAAAACATTATATTTTAGTATTGTATTTGAATTTGTGTTCCGCCTTGCAACTGATTTGCTTAACTTTAAATTTCTATTTATTATTAATATTAATTAGTTTTATTTCAATCATATTGTAACTTAATTATAAAAATTTTAAGAACACTCACTTTTTTTTTTTTAATACTAATGAGCTGGGTATTCTTCAAGCACTTATCGATAACATGCATTGTGGGAGAAATATGGTTCAATCGATCAAAAATGTCAGTTCAGAGTTTCTAGAGTCATTTTCCAACAAATTCACAAAGAAAGTAATCGTTGTGTTGACTCGTAAACGTATCAAGCGCATCAACTTCTCATTGGTTTTACTGAGATTCATACTTTGCTGGAGCATTTTCACCAACTCATCGGTGAATATAAAATAGGGAATTATATCCCTTGTATAATGTAGTTTTTGCTCTTATGTCCCTTGTGGTTTTAGTTTTCTTTGTTTTAAAAAAATAAAAATAAAAAAATAAAAAAATAAAGAAAGCTATAAAAGCTAAATGTTGGTAAAATAAATAATATGTAAAAGCTATATTAGAAAACAAATGACGTGTTTAGTAGTACTACTCAGTAATGGGAGACATTGACTTCACTTGACTTGGAGTCAATGACTTCAGTTGTTTAACTTTTTCTATGTTTTTTGTTTTCAAATATTATTTTCACATTAACTATTTATTTTTCTAGTTGTACACATACTTAAAAAAATATATTCTTAATTCTATGTAGTACATGATGTATCATCATTAACTATATTTTTTTTATATATTATACTAGTTGGTATTTGTAATTTTAGAAATAGTTATAGAAATTAAGTATTGTTTCCTCTTAACTCTTTAGTCCTTTTGTTAGAGTCAATGAGCAATATTAGAATAATTATATTTGACCTATATTATAAACATGAAATCTTTTTTTTATTATTATTTGATTTTTATTGACTGTTATATGATTATATGGTTTTTAAATTAATGAAAAATATTTCTAAAATTACAAAATTAAGTGTAAAACTATATGCAAACATCAATAATAATAGATAATACATTTTTTTTTTTAATTTTATAACTATGGTATAAAGAAAGATAAATATCAATGTATATATAAAACAAAAACTTCATAAAGAATATTTTAATTAAATTTTAAAACTAACTTTTTTTATAATTAAGGGTAATTTTTTACTTTTATATACACTTTAATGTATATATGATACAACCTTTTAGTTTAAACTTTAAACTCAATACCAACTCTAATATTTATAGAGATGTTGATGTTGATGTTAATATTATCAATCTAGAACTGTTTAATCTTTAATAATTTTGAAAGTAAAAAAAATGTAATTATTACATCTTGGAATAAGAAGAAAAATAATATTTAAATAATATTTTAATTTTAGCTTTATGATAATATGAATAAACATACAAATTATTATTAGCTAATATTTATACTCAAGTATGTTCTAATTTTCTGCAATAAAATTTTGGACTGCGAATAAATAATGAAAAAAGTAAAAATAAAGTTAGAATACTTCTCAAATTCCTAGAAGCTAAATTATTTAAGTTAAAAAAACTAAGTTATTTGTAATCGCATTTTTATATTGAATTTGGTATCATCTATATATATGATTAAATATTTAAAAATTAATTTTGCGATAAATTGATTAAATAACTAAAAATAGAATACTTCTCAAGGCCTTTTTTTTTTTTTAAAAAAATTTTGTCTTATAATGCAGTAAAAAAAACTTAGGAAAATAATGCAATGAATGATATGAAAAGTTTAAAATTGAGATAGTAATTGCAATTTGAATGGGGAAAGAACAACCAATAGCCCATAAGTATAATTAGAAAAGGGTATTTAAGAATTTTGAATTATTTTTTTGGGTTCTATCCAAATAGAATTATATCCATCCAACTAATCAGTTGAACGCTGCTAATATATGCTTAGATGTGCTTATTTGAGAGGGTGTTTAATTCAATTTAATTTTTCCGTTAATGTTTGACTATTTGTTAGTTGTTCAATTTTGGAAGTCTCACAGCCAACGTATTACTTCAAATTAGAACTGAAAAAGAAATAGAAATTTTGGTAATTAAACTCAGACTCAACCCAATTAATATCATTAACGCGTCAAAATCCATTGGACCTTCAAATTAATTAAAGTTTTGGTTACCTTTGACAATGACACAAAATTAAAGTTCTTTTGAATCAATTAAAGCTGACTTAATCTTCTAATTAATAAATGGACTATAATGAATTATACAATCCAAAAATTATTATTATTATTTTCACTGAAACATGGTTGGTTATATTAAATCAAGGGAGAGAAAACGGTTGATGTTTCATAAAGTTAGACTTAAAAAAAATCTTAATACAATCTTTTAAAATTATATTCACTAAGGATAAGAAAAAAATGTTGATAATTAAATTTCTATCAGGCTAAAGCCTGATAGTAAATGCATTTTCCCCGCATGAGTGCTAGGTCTAGGGTTGAGTTATATTAAAATTAAATACTATACCCTTAAGACGAGTACAAGCATGTTTGTTTACTTTTATAATTATCAAGCATGTTGTTTTTTGTTTTTTTATTTTAAACAGGAGATGTCGAAATGTTTGGTTAAACTTAGAACCCAGTAGCTGTTTACTATTTTAGGAGAAAAAAATTGATGTTTCTATCAACAGTAGTTTACAACTTTTAGAGAATATTTATTGACATTAAATTTATTCTATCTTAACTATCATTGAGCATAACGTAACTATTCATATAATTTTATCAAACACTATTTATCAGTTAGCTTAACATACAATTATCACTAACAACAAATACTTAACAACAAACAATAACAACAACAATTGAATCAAACACGACCTTATAAAAAAGTTAATAATAAAGTAAAATATTTATTGTTTCTAACAATTGATGTAAATTGATAATTGAGGTATATATATATTATATTGTTTTTCTAATTATGATTGACATGATTGAAATGACCAAAATTGGAAGAGGAGACATTTCTTTCACGTATCAAATTCTTCAGTTAGGACCTTACCCAAAATACCCAAAATAATAATAATAATAATAATAATAATAATAATAATAATAATTGGTAGCATGCGCAAGCACGTGCTTAAGAAGCATCAATTTTTACAAAATAAGAAGAATACAAAAGGAAAATTAATATAATAATTCAAATATAGAGAAAATGACTACTCACATCCTTATCAATTCCTTGCATGGTAGACCCATAAATAAAAAATTATTTCTTGATAAGACAAATACATACGAAGCATTTTTTTTTTCAATGCTCATATTGATAAGATCCGTAAATAAACTAATACATGAGTATTTTTTTATTTTTCCAATGCTCATATTGTTTACGTGTCAGTTTTTGATTGAAACGATCTATATAGACCTGGTCCATTATAAAACTTTTTGTGATAAATACATATAAATCCTTGTATTTGCTCATTAACAGATAAGACAAATACATGGGAAGCCCCACTAGCTGTGAAACAATACAAATAGGAATTAAATAATACAAAAACTTACATTACAAAAAATTAATTCTACAATTACCACTACAAATAAAATATTCAAACTAAGGAAAACGGCAGCGGATTTAGTACAACGCACGAATTTAGTGCTGATTAGTATTTACTAATTCGACTTTGCTATTTGGGTAGAAATTATTAGGATAAAGTGGATAGAATGGCTTGTTTTTAGAGTAAAATGACCAATAGAGCTATTTAGCCAATATTTGTAAAAGAAAATAAATAATGAATGTTACTCCCTCCGTTTTTTATTACATAATGTTTAAGGTTATTCACTATGACCAATGAAATATTAATTAGGTTATTAAAATGATTAGTTTACCACCAAATTTATTTCCTAAAACTCTATTTTCTATACAAAATTCTCTTTATTCTTAATTATCAAAGTTTAATATAGTACCTTTTGCATTAAATAATGAGCCTCTTTTATACTTTAAATAAGGGTAACATGAAAAAACATGATAAAAAATATATTGGTATTGTAAAGTATTAAATAAAAAAGAACAAAGTGCAAAACCTAAAACATTATATAATAAAAACTAGAAGGAGTAATATATTTAATTTTCTATTTCCAATACAATATTGCTCTCTCTTAATTATTTGTATTAATTTCTTTGACTATTGTTAAAATTAAATAATATTTCTTTTTCTTTGCCGTTTGCTTTTTTAAACTAAAAAAAATACATAATCCATTTTTATATGCATATTTTCACCAATTTAAATAGAGCATATGTATATATCTGCCAATTTTTCATTTTCATTTGTATTTTTTTTCTTTTTTCACTTTCTCACTACAAGTAATAGACTTAGCAGCAAAATTAGTTGCTACCAAAAAACATATTTAGCTGCAAAAAAATTAATTGCTGCATGTTGTTGCTATAAAGTTATGGCCCTAGATATTTGCAAAAAAAAAAAAAAAAAAAAAATTGAAATAATTTTGTTGCTAAATGTGTTTTTTAGCAACAACTATTTGCTACTAAATATGCTCTTTGGCAGTGAAATTTATTTTACCGCTAATTCTCGCATTTGTTTTAGTGTCTTCACAATCCTCAAAATTAATTCTTTTGGTGTTTTGATTTGAATAGTTATTTTAGTATTATTGTATGTATTGAAGTAAACAAATTAACACATATTATTTTAAGAAAATGACTTATCACTTTTTATTTTCAGTACTATAAAGCTCAAATAAAAAATATTTTTTAAGAAAATTGAATATTTGTTTCTTAATATCATTCCTTTTTAATAAATATTCTTTCTTAACATCTTACTATATATCTTCACATTATAAAAATGAATGAAAGAAATATATATAAAATTGGTAGTCAATGGTATTGTTCATAATGATAAACAAAGAAAAAATAACTATTTATTTTTATATGATATTTTTATTACTAGTTTTCTATTAGCAATTTTTTTTTTATTTTTTGTCAAATTTAAACTAGGAGAGGTTTGGTATTATTGCAATCATCATATATTAAAGCCATAATAATTAAAAACGAAGATAATTTTAGATTGAAAAGTAGAATTTTAAGAGATAAGTATTAAGTGTGAATAAATTATTTTAAGAACAACAAAAGATCAATTAGTTCAAAAGAAATTTCATTATTGTAGATGTGGTACTATTATAATTTAAACTATGTTTTCAAGTTGATAATAAGCTGAAAAATTATTACTATTGAAATTTTTGAAAATAATATAAATTCATCATCGTTGAAATAAATTATATAAACTTTTTTTTTTTATCTAGTATGATGTTACGAAATTTGTTAACGTAGAAAAATATATTTTATTATAAATATTATTGATATGAATGACTTATAGATGACATAATATATTTATTAATTAACTAACATAACTTATTAACCAAAATGTGGTTTATAAATTTAGAACATTGATATTATGAATAAATAATATCTTTTGTGTCCAAATTTTTTTTTTATCTCTCATGATTGAATAAATAAAATTTCATATTTCTAATTATAAAACTGTAATTATTAATTTAATGGAGTTGGGAAGCATTACTGAATTCCTTTTTGGTCACTGGTGCTACTGGCTATTTAGCAAAAAGTATATATATTTACCTATATTGCTTTAATTACTGCTATTTCTCTCTTTATTAATTATTTTCTTTTTTATTTTTTTTATTTTAAGAAAAATATTTAATTAATGGAATTTTTTTTGGATCGGTGTAGTTTTCGTGGAGAAAATGTTACGAGTTCAACCTAATGTAAAGAAGTTTTATTTTCTTTATAAGCTTCAGATGCTAAATCAGCGATGCAACGCTTGCAAGAAGATGTATTATACCGCTACTTAAATATTTATCATCATTAGATAAATTTCATTCTAACTCATTTTTCTAATCGTAATTATTATTTTCATTAGGTGGTAGGAAAGGAATTATTCAAAGTTTAAGGGAGAAATATGGTGATAATCTAAATTCATTCATATCAGAAAAGGTTACTGTTATTGCCAGTGATATTTGTTTTGAAGATTTAGGAATTAAAGATTCCTCTGTGATGGATGAAGTGTTGAAAGAAATTGATTATGTGGTCAATTGTGCTACCTCAACCAACTTCAATAAAAGGTACATATGATTTTATAATTATTTCTAAGTTCAATTATATATATACTTTATAACTAATTAAAAATTAATTAAATTATACTAATTACCTATTAATTCATTTTTGGGGATTTTTGAAGGTATGATGTAGCATTAGGCATAAATACATTTGGAGATCTGAATGTGTTGAACTTTGCAAAGAAATGCCAAAAAGTGAAGATGCTTGTCCATGTCTCTACTGGTAAAATTAATTACTAATTCCCTAATTATGAAGATTAATTGATTGATTGATCTTGAAATTAAATAAGTTCCAATAATATTAATTAATATGTTAAAATTAAATACTTATTTGCAGCATATGTATGTGGAGAAGATGGAGGAGTAATACTAGAGAAGCCATTGGCATTGGGAAAATCAAAGAATGAGAACAATAAAGTAGAAATTGAAGTAGAAAAGAAATTAGCACAAGACAAATTGGATCAACTCCGATCTGAAAATGCTTCACCCAAAGCAACTGCCATTGCCATGAAACAGTTGGGCCTCGAAAGGTACTAATTCATTGATTGATTTAAAGAATTATACTGTGAGATTAATTAACACACATGAACATGAATTTAAAATTAATTAAATTGATGAATTATAGGGCAAAGCTGCATGGATGGCCAAACACATATGTGTTCTCAAAGTCAATGGCAGAAATGCAATTAGTTCATTTGAAACAGAATATGCCTCTGCTTATAGTTCGTCCTTCGATGATCATTAGTACTTTCAAAGAACCTTTTCCTGGTTGGGTTGAAGGTGCCAAGTAAGTCTTCTAATCTTTATATCCAATTAAATTTCCTATTAATTAATTACTATAAAAAAAAGAAATTAATTTTTTTGTGTTGATTTGAATATGACAGAACCATTGATAGTGTAATTGCTGCCTATGGAAAAGGGAGATTGGAATGCTTTGCTTATGATCCCAAAGCAATCTATGATCTGGTGAGTTAACTTTACATCCATTATATTATTATGAATTTTATATTCTAATTGTTAATTAATTGATAATGAATTGAATAAATTTGAATGAATGATGCAGATACCAGCTGATATGGTGGTGAATAATATGATAGTAGCCATGGCAGCAAGAGAGACTCAATATTCTACAGAAATGGTTTACCAAATTGGATCCTCTTTGAGAAATCAAGTCACTTTATCAAATATTGATGATTTTATGTTTCGTTATTTCTCTGCGAATCCATTACTTGAAAAGGATGGAAACCCCATTCAATATCACAATATGACTCTCATCAACTCCATGCCCGCCTTCCGATTGCACTTGGCTCTCCGCTATCTCCTTCCTTTCAAGGTCTGCATAGCACCCAACAACTTACACATTCCAGTTGAACTTTTATTTTGTGTTCAATTTATTGATTTTCATGATGTTTGATCTAGGCACTACAAGTGGCAACGAACCTCTCAAAGCGATTTGAAGAGATGTATATGACTGTTGGTCTCAAAATAAAACTGGTGACGCGATTCGTTGAATTTTACAAACCCTATACTTACTTCATGGGCATGTAAGAATTATTAATTACATCTTTAATTTAACTCGGTTCATGATTTAATGTATTATATATGTTAATTAATTTGTTAATTTTTGTTGTGTGCAGATTTGATGATACAAACTCAGAATATCTGAGGAAAGGATTGAGGGAAAAATGTCCGAAAAATGAGGCAGATCAATTTAACTTCGATCCAACTACAATTAATTGGGATGACTTCATCATTGGTTCTCATATTCCTGGTCTTGTCAAATATGGAATGAATTAATCAAATCATGACCTTAATTTTGATTTTGGATAAATCAGCAACGCGCTGATAGCTCCTCAATAACTTTCTTCAAATTTAATTTCTGGAAATAATCATGATTTTAAGTGTGTTTGAAGGTTTATTTTTTAATTTGTTAATACAAATTAAAGCAAGTATAAGAAATTAATGTATAAAATCTTCTTGCTTCTGTGTTATCTTTATTATATATATATATATATATATAAAAGTTTCAATTAACATTAAATTTTAGATAAATAACAATTATCTACTAAATTACATCAATAACATGAAAATTGGACTAAATACCTTTTTGACTTCTGTGCTATCATCAGTTTGCCCTTTTGGCCATTGTCCTATTGATATTTCCCTTTTAGGATTAAAAATTTTTTTGGTCCCTGTATTATCATCAGTTTACCCTTTTGGCCCATGCCCTATTGAAATTTCTCTTTTACCTCCTGTGGTATGCAAAAATGTTCCAAATTGACCGTCAAATTCCGTTAATATTTTATCAACGGATCTAACAGAATATGCTTTTTAGGGGTCAATTTGGAACCTTTTTGTATACCACAGGGGGTAAAAGAAAAATTTCAATAGGACATGGGTCAAAAGGGAAACTGATGATAGTACAGGGACCAAAAAGGTCTTTACGTATTTCCCTTTTACCCCATGTGGTATGCTAAAAGATTCCAAGATAACCTCCTAATAAGCATATTCCGTTAATAAAAGTGCTAACAGAATTTGACAGAATATGCTTTTTGGGGGGTCAATTTGGAACCTTTTTCCATACCACAGGGGGTTAAAGAGAAATTTCAATAGGACAGGGGGCAGAAGGGTAAACTGATGACAGTACAAGGCAAAAAAGGTTTTTACCCCCTGTGGTATGCCAAAAGGTTCCAAGATGACCCCCTAATAATCATATTCCGTTAATAAAATTGCTAACATAATTTGACAGAATATGCTTTTTAGGGGTTATTTTGAAACATTTTTGCATACCACAAGAGTAAAAGGGAAATTTCAGTAACACATGAGCCAAAAGGGCAAGCCAGGTGATAGCACGGGGGGCCAAAAAGATGTTTATTGATGCGTGAATAAATACACACACTGATAAAAGCAAGTGCACTTCGTCGCTCAAGTAATATAAAGTAAGTAGAGTATCGATCCTACGAGAACTTATGCTAATCCTAAACACAATTGGATTTCTATCAATCTAGGCGGAAATAATGATAAATCTTTGATTCTGGGTTGTGAATTAAAATTACTGCTAAAAATAAATAAATTAGCATTAAGAATAAAACAAAGTTATATAAGGGAAATTCGATGAGGAAGCTAACTAAGGCGTCCGGTTTCACTTCGCATTAATCCAGCAATATTTTATACTATGCAATTAATTCGATTAAATTCCAAAATGGCGATTTCCATAAATAATCAATACCGGTTAGGACTATTAATTTTAATTCTTAGCCTAAACACTTAAACCTCTCAGTTCTAAGCGTCAAGCAAGAAAGCATTAAGTCTAAGAAATCCTAGCACTAACTAGTGAGCCACTAGAGCAATGGTCATGCAAAAGTCGTGTTGTCTGATTCCGTTAATCTAGTCCTTTGGTCAATTATAGATTAACTATGAACATTGGAATTGATGGTCACGCATCCAAAGCATTAAATATACACAACACAATATTGGAAAATAATACGAATGAAAATTGCATTAAACATAAAATAATTACATGGAACAATTGCTAAGATCCACCATAGCCTTAGCTATGGTGGAATTAGTTCATCACTAAACTGATAACACAAAAATGGATTAAAGAAAACATGGTAAAGAGAAAGGTTTAGAGAAAACTAGAATCAAAGTGGTTGATGTACGGATCGTTGAGATGAAAAGATGAATGCTCCTCCAAACCCTAGCTCCCAAGAACACGTTCTTCCAATCCACTCCTCCAAGAAAGTGATAGAGATAGGAGTAAAAGAAGGTGTATTCTTTTCCACTTCCACGTGTACATTCCTTGTATGATTGGGTTTCCTTGTATGTTTGGGTTTCTACTTTCCTTGTAGGGTTGGGGTTCTACTTGTATATATATATTCTCTATTATCAATACAAACTCAGGTTGCCTCATTAAGTTTTCAGAAAGAAAGTAAGATTAAAATCTGAAAAATTAAACTCCAAAACTAAACTCCAAAAACCTAAAAAAACTGCCAACTGATTAATCATGAAAAAGTCCCCCTCTAGCCACTAAAACACGTTTCTTTCCAAGAGATGGGGAGAGAGAGAGAGAGAGAGAGAGACCTCCTTAGGAAATAACTCCCCCCTGATTAATGCTAAAAATAATTCTTTTAATTAGAGTTATTCCTAAAATAAAAATCTTAAAATGCCAGTTGTTTCTCCCTATCCTACTTGCCAAAAAGAGAGAAATTAAAATAGCCCAGAAGCTAAAAAGGAAAACTCCTAATCCTAGTTGGAGTATAAAATTCGTATTTCTGCAATCCGGGCGTGTCTTAAGACTGGTCAGCTTCTGTTTCTAAAAAATTCTTCAGTTTTGGCTCTTCATAAGGCATGCCCATGCCTTAGGACTTCCTTGCTCTTCCAATTTGCACGTTTGAGCTCCAAAGATAGATGATTTAGTCTCCAAATGTTCAAATTCCTCTTTTAATGCATTAACACATAAAAATAGAACAAATGAGATAAAATCCGCCTAAATTAAAGCAAGATGGTGGAATTAAAGCCACAAAATAGGACAAAAATATATGCACAAAATGTACATATCATTTATGCCGATCAAAATTATATGATGCCAAATATATATAACCAAAACTAACAACCTGCAACAATTTTTTTTTGTTGGTGCCTAAGGCTATCATAACAACTTTTATACTTTTGGTATTATTTTTTTTTTACTGCCAAATCTTATATTTCTTGTAATTTATTTAGTGATTACACAATCAATTTACTTATGCCCTTCAACAATTTTTTTTTAATATATAAAACTGCATATCTCTTCATTAAAATAATTTTGTTCAAGACTTAGTTATGGTTAAGGCTTCCTATCTCTTCCTGTAGATATATTTAGTGGATTCAAACTAAAGTCACCTTCCACAAAACCTAACCTATATTGTCAACTGAACTACAACCCATCAATAATCAATAATTTGTCCTTTATGTCCATTATTTATAGAATGAATGTTCAAGTTCGATTCGTAGTGTTGACAGAAAATCTTAATTAGAAAAGAAGTTATTTAGAGAATATCCACAAAAAAAAAAAAAAAAAAAAATCTTGAAATACATTTTAAGTGAAGTTATTCCTAACAATGAATTTGATACCAATTCTATTTTGACAATGATATATGAAATATTAAAAGTTGTTGACATTATCCATTTTAATTAAAGTCCCCATATGGGACTAACTTTTCTAAGATTATCCATCATGCTGGACCAAAAACTCATTAGTGGCTTGA
Source organism: Euphorbia tirucalli (assembly GCA_039660915.1). Taxonomy (NCBI): domain Eukaryota; kingdom Viridiplantae; phylum Streptophyta; class Magnoliopsida; order Malpighiales; family Euphorbiaceae; genus Euphorbia; species Euphorbia tirucalli. Next base: position 8,961,794 of record CM077634.1, on the reverse strand, counting down.
ATTGAAACGGTCAGAATAAATATCTCTCATATTTAACATATTAATTTTCTCTTTTATTTTATTTACTAGTAAAAATAAATAATTAAAAATTAAAATTGAACAGATGAATGAACCTCTTAAGTAGACCGTTAACTGAATCATCAATGAAATAAATTAACTTAACATAATAAACTAAATATATTATAAGTATAGCTTCTTTTAATACGATTAATCGATGTGAGAATTCTTAGACACTTGTTAAAGTTTTCTACATATATTAAGAATTGAATTCGATACCTATGCTCAAAATGACTAATAGAAAAAAAAAATGATCTCCGAAGTATATAAAAAAAAAATAATGTCCTTTATGTCCATTATTTAAAGCATGTTTGGTTCTATTGTTTGGTGATAGTAGTTGTTCTTAATGATTGTTTGTTGTTGTTCTAACTAATTGTTGGTTGCCAACTAAAATTAGTATTTAATAAAATTATTCCGAAATATTAGTGATGTGTATGCGTGTAGACGTGCGTGGGCACATGTGTATATCCAAATACTAATAAAGATAATCCAATTGTTGAATAAATTTAAATTAAAAAAACTCAAAAACCTAATAAGTTTATTTTTTGAAGGTTTTATTCATTTAAAGCGTGGTGATAAAGAATTTTTTTTCCAAATAAAATGTTGAGAGTTTCAGTCTCATTATTATTTGTGAAGGAAAACCTATATATATTTTTGTGAGAATAAAAATAAATTATTGCATAGAAGAACAACTTCAGTCAAAGAAAAGAAAAAGGAAAGTAGTTGAAAAAAAGGCCAACGTACAAAAACGCAAGTCGAATTTAATAATCAATTTTTCAAACTAAATTTTATATCTTAAAATACAAGTTTTATAACTTAATATATAAATTTCAGGTACTAATTTATGAACTTTAGAACTTAAATATATTACGTGGTATGATTTTATTATCTAGATTAGTATAATTTTTCGATCAGCCAATATTCATATTATTATTTATAATAGTGTTTGATTTAGCTTTCACAATTAATGTATTTTATTTTTCTTATTCTTAATTAAGGGTGTCATATTTGATCTCAATAAAAATCAAATTCTGGATCTTCCAGTTGGGAGATAGATGCTTTTACCAATTAAAGTTATGATTTTTATTTTAAAAGATGGATATATATATATATATATATATATTTATAAATTAAGCACATCCCCATAAAATTTTATTAATTATGTATTTTTTTGTTCTTTTAAAATTCTGTTAAATTACGACTGCAAGAGATATAAACAAAGGAAAACGACAGCGGATTGAGTTGGACATTTAGAATAGTATAAACTTATTTAATTAGTTTCTATTTATTATTAATATTAATTAGTTTTATTTCAATCTTATTGCAGCTTAATTATAAAAATTTTAAAAACAGTTGCTTTTCCCTTTTCCTTTTTTTTTTTAATACTAATGAGTTAGGTATTCTTCAAGCACCTACCGATAACAAAAGGACGGCTAGGGTTTTTGGAATTAATCTCACTCACTTTCCTCGAGGAGATTATGTTGTATTTATAGTAAATAATTACAGTAGACATATTACACAAATATCACCCAAATATACATAAATATGGACATAGCATAAAATACAATTTATATTACTCTATTACTCCCCCGCAAGTTGAGCTGGGGTGTTAACCACAGCCAACTTGTCACGTAATTGAAGAAACCGAGTACGGGGCAAGGGTTTCGTCAAAATATCTGCGACTTGATCCTTGGTAGAGATGTACTTCACGAACACTTCTTTTGCAGCAACACGTTCCCGAACAAAATGGAAATCCAGTTCAAGATGTTTGGTGCGACTGTGGAAAATCAGATTGGCCGTCAAGTAAGTGGCACTCAAATTATCACACCAAAGGATGGGTGCTTGACACAAGGGAAAGCCAATTTCGGCAAGAAGCATAACAAGCCAAGCAACCTCCGTCGTTGTAGCCGCTAAGGCCCGATATTCTGCTTCCGTAGAGGACCGTGACACCGTTCGTTGCTTCTTAGAGGTCCATGACACTAAATTGGTTCCTAGAAAAATATAAATCAAATTTTTTTTTCTTTTATTTCTGTTATTTAAAAAAAAAATGAAACAATACGTATAAAGTGGTATACCAAACTGTGATTAGGGAGATAATTGGTATACCATAAGTGAAATTAAGCCCAACAAAATACTGATGTGGCATAGTTAACCTGCAATAACAGGTCACATGTACCACAATAGGAGGTCACCTAGAAGTTGGGATACTTGTGGAGAAATTGAAGAACAAAGTATTTCATTTATTATTGAAAAGTTACAAAGTATTTAAAGAGGGAAAGAAAAACAAGTAACAGAAAGTTGTTGAGTTGCCGCCAAAAATTAGTTTTGAATGAATGGCTGAGATTGATATTTTGTAGTATTGAAATAAATGGTTCAGATTAATCATTGCAGCCCATTGTTGTAGCCCATTATCTTTTAAGCCCATCGCCTTCTTCTTCTTCATCTTCACATCCCCCCGTCAAAATGGAGTTTGGGACAGGGGCAACCAAACCCATTTTGTGAAGTGCCGGCCGTATTGCATCAGAACTGAGTCCCTTAGTGAAAAGATCAGCCAATTGTTGTGAAGTAGAGATGTAAGGAGTGTGAAGAAATCCGGTTGCTATATGATCTCTCACAAGATGGCAGTCAATTGAAATGTGTTTAGTGCGTTCATGAGCAATGGGATTATGAGCAAGTGCAATAGCAGACTTGCTATCACAATGCATTGTGATGGGAAGATGCACTTTAATGCCAAAATCTTGCAAAATGTACTGAATCCATTTAAGTTCGCAACTAGTGGAAGCCATGCTTCTATACTCTGCTTCTGCACTTGAGCGACTAACTGTAACCTGCTTCTTCGTTTTCCAAGACACCAAGGATTGCCCAAGAAAAATGCAGTATCCAGTGAGTGATTTGCGGCTCAGCTTGCATTTCCCCCAATCAGCATCGCAGTATGCAGTAATAGTGTTAATGTCAGAAGTACTTGGATAAAGCAACCCATAATGTAATGTACCTTTTAAGTACCGCAAAACATATAAGGCAGCCTGTAGATGGTGAGTGCAAGGATTCTGCATAAACTGACTTATTGTAGATGGTCAGCCCATTGTTGTAGCCCATTATCTTTTAAGCCCATCGCCTTCTTCTTCTTCATCTTCACAATACTACAGTGTTCAAAACGGTAGTTAGTATACCAAACTGTGATTAGGGAGATAGTTGGTATACCACGAGTGAAATTAACCCTACGAATTAGCCCCACTAGCTATGAAACAATACAAATAGGAATTAAATAATACAAAAACTTACAGTACAAAGAATTAATTCTACAATTACCACTGCAAATAAAAATATTCAAACTAACGAAAACGACAGCGGATTTAGTACGGAATTTAGAATAGTAAACAGTGTGAATCCATTTGCTACAGAAAGCATAATAGCATATGAAAATTAATGATAACAAAAAGAATAAAAGTAAGACAATGTGAGCTCAATTTGTTCACACTCATAATAAATTAAATTAAAATAAATCTAAATTTAATTTTAAGATAGATTATATAATTTATTTTACTCATTTAGTTAATTAAGCTTATAGTTTACACATTTAGTTATAGCAATAATAGATGTTATAAAGTTGTGATAATATGTATTTGTAATAAAAATTTGATAGTATAATTTTACTGTCAAATGTGCTTTTTGGATATTGCTGTTAAAGTGATTTTTTTTTGCAACAAATTTATTTTGATGCTAAATCTAACATTTCTTGTACAGGTATTTTTTTTCTTTTGACAATTCTCATTTTTTTTAAGGGTATAGTCTATAGTTTCATGGAAACTCAAAACCTGAAGCCCCCATTAAAAAGAGATGCACTAACCACTATGAAGGCAATTTATCAATGTGCACTTGATAGCTTTTAAGATACATAATACTATTTTTCTTTTTATTAAAAAACACCTAACATTTAATGTTTCAAAAATTAACTAGTTATTTTTTCACATGTATGTACATATATTTAAAAAATATATTCTTAATTCTATGTGGTACATGATATATCTAGTGCAAAATACAACACATTGAAGAAACAATACTTAGTAATGAATTATACTATGGGTAAACAGTTCATCAGATTCTATATTATTATATCATACTAGTTGGTATTTGTAATTTTAGAAATAGTTATATAGTTCCTAAGTATATTAAATTAATGAAAAATATTTCTAAAATTACAAAATTAAGTGTAAAACTATATGCAAACATCAATGTTTTCCCTAATAAATATTATCAGTACGATGTTGAAATAATCATCATAATTTGTAAAATATTTAATTTTTGTTTCTAAAAAATTATATATCTGATAGCAAAAAATAATGATAATAGATAATACATTTTTTTTTGAATTTAATAACTATGGTATATAGAAAGATAAATATCAATGTATATATAATACAAAAGCTTCATAAAGAATATTTTAATTAAATTTTAAAACTAACTTTTTTTTTATAATTAAGGGTAATTTTTTACTTTTATATACACTTTAATGTACATATGATACAACCTTTTAGTTTAAACTTTAAACTCAATACCAACTCTAATGATTATAGAGATGTTGATGTTAATATTATCAATCTAAAACTGTTTAATCTTTAATAATTTTGAAAGTAAAAGAATGTAATTATTATATCTTGGAATAAGAAGAAAAATAAAATTTAAATAATTTTTTAATTGTACCTTTATGATAATATGAATAAACATACAAATTATTATTAGCTAACATTTATAGCCCGTAAGGATAATTAGAAAAGGGTATTTAAGGATTTTCAATTATTTTTTTGGGTTCTATCCAAATAGAATTATATCCATCCACTTAATCAGTTGAATGCTGGTCAGACAAGACAACAGTATTACTTCAAATTAGAACTGAAAAAGAAATAGAAATTTTGGTAAAATCACTAACGTGTCAAAAATCCATTGGACTTGCAAATTAATTAAAGTTTTGGTTTTTATTCTTTGACAATGACACTCTTCTTTTTGAATCAATTAAAGCTGACTTAATCTTCTAATTAATAAATGGACTATAATTAATTATATAATCTAAAAATGATTATTATTATTATTTTGACTGAAAATGGTTGGTTATATTAAATCAAGGGAGAGAAAACCGTTGATGTTTCATAAAATTAGACTTAAAAACAATGTCAATACAATCTTTTAAAATTATATTCACTAAGGATATGAAAAAATGTTGATTATTAAATTTCCATCAAGCTAAAGTCTGATAGTAAATACATTTTCCCCCATGAGAGGGTCGAGTCAAACTAAAATCAAATACTATACCCTTAGAGCATCTCCAACCCCACTCCATTTGGGGTTGAAAATGCAAAATTTGGTGGTGGGTTGCTCCAACCCACCACCAAATTTAACACTAAAGTTTTGGAGGGGAACAGTACCCCTCCAATGTTGGCGGGATACTGTTTCCCTCCATTCCCTTTTTTTTTTCTTTCTTTTTTTTCTCTTACTTTTTTTGTTTTTTGCTTTATTTTTTTATTTTTTTATTTGTTTCTAATATTCATTTTTTTTATTTGTTTTTTTTTTCTTTTTTTATTTGTTCCTTACTTTCTTTTTTTTTTCTTTGAATTTTTTATTTTTTTAGTTTTAAAAATAAAAAATTCAATTTATAGTATTTGGGTTATGTGTTTTTATTAATTTGTGTGTTTGATTTAATTTATATGTGTATTTGTGGTCTTGAATTATTTTAATAATTTTGCTTAAATTCTTAAAATTTGATTAATTGATAATGATAAAATATCAAAAATAAATTATTTATTCATTAAAAAAATTTTATGTAATTAAATATATTTATTTATAAATTATTAATATTAATTTTTTTATGATTTAATAAAAAGATATGAATAATATAAATATATGTAAAAAGAAATATAATAATAATAAAAAGTTAGGTGGAAAGGAATAAAGTAATAATATTTTAATTTGGAGTGGAAATTTGGAGTGGAGGGTTGGAGAAAAAGAACTGTAGCTCACTCTAAATTATAGAGGAAATTGGATTTGGAGTGGAAAATTTGGAGTTATGGTTGGAGATGGCCTTAAGCAAAGTAAAAGTATGTTTGTTTACCTTTCCAACAGTTGTTGTTTGTTGTTTTTATCTTAAACAGGAGATGTCAAAATGTTTGGTTAAACTTAGAAACCAGTAGCTGTTTACTATTTTACGAGAAAAAAAAATTGATGTTTCCATCAACAATATTTTGCAACTTTTAGAGAATATTTATTGATATTTAATTTATTCTATCTTGACTATCATTCAGCATAACTGTTCATTATAATTTTATCAAACACTAATTATCAGTTAGCTTAACATATAACTATTAGCAACAACAAATAACAACCAGTAACTACGAACAACTAAATCAAACATAGGCTTACAAAAATTTTAATAATAAAGTAAAATATTTATTCTTTTTAACAATTAATGTAAATTGTTAATTGAGGTATATATATATTATATTGTTTGTAATTAAGATTGAAATGATCAAAATTGTAAGAGGAGACATTTCTTTCACGAATCAAATTCTTCAATTAGTACCTCCCAACCCCACAAAAAAAAAAAAAAAAAGCAATAATAATAATTAAAAAAAAAATGAATATAGTAATTTAAATACCGAGAAAATGACTACGCACATCCTTATCAATTCCTCGTTAGTTTGCATGGGTTGATCCATAAATAAAAAATTATTTATCGATTTACTTTTTGGTCTTTTAAAATTCTGCTTATATTTCTGTGATAAATGTGAAATTATACAATGGATTCGGTCTACGTGGAACTTTCCAATAAAAAACTAACACATAAATATTTTTTTTATTTTTCCAATACTCTATTGTTTACGTGTCAGTTTTATTGATCCGGTCCATTACAAAATTTCTTATGATAAACACATGTAAATCCTTGTAGTTTCTCATTAACAGATCAGACAAATACATGCGAAGCCCCACTAGCTATGAAACAATGCAAAAAGGAATTAAATAATACAAAAACTTACAGTACAAATAATTAATTCTACAATTATCACTACAAATAAAAATATTCAAACTAAGGAAAACGACAGCGGATTTAGTGCAAAATTTAGAATAGTAAACTGTGTGAATCCATTGGCTACGAAAAGCATAACAGCATATGAAAATTAATGATAACAATTAAAGAAGTCCATTTCTTTTGTTGGAAATTCCAAGTCAATGGACGAAAAAATAAAAGTAAGACAATGTGAGCTCAATTTGTTCACACTCATAATAAATTAAATTAAAATAAATCTCCGGTTCTGGTCGAATCCGGTCCGACCGGCTGGTCCGGTCCGGTTTTCACAACTATGGTCAACACAGAAGATAAGATTTTGTGATGGCCTTAAAAAAAGTTTTGTACATAGTAAATGCAAAATATTATTGTAAGTGTTTATTAAGGATTGGAAATACAAAACACTTCAATAGATAATTAATTTTTTTTTAATTGTGAACTGATCATGCGATGAAAATTCATCCAATAGCAAGTTGACAATTATTGTAGAGACAAGTTTTTAGAATAAGAAATAACAGAAAAAAAAAAAAGAATATAATTCATATCTGATGGCTATGATATTGACTAATTTAATCCATAAGCTCTGCTATATATATCCCCTTATTATGTCTCTCATTTCCACAACTTAATTTGAAAGCAGAAATATAATTCATCATTTTCAGAATTAATATTTCTGTACTATAAACATTTAATTAATATCAATTTTATTAATGGAGTTGGGAAGCATTACTGAATTCCTTGAAAATAAGACCTTTTTGGTCACTGGTGCTACTGGCTATTTAGCAAAAAGTATATCTATTTACTTATATTCCTTTAATTACTGCTATTTCTCTCTTTATTAATTATTATCTTTTTTATTTTCATTTTTTAAGACAGATATTTAATTAATGGAATTTTTTTTGATCGGTGTAGTTTTCGTGGAGAAAATATTACGAGTTCAACCCAATGTGAAGAAGTTTTATCTTCTTTTACGAGCTTCAGATGCTAAATCAGCAATGCAACGCTTACAAGAAGACGTATTATACCGTTACTTAAATATTTATCATCATTGAATTATTTTCATTTTAATTCATTTTACTGATTGTACGTATTATTTTCATTAGGTGGTAGGAAAGGAATTATTCAAAGTTTTAAGGGAGAAATATGGTGAAAATCTAAATTCATTCATATCAGAAAAGGTTACTGCTGTTGCTGGTGATATTTGTTTTGAAGATTTAGGGATTAAAGATTCCTCTTTGATGGATGAAGTGTTGAGAGAAGTTGATTATGTGGTCAATTGTGCTGCCTCAACCAACTTCAATGAAAGGTACACATAATTTTATAATAATTTCTAAGTTCAATTATATATATACTTTATAACTAATTAAAAATTATTAAATTAAACTAATAACCTATTAAATCATTTTTGGGGATTTTTGAAGGTATGATGTAGCATTAGGCATAAATACATTTGGAGCTCTGAATGTGTTGAACTTTGCAAAGAAATGCCAAAAAGTGAAGATGCTTGTCCATGTCTCTACTGGTAAAATTAATTACAGATTCCCTAATTCTGAAGATTAATTGATTGATTGACCTTGAAATTAAATAAGTTCTAAATAATATTAATTAATATGTTAAAATTAAATACTTATTTGCAGCATATGTATGTGGAGAAGATCGAGGAGTAATACTAGAGAAGCCATTGGCATTGGGAAAATCAAAGAAAGGGAACAATAAAATAGAAATTGAAGTAGAAAAGAAATTAGCACAAGACAAATTGGATCAACTCCGATCTGAAAATGCTTCACCCAAAGCAACTGCCATTGCCATGAAACAGTTGGGCCTCGAAAGGTACTAATTCATTGATTGATTTAAAGAATTATAGTGTGAGATTAACACACATGAACTAGAATTTAAAATTTAATTAATTGATGAATTATAGGGCAAAACTGCATGGATGGCCAAACACATATGTGTTCTCAAAGTCAATGGCAGAAATGCAATTAGTTCATTTGAAACAGAATATGCCTCTGCTTATAATTCGTCCTTCGATGATCATTAGTACTTTCAAAGAACCTTTTCCTGGTTGGGTTGAAGGTGCCAAGTAAGTCTTCCAATCTTTATATCCAATTAAATTTCCTATTAATTAATTACTATAAACAAAAAATTAATTTTGTATTGATTTGAATATGACAGAACCATTGATAGTGTAATTGCTGCCTATGGAAAAGGGAGATTGGAATGCTTTGCTTATGATCCCAAAGCAATCTATGATCTGGTGAGTTAACTTTACATCCATTATATTATTATGAATTTTATATTCTAATTGTTAATTAATTGATAATGAATTGAATAAATTTGAATGAATGATGCAGATACCAGCTGATATGGTGGTGAATAATATGATAGTAGCAATGGCAGCAAGAGAGACTCAATATTCTACAGAAATGGTTTACCAAATTGGATCCTCTTTGAGAAATCAAGTCACTTTATCAACTATTGATGATTTTATGTTTCGTTATTTCTCTGCGAATCCATTATTTGAAAAGGATGGAAACCCCATTCAATATCACAATATGACTCTCATCAACTCCATGCCCGCCTTCCGATTGCACTTGGCTCTCCGCTATCTCCTTCCTTTCAAGGTCTGCATAGCACCCAACAACTTACACATTCGAGTTAAACTTTTATTTTGTGTTCAATTTATTGATTTTCATGATGTTTGATTTAGGCACTGCAAGTGGCAACGAACCTCTCAAAGCGATTTGAAGAGATGTATATGACTGTTGGTCTCAAAATAAAACTGGTGACGCGATTCGTTGAATTTTACAAACCCTATACTTACTTCATGGGCATGTAAGAATTATTCATTAACCTTGATTAATTACATCTTTAATTTATTATATATGTTAATTAATTTGTTAATTTTTGTTATATGCAGATTTGATGATACAAACTCAGAATATCTGAGGAAAGGATTGAGGGAAAAATGTCCGAAAAATGAGGCAGATCAATTTAACTTCGATCCAACTACAATTAATTGGGATGACTTCATCATTGGTTCTCATATTCCTGGTCTTGTCAAATATGGAATGAATTAAATTACCATATTAATTGTTTAATTGATTGGTTTATGTTCTAATTGGATAAATCAACAACGCGTTGGTAAATCCATATTTTTTTATTTCAATTTGTAATTTCTTGAAATAAATTATAATTTTAATTTAAGTGTTTGAAAGTTTATTTTGTAATGTTTTGATAAAAAAAAAAAAAGAAAGTGTACAATTGTGGCAGATTAATTAATTAAACTTGAATATAATAAATATTGTTAAAATCTTATAAATCATATAACGAAATTAAGTGTTAGATATTTAATTATTTATTTATTTAAAATTTCAATGATGAAGGTAATTATATTACATATTTATTTGCTGTTAATTTAATTTTAGTTTCACCACATTATTCTGAATAGACTTTATTTCCCAAGTCTTGAGCAGCTGAATCTCATAGTCTTGGGGTAATTACCCAAAATATCCTTTTGTGATTTTTTAGCACAAATTTATACCAATTAGTTTTGTTTAAAATAATACGAAAAATAGAAGAGCAAAGTAATCTTTATTACGAATTAGTTTTAAATTGGGGATCTTCATGTAATTTTATTCCATAACCAGCAAAGCAATAATAATTAAATTGAAAAGCCCTTCTTCTCTACTTTTCAATTCTAATAATTAAATTATTAATGATTAAATCTTTGTTTCACTACATATCTGGTTTACATCTTTTCAAATCTAACATAACGAGCGTGAATAATTTATTCTTTCAAAAACCTTTGATCATGGTCCATATGTTTTATTTTAAATGATTGATTAAGATCTATTTATTAGGAAGGATTATAGCATTAGAGATTCTGTTGCAACTGTTTTCCTACAATGGTGGATAAACCTATAATGGTTGAATCTTTTTTAAATTACAGTTTGTCTATGTATTATTTTATATTTTTACCCTTTGTGGATTTATTATCACCCTTTGTGATACTTTTTTTTCCTTATATGGAATTTGCTTTTTAGCTTTAATCTGGATCCAGATGGAATTTTTTTGCTTTTGTTCTTGAAATATTGTTTCACTTTATAAAATAATATATACTTTATTATATATATAAAAAAAAAGTTTTAATTAACATTAAATTTTAGATAAATAACAATTATCCACTAAATTACATCAATAGCATGAAAATTGGACTAAATACCTTTTTGGCTTCTATGTTATCATCAGTTTGCCCTTTTGGCCGTTGTCCTATTGATATTTCCCTTTTAGGATTAAAAATTTTTTTTGTTCCTGTACTATCATTAGTTTACCCTTTTGGCTCATGTCCTATTGAAATTTTCCTTTTACCTCCTGTGGTATGCAAAAATGTTCCAAATTGACCCATCAAAAGCATATTCCGTCAAATTCCGCTAATATTTTATCAACGGATCTAACAGAATATGCTTTTTAGGGGTCAATTTAGAACCTTTTTGTATACCACAGGGGATAAAAGAAAAATTTCAATAGGACAGGGGTCAAAAAGGAAACTGATGATAGTACAAGGACCAAAAAGGTCTTTATGCCTTTCCCTTTTACCCCCTGTGGTATGCTAAAAGGTTCCAAGATGACCTCCTAATAAGCATATTCCATTAATAAAAGTGCCAACAGAATCTGACAGAATATGCTTTTTAGTGGTCAATTTGGAACCTTTTTGCATACCACAGGGGGATAAATGGAAATTTCAATAGGACAGAGGCCAAAAGGGTAAACGGATGACAATACAGCGGCCAAAACGGTTTTTACCCCCTGTAGTATGCCAAAAGGTTCCAAGATGACTCCCGAATAAGCATATTCCGTTAATAAAATTGCTAACATAATTTGACAGAATATGCTTTTTAGGGGTCATTTTGAAACATTTTTGTATACCACAAGAGTAAAAGGGAAATTTCAGTAGCACATGAGCCAAAAGAGCAAGCCGGGTGATAGCACGGGGGCCAAAAAGATGTTTATGCCGATCAAAATTATATGCTGCCAAATATATATAACCAAAACTAACAACCTGCAACAATTTTTTTTGTTGGTGCCTAAGGCTATCATAACAACTTTTATACTTTTGGTAGCATTTTTTTTTTACTGCCAAATCTTATATTTCTTGTAATTTATTTAGTGATTACACAATCAATTTACTTATGCCCTTCAACAATTTTTTTTAATAAATAAAACTACATATATCTTCATTAAGATAATTTTGTTCAAGACTTAGTTATGGTTAAAGCTTCCTATCTCTTCTTGTAGATATATTTAGTGGATTCAAACTAAAGTCACCTTCCACAAAACCTAACCTATATTGTCAACTGAGCTTCAAGCCATCAATAATCAATAATTTGTCCTTTATGTCCATTATTTATAGAATGAATGTTCAAGTTCGATTCGTGGCAGAAAATCTTAATTAGAAAAGAAGTTATTTAAAGAATATCCATAAAAAAATAATCTTGAAATACATTTTAAGTGAAGTTATTCCTAACAATGAATTTGATACCAATTATATTTTTACAATGAAATATTAGAAGTTGTTGACATTATCCATTTTAATTAAAGTCCCCATATAGGACTAACTTTTCCAAGATTATCCACCAAAAACTCATTGGTGGCTTGAATTGAAACGGTCAGAATAAATATCTCTCATATTTAACAAATTAATTTTATCTTTTATTTTTTTTACTAGTAAAAATAAATAATTAAAAATTAAAATTGAACAAATGAATGAACCTCTTAAGTAGACCGTTAACTGAATCATCAATGAAATAAATTAACTTAACATAATATACTAAAATATTATAACTATGGCTTCTTTTAATATGATTAATCGATGTGAGAATTTTTAGACACTTTTTATGTAACCTGTTTCCGGGTTAAAGTTTTCTACATATATTAATAATTGAATTCGATACCTATGCTCAAAATGACTAATAGAAAAGAAAAAGATCTCCAAAGTATAAAAAAATAATAATAGAAACTAACTATTTAAAGCATGTTTGGTTCTATTTTTTAGGGGTGAGCATGTACCAGTTCGGTTCAAAAACCAAACCGAACTAAAAAAAACGATCCAAAAAACACTGTATTTTATAAACCAATCCGATCCAAACTAAATTTTGTTTCGGTTCAGTCCAAACCGAACTAGTTCGGTTCGGTTTGGACTAGTTCGAACCAAAAACATCAACTTTTTTTAAAAAAATATATATATATATATATATATATATATATATATATATATAAGTAGTTTGTTTAAAAAAAAAAAAAGAAATACAAAAAAATTAACTTAAAAAAATAATAATACTAAATAATACTATTACATCACAATAAAATACTAAAATTCTCTTCCTTTTTTTTTTTCAACTGTCAAGTTTTAACAACTATAAATTAGCATAAAAAAATTACAATATAAAGCTATAAAAGAATATAATGTCTAAAATTCTCTACAATTAGTATATATTAATTTTATAATTATTTTTAATATTTTACCAATTATTTGGTTTTTCGGTTTTTCGGTTTTTAACCGAACCGAACCGAAGTCCAAACTTCTTCATAACTTAAAACCAAACCGAACCAAACTATGAAATGGATCGGTTTGGTTCGGTTCGGTTCGGTTTGGATTTTCGGTTTTTAGACATTGGTTTGGTTTTGCTCACCCCTACTATTTTTTGGTGATAGTAGTTGTTCTTAATGATTGTTTGTTGTTGTTCTAACTAATTGTTGGTTGCCAACTAAAATTAGTATTTAATAAAATTATTCCAAAATATTAGTGATGTGTATGCGTTTAGACGTGCGTGGGCACATGTGTATATCCAAATACTAATAAAGATAATATAATTGTTGAATAAATTTAAATTAAAAAAACTCAAAAACCTAATAAGTTTATTTTTTGAAGGTTTTATTTATTTATAGGGTGGTGATAAAGATTTTTTTTTCCAAATAAAATGTTGAGAGTTTCAGTCTCATTATTATTTGTGAAGGAAAACCTATATATATTTTTGTGAGAATAAAAATAAAATATTGCATAGAAGAACAACTTCAGTCAAAGAAAAGAAAAAGGAAAGTAGTTGAAAAAAAGGCCAACGTACAAAAACGAAAGTCGAATTTAAAAATCAATTTTTCAAACTAAATTTTATATCTTAAAATAAAAGTTTTGTAACTTAATATATAAATTTTAGGTAATAATTTATAAACTTTAGAACTTAAATATATTACGTGGTATGATTTTATTATCTAGATTAGTATAATTTTTCGATTAGACAATATTCAAATTATTATTTATAATAGTATTTGATTTAGCTTTCACAATTAATGTATTTTTTTTTTCTTATTCTGAATTAAGGGTGTCATATTTGATATCAATAAAAATCAAATTCTGGATCTTCCAGTTGGGAGATAGATGCTTTTACCAATTAAAGTTATGATTTTTATTTTATTAGATGGATATATATATAAGAAAAAAAAACTAAGCATAGTATAAACTGTTAAATTAATTATGTATTTTTTTGTTCTTTTAAAATTCTGTTAAATTACGACTGCAAGAGATATAAACAAAGGAAAACGACAGCGGATTGAGTTGGACATTTAGAATAGTATAAACTGTGTGATTCTATTGGCTACAAAGCATATTAAAATGATAAGAGGAAGCAAATTTTATTGGTTGGAAAGTCCCCAGTCAACGGACCAAACGTACTTCAACTATGAATGTCAAAGAAAGTGACTTCTATTTCTACTTTCAATTGTATATTTTCAAAACCGAATCCAATCAAATTTATATAATAATTAAGTACAACTAACTTGAAAAATATTGGTTCGGTTTAGTTACTAACCAATTAATTAACCGAATTTATTTTAATTAATAAAAGGATTATAAAAATAAAAAACTATACATAATAAACATAGAAAAAATGTAAACGATGATAAAATGTCAATTTGTTAATATAAATATGGTATATAAATAATAAAATTGTAAAAAAAATATAAATATTATACAAATAAATATAAAACATTATATTTTAGTATTGTATGTGAATTTCTATTCCACTTTGCAACTAATTTTCTTAATTTTAAATTTCTATTTATTATTAATATTAATTAGTTTTATTTCAATCTTATTGCAGCTTAATTATAAAATTTTAAAAACAGTTGCTTTTCCTTTTTCCTTTTTTTTTTTTTTTTATACTAATGAGCTGGGTATTCTTCAAGCACCTACCGATAACATGCATTCTGAGAGAAATATATTCTTAATTCTATGTGGTATATAATGTATCTAGCACAAAATACAACATATTGAAGAATTTATACTTAGTAATGAATTATACCATATTATGAATATCAAAGAAAGTGACTTCTATTAAAGAAAGTGACTTCTATTAGTTGAGATTCCCTTCAATTACCAAATTGAACTAAACTTTCAATTAACTGAATTGTACATTTCTATATTTTCAAAACCGAATCCAATCAAATTTCTATAATAATTATATAATGCATATTTTTGAATTTAATAACTATGGTATAGAGAAAGATATATATCAATTTATATATAATACAAAAATTTCATGAAATCAATCTTATATAAACCGACCATACAACAAATGTACAGATCTCGTAAACAACTTAAATAAACAGACTTACAGTTTATATGCAGCGAAAGACTGTTTATTGATCTAATTGACAAACACACCACAAGCCAGATCGTTCTGATTGCCTTTTCTACATATGTATGAATACACAGAATAAGGGCTCTATCCGTGAATTCTTCCAACGATCGAAATGTATGTTCTAATTTATGCAATAAATTTTTGGACTGCGAATAAATAATCAAAAAATTAAAAATAAAGTTAGAATACTTCTCAAATTCCTACAAGCTAAATTATTTAAGTTAAAAAAAAACTAAGTTATTTATAATCGCATTTTTATATCCAATTTAGTATCATCTATATATATGATTAAATTAAAATTAATTTTGTGATAAATTGATTAAATAACTGAAAATAGAATACTTCTTAAGGCCTTTTTGTTTATTGTATCTTATAACGCAGGAAAATAAATCGAGAAGGTAGGAAGAGACAGTATTGGAGCATTTGAGAATTTGGGAAGATAAATTGCAATTAAGCGTATGTTATTACTTCCTCCGCTACTAAATAAAATATATGTCAGTTTTAGTTTTTCTGGTTTATTCTTTTCAAAAAGTCATTTTATATTACCTATGCACTTTTGATTTTATTTTCTTAAATTTGTCCTTATTTATTTTAAGAGAATGTTTAATATTAATCGAAAATATCACATATTAGTTAAGAACAAAGAGAATTTTATTAAGTGTAAATTAGTCATTTTAATATCTCAATTAATTTTATATTAATCTAGGTGAACAACTTTCAACAATATATATTTAGACACAGATATATATTTAGAAACAGATAAAATAAAACTAGTTGATATATATTTAGAAACAGATAAAATAAAACTAGTTAGATAGGAAAAGAAGAAATACCCCATAAAGAATATTACAGGAGTGTATTTAAGAATTTTGAATTATTTTTGTGGGTTCTATCCGGATAGATTTTGAAATATTCTATGTTTAATTCAATTTAATTTTTCCGGTAAATATTTGACTATTTATTAGTTGTTCGATAACAACAGCTGTTCAATTTTGGAAGTCTCACAGCCAACGTATTAATTCAAATTAGAACTTTGGTAATTAAACGCAGACTCAACCCAATTAAAATCACTAACGTGTCAACAATCCATTGGACTTGCAAATTAATTAAAGTTTTAGTAATCATTCTTTGACAATGGCACTCTTCTTTTGAATCAATTAAAACCAATGTTATCGTAACCGTATCGGACATCAAATCGGTAAAACTATTGGTACGTGGTACAACCGGTTCAGTCGGATAATACCAGTGGTTATATCGGATTATTATTTTTTTAAATGGACCATAATGAATTATATAATCTTAAAAATAATTATTATTATTTTGACTGAAAAATGGTTGGTTATATTAAATCAAGGGAGAGTAAACCGTTAATGTTTCATAAAATTAGACTTAAAAACAATTTCAATACAATCTTTTAAAATTATATTAAGAAAACAAAATAAAGATAAGAAAAAATTTTAACAATTAAATGTCTATCCGGCTATTGTATGATAGTAAATGCATTTCCCCTGTGAGCGCTAGGTCTTGAGTCAAGTCATACTGAGATCAAATACTACATTCTTAAGAAGAATACAACCATGTTTGTTTACCTTTCCATCCATTTGTTGTTTGTTATTTTTATCTTAAAGAGAAGATATCAAAATGTTTGGTTAAGCTTAGAACACAGTAGTTGTTTGATGTTTTACGAGAAAAAAAATTGATGTTTCCATCAGCAGTATTTTGCAACTTTTAAAGAATATTTATTGATATTTAATTTATTCTATCTTCACTATTGTTGAGCATAATTATTCATCATAATTTATTTAAACACTAATTATCTGTTAGCTTAACATATAACTATCAGCAATAACAAATATCAAACAGTAACAACGAAATCAAACATGGTCTTATAAAAAAATTAATAATGAAGTAAAATATTTGTTCTTTTTAACAATTAATGTAAATTGATAATTGAGGTATATATATTATATTGTTTATTCTAGTTAAGATTGAAATGATCAAAATTGTAAGAGGAGACATTTGTTTTACGAAGCAAATTCTTCAATTAGTACCTCCCCACCCAAAATAATAATAATAATAATAATAATAATAATAATAATAATAAAATTCAATTAGTAACAATTCAAACATGGTCTTAAGAAGCATCAATTTTTACTAATAAGAATTAAAAAAAAAAAAAAACAAAAAAAATGACTACGCACATCCTTATCAATTCGTTGGTTTGCATGGGTTGATCCACAAATAAAAAATTATTTATTGATAAGACAAATACATACGAATTAGCTATGAAACAATACAAATAGGAATTAAATAATACAAAAACTTACAGTCCAAAGAATTAATTCTACAATTATCACTACAAATAAAAATATTCAAACTAAGGAAAACGACAGCGGATTTAGTGCAAAATTTAGAATAGTAAACAGTGTGAATCCATTGGCTACGAAAAGCATAACAGCATATGAAAATTAATGATAACAATTAAAGAAGTCCATTTCTTTTGTTGGAAATTCCAAGTCAATGGACGAAAAGAATAAAAGCAAAACAATGTGACCTCAATTTGTTCACACTCATAATAAATTAAAATTAAAATAAATCTAAATTTAATTTTAGGATAGATTATATAATTTATTTTACTTTTGTAGGGATTTAGTACAACGCGCCAATTAAACCTACACATTGAATATATGAGAGTAACTTTAAGTTCGATTTTCGTTAAATAATTCTGTAAAGGGGGATAAAAAGTTCTAATTATGACCAACTTCCGAACATGATTATCTGGATAGACTTAGATAATAAAAATTGGAGGCAGTAACTAATATTATTGAGATTGCAACTGTTTATACATAGGATCACCCAATTCCAACATGAACTTATCCTTGGAACCCATAGGGGTCGCAACCCCAGAACATCCCTCGATTTGAGTCCGTCGATTTAGGTCTTGGATATACTTAGTTTGAGATAGAAAAAGGCCATTCTTGCACCTAGTGGCTTCAACTCCCAAAAAATAAGACAAGTTACCAAGATTACAAATAGCAAACTATGACTGAAGCTTCCGAATTATATCATCGACAACCGACCATTGATTACCCAAAACCAACAAGTCATCAACATAGATAAGTCAGAATATGGGAACAGAACCTTTGTGATAGAAATAGAGAGAGGTGTCCGATTTTGAGCCTGTAAAACCAAGAGAGCATAAGACATCTGTCAATCGGCGGTGCCACATTCTTGGTGCCTGTTTCAACCCATACAGTGACTTATGAAGCCGACACACATGCGTGGGAGATTCTGGAATTTCAAAACCAGGAGGTTGCTCTATAAAAGTGGTATCATCCAAGTGCCCATTCAAGAATGCATTGCTCAAATCCAATTGAATAATTGCCCAATTTAACGAAACAGTTAGAGCCAACAGAATATGAATGGTAGCAGGTTTAATAACAGGGCTGTACATCTCAAAATAATCAATTCTAGGTCTCTAATGAAGCCCCTTGGCGACAAGTCGGGCTTTATACTGATCAATACTACCATCCGCCTTTTGCTTCAATTAAAATACCCACCGACACCCAACTACATTCTAACCAGTACTTGAGGGCACTAGAGACTACGTACCATTGGCAACTAAGGCATTATATTCAGAAGTCATTGCATCCCACCACTCAGGGATTTTAGATGCCTAAAGAAAGGTTGAAGGCTCTTTAACATATAACAGGGATCGTGGTTTTAGTTTCCCAGTCATTTGACGGGTATTCATCCGTCGAGGAGCATGAGGAGCTGGTGTCGTATGGACAGCAGAAGTAGGCAGTAGTGGCGTTGAAGTGGAGGAGGGAATGGGAGGAAGTTGTCTAAAGTTGGATAGGTCGACACATAAATTGATGCCATTAGTGGACGGTGTAGGGCTGCTTGACGTCGTAGGTCAGGTTGACGGTGATGGGGAAGTGGTAGATGGAGTGGGTAGATTTGGCATGTGCGAGGCAGTAGGTGTTGGAGCAGGTGGGTTAGGTGTATTTATTGGAGGTTTTGGCAATTGTCCAGGGGCTAGATTCGGAATAATAGGAGTTGGAAAGTGGACTTGCAGTGTGTAATTGTCAATGGGTTACGTCTCCAAGGGCAACACATCATTTTTCTTCGAAAAAGGGAATACCTGTTCATCAAACAAGACATGGCGTGAGACAAAAAATTTAGAGGAGACTGGATCAAAGCATTTGTACCCTTTATGAAGATGGCTATAATCCGTGAAGACACAAGGATGAGACTTAAAATCAAATTTATTTTGGGCATATGGTTTGAGCCATGGATAGCAACAACACCCAAAAATCCGAAGTGTGTGATAATTTGGTGAATCATTGAACAGGATTTGATAAGGGTTTCGATTGCAGAGTTGGGCCATTGGTATGCAATTTATAAGGTAAACCGAGGTGTAAAAGGCATAGGTCCATTATTTAGAGGGCATGTGAGAACGATGGAGGAGGGCAAGATCGTGCTCCACAATGTGGTGATGTTTTCGTTCGGCAGTTCCATTTTGCTCAGGTGTGTAGGAACATGACATTCAATGTGAGATGCCATGTGTGCGGAAAAAGGGCTTTAGGGCAATAAATTCTCCCCCACCATCGGATTGAAAAGTCTTAATGGATTTCTGAAAATAATTTTCAACAAGTGTCCGAAATTGAGCAAAAATATTATACACATTGGATTTTTTGCATATAAAATAAATCCAAGAATATTTATTAAAGTGATCTACAAAGACAACATAATAACGATATCTGTCACAAGAGACCACTGGAGCAAGACCCTAAACATCAGGACAAATCAATTCAAGGGGTTCCCGTGAAATAGAGTTAGATAGAGGAAAAGGCAATTTATGACTTTTACTGACACAACATGAGGCACACACTGATTTATTCGAATCAGAAACATGAATTTTATTAGAATGAATCAAATGTTCAACAGTAGACATAGAATCATGCCCTAAACGAACATGCTAAGTACTCAAAGAAGCTAAATTAACACATTTTTTATTCAAAGCATCTAAACACAACAAATATAGTCCGTTATTACTCAGGCCTTTGTATCATATCCTCCACGTTGCCAAATACTTGATAAGTAAAGAATTAGAGAAAAATTCAACAGAAACGGGGTTAGAAATCGTTAAAGCATAAACGGATAATAAATTATTCGAGGAATTAGGAACAAAAAGCATATTATCCAAATTTAACGAACAATTATTAACAGAAACAGTTGAATTACCAACACAAAGAATAGGGAGTTTATTTAGAACCATTACCAGCTGTGACTGAATTGGTTCCCTGATACTCGGAATAAATGTCCAGGTTTCCCATATCCGAAGTTAAATGGTGTGTAGCATCGGAGTCAACAATCCATTGATTTTGTGGTGGTGTTTGGCTTGTTGCAATGTTGGTCGAACAGTGTTTTGTAGGTTGAGCTTTGGTGAGGAGCAATCTCGAGCTACATGTCCCAAGCCATGACAATTGTGAAACATTACATGTTGTCGTCCATGAGGATTTCCATAACCATTATATCCTTCAAAACTATTCTGTCCTCCAAAACTATTCTGCCCTGAGTTCGCGCCGTGTCTGCCACCACCTCCTCGCTACTGCCGTCCACTGAATCTACCCCCGCCACCATGCTGCTGAGATTGTCTCCCATCGCGGCCGCTGCCTCGGCTAGGATGTTGAGAATGGGCGGAATACATGGCAGTCAGTGGTATAGCAGTAGAGTTTTTGGCTTTTTCCCTCGCCAATCGGCATTCCTCAGTCAAAAGTTTGCCCAATAAACCATCAAACGCAATGTCTTCTGGTTTAGTTTCTAAAGTTCTAGCAAACAAACCATACTCATCTCTAAGACCCATTATAATAGCATCTACCAAGTCCTCTTCATTCATACAGTAATTCAAGGATGCAAGTTGATCATAAATAGATTTTGCTCAAAATAAATAGGTCATAATATCATAACTACCTCTCTCAATTGTTGTCAATTGTTGACGTAAATTCCAAATTTATGCTCTAGACCCCGAGGAATAAGTTCGGATCAACCGATTCCAAGCAATTGCAACCATTTTGGAATTGATTATTTGTGGAAGCAATGAAGTCGAAACCGAACCCAAAATCCAGCTGAGCACCTGCTGGTTTGTTGTTCTTAAATTTCAATAAGGGATTAGAGACTCCGTTTTCTAAGGTTCTCTCAGGTACCTAATGTTTATCATTAATACGATGTGCAAGACGGCATCCACGTAGGAAAGTCATCATCTGCTCCTTCCATAGAACAAAATTTCCAGAATCCAATTTGTTGGAGATTAATCCGGTGAGATTAGAAAAGGTCGTTAGTTGCGTAACCAAAATTGTTGCGGTAAAAGGCGGTCCTCCTCCACTATGAACGGTCTGCTGCACTCTAGTAATAGATGACGGATTAGCCGTTGCAGCGGTAATGATGGCATCAGTATTGGGCGTGATAAAAAGGGTTGAAAAGAGCCAGGGCATAGATGTTGCGGGCTGTGACAGAGGGTACGAGATAGGGAGAGATTGGTAAGATCCGGCAAGGCTTCCAACCAGTGGAGGGAGCGGCTGAGAAACTTAGACGCCGGTGATGGGTGTTGGTTCAATCATGTTGGAATTTAGGGTTTTGCTCTAATACCATAAAGAATGGAGGCAGTAAGTGATATTGTTGAGATTGCTAGTATTTACACATAAGGTTTTCCTAACCATAATTACACATATAACACACATATACAATTAATTACATACATAACATATGAACACTATTAGATATATGTGGTTAAAAAGATGGTGAATCAAGTAATGCGATTGACTATTTTTTTTTTAAATAGATGTCAAAGGATTATTTAGTCCTTATCAAACAATCATCCAATTCCAATTAATCGCCATATATATATATATAAAATAAGAACACAATTAAATTAATCTAAATAACAACTTCATTTAAAACATAAGTATAATCCAAACAACAGCACAATCAAATTAATCCAAACAATTCTATACAAATAACATACTAATAATTAATTTTTTCTAATCGTAGAAGACGATGAAGAACTAGTAACATGAGAAGTTTTGAGAGGTTAATTCCAATTGGTTGACAAGGCCCTAACTCTAAGTATCTCCTTCTCAATGTATCTTTCATCTCAAATAGATAACTATTAATTGGTTTCTTCAATCCCAGATCACCAATAATATCATTATCTGAAACTTCTACCTTTGTGCGATCTCTTTTTTCACTAGCTTTATCAATAGGGGTTTCATTACTACTTGATAATGGTTCGGGATTTGGTAAGGGATTTCGCTTTGTTCTAGTAACAAACTTATCTATATTTCTAATTCCTATAAATAAAAACACAGATACTACAAGCAATTTATTAATTCATTACTAAATTCAAATATACATTATCAATTCAAACTTATCAATTCAAACCCAAAAATAACAATGCACAGTCAATTTACCAACTCAAACTTATCAATTAATGCTAAATTTCAAACTCAATTAATACCTCAATTTATCAATCCAAACCTAATTTATGAATTGATCAATTCAAACTCACATTCAAACCTAATTTATTAATTCAAATCTAAAAATTGTAAGAGATAGTATTCTACTTCTATTGTAATTGTACTAAGGATGGACATGTAATTTCATATTCTAGGGTTTGTGTATATATACCCTCACTTTATTAATACAAAACACGGTTTGCCACATATTTCATATGGTATCAGAGCTCTATTCTAGGGTTTGATTATTCCCCAATTTTCTCTCTTCTTCCCTTGCAGCCGACATCAACTTCAGCCACCATAAACACGTCCTCCGCCCTTGTTGATGGCTTACAATCCACTCTTATGGCAACCAGCACCACCACTACTACACCTCTATTTTCTACCGCCCCTAACACCACTCAACCACACATCAAATTGAATACCTCCAATTTTCTTATTTGGAAAGCACAGATTACTCCTATGTTGAAAAGTCACGGACTCATGGGCTATGTCGACGGCTCCACCGTCCCTCCACATTAGTTTTCACCCGATGGTAGTGTTAATCCTGAGTTTCAAGTATGGGAAAAGAAAGATCAACAAGTTCTCTGCTGGCTCTTCAATTCCATTTCGGAATCGTTGCTGCCACAAGTGATTGGGGCCACTACGGCCAAAGGCGTCTGGGATAAATTAATCACCACTTACTCCATGGGGTCCAGGCCTCAAATCCGCATTCTTCCTCGAGAGTTACAGACGCTTGAAAGAGGTAATTTACCGATTATTACGTATGTTTAGCATGCCAAGTCCTTTGCTGATAAATTGGTTGCTCTTGGATATCATGTTCCTGAGGATGATTTAATTGATTGCATCTGTCATGGTTTGGGTGAAGACTACAAAGATTTTAATCGCATTCACAACTCCAAAACAGAGCCAACTTCGTTTGATTTTCTGCTGGGTTCTCTTTCAAAGCAAGAAAAATTATTACAACAGTCCAAGAAGGACGTTATCTCTGCTGTTCAGCCTACCGTCCACCTTGCAGCCCGCTCTAGCTCCTATCGTGGGCGTGGCAGAGGCAGCAGCGGCTCCCGTGGCCGTGGTGGGGGTCGTTAGTCGCCCAGCTCCTTTCACGCCCATGGTCAGCAGCCCCACGCTCCTGGAAACTCATGGAATTATTCTGGTCAGCCCCACTTTCCTCATCAGTCCGTTCGAGCTGCTGCCCCGGGTCAGTCGGATGAGCCAATTGTTACTTGCTTTAATTGCCGTGGTTTTGGACACAAGGCGAATCGGTGCTCCTCTCCCAGAATTCCCAGACATCAGTCCCTATCTCCTCAATCAAACATAGCCGCCACACACACACCAAACTTAACTGCACCATACACTTCCAACCAACCTTGGGTTCTTGACTCCGGCGTAACTCACCACTTAACATCAAACTTAGAAAATCTTGCTCTTCACTCCGAATATTCTGGCCCCGAAGAAGTATAAATTGGTAATGGTATGCTTCTTCCCATAACTCATGTTGGTGAGAATTCTTTTTGTATTGGCTCTAAATCTCTGAAATTTTGAAATATTTTACATGTTCCCAATGCCAATCGTAATTTATTATCTGTTTTTGCACTAACCAACTCTAATCCTGTTTTTGTTGAATTTTTCTCTGATTCTTTTATCATCAAGGATTTGGAGTTAAAGGAGATTGTGTTCCGAGGCCGGAGTGATAATGGACTCTACAACCTTTGCTTACAACCTAGTCCTTCTTTGATTAGTGCTAATATTGCTTCTTTAAATGTTTGGCATGCTCGTTTGGGGCATCCTGCTTTACCCATTGTTAAGCGTACTTTGCATTCTAATAAAATTGATTTTGGCACTTCTGTTGTTTCTTTATGCAATGCTTGTGCTCTTAGCAAAAGTCATAAATTGCCATTTGTTGATTCTGTTTTTGTATCTCACTCGCCTTTAGAATTGATATGTGCTGATGTTTGGGGACCGGCTCTGGTTCCATCCTTTGATGGCTTTGCATACTATGTTCTCTTTTTTGATCATTTCTCAAAATACACATGGATTTACTTCATGCATAAGAAATCTGAAGTTCTTGAGATTTTCATTCAATTTCGCACACTTGTTGAGAAATATTTTCAAAAACCAATTAAGATCTTCCAATCCGATTGGGGAGGCGAATTTCAGGCCCTTACACAATATCTCAAACAAAATGGTATCTCCATCGTGTTTCATGCCCTCATACACCCGAACAAAATGGGAGAGCCGAACGCAAACACAGACACATCATTGAAACTGGGCTCTCCTTATTGCATCATAGTTCCATGCCCATAAAATTTTAGACTACTGCCTTTGAATGTGCTGTATATAATATTAATCGCTTGCCCACCAACACAATTTCTTTTGACAATCCACTCCATAAATTATTTGGCACTAATCCTGACTATAATTTTCTTCGTGTCTTTGGTTGTCGTTATTATCCTTGGTTGCATCCCTATGCTAAAAATAAACTTGACTCATGTTCTCTTCCATGTGTTTTCTTGGGTTATAGTAAAGTTCATAAAGGGTACAAGTGTCTTGATTATCGTTCTGGCAAAATTTATGTCTCACGTCATGTACTCTTTGATGAACAGGTTTTCCAGTTTGATGTTAATAATGATCTTGCGGCTCCGGAGTCAGAACATCCCACATCTTCATCACTACCCTTACACTTACCTTTCTCCCCCTCCACTCAGCCACAACGAGCCAGCCCTCCACTCACGCCAAACCCGTCAGCACAAACAGCACCGCTACCTTCTCCTCCAGCCGACCAGCCCGGCTCACCTGTCACCAGCACCGTTTCGTTGCCACCCTCAGCTCAGGCTGTGACTCCACCTCCTTCCACCAGAGGCATGACAGTTGCTGCTCCTGAGGTGTCCTTGGTTGTTGATCTCCAAGGTTATGGTCCTTTACCACCCATTCCTTCTGCAAGTTCTCAAATGGCTCATTCGATGGTCATAAGGGCCAAAACTGGTTCACTCAAACAGAAGTCAATTTTTTATTTGGTTGCTACTGCCACTGGCAATCCCATCATTGAGCCCTCTACTTATGCTCAAGCTGCCAAAATTCCCGCTTCGCGGGATGCTATGTCTTCGGAGTTCAATGCACTTCTTTAGAATGGTACATGGGAACTTGTTCCTCCCTCTCAGGCTCAGAATATAATTGGTTGCAAGTGGGTGTTTCGTATTAAACAGAAATCTAATGGGTTTATTGATCATTACAAAGCACGCCTTGTGGCTAAAGGCTTTCATCAACCCCCGGGTATTGATTTTCATGATACTTTCAGTCCGGTGGTTAAACCCACCACTATTCCGATGTTGCTCACTCTGGCTGTGTCATATAAATGGACTGTTGTTCAGCTTGATGTTTCGAATGCATTTCTTCATGGGACACTGGATGAGGCTGTGTTTATGCACCAACCCCCGGGTTTTGTTGATCCCCGCTACCCAAATCATGTCTGTCGTCTCCGCAAATCTTTGTATGGTTTGAAGCAAAGCTCCACGCCAGTGGCACCGATGTCTCACTGCTGCTCTCCTCCAATTTGGATTTCAGAGCTCTAAATTGGACAGCTCTCTCTACTTCATCCACTCTGCTTTGGTAAAGGTTTTTTGTTTGATCTATGTTGATGATATATTATTAATGGGTGATTCTCCTGCTCTCTTGGACAAAGTTGTTGCCTTTCTTCAAACTCAATTTACTGTCAAAAATTTGGGTCGTTTGCAATATTTTTTGGGTATTGAGGCTGATTAGACATCTTCTGGCTTGTTTCTCCATCAAACGAAGTATGTCAATGATCTGTTACTTCGGGCGAAAATGCAAAATTACAGTTCCATTGCATCTCCCATTAATTGCAGTGAGAAATTGCGACTTGATGCTGGGGATCCCTTTCCTGATCCGACATTGTTTCGCTTTATTATTGGTGGTCTTTAGTATCTCACATTTACGCGACCTGATATAGCCTTTGCTGTGAACCGCATCTCCCAATTTATGCATGCCCCAACAACCTTACATTGGAGTGCCGTCAAAAGAGTTCTCCGCTATCTGCGTGCCACCTCTGAATTTGGCATTTTAATTCGGCCCTCCAAGATTATTTTAACTGGTTTTGTTGATTCTGATTGGGCCAGCTGTGTTGATGATCGGAAGTCTACTATTGGTTTTGTTATTTACTTGGGTGCGAATGCTATCTCTTGGTCCTCTTGCAAGCAACGAGTTGTCTCTCGCTCTTCTACTGAAGCCGAATACCGGGCCTTGGCTTCTGCCACTTCTGAATTGCATTGGTTGCAAATTTTTCTTCACGAACTTGGTTTCTCTAGCCTTCCTCAACCTACCTTGTTCTGTGACAATCTTGGGGCTACCTATCTTACATTGAATCCTGTGTTCCACAATCGCAGTAAACACTTGGAAGTTGATTTTCACTTTGTCCGTGACTGTGTTCGGAAGGGCTCTTTGCATGTTGCTTTTCTCTGCTCCAATGATCAAATTGCTGGTGCCCTTACCAAAGGCCTCACCAAGGAATGTTTTCTTTGGCTCTGTGACAAGTTGACCGTTGTTTCATCCCCCGCTCAACTTGCAGGGGGGTGTAAGAGATAGTATTCTACTTCTATTGTAATTGTACTAAGGATAGACATGTAATTTCATATTCTAGGATTTGTGTATATATACCCTCACTTTATTAATACAAAACACGGTTTGCCACATATTTCATAAAAATAACAACACAATTTACATAATTAATTTATCAATTAATGTCTCAATTTATCAATTCAAACCTCATTTACACAAATATTTTTCTTTAAAACCTAATTGAAATCAAATCAAAATAAATTAGAAGCCTAACATTTAAAATAAAAGTAACCGGATAATAAGAAGCAAAGACTATCGGCTGAGATGGAGGACAGCGTCATTGGCTCGGCAGGCAAGCAGCAATAGGCAGGAGAGCAAAGAGG
The DNA here is from genome assembly GCA_039660915.1 of Euphorbia tirucalli. NCBI lineage: Eukaryota > Viridiplantae > Streptophyta > Magnoliopsida > Malpighiales > Euphorbiaceae > Euphorbia > Euphorbia tirucalli. The sequence goes on along the minus strand of CM077634.1, from coordinate 8,933,512 downwards.
AGAGGAGAGGACGAGAGGGACGAAGAAGGATGTATTTGTTGTTTATGTTTTAATTTTTTTTTTCCAAATGCCAGCGCAAGGTCTGTTTTAATTTTTTTTTTAATTTCCAGGGAAAAACGACGTCGCTTTTTCTTGGTAATTAAAAAAAATTAAATTTTTATTTTAAATTTCCAGCGTTTTGCCCTAGAAATTAAAAAAAAATATCAGCGATGAAGACCAGGGGCAAGGGGCTCAGCTGAAGGGGGGCCGCCGGAAGCCCCCTGCTCAGGGTTTTTCTGGCCGCTAGGGGAATGCGATATTTTTTGTTGTAAAAGAAACTATGTATTTTAAATAACTCAACAAAAATGGCATTGGAAATTTACTAATTAATGTGACATATTAATTTTGTTGACTGATATGGTTTGTTCACCTATTGACTTTAATGTATATGTATTGTTAATTTTTGTTGATGTATTTAGGGGTGAGCAAAACCAAACTGCAACTCAAAATCCGAACCAAATCGAGCAGAAAAACCAAACCGAACAGAATCGAACTAAAGTTAGTTTGGTTTGGTTTTAGTTTTTTTAAAAATGTTATAGTTTGGTTTTCGGTTTGGTTTTGGTTTGTGATGGAAAAACCGAATAAAAAATCAAACCAAACCGAACTAATTATAAATATTTAAAAGTTATTTATAAGTACGGTTCATCCCTTACATATTATAGTTCAGGATAAACTGATCGTAAGAATCCAGTAAGGAGGCAAGGATTATGTCCATCGCCAGCTCCTGTGAGATAGGCGATCTGAGACGGGCTAAAGTATCTAGATAGCCCTTCATCTTGAGCACGTGTGTGCTCACAGATGTCCCAGCCCCCATCTTATAGGAGTGGAATACCTTATTGGTCAGGTACCTTTCCTGACGAGCTAGTATAAAATACATTTTATTTTATATAATATTTATGTATATTATTATAAAATTTATATTTATAAGATTTTAATATATAATATATAATATATACCATTTTTTACAATAATTTATATATAATTAATAATAATTTAATGATAAAAATAATGATAATTTATTTAGATTTTAATGGTTTGGAACCGAACCGAACCAAACTAGTTCATTGTGGATCAACCCAAACCGAATATATATTGGTTTGGCTTTGGTTTTCATAATTTTCAATATGTAGTTTTCGGATCGGTTCGGTTTTGAACCGAGCCACATTTTGCTCATCCCTAGATGTGTCATGTCTACGTACTTTAAATAACTCAACAAAAACGGCGTTAGAAAATTACTAATTAATATGACATATTAATTTTTTTGATTGACATGGTTTGTTGACCTATTGATTTTAATGTATATGTATTGTTAGTTTTTGTTGATGTGTATGTTTTGTTAATTTTTTACTAACAGTATGAAAACAAATAGTTTGCTTTGCAGTGAAAAACACATTCTTTTACTTGCAAATGTGTGAAACCACATTATTTTGTTTTCCCAAAACCACATTATTATTTACACCATACACATGCATAAATCTATTGGAATTTACTAGAAAAGACTCTGTGGATTTTGAGAGTATTGAACTTTACACTGCATAACTGAGCATATATGCGGGTTGAGCCAATATAACACAAAATCAATGGGAAATTACCAAAAATACCTCTTTTTTACTCTTGTTTCATGCATACATTGTGGTGTTCTTGAAATACGCTCAATTGATTGTCAGTTTTGCTTTATCCACTTCCTTTCCCCCATTCGTTTCTCTTTCATATTTTATATTTTTAATTTTAATTTTGTCATTTATCTTCTAATCCATTAATTTTTTTGCCATGCCACGTTAGAATGTTTTTATCATTTTTTATTTCTCTTCAAAATGAGATCTATATTTATATTTTTTTTCGGATTTTTTTTCTTTAGATTTTTAGAAATGAACCGAAATTGTATCGGAAATGTATCATAAATGTATCAAAATTATATAAAAAATGATTTTATCTATAGTGAGTAACTAAATTAGTTTTTTTATTGTGACAAAGGGTAAATACAAGCTAACCATAGAAACACATAGAGAATAAAGTATATTGTGTTTATTGATATTTGTTGATACGTTTTTTATACAATTATGATACGTTCATGATACTTCGTGTAAATTATTTTCTGTTAATTCCACATATTTTATCTGTATGAGGAATCATCCAAACTAATTTTTTGTTATGAAGGATGAAAAAAAGCTAATAGATATGGAATTAATACATAACACAATACATAAAGTATCATAAATCAGAAAAAAAAGAAAAAAATATATACACATTGATATCAATTTGAAGATAAAAAAGAAACGAAAAGAATTTACTAAAGTAGAATGTCGAAAAAATGAACAGTTTAAGAAAAAAAAAAAAGAAAAAATAGTATTTAAATAATAAAAGATGAGAGAGAAAATAAGGAGTAATCGGGAAATGTGTAGAGCATGAAAATCAATTGGCTCGTACAGTTAGTGCCCAATTATTCCACTTATGGATAGGTAAGACCATAAGTGACCTGTCAAGTACTTAAGACTATTATTGTATGTTACATCCAGACCTTAATAAATTATTAGTTGTATTTGTCTATTTTTTTTTATTTGTTCATGAACTCCTCCTACGAACTTGAGTTGATGAAATTAATAAAATTAATTAATTGAGTAATATTTTTAATAAAATTAATTAAATAATATTTTTTTTAAAAATAAATATTCAGTTAAATCATCGTTTTAGTTTGGTTGAATTGGTCGAACCATAAAGTCAGTAACCTTATATGAATGTAGATATTTATTGATTCCTAGTTGTTTCTGCTTTCATACGGTGGACCCTTAAATAAAATACTAAAACATAAGTATTTAAATTATATAAAGGAAAAAAGACGGCCATATGGAATATTATTAACGGTAAGAGAATCTCTATTGGATACAAAGCAACTTCAATATTGACCAACTTAAGTCACCAAACCACTTCCAATTACAGGAAATTTGGAATTTTCCAAGTCAATGCCCATAGCTTCCAAAGAATAAAGACTTGGAAATACCACTTGAAAGACGTACCATTACCGTTGAATCGAATAATCAGACATATTTAAAAAAAATTACAAAGAAAAAAATTTAAGTATATATAACAACACCCATCAACCAGTTTAAGTTAAATAGATTTAAACTAACCCAAACCGTATTTGATCATTCTCGTCTTTTACCAAAATCATAATTGGTTGCTCGATTAATTTGAACTTATTCAACATTTGATCTTTTTATTTTAATAGTATTAGTCCCAAGCTTAACATCTCTTTTGTCTCTGTGGTAGGCTTCGTTCAGTTAGGGCTGAGCAAAATGCGGTTCGATAATCGGAACCGAACCAAAAACCAAATATTGAAAATTTCAAAAACCAAAATCAAACCAATATACATTTGATTTGGGTTGAATCGAACCGAACCAGTTCAGTTTGGTTCTAGTTAGGTTCGATTCCAAACCAAAATTTTTATATTTTAAAATTTAAATAAATTATTATTATTATTATCATCATTAAATTATTATTAATTATATATAAATTATTGAAAAAAATGTTCTATATTACATATATATTATTAAAATGTCATAAATATAAATTTTACAATAATATAAATATATATTATATATAAAAAAATGTATTATATATATATATATATATATTATAATTAGTTCAGTTCGGTTTGGTTTTTATTCGGTTCTTTCATCAAAAACCAAAACCAAACCAAACTAACTTTGGTTGGGTTTGGTTCATTTTTCGGGTTGCGGTTTGGTTTTGCTCACCCTACGTTCAGTAGTGGGACTGTGAAACAAACAATTCAAAATAATTTAATAATTACAAGATTTTATCGTTTGAAACTGTGAAATGGATACTTTCGGTTAATTAGTTTTCTTATCTAGGTAATTTTTTGAAATCGTGTTACGTACTAAAATATTATTGGTCATGTCACTTAAAAAAAGCATATTACACAAATGCGAAATAAGGTCGAATTTAGGTTTCATATGAAAATGAAAAGATCATGTATCCAATGTGTTCAATAAATTGAACAGAAAACCAATTGTAATCTTAGTAAAAGATCAATGACCTCAAGACATGTTTTGCTATAAACTAATCTTTTTTACTAAATAATCTCTTATATATACGTAAATTTATGAATTGAACTAAATCAATAAAAACGATTAATTCGAACTGTTTTTAATCAAATAATATAGAATATTATTAACAATAAGAGAATCTCTATTGGATACAAAGCAACTTCAATATTGACCAACTTAAGTCACCAAACCACTCCCACTTATAGGAAATTAGGAATTTTCCAAGTCAATGCCCGTAGCTTCCAAAGAATAAAGACTTTAACTGGGAGACACCACTTAAAATATATTTGATCAACTTCGAACCAAGTAATTAGATATATATATATATAACTTAAAGTATATAAGACAACACCCATGAACCAGTTCAAGATAAATAGATTTAAACTAATCCAAAACATATCATACCACTCTCATCTTTTACCAGAATCATAATTGGTTTCCTGATTAATTTGAACATATTGGATATAAGATCTTTTTATTTTAATATTATTAGCCCTAAACTCGACATATCTTTTATGTGTGTAATACGTACTGTGAAATAAACAATTTCAAATAATTTAAAAATTATATTATTTTGTCGCTTCAAACTGTATAATGGACACTTTCAATTAATCAATTTTCTTATCCATGCAATTTTTTGAAATAATATTATTTGCTAAAATATTATATATTTGTAAATTTATGAATTAAACTAAATCAATAAAAACGATTAATTTGAACTGTTTTTTACAAAATAATATTAACTTATTTATTAATTGTGACGAATCAATAAGTTGGTACTAAATGAAATGTTAATTCAAAGTTGTATTTATCATTAATGATCAATAAATATCGAGTGAATACAAAATACATATAGAGTTAGGAGAGATATATAGTATTATTCAAACTGTAAAAATTAATAATTAATTAATTAATTGCACTTGAGTTGATGAACTGATCATGCGATGAAACTTCATCCAATAGCAAGTTGACAAATATTGTACAGAGAAGTTTTTGGAATAAGGAATAGCAGAAAAATTAAAAAATTAAAGAAAGAATAGAATTCAATAAGTTGTTTGAGAAATCAATTTGTGGAATTCGTATCTGATGGCTATGATATTGACTAATTTAATCCATAAGCTCTACTATATATATCCCCTTATTATGTCTCTCATTTCCACAACTTCACCACAAAGCAGAAATATAATTCATCATTTTCAGAATTAATATTTCTGTACTATAAACATTTAATTAAATACCAATTTTATTAATGGAGTTGGGAAGCATTACCGAATTCCTTGAAAATAAGACCTTTTTGGTCACTGGTGCTACTGGCTATTTAGCAAAAAGTATATATATTTACCTATATTGCTTTAATTACTGCAATTTCTCTCATTATTAATTATTATCTTCTTTATTTTCATTTTTTTAAGACAGATATTTAATTAATGGATTTTTTTTTTTTGGATTGGTGTAGTTTTCGTGGAGAAGATATTACGAGTTCAACCCAATGTAAAGAAGTTTTATCTTCTTTTACGAGCTTCAGATGTTAAATCAGCAATGCAACGCTTACAAGAAGATGTATTATACCGTTACTTAAATACTTATCATCATTGAATTAATTTCATTTTAATTCATTTTTCTAATCGTACGTATTATTTTCATTAGGTGGTAGGAAAGGAATTATTCAAAGTTTTAAGGGAGAAATATGGTGAAAATCTAAATTCATTCATATCAGAAAAGGTTACTGCTGTTCCCGGTGATATTTGTTTTGAGGATTTAGGAATTAAAGATTCTTCTTTGATGGATGAAGTGTTGAAAGAAGTTGATTATGTGGTCAATTGTGCTGCCTCAACCAACTTCAATGAAAGGTACATATAATTTTATAATTAATTCTAAGTTAATTATATATATACCTTATAACTAATTCAAAATGAATTAAATTAAACTAATAACCTATTAAATCATTTTCGGGGATTTTTGAAGGTATGATGTAGCATTAGGCATAAATACATTTGGAGCTCTGAATGTGTTGAACTTTGCAAAGAAATGCCAAAAAGTGAAGATGCTTGTCCATGTCTCTACCGGTAAAATTAATTACTAATTCCCTAATTCTGAAGATTAATTGATTGATTGATCTTGAAATTAAATAAGTTCCAAATAATATTAATTAATATGTTAAAATTAAATACTTAATTGCAGCATATGTATGTGGAGAAGATGGAGGAGTAATACTAGAGAAGCCATTGGCATTGGGAAAATCAAAGAAAGGGAACAATAAAATAGAAATTGAAGTAGAAAAGAAATTGAAGTATAATTCGTCCTTCGATGATCATTAGTACTTTCAAAGAACCTTTTCCTGGTTGGGTTGAAGGTGCCAAGTAAGTCTTCCAATCTTTATATCCAATTAAATTTCCTATTAATTAATTACTATAAACAAAAAATTAATTTTGTATTGATTTGAATATGACAGAACCATTGATAGTGTAATTGCTGCCTATGGAAAAGGGAGATTGGAATGCTTTGCTTATGATCCCAAAGCAATCTATGATCTGGTGAGTTAACTTTACATTGATTATATTATTATGAATTTTATATTCTAATTGTTAATTAATTGATAATGAATTGAATAAATTTGAATGAATGATGCAGATACCAGCTGATATGGTGGTGAATAATATGATAGTAGCAATGGCAGCAAGAGAGACTCAATATTCTACAGAAATGGTTTACCAAATTGGATCCTCTTTGAGAAATCAAGTCACTTTATCAAATATTGATGATTTTATGTTTCGTTATTTCTCTGCGAATCCATTACTTGAAAAGGATGGAAACCCCATTCAATATCACAATATGACTCTCATCAACTCCATGCCCGCCTTCCGATTGCACTTGGCTCTCCGCTATCTCCTCCCTTTCAAGGTCTGCATAGCACCCAACAACTTACACATTCCAGTTAAACTTTTATTTTGTGTTCAATTTATTGATTTTCATGATGTTTGATTTAGGCACTGCAAGTGGCAACGAACCTCTCAAAGCGATTTGAAGAGATGTATATGACTGTTGGTCTCAAAATAAAACTGGTGACGCGATTCGTTGAATTTTACAAACCCTATACTTACTTCATGGGCATGTAAGAATTATTAATTACATCTTTAATTTAACTCAGTTCATGATTTAATGTACTATATATGTTAATTAATTTGTTAATTTTTGTTGTGTGCAGATTTGATGATACAAACTCAGAATATCTGAGGAAAGGATTGAGGGAAAAATGTCCGAAAAATGAGGCAGATCAATTTAACTTCGATCCAACTACAGTTAATTGGGATGACTTCATCATTGGTTCTCATATTCCTGGTCTTGTCAAATATGGAATGAATTAAATTACCATATTAATTGTTTAATTGATTGGTTTATGTTCTAATTGGATAAAATCAACAACGCGTTGGTAAATCCATATTATTTTATTTCAATTTGTAATTTCTTGAAATAAATTATAATTTTAATTTAGGTGTTTGAAAGTTTATTTTGTAATGTTTTGATAAAAAAAAAAAAAAAGAAAGTGTATAATTGTGGCAGATTAATTAATTAAACTTGAATATAATAAATATTGTTAAAATCTTATAAATCATATAACGAAATTAAGTGTTAGATATTTAATTATTTATTTATTTAAAATTTCAATGATGAAGGTAATTATATTACATATTTATTTGCTGTTAATTTAATTTTAGTTTCACCACATTATTCTGAATAGACTTTATTTCCCAAGTCTTGAGCAGCTGAATCTCATAGTCTTGGGGTAATTACGCAAAATATCCTTTTGTGATTTTTTAGCACAAATTTATTCCAATTAGTTTTGTTTAAAATAATACGAAAAATAGAAGAGCAAAGTAATCTTTATTACGAATTAGTTTTAAATTGGGGATCTTCATGTAATTTTATTCCATAACCAGCAAAGCAATAATAATTAAATTGAAAAGCCCTTCTTCTCTACTTTTCAATTCTAATAATTAAATTATTAATGATTAAATCTTTGTTTCACTACATATCTGGTTTACATCTTTTCAAATCTAACATAACGAGCGTGAATAATTTATTCTTTCAAAAACCTTTGATCATGGTCCATATGTTTTATTTTAAATGATTGATTAAGATCTATTTATTAGGAAGGATTATAGCATTAGAGATTCTGTTGCAACTGTTTTCCTACAATGGTGGATAAACCTATAATGGTTGAATCTTTTTAAATTACAGTTCGTCTATGTATTATTTTATGTTTTTACTCTTTGTGGATTTATTATCACCCTTTGTGATACTTTTTTTCCGTATATGGAATTTGCTTTTTAGCTTTAATCTGGATCCAGATGGAATTTTTTTGCTTTTGTTCTTGAAATATTGTTTCACTTTATAAAATAATATATACTTTATTATATATATATAAAAAAAAAGTTTTAATTAACATTAAATTTTAGATAAATAACAATTATCCACTAAATTACATCAATAGCATGAAAATTGGACTAAATACCTTTTTGGCTTCTATGTTATCATCAGTTTGCCCTTTTGGCCGTTGTCCTATTGATATTTCTCTTTTAGGATTAAAAATTTTTTTGGTCCCTGTACTATCATTAGTTTACTCTTTTGGCTCATGTTCTATTGAAATTTCCCTTTTACCTCCTGTGGTATGCAAAAATGTTCCAAATTGACCCCTCAAAAGCATATTCCGTCAAATTCTGCTAATATTTTATCAACGGATCTAACAGAATATGCTTTTTAGGGGTCAATTTGGAACCTTTTTGTATACCACAGGGGCTAAAAGAAAAATTTCAATAGGATAGGGGTCAAAAAGGAAACTGATGATAGTACAAGGACCAAAAAGGTCTTTATGCCTTTCCCTTTTACCCCCTGTGGTATGCTAAAAGGTTCCAAGATGACCTCCTAATAAGCATATTCCGTTAATAAAAGTGCCAACAGAATCTGACAGAATATGCTTTTTAGTGGTCAATTTGGAACCTTTTTGCATACCACAGGAGGATAAATGGAAATTTCAATAGGACAGAGGCCAAAAGGGTAAACGGATGACAATACAGCGGCCAAAACGGTTTTTACCCCCTGTGGTATGCCAAAAGGTTCCAAGATGACTCCCGAATAAGCATATTCCGTTAATAAAATTGCTAACATAATTTGACAGAATATGCTTTTTAGGGGTCATTTTGAAACATTTTTGTATACCACAAGAGTAAAAGGGAAATTTCAGTAGCACATGAGCCAAAAAGGCAAGCTGGGTGATAGCACGGGGGCCAAAAAGATGTTTATGCCGATCAAAATTATATGCTGCCAAATATATATAACCAAAACTAATAACCTGCAACAATTTTTTTTGTTGGTGCCGAAGGCTATCATAACAACTTTTATACTTTTGGTAGCATTTTTTTTTTACTGCCAAATCTTATATTTCTTGTAATTTATTTAGTGATTACACAATCAATTTACTTATGCCCTTCAACAGTTTTTTTTTTTTAATATATAAAACTGCATATCTCTTCATTAAGATAATTTTGTTCAAGACTTAGTTATGGATAAGGCTTCCTATCTCTTCCACAAAACCTAACCTATAGGACTAACTTTTCTAAGATTATCCACCTCGCATCATGCTGGAGCAAAAACTCATTGGTGGCTTGAATTGAAACGGTCAGAATAAATATCTCTCATATTTAACATATTAATTTTATCTTTTATTTTATTTACTGGTAAAAATAAATAATTAAAAATTAAAATTGAACAAATGAACGAACCTCTTAAGTAGACCGTTAACTGAATCATCAATGAAATAAATTAACTTAACATAATATACTAAAATATTATAAGTATGGCTTCTTTTAATATGATTAATCGATGTGAGAATTCTTAGACACTTTTTATGTAACCTGTTTCCGGGTTAAAGTTTTCTACATATATTAATAATTGAATTCGATACCTATGCTCAAAATGACTAATAGAAAAAAAAAAAAAAGATCTCCAAAGTATAAAAAAATAATAATAGAAACTAACTATTTAAAGCATGTTTGGTTCTATTTTTTGGTGATAGAAGTTGTTCTTAATGATTGTTTGTTGTTGTTCTAACTAATTGTTGGTTGCCAACTAAAATTAGTATTTAATAAAATTATTCCGAAATATTAGTGATGTGTATGCGTGTAGACGTGCGTGGGCACATGTGTATATCCAAATACTAATAAAGATAATCCAATTGTTGAATAAATTTAAATTAAAAAAACTCAAAAACCTAATAAGTTTATTTTTTGAAGGTTTTATTCATTTATAGCGTGGTGATAAAGAATTTTTTTTCCAAATAAAATGTTGAGAGTTTCAGTCTCATTATTATTTGTGAAGGAAAACCTATATATATTTTTGTGAGAATAAAAATAAAATATTGCATAGAAGAACAACTTCAGTCAAAGAAAAGAAAAAGGAAAGTAGTTGAAAAAAAGGCCAACGTACAAAAACGCAAGTCGAATTTAATAATCAATTTTTCAAACTAAATTTTATATCTTAAAATAAAAGTTTTGTAACTTAATATATAAATTTTAGGTACTAATTTATAAACTTTAGAACTTAAATATATTACGTGGTATGATTTTATTATCTAGATTAGTATAATTTTTCGATCAGCCAATATTCATATTATTATTTATAATAGTGTTTGATTTAGCTTTCACAATTAATGTATTTTATTTTTCTTATTCTTAATTAAGGGTGTCATATTTGATCTCAATAAAAATCAAATTCTGGATCTTCCAGTTGGGAGATAGATGCTTTTACCAATTAAAGTTATGATTTTTATTTTAAAAGATGGATATATATATATATATATATATATATATATATATATATATATATATATAAAAGAAAAAAAACTAAGCACATCCCCATAAAATTTTATTAATTATGTATATTTTTGTTCTTTTAAAATTCTGTTAAATTACGACTGCAAAAGATATAAACAAAGGAAAACGACAGCGGATTGAGTTGGACATTTAGAATAGTATAAACTGTGTGATTCTATTGGCTACAAAGCATATTAAAATGATAAGAGGAAGCAAATTTTATTGGTTGGAAAGTCAAAGAATAATGTGAGTCAACGGACCAAACGTACTTCAACTATGAATGTCAAAGAAAGTGACTTCTATATCTATTAGTTGAGATTCCCTTCAGTTACCAAATATTAGTTCTTCCAATCAAATTTCTATAATAATTAAATACAACTAACTTGAAAAATATTAGTTCGGTTCAGTTACTAACCAATTAATAACCGAATTTATTTTAATGAATAAAAGGATTATAAAAATAAAAAACTATACATAATAAACATAGAAAAAATGTAAACGATGATAAAATGTCAATATGTTAATATAAATATAGTATATAAATAATAAAATTGTAAAAAAATATAAATATTATACAAATAAATATAAAACATTATATTTTAGTGTTGTATTTGAATTTCTATTCCGCTTTGCAACTAATTTTCTTAATTTTAAATTTCTATTTATTATTAATATTAATTAGTTTTATTTCAATCTTATTGCAGCTTAATTATAAAATTTTAATAACAGTTACTTTTCCTTTTTCCTTTTTTTTTTTTTTAAAATACTAATGAGCTGGTTATTCTTCAAGCACCTACCGATAACATGCATTCTGAGAGAAATATGGTTCAATCGATCAAGAATATCAGTTCAGAGTTTTTTAGAGTTATTTTCCAACACATTCACAAAGAAAGTAATCATTGTGTTGGCTGGTTAACATATCAAGCGCATCAACTTCTCATTGGTTTTACAGAGATTCATACTTTGCTGGAGCATTTTCGTCAACTCATCGATGAATACAAAATAGGGAATTATATCCGTCGTATAATGTAGTTTTTGCTCTTATGTCCCTTGTGGTTCTAGTTTTCTTTGGTTTTTTTTTTTACAAAAAAAAAAAATAATAATAATAATAATAAAGAAAGCTATTAAAGCTAAGTGTTGGTAAAATAAATAATATATAAAAGCTAAATCTAATATTTTTTTGGGTTCTATCCAAATAGATTTTATCCAAGTGGAATTATATTAATCCATCCACTTAATCAGTTGAATGCTGGTCAGACAACAGTATTCTATGTTTAATTCAATTTAATTTTTCCGTAAATATTTGACTATTTATTAGTTGTTCAATTTTGGAAGTCTCACAGCCAACGTATTAATTCAAATTAGAACTTTGGTAATTAAACTCAGACTCAACCCAATTAAAATCACTAACGTGTCAAAAAATCCATTGGACTTGCAAATTAATTAAAGTTTTAGTAATCATTCTTTGACAATGACACTCTTCTTTTGAATCAATTAAAACCACGCTGGCTTAATCTTCCAATTAATAAATGGACTATAATGAATTATATAATCTAAAAATAATTATTATTATTTTGACTGAAATCAAGGGAGAGTAAACCGTTAATGTTTCATAAAATTAGACTTAAAAACAATTTCAATACAATCTTTTAAAATTATATTACTAAAGCAAAATAAAGATAAGAAAAAATTTTAACAATTAAATGTCTATCCGGCTATTGTATGATAGTAAATGCATTTCCCCTGTGAGCGCTAGGTTTTGAGTCAAGTCATACTGAGATCAAATACTACACTTTTAAGAAGAATACAACTATGTTTATTTACCTTTCCATTGGATTGTTGTTTGTTATTTTTATTTTAAAGAGGAGATATCGAAGTGTTTGTCTAAGCTTAGAACACAGTAATTGTTTGATGTTTTATGAGAAAAAAAATTAATGTTTCCATCAGCAGTATTTTGCAACTTTTAGAGAATATTTATTGATATTTAATTTATTCTATCTTCACTATTGTTGAGCATAATTATTCATCATAATTTATTTAAACACTAATTATCTGTTAGCTTAACATATAACTATCAGCAATAACAAATATCAAACAGTAACAACGAAATCAAACATGGTCTTATAAAAAAATTAATAATGAAGTAAAATATTTGTTCTTTTTAACAATTAATGTAAATTGATAATTGAGGTATATATATTATATTGTTTATTCTAGTTAAGATTGAAATGATCAAAATTGTAAGAGGAGACATTTGTTTTACGAAGCAAATTCTTCAATTAGTACCTCCCCACCCAAAATAATAATAATAATAATAATAATAATAATAATAATAATAATAATAATAATAATAATAATAAAATTCAATTAGTAACAATTCAAACATGGTCTTAAGAAGCATCAATTTTTACTAATAAGAATTAAAAAAAAAAAAAAACAAAAAAAATGACTACGCACATCCTTATCAATTCGTTGGTTTGCATGGGTTGATCCACAAATAAAAAATTATTTATTGATAAGACAAATACATACGAATTAGCCGCCCTAGCTATGAAACAATACAAATAGGAATTAAATAATACAAAAACTTACAGTCCAAAGAATTAATTCTACAATTATCACTACAAATAAAAATATTCAAACTAAGGAAAACGACAGCGGATTTAGTGCAAAATTTAGAATAGTAAACAGTGTGAATCCATTGGCTACGAAAAGCATAACAGCATATGAAAATTAATGATAACAATTAAAGAAGTCCATTTCTTTTGTTGGAAATTCCAAGTCAATGGACGAAAAGAATAAAAGCAAAACAATGTGACCTCAATTTGTTCACACTCATAATAAATTAAAATTAAAATAAATCTAAATTTAATTTTAGGATAGATTATATAATTTATTTTACTTTTGTAGGGATTTAGTACAACGCGCCAATTAAACCTACACATTGAATATATGAGAGTAACTTTAAGTTCGATTTTCGTTAAATAATTCTGTAAAGGGGGATAAAAAGTTCTAATTATGACCAACTTCCGAACATGATTATCTGGATAGACTTAGATAATAAAAATTGGAGGCAGTAACTAATATTATTGAGATTGCAACTGTTTATACATAGGATCACCCAATTCCAACATGAACTTATCCTTGGAACCCATAGGGGTCGCAACCCCAGAACATCCCTCGATTTGAGTCCGTCGATTTAGGTCTTGGATATACTTAGTTTGAGATAGAAAAAGGCCATTCTTGCACCAAGTGGCTTCAACTCCCAAAAAATAAGACAAGTTACCAAGATTACGAATAGCAAACTATGACTGAAGCTTCCGAATTATATCATCGACAACCGACCATTGATTACCCAAAACCAACAAGTCATCAACATAGATAAGTCAGAATATGGGAACAGAACCTTTGTGATAGAAATAGAGAGAGGTGTCCGATTTTGAGCCTGTAAAACCAAGAGAGCATAAGACATCTGTCAATCGGCGGTGCCACATTCTTGGTGCCTGTTTCAACCCATACAGTGACTTATGAAGCCGACACACATGCGTGGGAGATTCTGGAATTTCAAAACCAGGAGGTTGCTCTATAAAAGTGGTATCATCCAAGTGCCCATTCAAGAATGCATTGCTCAAATCCAATTGAATAATTGCCCAATTTAACGAAACAGTTAGAGCCAACAGAATATGAATGGTAGCAGGTTTAATAACAGGGCTGTACATCTCAAAATAATCAATTCTAGGTCTCTAATGAAGCCCCTTGGCGACAAGTCGGGCTTTATACTGATCAATACTACCATCCGCCTTTTGCTTCAATTAAAATACCCACCGACACCCAACTACATTCTAACCAGTACTTGAGGGCACTAGAGACTACGTACCATTGGCAACTAAGGCATTATATTCAGAAGTCATTGCATCCCACCACTCAGGGATTTTAGATGCCTAAAGAAAGGTTGAAGGCTCTTTAACATATAACAGGGATCGTGGTTTTAGTTTCCCAGTCATTTGACGGGTATTCATCCGTCGAGGAGCATGAGGAGCTGGTGTCGTATGGACAGCAGAAGTAGGCAGTAGTGGCGTTGAAGTGGAGGAGGGAATGGGAGGAAGTTGTCTAAAGTTGGATAGGTCGACACATAAATTGATGCCATTAGTGGACGGTGTAGGGCTGCTTGACGTCGTAGGTCAGGTTGACGGTGATGGGGAAGTGGTAGATGGAGTGGGTAGATTTGGCATGTGCGAGGCAGTAGGTGTTGGAGCAGGTGGGTTAGGTGTATTTATTGGAGGTTTTGGCAATTGTCCAGGGGCTAGATTCGGAATAATAGGAGTTGGAAAGTGGACTTGCAGTGTGTAATTGTCAATGGGTTACGTCTCCAAGGGCAACACATCATTTTTCTTCGAAAAAGGGAATACCTGTTCATCAAACAAGACATGGCGTGAGACAAAAAATTTAGAGGAGACTGGATCAAAGCATTTGTACCCTTTATGAAGATGGCTATAATCCGTGAAGACACAAGGATGAGACTTAAAATCAAATTTATTTTGGGCATATGGTTTGAGCCATGGATAGCAACAACACCCAAAAATCCGAAGTGTGTGATAATTTGGTGAATCATTGAACAGGATTTGATAAGGGTTTCGATTGCAGAGTTGGGCCATTGGTATGCAATTTATAAGGTAAACCGAGGTGTAAAAGGCATAGGTCCATTATTTAGAGGGCATGTGAGAACGATGGAGGAGGGCAAGATCGTGCTCCACAATGTGGTGATGTTTTCGTTCGGCAGTTCCATTTTGCTCAGGTGTGTAGGAACATGACATTCAATGTGAGATGCCATGTGTGCGGAAAAAGGGCTTTAGGGCAATAAATTCTCCCCCACCATCGGATTGAAAAGTCTTAATGGATTTCTGAAAATAATTTTCAACAAGTGTCCGAAATTGAGCAAAAATATTATACACATTGGATTTTTTGCATATAAAATAAATCCAAGAATATTTATTAAAGTGATCTACAAAGACAACATAATAACGATATCTGTCACAAGAGACCACTGGAGCAAGACCCTAAACATCAGGACAAATCAATTCAAGGGGTTCCCGTGAAATAGAGTTAGATAGAGGAAAAGGCAATTTATGACTTTTACTGACACAACATGAGGCACACACTGATTTATTCGAATCAGAAACATGAATTTTATTAGAATGAATCAAATGTTCAACAGCAGACATAGAATCATGCCCTAAACGATCATGCTAAGTACTCAAAGAAGCTAAATTAACACATTTTTTATTCAAAGCATCTAAACACAACAAATATAGTCCGTTATTACTCAGGCCTTTGTATCATATCCTCCACGTTGCCAAATACTTGATAAGTAAAGAATTAGAGAAAAATTCAACAGAAACGGGGTTAGAAATCGTTAAAGCATAAACGGATAATAAATTATTCGAGGAATTAGGAACAAAAAGCATATTATCCAAATTTAACGAACAATTATTAACAGAAACAGTTGAATTACCAACACAAAGAATAGGGAGTTTATTTAGAACCATTACCAGCTGTGACTGAATTGGTTCCCTGATACTCGGAATAAATGTCCAGGTTTCCCATATCCGAAGTTAAATGGTGTGTAGCATCGGAGTCAACAATCCATTGATTTTGTGGTGGTGTTTGGCTTGTTGCAATGTTGGTCGAACAGTGTTTTGTAGGTTGAGCTTTGGTGAGGAGCAATCTCGAGCTACATGTCCCAAGCCATGACAATTGTGAAACATTACATGTTGTCGTCCATGAGGATTTCCATAACCATTATATCCTTCAAAACTATTCTGTCCTCCAAAACTATTCTGCCCTGAGTTCGCGCCGTGTCTGCCACCACCTCCTCGCTACTGCCGTCCACTGAATCTACCCCCGCCACCATGCTGCTAAGATTGTCTCCCATCGCGGCCGCTGCCTCGGCTAGGATGTTGAGAATGGGCGGAATACATGGCAGTCAGTGGTATAGCAGTAGAGTTTTTGGCTTTTTCCCTCGCCAATCGGCGTTCCTCAGTCAAAAGTTTGCCCAATAAACCATCAAACGCAATGTCTTCTGGTTTAGTTTCTAAAGTTCTAGCAAACAAACCATACTCATCTCTAAGACCCATTATAATAGCATCTACCAAGTCCTCTTCATTCATACAGTAATTCAAGGATGCAAGTTGATCATAAATAGATTTTGCTCAAAATAAATAGGTCATAATATCATAACTACCTCTCTCAATTGTTGTCAATTGTTGACGTAAATTCCAAATTTATGCTCTAGACCCCGAGGAATAAGTTCGGATCAACCGATTCCAAGCAATTGCAACCATTTTGGAATTGATTATTTGTGGAAGCAATGAAGTCGAAACCGAACCCAAAATCCAGCTGAGCACCTGCTGGTTTGTTGTTCTTAAATTTCAATAAGGGATTAGAGACTCCGTTTTCTAAGGTTCTCTCAGGTACTTGATGTTTATCATTAATACGATGTGCAAGACGGCATCCACGTAGGAAAGTCATCATCTGCCCCTTCCATAGAACAAAATTTCCAGAATCCAATTTGTTGGAGATTAATCCGGTGAGATTAGAAAAGGTCGTTAGTTGCGTAACCAAAATTGTTGCGGTAAAAGGCGGTCCTCCTCCACTATGAACGGTCTGCTGCACTCTAGTAATAGATGACGGATTAGCCGTTGCAGCGGTAATGATGGCATCAGTATTGGGCGTGATAAAAAGGGTTGAAAAGAGCCAGGGCATAGATGTTGCGGGCTGTGACAGAGGGTACGAGATAGGGAGAGATTGGTAAGATCCGGCAAGGCTTCCAACCAGTGGAGGGAGCGGCTGAGAAACTTAGACGCCGGTGATGGGTGTTGGTTCAATCATGTTGGAATTTAGGGTTTTGCTCTAATACCATAAAGAATGGAGGCAGTAAGTGATATTGTTGAGATTGCTAGTATTTACACATAAGGTTTTCCTGACCATAATTACACATATAACACACATATACAATTAATTACATACATAACATATGAACACTATTAGATATATGTGGTTAAAAAGATGGTGAATCAAGTAACGCGATTGACTATTTTTTTTTAAATAGATGTCAAAGGATTATTTAGCCCTTATCAACAATCATCCAATTCCAATTAATCGCCATATATATATATATAAAATAAGAACACAATTAAATTAATCTAAATAACAACTTCATTTAAAACATAAGTATAATCCAAACAACAGCACAATCAAATTAATCCAAACAATTCTATACAAATAACATACTAATAATTAATTTTTTCTAATCGTAGAAGACGATGAAGAACTAGTAACATGAGAAGTTTTGAGAGGTTAATTCCAATTGGTTGACAAGGCCCTAACTCTAAGTATCTCCTTCTCAATGTATCTTTCATCTCAAATAGATAACTATTAATTGGTTTCTTCAATCCCAGATCACCAATAATATCATTATCTGAAACTTCTACCTTTGTGCGATCTCTTTTTTCACTAGCTTTATCAATAGGGGTTTCATTACTACTTGATAATGGTTCGGGATTTGGTAAGGGATTTCGCTTTGTTCTAGTAACAAACTTATCTATATTTCTAATTCCTATAAATAAAAACACAGATACTACAAGCAATTTATTAATTCATTACTAAATTCAAATATACATTATCAATTCAAACTTATCAATTCAAACCCAAAAATAACAATGCACAGTCAATTTACCAACTCAAACTTATCAATTAATGCTAAATTTCAAACTCAATTAATACCTCAATTTATCAATCCAAACCTAATTTATGAATTGATCAATTCAAACTCACATTCAAACCTAATTTATTAATTCAAATCTAAAAATTGTAAGAGATAGTATTCTACTTCTATTGTAATTGTACTAAGGATGGACATGTAATTTCATATTCTAGGGTTTGTGTATATATACCCTCACTTTATTAATACAAAACACGGTTTGCCACATATTTCATATGGTATCAGAGCTCTATTCTAGGGTTTGATTATTCCCCAATTTTCTCTCTTCTTCCCTTGCAGCCGACATCAACTTCAGCCACCATAAACACGTCCTCCGCCCTTGTTGATGGCTTACAATCCACTCTTATGGCAACCAGCACCACCACTACTACACCTCTATTTTCTACCGCCCCTAACACCACTCAACCACACATCAAATTGAATACCTCCAATTTTCTTATTTGGAAAGCACAGATTACTCCTATGTTGAAAAGTCACGGACTCATGGGCTATGTCGACGGCTCCACCGTCCCTCCACATTAGTTTTCACCCGATGGTAGTGTTAATCCTGAGTTTCAAGTATGGGAAAAGAAAGATCAACAAGTTCTCTGCTGGCTTTTCAATTCCATTTCGGAATCGTTGCTGCCACAAGTGATTGGGGCCACTACGGCCAAAGGCGTCTGGGATAAATTAATCACCACTTACTCCATGGGGTCCAGGCCTCAAATCCGCATTCTTCCTCGAGAGTTACAGACGCTTGAAAGAGGTAATTTACCGATTATTACGTATGTTCAGCATGCCAAGTCCTTTGCTGATAAATTGGTTGCTCTTGGATATCATGTTCCTGAGGATGATTTAATTGATTGCATCTGTCATGGTTTGGGTGAAGACTACAAAGATTTTAATCGCATTCACAACTCCAAAACAGAGCCAACTTCGTTTGATTTTCTGCTGGGTTCTCTTTTAAAGCAAGAAAAATTATTACAACAGTCCAAGAAGGACGTTATCTCTGCTGTTCAGCCTACCGTCCAACTTGCAGCCCGCTCTAGCTCCTATCGTGGGCGTGGCAGAGGCAGCAGCGGCTCCCGTGGCCGTGGTGGGGGTCGTTAGTCGCCCAGCTCCTTTCACGCCCATGGTCAGCAGCCCCACGCTCCTGGAAACTCATGGAATTATTCTGGTCAGCCCCACTTTCCTCATCAGTCCGTTCGAGCTGCTGCCCCGGGTCAGTCGGATGAGCCAATTGTTACTTGCTTTAATTGCCGTGGTTTTGGACACAAGGCGAATCGGTGCTCCTCTCCCAGAATTCCCAGACATCAGTCCCTATCTCCTCAATCAAACATAGCCGCCACACACACACCAAACTTAACTGCACCATACACTTCCAACCAACCTTGGGTTCTTGACTCCGGCGTAACTCACCACTTAACATCAAACTTAGAAAATCTTGCTCTTCACTCCGAATATTCTGGCCCCGAAGAAGTATAAATTGGTAATGGTATGCTTCTTCCCATAACTCATGTTGGTGAGAATTCTTTTTGTATTGGCTCTAAATCTCTGAAATTTTGAAATATTTTACATGTTCCCAATGCCAATCGTAATTTATTATCTGTTTTTGCACTAACCAACTCTAATCCTGTTTCTGTTGAATTTTTCTCTGATTCTTTTATCATCAAGGATTTGGAGTTAAAGGAGATTGTGTTCCGAGGCCGGAGTGATAATGGACTCTACAACCTTTGCTTACAACCTAGTCCTTCTTTGATTAGTGCTAATATTGCTTCTTTAAATGTTTGGCATGCTCGTTTGGGGCATCCTGCTTTACCCATTGTTAAGCGTACTTTGCATTCTAATAAAATTGATTTTGGCACTTCTGTTGTTTCTTTATGCAATGCTTGTGCTCTTAGCAAAAGTCATAAATTGCCATTTGTTGATTCTGTTTTTGTATCTCACTCGCCTTTAGAATTGATATGTGCTGATGTTTGGGGACCGGCTCTGGTTCCATCCTTTGATGGCTTTGCATACTATGTTCTCTTTTTTGATCATTTCTCAAAATACACATGGATTTACTTCATGCATAAGAAATCTGAAGTTCTTGAGATTTTCATTCAATTTCGCACACTTGTTGAGAAATATTTTCAAAAACCAATTAAGATCTTCCAATCCGATTGGGGAGGCGAATTTCAGGCCCTTACACAATATCTCAAACAAAATGGTATCTCCATCGTGTTTCATGCCCTCATACACCCGAACAAAATGGGAGAGCCGAACGCAAACACAGACACATCGTTGAAACTGGGCTCTCCTTATTGCATCATAGTTCCATGCCCATAAAATTTTAGACTACTGCTTTTGAATGTGCTGTATATAATATTAATCGCTTGCCCACCAACACAATTTCTTTTGACAATCCACTCCATAAATTATTTGGCACTAATCCTGACTATAATTTTCTTCGTGTCTTTGGTTGTCGTTATTATCCTTGGTTGCATCCCTATGCTAAAAATAAACTTGACTCATGTTCTCTTCCATGTGTTTTCTTGGGTTATAGTAAAGTTCATAAAGGGTACAAGTGTCTTGATTATCGTTCTGGCAAAATTTATGTCTCACGTCATGTACTCTTTGATGAACAGGTTTTCCAGTTTGATGTTAATAATGATCTTGCGGCTCCGGAGTCAGAACATCCCACATCTTCATCACTACCCTTACACTTACCTTTCTCCCCCTCCACTCAGCCACAACGAGCCAGCCCTCCACTCACGCCAAACCCGTCAGCACAAACAGCACCGCTACCTTCTCCTCCAGCCGACCAGCCCGGCTCACATGTCACCAGCACCGTTTCGTTGCCACCCTCAGCTCAGGCTGTGACTCCACCTCCTTCCACCAGAGGCATGACAGTTGCTGCTCCTGAGGTGTCCTTGGTTGTTGATCTCCAAGGTTATGGTCCTTTACCACCCATTCCTTCTGCAAGTTCTCAAATGGCTCATTCGATGGTCACAAGGGCCAAAACTGGTTCACTCAAACAAAAGTCAATTTTTTATTTGGTTGCTACTGCCACTGGCAATCCCATCATTGAGCCCTCTACTTATGCTCAAGCTGCCAAAATTCCCGCTTCGCGGGATGCTATGTCTTCGGAGTTCAATGCACTTCTTTAGAATGGTACATGGGAACTTGTTCCTCCCTCTCAGGCTCAGAATATAATTGGTTGCAAGTGGGTGTTTCGTATTAAACAGAAATCTAATGGGTTTATTGATCATTACAAAGCACGCCTTGTGGCTAAAGGCTTTCATCAACCCCCGGGTATTGATTTTCATGATACTTTCAGTCCGGTGGTTAAACCCACCACTATTCCGATGTTGCTCACTCTGGCTGTGTCATATAAATGGACTGTTGTTCAGCTTGATGTTTCGAATGCATTTCTTCATGGGACACTGGATGAGGCTGTGTTTATGCACCAACCCCCGGGTTTTGTTGATCCCCGCTACCCAAATCATGTCTGTCGTCTCCGCAAATCTTTGTATGGTTTGAAGCAAAGCTCCACGCCAGTGGCACCGATGTCTCACTGCTGCTCTCCTCCAATTTGGATTTCAGAGCTCTAAATTGGACAGCTCTCTCTACTTCATCCACTCTGCTTTGGTAAAGGTTTTTTGTTTGATCTATGTTGATGATATATTATTAATGGGTGATTCTCCTGCTCTCTTGGACAAAGTTGTTGCCTTTCTTCAAACTCAATTTACTGTCAAAAATTTGGGTCGTTTGCAATATTTTTTGGGTATTGAGGCTGATTAGACATCTTCTGGCTTGTTTCTCCATCAAACGAAGTATGTCAATGATCTGTTACTTCGGGCGAAAATGCAAAATTACCGTTCCATTGCATCTCCCATTAATTGCAGTGAGAAATTGCGACTTGATGCTGGGGATCCCTTTCCTGATCCGACATTGTTTCGCTTTATTATTGGTGGTCTTTAGTATCTCACATTTACGCGACCTGATATAGCCTTTGCTGTGAACCGCATCTCCCAATTTATGCATGCCCCAACAACCTTACATTGGAGTGCCGTCAAAAGAGTTCTCCGCTATCTGCGTGCCACCTCTGAATTTGGCATTTTAATTCGGCCCTCCAAGATTATTTTAACTGGTTTTGTTGATTCTGATTGGGCCAGCTGTGTTGATGATCGGAAGTCTACTATTGGTTTTGTTATTTACTTGGGTGCGAATGCTATCTCTTGGTCCTCTTGCAAGCAACGAGTTGTCTCTCGCTCTTCTACTGAAGCCGAATACCGGGCCTTGGCTTCTGCCACTTCTGAATTGCATTGGTTGCAAATTTTTCTTCACGAACTTGGTTTCTCTAGCCTTCCTCAACCTACCTTGTTCTGTGACAATCTTGGGGCTACCTATCTTACATTGAATCCTGTGTTCCACAATCGCAGTAAACACTTGGAAGTTGATTTTCACTTTGTCCGTGACTGTGTTCGGAAGGGCTCTTTGCATGTTGCTTTTCTCTGCTCCAATGATCAAATTGCTGGTGCCCTTACCAAAGGCCTCACCAAGGAATGTTTTCTTTGGCTCTGTGACAAGTTGACCGTTGTTTCATCCCCCGCTCAACTTGCAGGGGGGTGTAAGAGATAGTATTCTACTTCTATTGTAATTGTACTAAGGATAGACATGTAATTTCATATTCTAGGATTTGTGTATATATACCCTCACTTTATTAATACAAAACACGGTTTGCCACATATTTCATAAAAATAACAACACAATTTACATAATTAATTTATCAATTAATGTCTCAATTTATCAATTCAAACCTCATTTACACAAATATTTTTCTTTAAAACCTAATTGAAATCAAATCAAAATAAATTAGAAGCCTAACATTTAAAATAAAAGTAACCGGATAATAAGAAGCAAAGACTATCGGCTGAGATGGAGGACAGCGTCATTGGCTCGGCAGGCAAGCAGCAATAGGCAGGAGAGCAAAGAGGAGAGGAGAGGACGAGAGGGACGAAGAAGGATGTATTTGTTGTTTATGTTTTAATTTTTTTTTTCCAAATGCCAGCGCAAGGTCTGTTTTAATTTTTTTTTTAATTTCCAGGGAAAAACGACGTCGCTTTTTCTTGGTAATTAAAAAAAATTAAATTTTTATTTTAAATTTCCAGCGTTTTGCCCTAGAAATTAAAAAAAAATATCAGCGATGAAGACCAGGGGCAAGGGGCTCAGCTGAAGGGGGGCCGCCGGAAGCCCCCTGCTCAGGGTTTTTCTGGCCGCTAGGGGAATGCGATATTTTTTGTTGTAAAAGAAACTATGTATTTTAAATAACTCAACAAAAATGGCATTGGAAATTTACTAATTAATGTGACATATTAATTTTGTTGACTGATATGGTTTGTTCACCTATTGACTTTAATGTATATGTATTGTTAATTTTTGTTGATGTATTTAGGGGTGAGCAAAACCAAACTGCAACTCAAAATCCGAACCAAATCGAGCAGAAAAACCAAACCGAACAGAATCGAACTAAAGTTAGTTTGGTTTGGTTTTAGTTTTTTTAAAAATGTTATAGTTTGGTTTTCGGTTTGGTTTTGGTTTGTGATGGAAAAACCGAATAAAAAATCAAACCAAACCGAACTAATTATAAATATTTAAAAGTTATTTATAAGTACGGTTCATCCCTTACATATTATAGTTCAGGATAAACTGATCGTAAGAATCCAGTAAGGAGGCAAGGATTATGTCCATCGCCAGCTCCTGTGAGATAGGCGATCTGAGACGGGCTAAAGTATCTAGATAGCCCTTCATCTTGAGCACGTGTGTGCTCACAGATGTCCCAGCCCCCATCTTATAGGAGTGGAATACCTTATTGGTCAGGTACCTTTCCTGACGAGCTAGTATAAAATACATTTTATTTTATATAATATTTATGTATATTATTATAAAATTTATATTTATAAGATTTTAATATATAATATATAATATATACCATTTTTTACAATAATTTATATATAATTAATAATAATTTAATGATAAAAATAATGATAATTTATTTAGATTTTAATGGTTTGGAACCGAACCGAACCAAACTAGTTCATTGTGGATCAACCCAAACCGAATATATATTGGTTTGGCTTTGGTTTTTATAATTTTCAATATGTAGTTTTCGGATCGGTTCGGTTTTGAACCGAGCCACATTTTGCTCATCCCTAGATGTGTCATGTCTACGTACTTTAAATAACTCAACAAAAACGGCGTTAGAAAATTACTAATTAATATGACATATTAATTTTTTTGATTGACATGGTTTGTTGACCTATTGATTTTAATGTATATGTATTGTTAGTTTTTGTTGATGTGTATGTTTTGTTAATTTTTTACTAACAGTATGAAAACAAATAGTTTGCTTTGCAGTGAAAAACACATTCTTTTACTTGCAAATGTGTGAAACCACATTATTTTGTTTTCCCAAAACCACATTATTATTTACACCATACACATGCATAAATCTATTGGAATTTACTAGAAAAGACTCTGTGGATTTTGAGAGTATTGAACTTTACACTGCATAACTGAGCATATATGCGGGTTGAGCCAATATAACACAAAATCAATGGGAAATTACCAAAAATACCTCTTTTTTACTCTTGTTTCATGCATACATTGTGGTGTTCTTGAAATACGCTCAATTGATTGTCAGTTTTGCTTTATCCACTTCCTTTCCCCCATTCGTTTCTCTTTCATATTTTATATTTTTAATTTTAATTTTGTCATTTATCTTCTAATCCATTAATTTTTTTGCCATGCCACGTTAGAATGTTTTTATCATTTTTTATTTCTCTTCAAAATGAGATCTATATTTATATTTTTTTTCGGATTTTTTTTCTTTAGATTTTTAGAAATGAACCGAAATTGTATCGGAAATGTATCATAAATGTATCAAAATTATATAAAAAATGATTTTATCTATAGTGAGTAACTAAATTAGTTTTTTTATTGTGACAAAGGGTAAATACAAGCTAACCATAGAAACACATAGAGAATAAAGTATATTGTGTTTATTGATATTTGTTGATACGTTTTTTATACAATTATGATACGTTCATGATACTTCGTGTAAATTATTTTCTGTTAATTCCACATATTTTATCTGTATGAGGAATCATCCAAACTAATTTTTTGTTATGAAGGATGAAAAAAAGCTAATAGATATGGAATTAATATATAACACAATACATAAAGTATCATAAATCAGAAAAAAAAGAAAAAAATATATACACATTGATATCAATTTGAAGATAAAAAAGAAACGAAAAGAATTTACTAAAGTAGAATGTCGAAAAAATGAACAGTTTAAGAAAAAAAAAAAAGAAAAAATAGTATTTAAATAATAAAAGATGAGAGAGAAAATAAGGAGTAATCGGGAAATGTGTAGAGCATGAAAATCAATTGGCTCGTACAGTTAGTGCCCAATTATTCCACTTATGGATAGGTAAGACCATAAGTGACCTGTCAAGTACTTAAGACTATTATTGTATGTTACATCCAGACCTTAATAAATTATTAGTTGTATTTGTCTATTTTTTTTTATTTGTTCATGAACTCCTCCTACGAACTTGAGTTGATGAAATTAATAAAATTAATTAATTGAGTAATATTTTTAATAAAATTAATTAAATAATATTTTTTTTAAAAATAAATATTCAGTTAAATCATCGTTTTAGTTTGGTTGAATTGGTCGAACCATAAAGTCAGTAACCTTATATGAATGTAGATATTTATTGATTCCTAGTTGTTTCTGCTTTCATACGGTGGACCCTTAAATAAAATACTAAAACATAAGTATTTAAATTATATAAAGGAAAAAAGACGGCCATATGGAATATTATTAACGGTAAGAGAATCTCTATTGGATACAAAGCAACTTCAATATTGACCAACTTAAGTCACCAAACCACTTCCAATTACAGGAAATTTGGAATTTTCCAAGTCAATGCCCATAGCTTCCAAAGAATAAAGACTTGGAAATACCACTTGAAAGACGTACCATTACCGTTGAATCGAATAATCAGACATATTTAAAAAAAATTACAAAGAAAAAAATTTAAGTATATATAACAACACCCATCAACCAGTTTAAGTTAAATAGATTTAAACTAACCCAAACCGTATTTGATCATTCTCGTCTTTTACCAAAATCATAATTGGTTGCTCGATTAATTTGAACTTATTCAACATTTGATCTTTTTATTTTAATAGTATTAGTCCCAAGCTTAACATCTCTTTTGTCTCTGTGGTAGGCTTCGTTCAGTTAGGGCTGAGCAAAATGCGGTTCGATAATCGGAACCGAACCAAAAACCAAATATTGAAAATTTCAAAAACCAAAATCAAACCAATATACATTTGATTTGGGTTGAATCGAACCGAACCAGTTCAGTTTGGTTCTAGTTAGGTTCGATTCCAAACCAAAATTTTTATATTTTAAAATTTAAATAAATTATTATTATTATTATCATCATTAAATTATTATTAATTATATATAAATTATTGTAAAAAATGTTCTATATTACATATATATTATTAAAATGTCATAAATATAAATTTTACAATAATATAAATATATATTATATATAAAAAAATGTATTTTATATATATATATATATATATATTATAATTAGTTCAGTTCGGTTTGGTTTTTATTCGGTTCTTTCATCAAAAACCAAAACCAAACCAAACTAACTTTGGTTGGGTTTGGTTCATTTTTCGGGTTGCGGTTTGGTTTTGCTCACCCTACGTTCAGTAGTGGGACTGTGAAACAAACAATTCAAAATAATTTAATAATTACAAGATTTTATCGTTTGAAACTGTGAAATGGATACTTTCGGTTAATCAGTTTTCTTATCTAGGTAATTTTTTGAAATCGTGTTACGTACTAAAATATTATTGGTCATGTCACTTAAAAAAAGCATATTACACAAATGCGAAATAAGGTCGAATTTAGGTTTCATATGAAAATGAAAAGATCATGTATCCAATGTGTTCAATAAATTGAACAGAAAACCAATTGTAATCTTAGTAAAAATCAATGACCTCAAGACATGTTTTGCTATAAACTAATCTTTTTTACTAAATAATCTCTTATATATATGTAAATTTATGAATTGAACTAAATCAATAAAAACGATAAATTCGAACTGTTTTTAACCAAATAATATTAACTATTTATTAATTGTGACGAATCAATAAGTTGGTACTAAATGAAATGTTAATTCAAAGTTGTATTTATCATTAATGATCAATAAATATCGAGTGAACACAAAATACATATAGAGTTAGGAGAGATATATAGTATTATTCAAACTGTAAAAATTAAAAATTAATTAATTAATTGCACTTGAGTTGATGAACTGATCATGCGATGAAACTTCATCCAATAGCAAGTTGACAAATATTGTACATAAAAAAGAATAGAATCAAAAAATTAAAAAATTAAAGAAAGAATAGAATTCAATAAGTTGTTTGAGAAATCAATTTGTGGAATTCGTATCTGATGGCTATGATATTGACTAATTTAATCCATAAGCTCTACTATATATATCCCCTTATTATGTCTCTCATTTCCACAACTTCACCACAAATTAATTTGAAAGCAGAAATATATTTCATCATTTTCAGAATTAATATTTCTGTCCTATAAACATTTAATTAATACCAATTTTATTAATGGAGTTGGGAAGCATTACTGAATTCCTTGAAAATAAGACCTTTTTGGTCACTGGTGCTACTGGCTATTTAGCAAAAAGTATATCTATTTACTTATATTGCTTTAATTACTGCAATTTCTCTCTTTATTAATTATTATCTTTTTTTATTTTCATTTTTTAAGACAGATATTTAATTAATGGAATTTTTTTTGATCGGTGTAGTTTTCGTGGAGAAAATATTACGAGTTCAACCCAATGTGAAGAAGTTTTATCTTCTTTTACGAGCTTCAGATGCTAAATCAGCAATGCAACGCTTACAAGAAGACGTATTATACCGTTACTTAAATATTTATCATCATTGAATTATTTTCATTTTAATTCATTTTACTAATCGTACGTATTATTTTCATTAGGTGGTAGGAAAGGAATTATTCAAAGTTTTAAGGGAGAAATATGGTGAAAATCTAAATTCATTTATATCAGAAAAGGTTACTGCTGTTGCCGGTGATATTTGTTTTGAAGATTTAGGAATTAAAGATTCCTCTTTGATGGATGAAGTGTTGAAAGAAGTTGATTATGTGGTCAATTGTGCTGCCTCAACCAACTTCAATGAAAGGTACATAGAATTTTATAATTAATTCTAAGTTCAATTATATATATACTTTATAACTAACTAAAAATTATTAAATTAAACTAATAACCTATTAAATCATTTTTGGGGATTTTTGAAGGTATGATGTAGCATTAGGCATAAATACATTTGGAGCTCTGAATGTGTTGAACTTTGCAAAGAAATGCCAAAAAGTGAAGATGCTTGTCCATGTCTCTACTGGTAAAATTAATTACTAATTCCCTAATTCTGAAGATTAATTGATTGATTGATCTTGAAATTAAATAAGTTCCAAATAATATTAATTAATATGTTCAAATTGAATACTTAATTGCAGCATATGTATGTGGAGAAGATGGAGGAGTAATACTAGAGAAGCCATTGGCATTGGGAAAATCAAAGAAAGGGAACAATAAAATAGAAATTGAAGTAGAAAAGAAATTAGCACAAGACAAATTGGATCAACTCCGATCTGAAAATGCTTCACCCAAAGCAACTGCCATTGCCATGAAACAGTTGGGCCTCGAAAGGTACTAATTCATTAATTAATTGATTGATTTAAAGAATTATACTGTGGGATTAAGACACATGAACATGAATTTAAAATTAATTTAATTGATGAATTATAGGGCAAAACTGCATGGATGGCCAAACACATGTGTGTTCTCAAAGTCAATGGCAGAAATGCAATTAGTTCATTTGAAACAGAATATGCCTCTGCTTATAATTCGTCCTTCGATGATCATTAGTACTTTCAAAGAACCTTTTCCTGGTTGGGTTGAAGGTGCCAAGTAAGTCTTCCAATCTTTATATCCAATTAAATTTCCTATTAATTAAGTACTATAAACAAAAAATTAATTTTGTATTGATTTGAATATGACAGAACCATTGATAGTGTAATTGCTGCCTATGGAAAAGGGAGATTGGAATGCTTTGCTTATGATCCAAGAACAATCTATGATCTGGTGAGTTAACTTTACATTATATTACCATGAATTTATATTCTAATTATTAATTAATTAATAATTAATTGAATAAATTTAAATGAATGATGCAGATACCAGCTGATATGGTGGTGAATAATATGATAGTAGCAATGGCAGCAAGAGAGACTCAATATTCTACAGAAATGGTTTACCAAATTGGATCCTCTTTGAGAAATCAAGTCACTTTATCAAATATTGATGATTTTATGTTTCGTTATTTCTCTGCTAATCCATTACTTGAAAAGGATGGAAACCCCATTCAATATCACAATATGACTCTCATCAACTCCATGCCCGCCTTCCGATTGCACTTGGCTCTCCGCTATCTCCTTCCTTTCAAGGTCTGCATAGCACCCAACAACTTACACATTCGAGTTAAACTTTTATTTTGTGTTCAATTTATTGATTTTCATGATGTTTGATTTAGGCACTGCAAGTGGCAACGAACCTCTCAAAGCGATTTGAAGAGATGTATATGACTGTTGGTCTCAAAATAAAACTGGTGACGCGATTCGTTGAGTTTTACAAACCCTATACTTACTTCATGGGCATGTAAGAATTATTCATTAACCCTATACTTACTTTATGCAATTAGTTCATTTGGCATGTAAGATTAATTACATCTTTAATTTATTATATATGTTAATTAATTTGTTAATTTTTGTTATATGCAGATTTGATGATACAAACTCAGAATATCTGAGGAAAGGATTGAGGGAAAAATGTCCGAAAAATGAGGCAGATCAATTTAACTTCGATCCAACTACAATTAATTGGGATAACTTCATCATTGGTTCTCATATTCCTGGTCTTGTCAAATATGGAATCAATTAAATTACCATATTAATTGTTTAATTGATTGGTTTATGTTCTAATTGGATAAAATCAACAACGCGTTGGTAAATCCATATTATTTTATTTCAATTTGTAATTTCTTGGAATAAATTATAATTATAATTAAGTGTGTGAAGGTTTATTTTGTAATGTTTTGATAAAAAAAGAAAGTGCACAATTGTGGCAGATTAATTAACTAAAATCTTATAAATTATATAACGCAATTAACTGTTGGATATTTAATTATTTATTTATATAAAATTTTATTGATGAAGGTAATTCTATTACTTATTTATTTGCTCTTAATTTAATTTTAGTTTCACCCTCTTATTCTCAATTGACTTTATTTCCCAAGTCTTGAGCAGCTGGATCTCATAGTCTTGGGGTCATTACCCAAAATATCCCTTTGTGATTTTTTAGTACATTTATCGTTATAGCAAATATTATTTTGGGATTAGAAAAAAAAAGAAGAGAAAGAAAAACCAAAGTATATCTCCAATGAAAATTAAGCACTAATTGACTCTGTGTTCCTTTTATGAGTACACCATATGAAATCATATTAATATTAAAAAGAATCTTTTAAAGTTCAATTTTTTTTTTTATTGGAAATACTCGTTGAAAATTATCTATAACTGCTGGATTAACATCTCTGTTTCATTGTATATTTGTTTTACATCTTTTCAAGTCTAACACAATGAGTGGAAATATTTCATCTGTTTTTTATTATATGATGTTTTAGGTTTTTCACTTTGTTTTTTTTTTTATTTGATGTTTTATATTACCAATGCATTTTTTATCATGTTTTCTCGTATCATTTTTATCTTGTTTATTATTTAATACAAAAAGTACTACATTAAGCTTTAATAATTAAGAAGAAAGAGAATTTTTCCATGCAAAATAGAGTTTTAGGAGAGAAGTATTGAGGGTAAACTAGTCATTTTAGTAACCTAATTAATACTTCATTAGTCTTAGTAAACAACTTTAAATATCATATAATAAAAACCCTTTGGTCATAGTCCATGCGTTTTTTTTTTTTTTTTATAATGATTGATTACGATCTATTTACTAGGAAGGATTATAGCATTAGAGATTCTGTAGCAACTGTTATCCTATAATGGTGGATATATCTATACTGGTTGAATCTCTTTCAAATTATAGTTTGCCTAAGTATTATTTTATATGTTTACGCTTTGTGGATTTATTGTCATCCTTTATGATCCTTTTTTCCCATATGTGGAATTTGTTTTTTGGGCTTTAGTTAGGATAGAGATGGAAAATTTTTTCTTTTGTTCTTGACGTATTACTTCACTTTATAAAATAATATATACTTTATTATATAAAAAAAAAGAAAGTTTCAATTAATATAAATTTTAGATAAATAACAATTATCTACTAAATCACATCAATAGCATCAAAATTGGACTAAATACCTTTTTGACCTCTGTGCTATCATCGGTTTGCCCTTTTAGCCACTGACCTATTGATATTTCTTTTTTATCCTCTGTGGTATACAAAACGGTTCCAAAAAGACCCCTAATAAACATACTCTGTTGATAAAATTGCCAACAAAATCTGACAGAATATATTTTTTAGGGGACATTTTGGAACGTTTTTGAATACCACAAAAGTAAAAGAGAAATTTCAGTAGCACATGGGCCAAAAGGGCCGGTAATAGCATGAGGGCCAAAAGGGTGTTTTTGCCCATCAAAATTATATGCTGCCAAATATATATAGCCATAACTTTATAATAACAACATGCAATAATTTTTTTTGTTGGTGCCTAAGGCTATCATAATAACTTTTATACTTTTGGCAGCAATTTTTCTTTCTTTTTTTTTTAACTGCCAAATCTTGTATTTCTTGTAAAGTAATTAGTGATTACACAACCAATTTACTTATGCTCTTCAACAATTTTTTTTAATATATAAAATTGAAGGTTTCTTCATTGAGATAATTTTGTTTTGTAAGCTTTGTGAAAACCCTTGGATTTCATTAATGAGTAATGGGTATTTCATACCCTGATTATGCACATATAGAATATATACATGGCTCCCTATATTATATACATAAATACACTTTAGGTACATATAAATATATTCCTATCACACCCCTTCAAGTTGAGCAGGAGAGGAACAAATGCTCAACTTGTCTTGCAGAGATGGAAACCACGCCTTGGAAAGGGCCTTGGTGCGAATGTTCGCCAGTTGACGTTTAGTAGGGAGGTACCGCACAAAAAGAGACTTTGCTGTCACCCATTCTCAGATGAAGTGGAAATCAATTTCGAGATGCTTTTCTGCGGGAATGAAAAATTGGATTTGACGTCAAATACGTTGCACTCAAATTATCACACCAAAGAGTCGGAGACTCTGGTAAAGGAAAACCAATATCACAAAGGAGCATAGTAATCTAGGACAACTCATAAGTAGTTGTAGCCAAGGCTCGATATTTCACTTCAGTAGAGGAACGAGATACAATGCGTTGCTTGCGGGAGACCCAAGAAATCAGATTTACACCACGAAAGATGGCAAAACCGGTGGTAGAACGGCGATCCGCGGAGTCTCCACCCCAGTTAGAATCAGAGTAGCCATGGAGAGAGAGGTTGGGGCTGGGCCGAAACACTAAACCATTAGAAGGGGACACCTGCAAGTAGCGTATGATGCGTTTCATGGCCTGCCAATGCATATCAGTGGGTGCATGCATAAACTGAGATACTCTGTGCACAACAAAAGCTATATCAGGGCGGGTGATCGTCAAATACTGAAGGCCCCCAACAATGCTCCTATACTGAGACCCATCGACTAGTAATTCACCCCCTAAAGCTGAGAGTTTAGTAGAGACACAGGCCGGGGTACTCAACCGCTTACAACTAGACATTTCTGACCATTCCAGCAAATCTTTAACATACTTGTGCTGATTGACATATCAGGTATTACCAGACCACTGCAATTCCAATCCCAAAAAATACTGAACTCTACCCAGATTCTTAATAGCAAACTAACTTTGAAGAAAAGCAATAAGAGACTGAATTCTGGACAGGTCATTACCAAGCAGCAGAAGATCATCAACATAGATCAAACAGAAAATAATCACAGCCCCCGAGCGGAACATGTAGAGAGAAATATCAGCCTTAGAACAATGACAACCAAAACTCACTAAAGCAGATGTAAGTCATTTATGCCATATGCGGGGAGATTGTTTAAGACTATATAAGGATTTCCGGAGTGCACACACATGAGAAGGGCGTGTAGGATCAACAAACCCAGTCGGTTGCTGCATGAAAACCTTCTCCTCAAGATCACCATGGAGAAAGGTATTAGAAACATCCAAATGAAGAATTTCCCAAGAAAAGGAGACAACAAGTGCAAGGAGAACCCGAATTTTAGTAGGCTTAACCACTGGACTGAAGGTGTCAGTAAAGTCCATCCTTGGATGTTGATGATAACCTTTGGCAACAAGGTGAGCTTTATATCTGTCAACCATTCCATCAGCCTTTTTCTTTGTCTTAAACACCCATTTGCAACCAATCAGATTAGCATCCTGTGGAGGAGGGACCAATTCCCATGTCACATTCACAATTAAGGCATTAAATTCTTCATTCATAGCAGCCCTCCATTTTTCAGATTTTATAGCCTCGAAGTAGGAGACAAGATCAGCCTCCGTAAGATGAGTAAGACAAGCTTTGGGCTGGGAGGAGCCCGTTTGGGAACGGTTACCATGCGATGGGTAGGAGGGGCCGGGGGTTGGGTTGGTTCGTTGGTCGGAGGTGGGGAAAATTTGGTGAGATCAACAACAAGGGAAAGGCCAAGAGAAGACGGGTTTAGGGAAGGAGCTGCTATTGGGTTGGGTTACGAGGCTGGCAACCGGGGCAGACTGGGTAGGTCGTTAGGCGAGAAGGTAGAGGAAGGATAGGGTAAGAGGGGGCCGATTGGTGGAGGGCTGGGCGGGCATATTGGTTCCGTGATGGGCGAAGAGGGGCTGGACGGGTTGGCTGGGGGGCTGGTGGGGCTGCTGGTGCTGGAGACACAGGAAAATGAATCAGTGGAGGTGAGGTTGGGGCTGAAGCTATTGGATCACAGAGCCGAGACAATTCTTGATATGGAAAAACCTGCTCATCAAACAAAACATGGCGTGAGACAAACACTTTACCAAAAGAGTGATCAAAGCAACGGTAACCTTTATGCAAATGACTATATCCAACAAAAATACAAGGAGGAGAACAAAAATCCAATTTAGAGGTAGAATAGGGGCAGAGCCATGGGTAACATAAACAACCAAAAGCACGAAGAGAATTATAATTGGGCAGTTCATGCAATAGTTTCTCATACGGAGATGAAAAATTAAGTAATGGGGTAGGCATTCTGTTGATCAAATAAACAGCAGTATCAAAGGCATGGGTCCAAAAAGATTTATCAAGTTTCGCATGGGTGAGTAATGCCAATCCAGTTTTGACAATGTGACGGTGTTTCCTTTCCGCACACCCGTTTTGTTCAGGGGTGCACGAGCAGGAAACCCGATGTTGAATACCATGCTGAGATAAATAGGAGGAAATGGATTGGTCTTCCCTGCCCCTATCAGATTGGAAATATTTAATGGCACAATCAAATTATTTTTCAACCAAGGTACGGAACTTGATAAAGGCAGATAGAGCATCAAATTTGTATTTTAGAAAATAAACCCAATTAAATTTACTATAGTGATCATAAAATAACACATAATATGAAAATAAACAAGCTCTAAACGCCAAGTGGCCTAAAAATTAGACTTAGGAAACGGGAGTTTGTGACTTTTGCTAATAGCACAACTCATACAACAAAATGTCTTGAACTTATTCGAAACAGATAAATTGTGCTGACTAAGAATCTTTCAGACTATTGGCAGAGCCGCATGACCCAACCGTTCATGCCAAGTGGAAAGAGAAGTAACATGAATCCTGGCTAGAAGAGTGGGCAACTTCGGCACTGTATATAGACCCTCGCTATTCGGACCTTGGTAGATGACTTTCCTGGATTTCAGGTCCTTCACAAGAAAACAGTTATTAAAAACTTCAAACGGAAACATCATTATGGTTAGTGAGAGCGGAAACAGATATCAAATTTGAAGTAGATTGTGGAAGCAAAAGCACATTAGATAATTTCAGAGATTTACCAGGCACAGGAAAAATAGAATGACCTATATGAGATATTGAGAGTTTGGAACCATTACCTAAAACCACCTCTTCGGGTCCAGTGTAATCAGAGTGCAAAGCCAGATTCCCCATATCAGAAGTGAGATGGTGAGTTGCCCCCGTATCCATGATCTATGGTTAAGGGGCGGTCGGATGAGAGGTTGTTTTGGTGTGGTTGATTTGGGGTTGGCAGGTTTGGTGAGGGTTCAGGCGAGGTGAGGGACACTGCCTTGCATAGTGCCCGTTCCCTTTGCAGTTATGACAAACTACTAAAGTTACATCATACTTGCTGATGCTGTAAAATTCCCTCTCTGAAACTGATTTCCTCTTCCTCCATTAACAAAACCAAAAGGCAACTGCTGCCTTCTGTTGGGATTCGTCATTGGAAAAATAACGTGGCGCAACGGAAAATACACCGTTTAAAATTTCCTAGAATCCACCTATCGTGTCCAATTACCATTGATTAGAATAAAATCAAATAAGAATCAAGAGAGATTAACTCACCGGATTCGTCTCCTCTAGAGACTGCTGCAGAATCGTTTCTTGAAACTGCGATCTCCAAAGTCCGGTGCACGACCAACTATTGAGCGGGAACCGGTGCTAGCCGAAGACGGAAAGGAATGGAGGTTTAATGCTGGGATTTTCGGCTGTTTTGGGGCTGCAATTGGTGGCTGAAATTTCCAGCAATTAATTAGAGTTGAATTAGGTTTTTCTTCCTTAAGTGTGCCCTTATATAGACACCTTGTCTAGTTGGGTTTTAATTAGGTTAATTAAACCCAAGCCCACTAGGATTATAATTACATAAATAAACTTTAATTAAAAAGTATATACTATGTAATTTAATTCCATTTGGCTAAATTTAACTACCCCTAAATAAAATTAAATCACACTTAAGTTAATACAACACATGTATTTAATTTTCCTACTTAGGAAAGTTATTTAATTAATTGTTTACTTTATGTAATTCAATTAATTGATAAATTAATTAATTACATGACGTAAACTTATTAATTAAATTAAATTCAACCCAATGTCAATTAATTACCTTGACACCGAATGTCAACTAATTAATTAACGCATTCCTTCCAATGTACATTACATGTACAATTTCTATAAGTTCCAGCTCAGTTGATCTATGTGCATGATCCTATGGGTCTGTCTTTATGTTGGCAGTAGGCCCAAGGCCCACAGACTGTAAGTGGGTTCTAGCAAACCATTACAGCCCCCAATTAAGACAGAGATGCAGCAGTCTTTAGAAGACACTCACCCGGTAGTAATCTCATAGTGTCCTTTGCCTAACGATATCGATATGAATAAACAAGAGGCATGGTGTCTGTCATCCTCTTTTGTTGTTTATTATATTTCTTGATCTTGAGTCGAATGATTAATCAAATAAGCAACCAACTTATTTGGGTATGGCCATACACTTATCAGTCCCACTCATCAAGTGGCCAATGATATCATCTCAGTATCACCCGAGTGGCAATTCCATCACTTCATCATCAATATCAACATGTTCACCGGTCCACCCAATCATACCCGTATTTAGCATCCTTTTACAGACCTGTTAGGCGTATGTCAAAGCGAACTGGATTCCATATCGATATTATAATGAAATCTGGTCTGAGGACAAAAGAGACCTACTCAAGAAAGACCTATGACATGACAACCATATGGCTTTCTTGTGCGGATCGATCCAGTCTCATGTCAATGACATGTACCTATATTCATGACTGACTATACAAGTATCGAATATACAAGTCTGTGGTTCTATTCGTTCCCACGATTAAAACAGACTTGGGATAGGTTTTATGATTATCAATCAATGGATACTCTACTCATATTATAGCACAAGATATAAATGAACTAGATTAATTGCCTTTA
This sequence comes from Euphorbia tirucalli, assembly GCA_039660915.1. Classification (NCBI taxonomy): domain Eukaryota; kingdom Viridiplantae; phylum Streptophyta; class Magnoliopsida; order Malpighiales; family Euphorbiaceae; genus Euphorbia; species Euphorbia tirucalli. The sequence continues at coordinate 8,895,614 of CM077634.1, read as the reverse complement.
TTAATGTGACACAAATAATGTATTCATACATGACTCTTAATGTATAATACAAAATATAAGAATCTAATGCCCTAAGAACTAGGGCACACCAACAATCTCCCACTTGCACTAGTTCCAAGTGGGCATTGCCCTAATTCCTATAGATCTGGTATGACCGTCGCGCTGTGTCTGTGGCAGCGCTTTAGTCAATGGATCAGCGACATTATTCTTGGTGTCAACCCTCTGCAATGATATGTCACCTCTGTTCACGATCTCCCGAATGAGGTGAAACTTTCTGAGCACATGTTTGGATCTCTTGTGTGACCGGGGCTCCTTAGCTTGTGCGATGGCCCCGTTGTTGTCACAAAAAACATCAACTGGGTCTAGGATAGTAGGTACTACTCCCAACTTGGTTATGAATTTCTTGATCCAAACGGCTTCCTTTGCAGCTTCGCACGCAGCTATGTACTCAGCTTCCGTTGTAGAGTCAGCAATGGTGGCCTGCTTTGAGGACCTCTAACTAATGGCACCGCCATTCAAGAGAAAAACATAACCAGACTGTGACTGGTTCTCATCCTCATCGGTCTCAAAGCTTGCATCAGTGTAACCTGACACTACGAGCTCATCTTGACCTCCATACACTAAGAAAGCATCCTTAGTCCGATTAAGGTACTTTAGGATTGCCTTGACAGCCTTCCAGTGTTCCTCCCTGGGGTCTGACTGGTACCGGCTTGTCATACTTAGTGCAAACACGACATCAGGCCTCGTACATAACATGGAGTACATGATAGATCCAATAGCAGATGCATAAGGGATCTTTTCCATGTTCTCCCGTCCTTCTTTGTTTTAGGACCATCTTTCTTACTCAGCTTCAACCCATGACGCATAGGCAAGAATCCTTTCTTTGCCTTGTCCATGCTGAATCTTTTCAGAACCTTGTCAATGTACGTGGCCTGACTTAGGCCTAGAAGCCAATTGGATCTATCTCTGTAGATCCTGATCCCTAAGATCGTCTCAGCTTCGCCTAAGTCCTTCATTGCAAAGCACCTACTCAACCACTACTTAACTCCTTGCAGTGTTGGTATGTCGCCTCCAATGATAAGGATGTCGTCAACATACAGCACTAGGAAGGTGGAAACGCTCCCACTAACCATCTTATACACACAGGGCTCATCAGAATTCTGTGTGAAGCCATATTCTGTAATGGCCTCATTGAATCTCTGATTCCATGACCTCGATGCTTGCTTCAATCCATAAATAGATCTTTGAAGCTTGCATACCCGGTTTGGATACTTTGGATCGATAAAACCCTCAGGTTGTGCCATGTACACATCCTTGAACCTGCTTGAATCCTTTTGCCACCAATCGCCCCTTGAAGGTGTTGTTGGCCTTTAACTTGAAACACCACTTGCAACCTATCACCTTAGCACCCAGAGGTGGATCCACCAAGTTCCATACTTGGTTATCATGCATAGATTGCATCTCAGCCTCCATGGCTTTGCGCCATTGATCTGAGTGTGGGCTTTCAACAGCCTCCTGATAGGTCTTGGGCTCCTCTTGGTCAACGACCATAAGGTCCCCATCATCAGTCACGAGAAAGCCGTACCTCTCTGGCTGATGACATGTCCTACCAGACCTTCTAAGGTCCTGTGCAACCGTTTCTGGTTTCTCAATTTCTTGAGTAGTCAGATTGGTTCCCAAAGCATCCTCAGCAGTAGCTGCAGGAGTTTATAAGTCTTGAACTTCTGAAAGTTCAACATTACTCCCACTGTCTCTCTTGGAAAGGAATTCCTTCTCCAAGAAGACTGCATTTCTGGCTATGAAAACTTTGTTTTCGGCCGGATCGTAGAAGTAATAACCCTTATTTTCCTTAGGGTAACCCACAAACTGGCACTTGATAGATTTGGACTAGAGTTTGCCACTTGTCAATTTCTTAACATGTGCATCACAGCCCCAAATCTTCAAGAAGGAAACATTGGGCTTTCGGCCTTTCCATAGTTCATATGGTGTTCCCTTAACTGTCTTGCTTGGTGTATTATTAAGAATATAAGCAGCTGTCTCTAAAGCATATGCCCAAAAGGAGACAGGGAGTGTAGCATGACTCATCATCGAGTGGACCATGTCAAGTAAGGTCCTATTCCTCCTTTCTGACACTCCATTCCACTGGGGTGTACCAGAAGGAGTGAGTTGGGATATGATCCCACACTCTCTCAAAAACGAGTCAAAATCTTGGCTCAAATATTCACCCCCTCGGTCAGACCGAAGTGCTTTTATTTTCTTACCAAGTTAGTTTTCTACTTCATTCTTAAAGTCCTTGAATCTTTGGAGAGTCTCAGACTTATGCTTCATCAGATACACGTAACCGTATCTGCTGAAGTCATCCGTGAAGGTGACGAAGTACAGAAAACCAGATCTAGCACTAGTGCTCATTGGGCCACATACATCGCAATGTATTAGCTCCAATAGCTCTGAGGCCCTTTCAGCAGTCTTGCTAAAAGGCGCCTTTGTCATCTTGCCTCTCAAACAAGATTCGCATGTGTCATAAGGTTGGATGTCAAATGACCCTAGCACTCCACTAGAGTGAAGCCTAGCTATGCGCTTCTCATTTATATGGCCAAGTCGACAATGCCAGATGTAAGTAGGATTAATTTCATTTTGTTTAATCCTTTTAGTATTTATGTTATAGATTGAACTTTCACGTTTTAGATCAAGGATATATAAGCCATTTTCAAGAAATGCTGTTCCATAAATAATATTGCCACATTGCATAGAAATTCTACCATGCCCAATATTAAATACAAAACCAGAAATATCCAACAAAGAAACGAAAATAATATTCCTGCGCATCGCAGGTACAAAATAACAGTTTCTTAGTTCCAAAACAAGTCCACTAGGCATCTCCAAGAAATAATCTTTGATCTCCATGGCCTGAACCCGAGCACCATTTCCGACTCGAAGATCTACTTCTCCAGATCCTAATAATCTCCTATTTCTTAGACCCTGCACATTTGAACAAATGTGAGATCCACATCCAGTGTCCAAGACCCAAGATGTAGAAATAGCCAGATTAATCTCAACAACATAAATACCTGAAGCAGCAGTTTTGCCCTTCAGTTGCTCCCTTAGCTTTCGACATGAGCTCTTCCAGTGCCCCTTCTCATGACGCTCATGGCAAATATCGTCGGGAGAGGCAACCCTTGCTTTAGGTTGGGCCACCACCTTTTGGGCCTTAGCCTTGGCCTTAGATTTGGCCTTTCCCTTAGCAATGGGCGTGTTGCCCTTGTTCACCAGCAATACTTCAGGAGTCTTCTTAAGAGACTGCTCAGCAAGCTTGAGCATGCCATGCAGCTCAACAACCAATTTATCCAACCCTTGCATATGGTAATTCATGATAAACTGGTTGTAAGACTCAGGAAGTGACCCGAGAATAATGTCTGTTGCCAAGTCCTGCGGAACTGGCGAGCCGAGGCGGGCAAGTGTATCAATATACCCCTTCAACTTTAGCACATGAGTGCTAACAGAAGTCCCAGCTGCCATCACAGTCGTGCAAAGTGCCTTAGTTGTCAGGTAACGTTCCTGACGAGCCTGATCTTGGAACATCTTTTTAAGCTGATCCATCATCTCATAAGCATGCTCGTCCATGAATTGCTTCTGAAGATCAGAAGCCATGGTACCCAGCATGAGGCACGAGACATCTCGGTCATCCCTCACATGCCGATCGTACTGCTCCACCATAGCCGTGGTGATGCCTCGACCTGCAGGAGGGCCAGCTGGTAAAGGAGCATTCAATACATACTCCTTAGACTCTTGTCTAAGAACTATTTGTAAGTTCCTAGCCCAGCCCAGGAAGTTAGTCCCCGAAAGCTTCTCCTTCTCCAAGAGTGACCTAAGTGAGAGTGAGTTATTGTTTGTTGCAGCCATTTAAATTGCTTAACTGAAATGGGATTATCTACATGGAAGAAATCATTGCTTGAGTTAGAAATAAAGGACTTTTAAGCCAATTCAAATTAATAATCCGATTTTAATTTGTTTGTTGGTGTTGTTAATTGGCTGACTTGACCAAGATCCACAACTTATCAATGACTGGCCGAACTAGGGCTCACTAACCAACCATTGAGTCGTTTGGTAGGACAACCTATCCAATCCTTCCACGAAGGACTCTTGGTTTGATGGGCTTATTGACACTTTACCCATCTGTGCTTAGGGCCCGCTCTGAGCTAATGCTACCCATGTTGAGTCAAACCACCATTCACATGTTAACCATACCAAGTATCTTAACCCTCGACGGCCCACCGAATACTACAATATACCCAGCTAGGGCATGGCGCACATTGCAGCATCAATGGGAGGAAGAGGTGTGAATGTGGGAAGCACTTTTAAGCGACTCAATATTTTAATTTCCGGATTATAATTAAGTGATACGGCTTAGCATGCATAAACGCGGGTAATAATTTGGTGATCCATACATCCATATTATATGACAAATGCAATAGCATACTTAATTTAAAATAAATGAGATCCTATGGGCCTTTAATTACAACCTAATGAAAAACTAGATATCCTATCTAATTCTTCATGGGCCGGACTGCAATCCTTCTTGGGCTCCCACCATGGGCTTGCTCCATTTGGGCCTTCCTCCATACTTGATGCAATTACAATAATTTTGTAAAATAAAATCTATTCTAAAATTACATCAAAATAAAAAAATGGCACGCAGGCCATATTTCCCAAAATTAAATTATAACCGATAATAATTTAGGGCCCATAGAACTCAACATAACATTTCAAACAAAGTACCTGTCGTGCACATACATACAAATATGATGCATGATCATGGCATTCCAAATTATAAATATAAATGTTAAGCCGAGTTACTTAGGGTGAAATCGCCAATTTTAACAAATGTGACTAAGGCCCATAAAGGCCCAATGGATAACATCCATAAATGCAAAATTAACAATTTTGCTCCCACTTGAATTTGGGTTGTCACAAATTTAAAATTTAAACATCCCAATTTTAACCGGTGTCACGGTTTATTGGGCCAATTTCACAAAGTCCATATTCAATTTAATATGCAAACAATTAAATTAAATATGCATGCCAACAAAATAAATAATTTAAATACAAATTAATTAAAAAAAATTTAATTTAATTTGCATTAGGGTCCGGGATAAAAAAAATTCCCGCAAAATCCAAAACCGGACCCAAAACCCGCGGGCAGCGCTGCTGTCCCGGCGGGCCAGCAGTGCCGCTGCGCGGCAGCAGCAGCCCAGTGGGCTGCTGCCGCTGGATGGAATCGCAATTTGCGATTCCATCCAGCCCAAAATCTTTTTTTTTTTAAATCATAAAAAATCCATCAAAAATTAAATAATCAATAAAACAATAATTTTTAAGATGGAAAACAATTGGGGAAAATAATCAAAAACCCCAATCCAAAAATTCTAGGCTTTATCAAATCCAAAACCAATTGAATAAAACCCCTAAAATAACAAACTTGAAACCCATTCTTTCTTCAAGAACGCTTTCAAGAACCAATTCCAATCAATCTAATGGACAAAACCTAGGCTCTGATACCACTGTTGGGATTCGTCATTGGAAAAATAACGTGGCGCAGCGGAAAATACACCATTTAAAATTTCCTAGAATCCACCTATCGTGTCCAATTACCATTGATTAGAATAAAATCAAATAAGAATCAAGAGAGATTAACTCACCGGATTCGTCTCCTCTAGAGACTGCTGCAGAATCGTTTCTTGAAACTGCGATCTCCAAAGTCCAGTGCACGACCAACTATTGAGCGGGAACCGGTGCTAGCCGAAGACGCGAAGGAATGGAGGTTTAATGCTAGGATTTTCGGCTGTTTTGGGGCTGCAATTGGTGGCTGAAATTTCCAGCAATTAATTAGAGTTGAATTAGGTTTTTCTTCCTTAAGTGTGCCCTTATATAGACACCTTGTCTAGTTGGGTTTTAATTAGGTTAATTAAACCCAAGCCCACTAGGATTATAATTACATAAATAAACTTTAATTAAAAAGTATATACTATGTAATTTAATTATATTTGGCTAAATTTAATTACCCCTAAATAAAATTAAATCACACTTAAGTTAATACAACACATGTATTTAATTTTCCTACTTAGGAAAATTATTTAATTAATTGTTTACTTTATGTAATTCAATTAATTGATAAATTAATTAATTATATGACGTAAACTTATTAATTAAATTAAATTCAACCCAATGTCAATTAATTACCTTGACACCGAATGTCAACTAATTAATTAACGCATTCCTTCCAATGTACATTACATGTACAATTTCTATAAGTTCCAGCTCAGTTGATCTATGTACACGATCCTATGGGTCTGTCTTTATGTTGGCAGTAGGCCCAAGGCCCACAGACTGTAAGTGGGTTCTAGCAAACCATTACAGCCCCCAATTAAGACAAAGATGCAGCAGTCTTTAGAAGACACTCACCCGGTAGTAATCTCATAGTGTCCTTTGCCTAACGATATCGATATGAATAAACAAGAGGCATGGTGTCTGTCATCCTCTTTTGTTGTTTATTATATTTCTTGATCTTGAGTCGACTGATTAATCAAATAAGCAACCAACTTATTTGGGTATGGCCATACACTTATCAGTCCCACTCATCAAGTGGCCAATGATATCATCTCAGTATTACCCGAGTGGCAATTCCATCACTTCATCATCAATATCAACATGTTCACCGGTCCACCCAATCATACCCGTATTTAGCATCCTTTTACAGACCTGTTAGGCGTATGTCAAAGCGAACCGGATTCCATATCGATATTATAATGAAATCTGGTTTGAGGACAAAAGAGATCTACTCAAGAAAGACGTATGACATGACAACCATGTGGCTTTCTTGTGCGGATCGATCCAGTCCCATGTCAATGACATGTACCTATATTCATGACTGACTATACAAGTACTATGGCTAGTTAAGAACTACCATACAGTCATCGAATATACAAGTCTGTGGTTCTATTCGTTCCCACGATTAGAACAGACTTGGGATAGGTTTTATGATTATCAATCAATGGATACTCTACTCATATTATAGCACAAGATATAAATGAAATAGATTAATTGCCTTTATTAATGTGGCACAAATAATGTATTCATACATGACTCTTAATGTATAATACAAAATATAAGAATCCAATGCCCTAAGAACTAGGGCACACCAACACCTTCCTCTTCCACGACCTCCTTGGCCATTCCCACGGCCTCTACTAGTAACATAGAATCCGAAATTCTGACCGAAATAGCTTCCTAGCATATTAGAATGCTGCCTCACCATCACATGTGCAAATGTGACTGAACTTTCTCTACCTACATGTCTATTAATCTTCCTCTCTTCAGTCAATAACAAGCCATACAAATCATCAAAGCTAATACTATCCATTTGCACCTCAAACGTGCGAACAAAAGCAACAAAATTCTCATGCAATCCCTTAATTACCCCCTCAATTAAATCATCCTCCCTAACATTATAACCCAACGCCAATGACGAATTAAAAATTGATTTAGCTCACTGTAAATATACAGCAATACCATCATTCCCTTGCTTTAAACTATGCAATCGACTACGTAATTCTCTTTTAGAATCCGAAGCATATGACACATTCAATTTGTTCCAAGTAGCCCTAACGGATGTAACTCCCATTAATTGAGGTAAAAGAGACTCCGAAATTGAATTCAAAATCCAACATATTACCTGTTGATCCCGACGATTCGAAATCGTAAAGGCTGGATTCCGGGTTCCATCTACCAATAGCTCGGCTGGAGCTGATTCTGAGCCGTTGAGATGTCCATCAAGACCGTTCCCCTTAATCATCTGTAAGATTTGTGTCTTCCAGAGAAGGAAATTGGAGCTCGTTAACTTGGTTGGCAGCTGCGTTGTAAGGGCGGGTAACGACGGCGCTGTCAACGTTGCAGCGCCAAGGTCGACGGTTGCCATGACATCAGACACAGTGTTCGGTGCTGTGGTCATGATGGAATCGGCGGCTAGGGTTTTGTCTTTTCTTAGAATTTGCTGTTAAGCCTTTTTAGCTCTGATACCATGTAAGGTTTGTGAAAACCCTTGGAATTCATTAATGAGTAATGGGTATTTATACCCTGATTATACACGTATAGAATATATACATGGCTCCCTATATTATATACATAAATACACTTTAGGTACATATAAATATATTCCTATCATGTTTGAGACTTAGTTATGGTTAAGGCTTTCTATCTCTTCGTGTAGATATATTATTCAAAACTAAAGTCACATTCCACAAAACTTAACCTACGTTGTCAACTGAACTACAACCTATCAATAATCAATAATTTGTCCTTTTATGTCCATTATTTATAGAATGAATATTAAAGTTCGATTCGTAGTCTTGAAAGAAAATCTTAATTAGAAAAGAAGTTATTTAAAGAATATCCATAAAAAAATAATTTTGAAATGATTAATCGGATACAACCATTTTATGTGAAGTTATTCCTAATAATGAATTTGACACCAATTATATTTTTGAAAACTCATTGGTGGCTTGAATTGAAGTCCCCATATAGGACTAACTTTAATAAGATTATCCACCTCGTATCATGCTGGACCAAAAACTCATTGGTGGCTTGAATTGAAACGGTCAGAATAAATATCTCTCATATTTAACATATTAATTTTCTGTTTTATTTTATTTACTAGTAAAAATAAATATTTAAAAATTAAAATTGATCAAATGAATGAACCTCTTAACTAGACCGCTAACTGAATCATCAATGAAACAAATTAACTTAACATAATAAACTAAATATATTATAAGTATAGCTTCTTTTAGTACGATTAATCGATGCGATGATTCTTAAACACTTTTTATGTAACCTATTTCCGAGTTAAAGTTTTCTACATATATTAAGAACCAAATTCGACACCTATGCTCAAAATGACTAATAGAAAAAAAAATGATCTCCGAAGTATAAAAAAAAAAAAAATAGAAACTAACTATTTATAGCATGTTTGGTTCATATATTTGGTGATAGTAGTTGTTCTTAATGATTTTTTGTTGTTGTTGATAGCTAATTGTTGGTTGCCAACTAAAATTAGTATTTAATAAAATTATTCTGAAATATTAGTGATGTGTATGCGTGTAGACGCACGTGGGCACATGTGTATATCCAAATACTGATAAAGATAATCTAATTGTTGAATAAATTTAAATTAAAAAAAAATTCAGAAAACTAATAAGTTTATTTTTTGAAAGTCCTATTCATTTATAGTCCGGTGATAAATTTTTTTTTTTTAAAATAAAATGTCAAGAGTTCGAGTCTTATTATTATTTATGAAGGAAAACCTATATATATTTTTATGACAATAAAAATAAAATATTGCATAGAAGAAACGAACAACAACTTCAGTCAAAGAAAAGAAAAAGGCGAGAAGTTGAAAAAAAGGACAACGTACTAAATCAAAAGTCAAATTTAATAGTCAAATTTTCAAACAAAATTTTATACCTTAAAATAAAAGTTTTGTAATTTAAAATATAAATTTTAAATGCTAATTTATAAACTTTAGAGTTTACAACATGGTGTATGCTAATTTATAAATTTTATTAACTAGATTTACGGATAGCATGGTGTGTCAAATATATTATATAGTTTCTTGGTCAGACAACATTAATATTATTATTTAAGATGGTATATATATATATATATATATATATATATATATATATATATATATATTATTTTTCTTATTCTTAATTAAGAGTGTCGTTTTTAATATCAATAAAAATAAAATCCTAGATCTCCCAGTTGGGAGATAGTTGCCTTTACCAATTAAAGTTATGATTTTTATTTTAAAAGATGGATAATCAAATATATATATATAGTGTAATTGTGTCATGATAATTTTGTAAGATAGAATTGTGCAAAGTTGTAAGACAAGACATTTCTTTGACGAATCAAATTCTTCACTCCGTAGCAGAAAAAAATAAATAAATAAATAAATCAAATATTCAAATACAGAGAGAAAAAAAAAAAAAAAAACAATGCAGTTCACTATAAAATTTTAATAATTATATATATTTTTGTTCTTTTAAAATTCTGTTAAATTACGACTGCAAAAAAAAAAAAAAAAAAAAAAAAAAAAAAAAAAAAAAAATTAAACTAAGGAAAACGACAGCGGATTGAGTTGGACATTTAGAATAGTATAAACTGTGTGATTCTATTGGCTACAAAGCATATTAAAATGATAAGAGGAAGCAAATTTTATTGGTTGGAAAGTCAAAGAATAATGTGAGTCAACGGACGAAACGTACTTCAATTATGAATGTCAAAGAAAGTGATACTCAGTATTAAAAATTAAAATAAATCTAAGTTTAATTTTTTAAATAGATAAAATAATTTATTTATTTTTGGAGGGATTTACTGCAGGTCGACAATCTGCTCGGCAGTTAATCATTTTAAGTTGTAAAAAAATAAATATTATACAAATAAACATAAAAAATTTATATTTTAGTGTTGTATTTGAATTTCTGTTCCGTCTGAAATTTTTGTAGTAAAAACTGAAGCGATAATCAGTTATAGAATTTCTCCAAAATAAAAACCGAACCGAACTAAATAGTTAAATAATTGAACCAATTTTTTTTTATTTGGTTCGGTTTTTAGTTATAACCAAATTATGGTCTTGCTCGGATGATTTGAATAAGTATATGTGTGACTAAAAAAATGGTGAATCAAACAAATAGTGTTAGAAAATTATGTGACAGATTCACCTTATTGACCAACATGGTATGTGTTAGAAAATCACCGACTCCTTTATTGAATTATATAGTCATTTTCATGATAATGTTTAGTGGTATTCTAGAATAATGTAGAGATATGTAGAATGTTCTAGAATAATGTGGAGACATGTAGAATGTTCTAGAATAGTATGGAGACATGTAGAACATTCTAGAACATTGTGGAGAAATGTGGTAGATATACATAAGTGTAGAATAATATAGATTATTCTAGATGCTTGATATTAGCCATAGGATCAAAATAATCTCCACCGTCCATTGAGGAGGTGGATGCCTATAAATAGTCTTGAAGTTCTCATTTGTAATCATCAAGTTGTATCACAAAAATATAAGCAATAAAAAGTTAGTTTGAGTATACTTTGAGTCCACCACTTAAACTCATCAAAGTGGTATCAGAGCAGGACGGTCAGGGACCGTGTTGAGGTTCGCATATAATATAGTCGTGGTGCTGCTTAAATAAACATTGTAGCCGGTCCGGGATCGGTGAGTTGAGCCATATACAGTCAGGGACTGTGAAGCTTGTTGTCTGGGACCAAGCTTAGTCACAATGGTGGATCAAATGAGCACTCCAGGTAGCATTGAAAAATTGAACGAGTACAACTATCGTGATTGGCGAACCTATATGAAGTCCTATCTTAGAGGTCAGGACTTATGGGATGTAGTGGATGGAGACGACACCTCACCGCCGCAAGAAGATGCCCAAGCCATCAAGAAGTGGAACATAAAAGCGGGTAAGGCTCTGTACGCAATCCAGACTACAATTGACAAAAATTTACTTTCTAGAATTGAAGATATCGAGAGACCCAAGGAAGCATGGGATGCTTTAGCGGATCTATTTTCGAAGAAAAATGACGCTCGCCTTCAACTTCTTGAAGGAGAATTGATGAATGCAACGCAAGGTACACTTTCAATCAACGCCTACTTTCAAAAAATTAGAAACTTGTGTCGAGAAATTGAACAACTTGATCCAGAATCTAAAATTGGTGAAGCTAGAATGAGAAGAATAATCTGCAATGGCATAAAACAAGAATATAAGAGTTTTATCACTGCAATACAAGGTTGGTCTACTCAACCTTCGTTAAATGAATTAGAAAACATTCTAGCTAGCCAAGAAGCTCTTCTAAAACAAATGGCACAAGTTTCTATCAAGGAGAATAATGAAGAGGCACTATTTAGTAACAAAAGAAAAGATGGAGAAAAGAAATTCTTTAAGAATAGAAGGAATTATAATGCAAAAGATAAGTCACAAGGACAACAAGAGAGCAACCAGCAAGGGGGAGCGTCGAATAGCCGTGGAAATCGTCGTGTTGGGCGAAGCAATGAATGCTTCATTTGCGGGAAGAAAGGGCATTATGCACGAGACTGCTGGCATAAGAAAAAAGAAGGAAATGTTGCCACCGTAAACAAGGCTTCAAATGAAAGTGAGGAAGAATGGGACCTCGAAGCATCATTCGCGGTAGAAGAATCACGAGAGGAGCTCGCATTCACTGCGATAAGTAAGAAATCCATTGATTATGATATCGATTGGATTATTGATTCTGGGTGTTCAAATCATATGACGGGGGACAAAGAAAAATTATCAAGCATGTCAAAGTACACAGGTGGCCGAGTCGTCATTACCGCAAACAATTCAGAGTTGCCAATTAAACATATTGGAAAAGCTACGATAGTGCCAAGACATAATTCGCAGCAAGTGCAACTCCAGAACGTCTACCACGTACCAGGAATGAAGAAGAATCTGCTCTCAGTGTCACAGTTAACAGCCTTAGGCCACTATGTGGTGTTTGGCCCAGAAGATGTGAAGGTATATAAAAGTTTCCAACCTTCTAGTATGCCAGTACTAGAAGGAAGGAAAATGGAGTCAGTCTATGTCATGTCTGCACAAGAGGCATACGTGGATAAAACTCGAAAGAGTGAAACGGCTGACTTATGGCATGAGCGCTTGGGACATATTAGCTATCACAAGTTGAAGGTTTTAATGAAGAATTCTATGATCAAGGGTCTTCCCCAATTGGAGATACGAGAAGACATAATTTGCACTGGCTGTCAGTATGGAAAAGCACATCAACTACCATACGAGGAGTCGAAGTTCCGAGCTAGAGAACCATTACAACTAGTCCATTCAGATGTCTTTGGACCAGTAAAGCAGGCATCCATCAGTGGCTTTCGATACATGATAACTTTTATCGATGACTATTCAAGGTACGTATGGGTAGATTTTATGAAAGAAAAGTCAGAAGCTCTAGTGAAATTCAAGAGCTACAAAGAAAAGTTTGAAAGAGAGGTTGGTAGAAGAATTCAGAGTCTTCGCACAGATAATGGAGGAGAATATACGTCACACGAGTTCTCAAAGTATCTCGAAGATTGCAAGATTCGGCGACAGCTAACATGCCCAAACACCCCACAACAAAATGGGGTAGCAGAGCGGAAGAACAGGCATCTAGCAGAAATATGCAGGAGTACGTTGCATGCCAAGAATGTGCCTCCTCGATTTTGGGCAGAGTGCATGAAGACGGCTGCGTATGTTATCAATCGAATACCACAACCAAAGCTGGGATCCATCTCACCTTTTGAGAAGTTATGGAATATAAAACCCCAAGTGAGTCACCTCCGAGTATTTGGATGTGTGTGCTATGTTTTTGTACCTAATCACTTGCGTGGAAAGTTAGACAAGAAAGCAATTAGATGCATCTTCGTGGGGTATGAAGACCAAAGAAAAGGATGGAGGTGTTGCGATCCATTGACTGGAAAATGTCACATTTCTCGTAATGTAGTATTCGATGAGATGTCGTCGTGGTGGTCTTCTCAGGCTATAGTCTTGCCTGACTCAAAAGAAATAGAAGAAAAGCTACAAGAAAGAGTGGAGGAAGAAACAAAAGAAAAGGAAGACACTACAATAGAGAAGTCGCCAAGGAAAGAAAAATCTCCCTGGCATGGAAGAGTCCGCGAGAAGGTTGGTGAAGAAGATCATTGCAGAATATTTGAAGAAATTGAAGAGAAAAATTTAGAAGAAGAGTCTCCACAAGTAAGAAGGTCATCAAGATCAAGAAAGCCGAATCCTAAATATGCAAATGCTGCTCTGGTGGAGTACAATGACATAAAAGAGCCGAGTACCTACGAAGAAGCTGCAAAGTCTAAAGAATGGATAAAAGCAATGCAGGAGGAGATTAAGGCACTCAAAGAAAATGAAACGTGGGAGATAGTGCCGAAACCTGCAAATATACAACCCATTTCGTGCAAGTGGGTGTATAAGGTAAAAACACGTCCTGATGGATCAGTCGAGAGGTTCAAAGCTCGATTGGTTGCTCGAGGTTTTTCGCAAAAGTATGGGTTGGATTACGATGAAACATTCAGCCCTGTCGCCAAGATAACAACAGTACGAGTATTGCTAGCACTAGCAGCTCACAAGTCATGGAAGCTTTGGCAGATGGATGTCAAGAATGCCTTCTTGCATGGTGAATTAGACCGAGAGATATATATGGAGCAGCCTCGGGGATTTGAAAGCAAGATGAATCCAAACTATGTTTGCAAATTAAAGAAGGCATTGTATGGCTTAAAGCAGGCACCGCGAGCATGGTATGGAAAAATCGCAGAGTTTCTAGTGCAATCTGAATATTCAGTAGCATCAGCAGATTCAAGCCTGTTCGTGAAGGTCCGAGATGGAAAGCTAGCTATCGTGTTAGTTTACGTGGATGATCTCATCATAACTGGCGATGACGAAGAGGAGATTCATCGCACAAGGAGTAATCTATCCGTTCGCTTCCAAATGAAGGAGTTGGGGGAGCTAAAACATTTCTTGGGACTCGAAGTTGAGAAAACAAACGATGGTATATTCTTGTGCCAACAAAAATATGCTCAAGACTTGATCAAAAGGTATGGCATGTTAAACTGCAAGCCAATTTCAACTCCAATGGAAGTAAATGCAAAATTATGCTCCACAGAAGGAAAAGAGTTGGAGGATGTCACTATGTATAGACAATTGGTGGGTAGTTTAATCTACCTGACGTTGACTCGACCTGACATCGCATATGTGGTTGGCGTATTGAGCCGGTTCATGCAAAATCCGAAGAAACCACACTTGGAAGCGATACGTCGCGTGTTAAGGTATGTTAAAGATACAATTGATCTTGGTATTCTATATAAGAAAGATGGCATACTAGAGCTTGTGGGTTATTGCGACGCCGATTATGCTGGCGATCACGATACCCGAAGATCAACAACTGGATACATGTTCTCACTAGGATCGGGAGTAATATCTTGGTGTAGTAAGAGACAACCTACAGTATCTTTGTCCAGTACAGAGGCCGAGTATAGAGCTGCAGCTATGGCAGCCCAAGAATGCGCATGGCTACGAGAGTTGTTGGAAAATCTGCATCAACAAATTGATCAAGCAATAAAGTTATATTGTGATAATCAGTCAGCAATTCGCTTGGCAGAGAATCCAGTCTTTCATGCAAGAACCAAACATGTGGAAGTTCACTATCACTTTCTCCGGGAAAAAGTGTTGCAAGGCGAAATCAAAATGAAACATGTCAACACTGAAGACCAAGTTGCAGACATATTTACGAAAGGATTGAGTGGACCAAAGTTTGAAGAGTTTCGAAGACAACTCGGGATGACTACTCGACATGAACTACAAGAAAGTAGTCGGTGAGGGGGAGTGTTAGAAAATCACCGACTCCTTTATTGAATTATATAGTCATTTTCATGATAATGTTTAGTGGTATTCTAGAATAATGTAGAGATATGTAGAATGTTCTAGAATAATGTGGAGACATGTAGAATGTTCTAGAATAGTATGGAGACATGTAGAACATTCTAGAACATTGTGGAGAAATGTGGTAGATATACATAAGTGTAGAATAATATAGATTATTCTAGATGCTTGATATTAGCCATAGGATCAAAATAATCTCCACCGTCCATTGAGGAGGTGGATGCCTATAAATAGTCTTGAAGTTCTCATTTGTAATCATCAAGTTGTATCACAAAAATATAAGCAATAAAAAGTTAGTTTGAGTATACTTTGAGTCCACCACTTAAACTCATCAGTATGTTGTTGATGTGTTGTATTGAATTGTTCACTTTCATTGCTGATGTGGTCCGTTGATGACATTTCAAACGGTGTTGGTCAAGCTCATTTTCTTACTAATGGTATGCAAACACATAGTTTGCTTTGCAACGAAAAACCACATTTTTCTTTGACTTTGAGAGTGTTGGACCTGTCTGTATATGTAAGTGAGCATATATGTAAGGCTGAACTTATACAACACAAAATAAACTGGCTTGTGTTACGGTCCAATCTACTTATTTATATACCACTCATTATTCTCATTTATTTCTAATGTGGGATTTCTAACAAATACTTTGTAAAATGTGGTTTAAAAAGCAAAATAAGTTGAATTTAATATGAACTGCTAGTATGAACTTCATCAAATTGCAAATTGAAAATTGATATTCTATGGTACAAATTTTTAGAAAATATATAAATTTCACTTAACTGACATGCAGAATAATAATTCGAACTACCCGAACTTTAAAATATTAAATTAATTGTATTTTAGTTGATCAACTGAGGATGCAATGAACCTTCACATATGCAACTGCAAGTTGACAAATATTGTAAAGGCAAGTTTTTAGAATTAATTAAAAAGAATAAAAAAAAAGTACGAATAGAATTCAAGTCCTCTCTTTTGAGAAATCAATTTGTTGAATTCTATAGAGTACTTTCGTATCTGATGGCTATGATATTAAATAATTTAATCCTTAATCTTTACTATATATATGAGCATACGATATTTCTCATTTCCACAAACAAATTCAAAGTAGAAAAAAAAAAAAAATTCCTTGAAAGCTAATAGCAATATTAATTATCAATGGCCGAGTTAGGAAGCATTACTAAGTTCCTTGAAAATAAGACCTTTTTGGTCACTGGGGCTACTGGCTATTTAGCAAAGAGTATATTTACTTATTTTCCCTTAATTACTTTAATTTTTCTCTTTATATTAATTCTTATCTTTTTTTTTTTAAATTTCTAAGAGAAGTATATTAGTAAAATTAATGGAATTTGTTTTTTCAATTGGTGCAGTTTTCGTTGAGAAAATATTACGAGTTCAACCCAATGTAAAGAAGTTTTATCTTCTTTTACGAGCTTCAGATGCTAAATCAGCGATGCAACGCTTACAAGAAGATGTATTATACTGTTACCTAAATTTTTATCATTATTGAATTAATTTCATTTTAATTCATTTTTCTAATCGTACGTATTATTTTCATTAGGTGGTAGGAAAGGAATTATTCAAAGTTTTAAGGGAAAAATATGGTGAAAATCTGAATTCATTCATATCAGAAAAGGTTACTGCTGTTGCCGGTGATATTTGTTTTGAAGATTTAGGAATTAAAGATTCCGCTTTGATGGATGAAGTGTTAAAAGAAGTTGATTATGTGGTCAATTGTGCTGCCTCAACCAACTTCAATGAAAGGTACATATAATTTTATAATTAATTCTAAGTTCAATTATGTATATACTTTATAACTAATTAAAAATTATTAAATTAAACTAATAACCTATTAAATCATTTTTGGGGATTTTTGAAGGTATGATGTAGCATTAGGCATAAATACATTTGGAGCTCTGAATGTGTTGAACTTTGCAAAGAAATGCCAAAAAGTGAAGATGCTTGTCCATGTCTCTACTGGTAAAATTAATTACTAATTCCCTAATTCTGAAGATTAATTGATTGATTGATCTTGAAATTAAATAAGTTCCAAATAATATTAATTAATATGTTCAAATTAAATACTTATTTGCAGCATATGTATGTGGAGAAGATGGAGGAGTAATACTAGAGAAGCCATTGGCATTGGGAAAATCAAAGAAAGGGAACAATAAAATAGAAATTGAAGTAGAAAAGAAATTAGCACAAGACAAATTGGATCAACTCCGATCTGAAAATGCTTCACCCAAAGCAACTGCCATTGCCATGAAACAGTTGGGCCTCGAAAGGTACTAATTAATTAATTAATTGATTGATTTAAAGAATTATACTGTGAGATAAACACACATGAACATGAATTTAAAATTTAATTAATTGATGAATTATAGGGCAAAACTGCATGGATGGCCAAACACATATGTGTTCTCAAAGTCAATGGCAGAAATGCAATTAGTTCATTTGAAACAGAATATGCCTCTGCTTATAATTCGTCCTTCTATGATCATTAGTACTTTCAAAGAACCTTTTCCTAGTTGGGTTGAAGGTGCCAAGTAAGTCTTCTTAAATTAAATTTATTTCCAATTAAATTTCCTATTAATTACTATAGAAAAAAATTTAATTTTTGTGTTGATTTGAATATGACAGAACCATTGATAGTGTAATTGCTGCCTATGGAAAAGGGAGATTGGAATGCTTTGCTTATGATCCCAAAGCAATCTATGATCTGGTGAGTTAACTTTACATTCATTATATTATTATGAATTTTATATTCTAATTGTTAATTAATTGATAATGAATTGAATAAATTTGAATGAATGATGCAGATACCAGCTGATATGGTGGTGAATAATATGATAGTAGCAATGGCAGCAAGAGAGACTCAATATTCTACTGAAATGGTTTACCAAATTGGATCCTCTTTGAGAAATCAAGTCACTCTATCAAATATTGATGATTTTATGTTTCGTTATTTCTCTGCGAATCCATTACTTGAAAAGGATGGAAACCCGATTCAATATCACAATCTCACTCTCATCAACTCCATGCCCACCTTCCGTTTGCACTTGGCTCTCCGTTATCTCCTCCCTTTCAAGGTTTGCATAGTGCTGAGCAATTTCAACTTTCGGGTTAAATGATTTCAAAGAACTTTTATTTTATGTCTAATTTATTGATTTTGACAATTTTTGATGTAGGCACTACAAGTAGCAAAGAGCTTATCGAAGCGATTTGAAGAAATGTATATGACTATTGGTCTCAAAATAAAGCTGGTGACGCGATTCGTTGATTTTTACAAACCCTATACTTACTTCATGGGCATGTAAGAATTATTCATTAACCTCAATTAATTACATCTCTAATTCAATTACACATTATCAAAATTCTGTTCATGATTTAATGTATTATATATGTAAATTAATTTGTTAATTTTTGTTAATATGCAGATTTGATGATACAAACTCAGAATATCTGAGGAAAGCATTGAGGAAAAATTGTGCAAATAATGAGGCAGATCAATTTAACTTCGATCCAATTACAATTAATTGGGATGATTTCATGATTGGTTCTCACATTCCTGGTCTTGTCAAATATGGAATTAATTAAATCACCAAACTAATTAATTAATTATGTTGGCATTGGATAAATCAACTATGCGTTGGTAAATCCATATTATTTTATTTCAGTTGTAATTTCTGGAAATAAATTACAATTTCAAGTGTTTGAAAGTTCTCTCTCTCTCTTTTTTTTTTTCAATTTCTTGATGAAGAAAGTAAGTGTAGTATTGTGGCAGATTAACTGAAATTGATTACAATAATATTGTTAAAAATCTTAAAAATCATATAAAGACATTAAGTGTTAGATATATAATTATTCATAAAAAAATTCAATGATGAAGATACTTATATTATATATTATTTGCTCTTAATTTAATTTTAGTTTCACCCAAATTTTCAAATCAAATCAACAGAACCAAATTCAGATGAAGGTTGTGTTAAGGAATGTGTATATGTATAAATTAGGACTAGAATTTTCTCATTAATTATTACCTATTGTACAAGGCTTCAGCCTATATATATATGTGTACCACTTCATTCTATTCATTCAATGGAAATTAATATTTTCCTCAATCAATTCCTCTAATATGGTATCAGAGCTCACATAATTTTTTTTTTCCATGTCTTCCACCCCTAATTCTGAATCAGATTCAGATTTCTCCAACCCGCCCAGCCCTAACTCACACCAAAATCAATCCTCATCTTCATCCCACCCTAAGCCACCAGCCGACAACAAATCCACCTCAACCACCCGTTCCACCTCCATACACAGTACCACCACCACATCTCCGCCCTTACATACCGCCATAAACACATCTACTTCATCTCTCTTTACAACTGAAATCACCATGTCCCAAAATACCAATCCAAATCCCGCCATTCAAATCACCACCAATCAGATTTTCTCAAACAAACTCAACAACTCATCCAATTTCCTGGTCTGGAAAACCCAGTTTACCCCCTTGCTTCATTGCAATGACCTATTTGGTCATATTGATGGAACCTCTCAGGCTCCTACTCAGTTCATACCCTCTGAATCAAACCCATCGGTCCAGATTGAAAATCCCATCTGGCGTACCTGGTTCAACAAGGACCAAATGCTTTTATCCTGGATATTTACCTCACTCTCACCTGAAGTAGCTCGCACTGTGGTTGGATTAAAGTCGTCTTATGATGCCTGGCAAGCTCTTACAAAGGCTTATGGATCTATTTCTCAGAACAGACAGCTGCAAATCCATATGCAATTGCAGGAGCTGAAGAAAACTGATGTAGGGGTTGCGGATTATTTACATCGATGCAAAGCACTTGCTGATGAACTCATGGCAGCCAACGCACCTCTCTCAAATGCTCAATTTAATGCAATTGTTTTCAAGACTCTAGGTACTGAATTTCAGGCTATAATTGCTACATTATGTGTTATGGAACCACCTGCAGACTACTATACTTTATATGGCCATTTAACCTCTCATGAAATTTTATTAAAGAGCTTTCATGACACACCGCAACCTACTGCTCTTGTTGCTCACAAACCCAATCCTAGGCAGTCATTTTCAAATAATAATAATTTCATGATGAGTACTCAACAACAACACAATCCATCCAAGAGAAAGTTCAAAGCTCCTTGCCAAATTTGTGGTTACAATAACCATACTGCTGACAAATGTCGACGGGTTATTCCAAATCCGAATTTTCGACCTCGGAACCCAACCAGTGGGCCACAATTTTTTGGCCAAGCAAATCTGGCCTACGGTCAGACTCCTCTGCAGAATCAGGTTCAACAATTTTCTCCACCTCAGCAGCAATATTTTCATTCGGTTCCTCCACCGAACCCTAATCCTCATGTGTGGTATCCTGACACGGGAGCAACTCACCACATGACAGCCAATCCTCATCAAGTCCAGAATTTGCAAACTTACTTTGGTAATGACAATATTCGGGTTGGCAATGGTCAAGGTATGTCAATCACTCATACGGGTACTTCCAATTACTCAACCTTCAAACTAAATGATGTTTTACTTGTACCTAAAATAACCAAATCTCTTTTATCCGTGCAAAAATTTGCTACTGACAACCGTTGTTATTTTGAATTTTGGCCTTCCTATTTTCTTGTTAAGGATCAGGTTACGAAGGAAATATTGTTGAGAGGCCCGAGTGATAATGGCTTGTATGTTCTGCCACCTGAACTGAAGCAAGCGCTAGTTGGTGAAGCGATCTCTTTTGATATGTGGCATGCTAGGCTGGGACATCCTAATAAGCGAGTAACTTCGCAAATTTTACATTCAAGCAATTTAAATTTCTGTCGTTCAAATAACTCTTGTACTGCTTGTCCTATGGGCAAACTTACCAAGACTAATTTGAGGTCTATTAGTCGACCTAGTACAATTCCTTTTGAAGTTATACATTCTGATGTTTGGGGTCCTGCCCCTGTTGATTCATATTTAAATCATAAGTATTTTGTTTTATTCATTGATGAATGCACTCGATATACGTGGATTTATTGTTTGAAATTTAAAAGCGATGTGTATAAAACTTTTCTTGAATTTCATGCCATGATAACTCGTCAGTTTAATGGGATCATTAAAAAATTTCATTCTGACTTTGGGGGAGAGTTTCAAAAATTAAATCCTTATTTTAAAACTTTGGGTATAGTTCATTTTTTAGCTTGTCCTCATACTCATGAACAAAACGGAATTTCAGAACGTAAGATTAGGCATATAGTTGATACGACTCTTACACTACTTGCTCATGCTAAAATTCCACGTCGTTTTTGGAATTATGCAGTAAGTCACAGTGTTGATCTTATTAATTGTCTTCCCTCTCCTACGTTGAAAAATGAATCTCCTCATTTTCAGCTCTTTAAAACTAAACCCGACTATACCGACATGAAAATTTTTGGATGTGAAATTTTTCCTTTATTAAGGCCTTACAATCAAAACAAGTTCCAATTTCGCAGTCATACATGTGTTTATTTAGGAAAATCTCATTTTCATTCTGGGTATTTGTGCTATAGTCCGACTAATGACAGAATTTACATTGCCAAACATGTAAAGTTTAATGAGAATAACCTCCCTTTCTCTTTGTCTCAGCTTAGTATCTCACCTTCGAGTACACCTCCTTCAGTTCATGGGACGTGGAATGTACCAGTTATGCATCCTAATTATCTCTCAACTAATACTACTTTACAACCTGTTACAAATCAAAATACGTCCACTTTACCACAAGCTAGCCCACCAAATTCACCTACCAAACACTTGCCTTCAAACACGTCATCACCCACCTCCACCTCACAATCATTTCCCACTCACTCTCCTGGCCTTAAATTATTGGTTGATTTATCACAATATAATAACTCCTCCACTAATGATTCTGACCCCACTATTCCTCCATTAAACGCCATATCTGAACCTTCACAAATTAAATCCTCCATTCCTAATCCTCGTCCTACTCGGCCAAAACCTCCTCCTCCAAATCCCACTATGACTCTTAGACCTGCCCAAACACGTCATAAGCCAATTCGTTTTGCCCTTCATTCCTCCTCACAACCCATTGATTACACTCAAACCGAACCCTCAACTTTTGCCCAAGCCCGGAAGTATCCTGTATGGCGTGATGCCATGGCACAAGAATTCACTGCACTTTTGACTAACCAGACCTGGAACCTCGTTCCTCGTCCCCCGAATACTAATGTTGTTGATTGTAAGTGGCTTTTCAGGATTAAAAGGAAGACAGATGGTAGTATTGACCGGTATAAAGCTCGCCTTGTTGCCAAAGGCTTCACTCAACAAGCGGGGATTGATTATAAGGAGACATTTAGCCCCGTTATTAAAGCAACTACCATTCGTACTATCCTTGCTCTTGCTGCCTCTCATTCATGGGCGGTTCATCAACTTGATGTCACCAATGCCTTCCTTCACGGTTCACTTTCCGAATCAATCTATATGAAGCAACCCTCGGGTTTTATTGATGCTAGTCGACCTGACCATGTCTGTTTATTGCAAAAATCGCTTTATGGTCTCAAGCAGGCTCCACGAGAATGGTTTAATCGTCTTTGTGGTCACTTGACTTCTTGTGGTTTTCGAAAATCACAAGCCGATAATTCTCTTTTTATTCGGATTCAGGGCTCCGTGTACACTTATGTGTTATGCTATGTTGATGACATTTTGATTACAGGCACTAAACTTGAGGCTATTCACCACACCATTCGGTCTCTTGAAAAGGAGTTCCCTATTCGGGATTTGGGTAGAATCTCATACTTTCTTGGAGTGGAAGTCGATTATACTTCGGCTGGTATTGTTCTAAGGCAATCCAAGTATATTGAGGACTTGCTTGTTCGGACTTCTATGCAAGATGCTAAACCTTGCCTCACTCCAATGGCATCAACTCCAAATCTGTCTAAAACCATGGGTACGCCCTTAGCTTCGGGTGAGGAATATCGTCGGACAGTGGGTGCTCTTCAATATCTGACCATCACTCGTCCTGAATTAGCCTTTTCTGTGAACAAACTTTGCCAATTCATGCATTGCCCCACAGATGTTCATTGGCAAAGTGTGAAACGTCTCCTTCGTTACTTGAAAGGAACCATTCGGCATGGGTTAATTCTCTCAAATAAATCATCCTTACACTTGGATAGCTTCTCTGATGCTGATTGGGGTGGATGCCCTGATGATAGACGCTCTACTGGAGGATATTGTATTTTCTTGGGCAATAGTCTTGTTTCATGGTCTGCAAGGAAGCAACCTACTATTGCTCGATCAAGTACGGAAAGCGAATATAAGGCTATTGCCAACGCTGCTGCAGAAGTCTTGTGGCTTCATTCTTTGCTTACTGAAATTGGTTTTCCTCTCATTGGAAAGATCACTATGTGGTGTGACAATATAGGAGCTATCTACCTCAGCAAAAATCCGGTCTTTCATGCCCGCACCAAACACATTGCCCTAGACTATCATTTTGTCCGAGAACTTGTAGCTTCTGGTGCTCTTCAAATTCGGTTTATACAATCCGAGGATCAACTTGCAGATATCTTTACCAAGCCTCTTGGTACTTCCCGTTTTCTACACTTGCGTACCCGACTTCGTGTTGAAGATACCCATCGGCTTGACGGGGGGTGTTAAGGAATGTGTATATGTATAAATTAGGACTAGAATTTTCTCATTAATTATTACCTATTGTACAAGGCTTCAGCCTATATATATATGTGTACCACTTCATTCTATTCATTCAATGGAAATTAATATTTTCCTCAATCAATTCCTCTAATAGGTTGAATCTTTCTTATAATTGAGCCACTTTATTCTCATTGGGCTCAAGTCTTGAGTAGCTGGATCTCATAATTTTTCAATCTTGTCCCAGTCTTAATAATAGTGCTATTTTACTAAAATATTCATATAGTTATTTTTATTTGTTTTATTGTAATCTACATTACATTCTAGGTTGTGCGTATTTGGAAAAGACTCTTGATTTTATCTTATGAAACGACAATCATTTTTGAAACAAATTAATATGTTTTTCTAACACGACATAATTTCAAAAATAAAGAGAGTATTTAATAAATTGAAACAAGAAATCATTATTGCATACTAATTATAAGATTAACAATAGAAAAACAGAAATTCAATATACAAATTGAAAACAGAAATAGAATAATAACAATACAGTAGTTTGAATTCTTTCTTTATCAGTACATAGTAATTATAAGATTATATATATATATATGCACAACTGTAATTAAGTCTCCTGAACATCCTTGAGAAACTTAACTTTAATCTTGTTAAGAGTATTGTAAACATCTTTGCTACTGATTCTCTCCTCAGGTAACTCTACACAGCTCTTTAAGGCCAACTCCATAATCGCGGATATGCAATTTGCCTTCCCAAAATAACGTTGTTCTTTCACACTTAGCAAATTAGGACATGCAAGTTTATCAACTCCGCGATGCAATGAATCTCTAATCCACTGCTTCAGGCTCATTTCTTCATTAAACATCTCATCTGTAGGCTTTCTTCCGGTGAAAGTTTCCATCACCAATATGCCAAAGCTGTATATGTCACCCTTTATAGAAACAAGTCCAGATCCATATTCTGCATCACAATTTGATTTAGTCAACCTATAATACAAATAAATGATTATAATTAGTTCAAGTTACATAATATAT
The DNA here is from genome assembly GCA_039660915.1 of Euphorbia tirucalli. Taxonomy (NCBI): domain Eukaryota; kingdom Viridiplantae; phylum Streptophyta; class Magnoliopsida; order Malpighiales; family Euphorbiaceae; genus Euphorbia; species Euphorbia tirucalli. The sequence continues at coordinate 8,870,392 of CM077634.1, read as the reverse complement.
ACATAAAATAAAACATCACCTGGTGCCATATAACAAACAGTAGCAAGAGTCGTTTGTGTAATAGATTGTGCTTCTCCTATGAGTTTTGATATGCCAAATTCACTTATATGAGCAACCATGTCCTCATCTAGAAGGATATTATTAGGCTTCAAATCACAATGAGCTATAGGTTCTGAAGAACCATGGTGAAGATATTAAAGTGCTGATGCTACATCAATCATTATATTCAACCTCAGCAAAATGTCTAAAGAACAGTTATGAGAATACAACCACTTTTCGAGGCTCGAGTTAGGCATGAACTCCATGATTAAAGCTTTAAACTCAGTGGTACTACAACTAGTGATTATTTTCACAAGGTTTATGGACATCCCGTCAGAAAGTGTCCCTTTGTATATTGAACCGAAACTTCCCCTACCAAGCAAGTTCACCTCATCAAATTCATTTGTTGCCTGTTGAAGCTCGTGAAATGAAATTCCTTGCAATGTTACTAGAGGTAGCAAATGCTCTTGATCAGTCAACACTTTTGTTTGCCTTTTGTAATACCAAATTAAGATGACAATAGCAATTCCAAGTGCTAAACCTGTTGTTCCAATCACCAATACTAGTGCTATATTTTCTTTCTTTGATTGGTTATGATTACTAGTTTCACATTGATGGACTTGGAATTTGGTTTCCCCACAAAGTGGTTTATTTCCTGTTGGGATCCCTCCTTAATTGGAGAGTTTCTAGAAAATTCTAGGGCTTTCTAGAGAAGTGTAGAATTTTCTAGAACGTTCCGGAGAACTCTAGAGAATTGTAGAACTCTCTAGAAACCCGTGGAAGAATGTGGAACCCTCTGGAATATTCTAGAGATGTGTGGAACCTTCCAGAACCTTATGGAAGAGTATAGAAGAGTATGGAAGGGAGTGGAAGAATGTAGAGACTCCTAGAATGTGTAGAGCATTCTAGAGAATTAATCTCCACCCTAGGATACAATTAATCTCCACCATTCATTATGGAGGTGGAGTAGTATAAATAGGGAAGAGAACTTTCATTCCATCCATCCAAAAACCAAGAGAGAATCCACTTCCTAGAGTGAGAAAAACTATAGAGTTAGAGAGCCTCTTTGAGAGAGAAGAGAAATAGCTTGGAAAGTCTCTATCTTTAAGCTTGAGTAAGCCACCTTAGAGTGAGTCGATTTTGTAAACATATTCTTGTAATCCTACTATTCTTTTGTATAGTGGAAGAATCTCCAAATTGGAGAATTTATACTCTTGTGCTCCCATTATTAACTTCAATCTCTAAGTGCCTATCTTAACTTCACGAAGCGGGAAAGACCGAGATTTCCTAACAGTGGTATCAGAGCCAGGTTCAACTATAGCCGTAATTAAGCTCGTGTAGTTCAAGATGGAGGATAATGTCACTCATGATGGAGATATGTTCAAGCTCACAGCCAACAACTACTCATATTGGAAGCCGATGATGGAGGACCACTTGTACTGCAAGGATTTGCATGAGCCCATCATCTACAAAGACAAGGTAGAAGGCAAGAGTGATGCTCAGTGGGAGCTACTGAATCGAAAGGCCGTCGCTATGATCCGTAAGTACATTGACAAAACTCTCTTCGAGCATGTTTCTACTTATACAAATGCTTATGAATTATGGACAAAGCTTGAGTCCATGATCCAAAAGAAAACGCCTCGTAACAAGGCTAATTTAGTTCGACGGTTGGTGAAGTTGGAGTATAAGGATGGTCATAGTATGATTGAACACCTGAATAATTTCAAGGGGCTCGTAAATCAATTAACAAAAATCACGATGAAGATTGATGATGAGTTGCAAGCCCTTCTACTCCTTAGTTCCTTACCGGAAAGTTGGGATACACTAGTAGTTACACTTAGTAACTCAGCTCCGGAAGGAAAGTTAACCATGGATACAGTCAGTGATAGCCTTCTTGGTGAAGAAGCAAGAAGAATGGAACGAGGTGAGTCTGTCCACCCCGAAGCTAATATAGTTGAGAATCGGGGTAGGAATGAAACTCGTGGACGTAGCAAGAGCCGAGATCCGTATCAATCTCGAGGTAGATCCAAGTCACGCTCAAAGATTACATGCTATTATTGTGGAAGGATGGGTCACAAGAAAATGGAATGTCGATCCTTCAAGAGAGATCAGAAGGCGGGTAATGTTAAGCCAGACCAAATCAGCCCAACAAAGAAGCAAGAAGAGAAGAGTACTACTGCTGTAGTTTTAAAAGAAGATCTGTTATATCTTGTTGGTGATGGTAATATCCTGAACATCGCTTGTGATGATAGTTCTTGGATTGTCGATTCTGGTGCTTCCTTCCATGTTACTCCACATGGAAGCTTTTTCTCATCCTACCAAAGCGGAGACTTTGGTACGGTGCAAATGGGAAATCAAGATAGGAGCAAGATCGTCGGGATAGGAGACATCATCCTGACAACAAACACTGGAAGCAAGCTTATTTTAAATGATGTGAGGCATGTCCCAGCTATGCGCCTCAATCTTATCTCTGCAGGGAAGCTAGATGATGCTGGTCTGATGAATTACTTTGGTGAAGGAAAATGGAAGCTCACCAAAGGGAGTCTAGTCATGGCTCAAGGAAAGAAGGAAGGATCACTGTACGTGATGCAAGCTAAGCTCTGCAAAGGAGATGTAAATATCACCACTGATGATATGGAGATATGGCATAAACGACTTGGGCACATCAGTGAGAAAGGCCTTCACATGCTTGCTAGGAAACATCTCCTCCCTGATGTGAGAGGTAAACTACTTGATCCTTGTGCTCATTGTTTAGCTGGAAAACAACATAGAGTTGCTTTTCAAAGATCTTCTCCTCCTACGAGAAGAAAGAACATCCTAGACCTCATACACACCGACGTGTGTTCGATGTCCGAGAGATCAATTGGTGGGGCATTGTACTTTGTCACCTTCATTGATGACCATTCAAGGAAGGTGTGGTTGCATGTGTTAAAATCAAAGGATCAAGTGCTCGACGCCTTTAAAGAATTCCATGCTCTAGTGGAGCGTGAGACTGGACGGAAGATCAAGTGTGTACGATCAGATAACGGAGGTGAGTATAGAGGTCCTTTTGAAGCCTACTGCAAGAAATATGGCATTAGGCTAGAAAAGACTCCACCCAAGACACCACAATTGAATGGGCTAGCTGAGAGAATGAACCGGACAATTGAAGAAAGAGTTCGTTGCGTGCTCTCTCATGCTAAGTTACCCAAATCATTTTGGGGAGAAGCTATAATGGCCGTGGTTGACATTGTAAACCTCACACCATCAGTCCCTTTAGATGGGGCCATTCCAGAGGAAGTTTGGACGGGCAAGAGAGCTTCATACAATCATCTTAAGGTGTTCGGGTGCAGGGCATTTGTTCACATCCCCAAAGATGAGCGAGCTAAGCTTGACACAAAGACGAAGGAGTGTATCTACCTTCGTTCACCCAAGGATGAATTCGGCTATCGACTCTGGGACCCAATTAACAAAAAGGTTGTCCGTAGTAGAGACGTTGTATTCTTCGAAGACCAAACGATCGAAGACATTAAAAATTCAGAGAGGCCAAGATTGAGAAGTAGCAAGAGTACCGAACTTACTCCAGTTCAACGTGAGGATAATGACACACCTGAAGGTAGTGACGGTGAAAATCATGAATCTGTGTTAGAGCAAAGCAACCAGGAAATTCATGATGAATCAGTTCAGGAAGAGCCTCAATCTAGCACTCCAACCACACCAGAGCCGAGACGATCCTCAAGGGATAGAAGACCATCCACCCGATACAACACAAAGGAGTACGTTATGCTCACTGATGAGGGGGAGCCTCAAAACTATAAAGAAGCAATGAGTGATTGTCACAAAGAGGAGTGGAGAATAGCCATGCAAGAAGAAATGCAATCCTTGCATGAGAATAACACATATGAACTAGTGGAGCTACCAAAAGGGAGAAAAGCTTTGAAGAATAAGTGGGTGTATCGAATCAAGACCGAAGAGAGCTGTTCAAAGCCGCGCTACAAAGCTCGGTTAGTCGTCAAAGGATTCGGACAAGAAAAAGGTATCGACTTCGAAGAGATATTCTCTCCCGTGGTAAAGATGTCATCCATCCGAGTTGTTCTTGGCCTGGCAGCCGTGCAAGATTTGGAGATTGAACAGCTCGACGTCAAGACGGCGTTTCTTCATGGTGACCTAGAGGAGGAGATCTACATGGAGCAGCCTGAGGGATTTAAAGTTCCAGGCAAAGAAAATTTAGTGTGCCGTCTCACGAAGAGTCTATATGGGCTTAAGCAAGCACCAAGGCAATGGTACAAGAAGTTCGATGCTTTCATGGCAGAGCATGATTTTAAAAAGACAGTAAGTGATCATTGTGTCTTCACAAAGAGGTATGCAAGTGGTGACTTTCTCATACTTCTACTCTACGTTGATGATATGTTAATTGTTGGACAAGATCGCATAAAGATAGCTGCTTTAAAGAAAGACCTAAGCAAGAGTTTCGCCATGAAAGATTTGGGACCGGCTAAACAAATCCTTGGGATGAGAATAACTCGTGATAGATCAAAGAGATTGTTATGGCTATCCCAAGAGAGGTACATTGAGAAAGTGTTGGAAAAGTTCAACATGCACAAATCAAAGCCGGTTAACACACCACTTGCTGGACACTTCAAGCTAAGTTCGAAGCAAAGTCCCACAAGTGAGAAAGAAATGGAGGAAATGAAGAATATTCCATATTCATCAGTAGTGGGCAGTCTCATGTATGCAATGATATGCACAAGACCAGATATCGCCTATGCAGTTGGAGTCGTCAGTCGCTTCTTGGCCAACCCGGGGAACGAACATTGGGTTGCAGTCAAATGGATTCTTCGATATCTACGTGGAACTTCCAAAATATGTCTATGCTTTGGAAGAGGAAAACCTGTGTTAGAAGGATACACAGATGCAGATTTGGCCGGTGACATTGATTCAAGGAAATCAACATCGGGATATCTAACTACTTTTGCAGGGGGAGCAGTTTCTTGGCAATCAAAACTGCAAAAGTGTGTTGCATTATCCACTACCGAGGCAGAGTACATTGCAGCTACTGAAGCTTGTAAGGAGATGTTGTGGATGAAGAACATGTTACTGGAGCTGGGAATAGATCAAGAAATGTACGTGTTGAAGTGCGATAATCAAAGTGCAATTTACTTGGCAAAGAATTCAACATTCCATTCGCGCACAAAGCACATTGACACAAGGTATCATTGGATCCGAGAAGTCCTTGAGGAAAAGAAAATACATCTTGACAAGGTTCACACAGATGAGAACTGGTCAGACATGATGACCAAAGTACTACCGACAAAGAAGTTTGAAGATTGCTGTCAAGGTGCTGGTTTGCTGCTATCCTCCAATTAAGTTGGGAGGGGGAGATTTGTTGGGATCCCTCCTTAATTGGAGAGTTTCTAGAAAATTCTAGGGCTTTCTAGAGAAGTGTAGAATTTTCTAGAACGTTCCGGAGAACTCTAGAGAATTGTAGAACTCTCTAGAAACCCGTGGAAGAATGTGGAACCCTCTGGAATATTCTAGAGATGTGTGGAACCTTCCAGAACCTTATGGAAGAGTATAGAAGAGTATGGAAGGGAGTGGAAGAATGTAGAGACTCCTAGAATGTGTAGAGCATTCTAGAGAATTAATCTCCACCCTAGGATACAATTAATCTCCACCATTCATTATGGAGGTGGAGTAGTATAAATAGGGAAGAGAACTTTCATTCCATCCATCCAAAAACCAAGAGAGAATCCACTTCCTAGAGTGAGAAAAACTATAGAGTTAGAGAGCCTCTTTGAGAGAGAAGAGAAATAGCTTGGAAAGTCTCTATCTTTAAGCTTGAGTAAGCCACCTTAGAGTGAGTCGATTTTGTAAACATATTCTTGTAATCCTACTATTCTTTTGTATAGTGGAAGAATCTCCAAATTGGAGAATTTATACTCTTGTGCTCCTATTATTAACTTCAATCTCTAAGTGCCTATCTTAACTTCACGAAGCGGGAAAGACCGAGATTTCCTAACATTTCCTAGGAATAATTGAGCTGATAAGTTTGTAAATGATCCTCCACTAGGAATTTCTCCTTGTAATTCATTGAAGGATGAATTAAAATCTTTTAGATATATTAGTTTCACCAAAGACTTAGGGATTTCTCCAGAGAGATTATTAATTGATAAATCTAGGAATTCTAAGCTTATAGCATTACCAAATGATTCAGGAATAAAACCCTCTAATGTATTATTGGATAAAGAGAGATGAGTAAGAGATTGGAGGCCAAAGGTGGGTGGGATACTACCTGATAGTTGATTCCGTGACAAATCAAATACGTAATGGCTTTCAAGTTGCCAATGTCAAGCGGAAGAGAACCACTGAAGGAATTCGATGACAAGTTTAGTTTCAGGATATCTTTAATCCTCCACAAGGTTGACAGAATAGTAGAATTAAGTCTATTGGAACCTAAATCTAGACTTCTCAAAGAACTGAATTACCAAAGCATGAAGGCATCATTTTAGAGATCTCATTTCCCCCAAAATAAATCTCACCCAAACTCTGTAAACCACATAATTCAATGGGTATAAACCCTTGTATTCTGTTTGATTCAAAACTTAATCCTTGAAGGTTCCTCAGTTTTCCAATCGTCATAGGAATGAATCCACTCAAACCATTAAGTCCCAAATCCAATAAAATCATGCTGCATAAGTTGCCAATTTCCTCAGGAATGCTGCCTATAAGTAGATTGTCACCAATGTAGAAATGTTCAAGGGAAGAAGATAGATTTCCTATAGAACTTGGCAGAGTAATATTCAAAGGATAGCCTATACTAAAAATGTCAAATTTTTGCAGTTTGACCATGAAGAGAACAAATCCAATCCTGAAGAGAAAGATTGGATAGTGAGTTGATTGTTCCCTAAATGGAGATATTCAAGGTTTCTCAAATTACCAAGAGCATTAGGAATAAAGCCGAAGAACATATTATGAGACAAGTCTAGTATCGTGAGCTTAGAGTAATTAAAGAGAGATATGGGAATAAGACCATGAATGTTATTTTGTCCAATAGAAAAGTATACGAGATTGGGAAGACAAAAACCAAATCTTGGTGGAAGAATGCCTGCAAAATTGTTGTCGACTAACTCCAATCCCATCAATGTTGAAATATTAAAAATTTTGGGAGGAGGTATTCCATCAAGGTTGTTGACTCCAAGAGTTAGATACACCAAGGAAGCAAGGTTAACCATTTCAAAGGGAATGCTACCTGTCACAATTCATTATTGTAAATCACTTTAGCTTTTTTTTTTTTTAAAAAAAAAGAAACTTGAGCTTCTAAATTAAAGTTGTAGTTACATCGTAATGTTCAATTAATTCAACTATGAGGAAGTTATTCAATTATTTGAGAAATTTTACAGTTGACCGGGTCCATGTGGACCGTTCCACTGAAAAACTGACACGTAAGCAATATAACCCTTTTAAAAATAAAAAACGCTTATGTGTCAATTTTTCATTGGGAAGGTACACATGGACCGGGTCTATTGTATAATTTCCCTCAATTATTTTCAGTTACTCCTTCCATCTTTAAAAAAGATATCGTTTCTGGAAAAAAATTTAATTCGAAATGTTTGTCAATTTTAAGAAATCAAAAAAACATTTATTATTCTTTTTCCAAATTTATCCCTACATTTAATGTTAATTGCAATGTAATTAACAAAGTGATTATTTTTTTAAAAATATTTTGGGATATTTTAGTAAAATAATACTATAATTAAGACATTTTAGTACTCTCTCCATTCCACAATAGATGTCACTTAAGGTTTATACTCACATACACAATAATGTTATTTCACTAAATTAGCCTTATTAAATTTCATTTTGAAATTTGCTCCATCTTGATATTTGAATTTTACATAGTTCATTATAGGTGGAATGGAGAGAATTTAATGTTTTATATTTATCTTTTTTTTTTTTTTTTTTTTTTTTTGTGTGTGCGCGCTAAGCAATGATCGTATAGAATTAATACAAGGGTAAAATAGGAAAAATTCTATCTAAGTTTGCTTTGGTTTTCTAAAGTGACATCTATTTTAGAATGGAGAGAGTAACTTTTTTAATTCATGTGCAACAACCTAAAATGACATCCTTTAAAGGACGAAGGTAGTGTACACAAAATTCAAAACCAATAACAAAGAGAAGTTCCATATTAAAATAAATAAAGTGGCGTTGACTATCATAAGTTTGATAATGTAGAACATGAAATTACAAGAATAAGAATTTTACTGTGATTCAACTAATTTGTTGGCATCCACAATTGAGGATTAACACATAACTCAATACTCACACATATACATATCTCATTGAACATAGTGCAAACAATAAGCAAATACTTATATTATAAGAAACTTGAACAAATATGACATTTGTCAACAAACTTTTTGTTGCTAAAAGTATAAAAATTGTTGTCATAACTTTGTGCTACAAAAAAAAAGTTGTTATATATTGTTGCTACAAAATTGTAACCGTATATATTTGTAACAAAATTTGATATCAATTATGATCCCAATTGATCTATATATGGCAACAACTTTTGGATAGTACTGTTACATCAGCTTTTTGGCAATAAAGTTTGTTTTATTACGAATTATTTTCCTGTCAAATCTGACATTTTTTTAGTAAAAATAGAAGGAAAATTATTTTCTTCATAAGATTCACTAAAGAAGAAACTTTTAATTTATATTCAAATTAGGAATATTAAACTGAATCTAATCATAGTTTAACAACATATAATAAAAAAAATTCACATGGTAGAGTGTTAAAAAATACTGCACCTTTCAGTCTGTTGTATGTCAAGCGAAGATTCCTCAGCCGAGTTAGACTTCCAATTGAGGAAGGGATTTTACCACTTATGGAATTTTCTCTCATGGATAAGCTCTCCAGATTTATAAGATTGCCAATAGAATTTGGAATTTCACCTATGAAATTAAAAAAAAAAAAAAAAATTTGGCAATCGATTACATGATAAAACATTAACGAAAATATATATATAAGACGGAAAAGAGGTAAAAAAGGATAGAACAAACCTTCAAAGTTGTTGGATTGCAGATGAAGAAGTTGAAGTTGGGGAAAAGATCCAATACATGGGGGAATAATCCCATTGAAAAAATTGTATCCCAAGTTAAGCAACTTCAATTTGCTTAAGTTAGAAAGTTGAAATGGCAGACTGCCATGGAAATTATTACCATATAAAGTGAAATTGACTAGGAATGAAAGGTTTCCAATTTGTGGAGGAATGGTCCCTGTTAGGGACATATTCCTGAGTAGTATACCTTCAACTCTACCATGGCGAACTCCGCAAGTAATACCAACACAATTGCAGACTGGAGTAGCCGAAGACCAGTTGGATGCTAACAGTTTTTGAGGGTCATTTGTGACGTGAGCCTTGAGGGCAAGAAGTGCTTCCTCATCTGTGCTTACATCTGTGGCGCTGCTCTCATTCGGGCATATTAACAAACATATTACATGCACTGTAACTATCACCAACAAAGATTTCATCTTCCCAATCAACAAACAGAAATGGGATCAAACACTTGTTATTTATAAATTCATCCTTTACCCAGAAAAGAATTCAGTCTTTCATTATTATTTCCCTTACAATCAACAAGTCAATGAACATAATTTAACTAATAAAGGAATCTGATATTTGAAAGATATTAGAAAAAACGAGTATTATTTCCAAGCTATGACTAATTATATTATTTGTTAAATTACCCAACACCAAATCTGAGTTTGTCATATGCCTTATTAATATCTCCAATTAATTGTTTAAAATAGGCAAAACACATCTTGAGCCCCTTGATCTTTTACCAAAACTATGATTGGCTCCCTGATCATTTTTTTGAACACATTGAGTACCTGATCTTTTCATTTTAATATTATTAGTCCCAAACTCGACCTATTTTTTGCGTATTTGTAATACGCTTCGTTCAGTAACGGAACTGTGAAATAAACATTCTGAAATAATTTAACAATTATATGGTTTTATTACTTGAAACTGTTAAATTGTACACTTCCAGTTAGGGGTGAGCAAAACCAAATCATAACCGAAAACCGAATCGAACCGAGCAGAAAAAACGGAACCGAACTAAAGTTAGTTTGGTTTTGTTTTGGTTTTTAAAAATGTGATGGTTTGGTTTTCGGTTTGGTTTTGGTTTTTGATGAACAAACCGAACAAAAACCGAACTAATTATAAATATTTAAAAATTATTTATATAGATATGTATAAAATACATTTTATTTGATATAATATATATTTATATTATTATAAAATTTATATTTATGAGATTTTAATAATATATATGTAATATAGACCACTTTTTACAATAATTTATATAATAATAATAATAATAATAATAATAATAATTTATTTAAATTTTAAAATTTGGAAATTTTGGTTGGAACCGAACCGAACTAAAACCAAACCAAACTGGTTCGATTCGATTCATTAAAAATCGAATATATATTGGTTTGGTTTTGGTTTTATAATTTTCAATGTTTTGTTTTTGGTTCGGTTTGGTTTTTTAACCGAACTGCATTTTGCTCTCCCTACTTCCAATAAATCTGTTTTCTTATTTTAGCAATTTTTCTGAAATTGTGTTACGTACTAAAATATTATCGGTCATGTCACTTAATAGTGCTTGTCACATAAATATAAAATAAAATCGAGTTTGGGGCTTATAATATCAAAATGAAAAGATCGGGTACTCAACGTGATAAAAAAATTGATCAAGGAGCCAATTGCAATTTTGATAAAAGATCAGGAGATTCAGAATGTGTTTTGCCTTTAAAATAAAAAGTAGAATATCAGTGCATTTGTTAAATACGAATATTTATTATTAGATCTCTAATAAGATGTTGTCTTAATCTAAATTGTTGGACATTTGTTATATATGCCTATTGGTAAATTAAATGGTTGAAAATTGAGCAATGTAGTTTTCAATTGCTACTTTTTCTACCTCAAAGTCAATTACAAGGGAGAACATATTGTATTCCTCATTTGTTGCTTGTTTGATCCTACGAAAGCATTGTTTGGTAAGATATAATGGGCTCAACAATTGAATACCCATTACATTAGCAGACCATTACAGCTTTTGATAACCCATTTTAATTTTATTGTTTCGAACCCGCAGGTTGCGTGGATCTACAAATTAATTTATAAATACATATAAATTAATGTTGATTAATATTACAAACGATTTTCTAAGTACGAGGTGACCAATCTCATAAATAAATAAAGTACAATTATAAAATGATATTACTCATAATAAATGAGGAAAAAATCACTTATTAATGTCAGGCAAAGCTGGCTTAAGTCTGCTACACGAACTTACTTACTACTTGTAAATAGAGCAACCTTAACTTTGCAAGAAAAAAATTAAATGAACAAAAAGAAAATTAATATAAAGAAACTAATGGAAAAGTCTCAGTTATAATTGTTACTTAATGAATTTCGTAAAATTGAATTGAATTAGTACTCTCTTTGAAGTAATTTGGTAAGTTTAACTTCTCACAAGATTAAAAACTAATATAGTTTAAGGATCATTTCTTGCACATAAATTTTATACATAATACCTTTTTAATGATCAGTTTATGGTTTTAAGAAGAAATTAATATATACCTTCGAAATTACTTGAATACCAATGTATATTAAATATGATATATTGAGAAACTAAAACTTTACTATATTCTAAAATAAAGAGTCTGGACTATAATTTGGGACGCAGAAAATTAAATAAAAATATGAATTATCTTTTATAAGACGGACAGAGTACCCTTTATTTATTTTATTTATTTTATTTTTTTTCTAAATATTGGTGATGTGATCATGTTTTTATCTTGTTATGCAGGGGTAGTGAGAATAAAAACATAAAAAGTAAATAAAGAAATGAAGAGGATATATAGTATTATGGCATAAAGATTCCACTAGTATAAAACTGATCTTAATTACAAAAAATAGCTTGAAAAAAAAAAAGAAAAATGAACTAAAACGTAGACCCATAAAATTGCATTTCTAATTTGCTTATTTATAAATAATAAAATCAGCAGAATATGGATGGTTGGTGTTAGGTGTCGAAACCAACAAAAATAAATTCCTATTTCTCGCAATTAAAATTTGTAGTATTAGCGAGTAGGGTCGAGATCCACAGGGACTGAGTTTATTTATCTAAAATTCAAAAACAACAATTAAAAGAGGGGGGTTTTGTGAAATAATCAATTTGATAATAAAATTAAGCGAAAAATATAATTGTAATAAAATAATAGAAAGAATTTCCAGCCATAATTTACCTCAGTATTGATTCCTTTAAATTGATCATTGAATATAAATATATATTTCTTTCTCTAATGGAATGGTTATGAGTATTAACAAGCTCTAATACTCTACTTATCCTTAGATTGTAATTTAGATGGGAATTGATCCGCAAATAAATCTTGTTTACTAATCAATCCTAAATTAGCTCTTAAGATTTAGATTGTAAACAGCATTAAAATTTAGAAAAGCCACCATTCAACACCCAATAATACTCGAATTGGATTATTTAAGGTGCATTGAATATCTACACAAATGTAATTCCAACAATTTAATTTTATTGAATACATTTATTTTCCACTTTATTGAATCTTATGAACATATACGAATTCATAGATCCAATTAGAAGTATTTAATTGATGAGAATACGACGTCAAAATTCACATCAACTAAAATCTCAAGTATACCGAAGATATTCAAACATAAAAGAAAAGAAATAAAATTGAAGAACAATTCTCACAATTTTTATTAAGGAATCAAACTTTGATAAACACGGCTAGAATATGTTTTAGCCACTCATGGCTTGAAATAAAAAACAAAGAAATAAAAGAAAACTTAAGAGAAAACAAAAATATAAAAATGTAAAAGAATGAAGATGGAAGAAAGAAAAAGATCCCTAACTAATGAAAAACCCTTCTATTTATAAGAGAAGAGAAGGGTAAGAAAGGAAAGAAATAAAATGAATCCTAATTAAATAAATCTTCAAATCTCGTTCAAAATGGAAAGAATTTATGCAAATCATGAAAATATCTCTCTCCTCAATCTTCTTCTGATTTGTTGCAGTAATTCCCGATTTAAGCTTTGAGCGTGCCCATGCCTAACCGTAAAATTGTGCTTTAAAATAGTCTGCTCAGCATATCCGAATTTTGCTCCAATTAATCTTCAATTTCCTTAATTTTTGCTCAATCTTTATTAATTACTTGATTTTGTACCTAAAAGAAAATTATGACATTAATATTCCACATTTAAATACAAGAATCAATTAAATTAACTAAGATATCATTGAAAATAAATGAAGATTATGGTTTTATCAGTTGGCTTACTAATTAAGCTTGTTGAACATCGTTGAGAAGCCTAACTTTGATCTTGTTGATAGCATTGTGAACATCTTTACTACTAATTCTCTCCTCTGGTAAATCTCCACAACACATTAAGGCCAACTCCATAATCGATGATATGCAATTTGTCTTAGCCAAATAGTGTCGTTCATTGACCCTTAGCAAATTGGGATCCGCAAGTTGAGTGACTCCATCTGGTAATTCATCTTTGATCCATTGCTTTATGCTCATTGCTTCATTAAACATCTCATCCGTAGGCTTTTTTCTAGTAAAAGTTTCCATCAATAAAACACCAAAGCTGTATATATCGCCCTTTACAGACACAAGTCCTTCTGATCCATACTCTACATCATAATTTGTTTAGTCAGCCTACTATAAGCAATTGTCAATTCAAGTTATATACAAAAAAACTCAAACATCACCTGGTGCCATGTACCCAACAGTAGCAAGAGTCGTAGTTTGTATAAAAGTTTGATATTCTCCAATGAGTTTTGATATGCCAAAATCAGTTACATGAGCAACCATATCCTCATCAAGAAGGATATTATTTGGCTTCAAATCACAATGGACAATTGGTTCCTTAGAGCCATAATGAAGATATTCAAGTGCTGATGCAATATCTATCATTATGTTCAGTCTCTGAAAAATGTTCAGAAAATAGTTGTGAGAGTATAACCACTTTTCCAAGCTCCAATTGGGCATGAACTCCATGACTAAAGCCTTAAACTCCATGGTACAACAACTGGTGATTATTTTGACGAGATTTCTATGGCGAGTCCTACGTAGTACTTCACACTCCGTATCAAAACTCTTGAATGCTCCTTCCGACTCCAAATTGTAAACCTTGACCGCAACGGACATCCCATTTGAAAAAGCACCTTTGTATACCGAGCCAAAACTCCCCCTACCAAGCAAGTTCACTTCATCAAATTTATTTGTTGCTTGATTAAGCTCACTAATCGAAATTCTTCGCAATGTTGCTAAAGGTAGCAAATGCTCTCGATGAATCAACAATCTTATTTTCCTTTTACAATACCAAATCAGGATGATAATAACAGTTCCAAATGCCAAAATTGTTGTTCCAATCGCAACTAGTGCTATCTTTTCTTTCCTTGATTGGTTATGATTCTTAGTTCCACAAGGATGGACAAGGAACTTAGGTGCCCCACAAAGTCCTATATTTCCTAGAAATGATTGAGCAGACAATTTTGTAAATGGTCCTCCATTAGGAATTTCTCCTTGCAATGCATTGAAGGACACATTAAAATCCTTGAGATATAGTAGTTTTTCAAAGGACTTAGGGATCTCTCCTGAGAGATTATTGATTGATAAATCCATGAACTCCAAGCTTAAAGCACCGTTGAATGACTCAGGAATAGAACCCTTTAACCTATTGTTAGATAAAGCAAGACGTATTAGAGATTGGAGGCCTCCTAATGTGGGTGGAATAGTACCTGACAATTGATTCCCCGACAAATCAAGTAATGTTATAGCTTTCAAATTGCCAATATCTTGTGGAAGGGATCCACTGAAATAATTTGATGACATGTTCAATTCCAAGATATCTTTAAGCTCCCACAAGGTTGAGGGGATAGTAGAATTAAGTTTGTTGGAATGTAAATAGAAATTTCTCAAAGAACTTAAATTACCCAGGCAAGATGGAACCTTTCCAGAGAGCCTATTTCCCCCAATAGATATGGTATTCAAACTCTGCAAACCACACAATTCAAAAGGTATGGATCCTTGTATTCTATTTGAATCGAGATAGAATCCTTGAAGCTTCCTCAATTTTCCAACTGTAAAAGGGATGTATCCTTTTAATTTGTTATGTCCTAGAATCAAATTAATCAGGTTGCTGAAGTTACCGATTTCCTTAGGAATGGTTCCTGTAAGTCCACTACCACCAATGTGAAGTATTTCAAGGGAAGAAGATAGATTTCCAATGGAAATTGGCAGAGTAGAATTCAATTTATTGTAACCTAGCATTAAATGTGTCAAATTTTTGCAATTGGCTAATGAGGAGAACAAAGTCAATAATGATGGGCTGTTGAGCTGATTGTTGAACAAACTGAGGTATTGAAGGTTTCTTAAATTACCAAGATCATCAGGAATAGAGCCAAAGAACATGTTTGAATTCATTTCTATAATAGTTAGCTTAGAGGCATTAGAGAGTGATACGGGAATGAGACCACTAAACATATTTCGTGACATATAAATTTCCTGAAGATTCGGAAGATGGAGACCATAGCTTGGAGGAAGACTGCTTGAGAGATTATTAAAATTCAAATCCAAAATCTCCAATGTTGAAGTATTAAAAATACTTGTAGGAAGTGTTCCATCAAGATTGTTATGTCCAAGATCTATGAAAACAAGGTTACCCATTTCAAAGGTTGGAATGCTACCTGTCACAATTCATAAAATCTATATAACTTCAATTCATTAATTTAACAAGTAAGAGTATAAGAGTTTTATGATACGAATACCTGACAACCAGTTTTTTCCAAATTGAAGTTCTCTTAGCCGGGTGAGATTTCCAATAGATGAAGGAATTTTACCACTAATAGAATTTCTTCCCACGCCTAATTGCTCCAAATTTATAAGATTGCCAATGGACTTTGGAATTTCTCCTATATAAAATTAAGAAATTCTTTAAAATTTCACTATTCATTTGGTAACCACATAGTTTCATGTTAATTATCAGTAGAAAAATAATGATAATTAGATAGTTTACTTTCATTAAAAATTAAAACTAATTTTTTCACTTTTATGAAATGACTGTACGTACATACCTTTGAAGTTGTTAAGGCCGAGAAATAACTCTTGAAGCATGGTGAGGTTCCCAATATCTTTGTCCAAATCTCCTTCCAAATGATTGTAGGACAAAGATAAATTTTGTAAACTCTTGCATCTAAACAAAGTAGAAGGAATTGGACCGCTCAATGAGTTTCTACTCAAATACAATCCTTCCAAATCAGGAAACTGGGCAAACATATTTGTTGGAAGACGACCTGTCAAATTATTTACCGTAAGATCTAATATTCGAAGTGAAGACATGTTCTTACTGTAGGTTGTTGGAATGGATCCTGACAACCGATTATGACTAAGATCAATTTCCTGCAATGAAGAAATGTTGAAGACACCAACTGGTAGAGCTCCCGAAAGCTTGTTGTAACTCAAGTAAAAAAATTTCATGTTGTAAAGATTTCCAATTCTTTCCGGAATTTGTCCTTCAAGACTATTCCTATCCAAGACTAGACTATGGAGCTTTGAAAGGTTGCATAATGATGTTGGAATAACACCTATATGGACAAAATTTGTTAGCAAATATAGCTAATCCTGTTCTTCTAATTTAAACATTAGATATGTTTCCAATATTAACAATAAAATAATGAAAATTAATAAGTGAAAGCACAAACCTTCCAAGTCGTTAGAGTAAAGATCAAGATATTCAAGTTGGGTGAAAGATCCAATCCATGAGGGAATAATCCCATTGAAAAAGTTGTATCCTAAGTTTAACAACTTCAACCTACGGAAGTTGGAAAGTTGGAGAGGCAGAGAGCCATGGAATTGATTTTTAGATAAAGAGAGATTGACTAGGAATGACAGGTTTCCAATTTGTGGAGGAATGGTCCCTTTTAGCTCCATCTTTTCGAGTATTACACCTCTAACTCTGTGATGGCGAACTCCACAAGTAATACCAATCCAATTGCACACTGAAGTAGCAGAAGACCAGTTGGATGCTAACAAATTTTGAGGGTCATTTGTGATGTGAGCTTTGAGAGCAAGCAGTGCTTCCTCATCTGTGTTTATATCTGCGGCTCCGATCTCATTGGGACATATTAACAAACACACGACAAGCAATATAATTATCACCAACAAAGGCTTCATTTCGAATATGGTTAGCAAGAATATAATTTGTAAAACAATTGGAACAATGTAGCTACTAAATATATGATTAGTCAATGATTCATTGTTAACCCACTCCTTCAGCACCACATCACATTAACTTGACAATTGGAAAAGTAATATATATAAAATTAAGTTTAATAATCTGATTAATTGTCAAACAAAAATGGAGGAACGTGTTGGCCCCTTTATTCAATTAAATAAGGTTTTAAGGTGAAGTTGATTTATTACCTTTAAAATTGTCAATATCGGCTCTCACCATTTAAATTTTCAACAATTTGCCCCTCTTACATCAACAGTGCACCAAAAATTAGGGGATTCGGATCATTGTACCTTGCAGAAATTTTTGTAATTACATTATCAGGCATTTCCTCTTTTTTTACCGCTTGCTTGCTCCATCTTCTCATTATATTAGGGGTTATAATACTTAAAGTTGGTGGAAATACTCAGTGGGTTCCAAAAAGCAACTTTCATTTAACAATTCTTTGAATCATATTTAGGCATGTTATTGAATGTGAATTTACAACAAAAAGCACTAACAGCCATTGCAAGAGGAAGCAAATTGTTGAAAATTTAAAAAGTAAGGAGGAACTTTGATAATTTCATAAAGTTATAGAGTAAATCAAATTTTGGAAAATACTAAATGGGCAATTTCACCCAAAGCCATATTAAATGAAATTGCAAAGATTAATTCATTATGTTTGCTTCCTCCTCCAACTCTGACTGTATTATTTGTATGGCCTTGCAGTTTCTTTAAACAGTGTTTTAGTTCTCTGTCATTCAGATCTGTCATATATATTTAATATTCTTGTTTTTAATCAAACACTAATATATTATTAAGGTTGTAATTAATGAAAATGCTCCGCAAGAAAATATGCACACCATGTGAACATGTGTTTTTCCCCCTATTTCTTGTAGAGAAAATCGGCTTAACTATCGATTAGTTATACTATTGTGAACGTATAATCAATTATTATTAATATCAATTGACATATGACATAATAATTAAAAAGTAGATTAGATTGATACTAATTTTAATTTATTTCATATTTATTTTATTATTATTATTATTATTAATTATTTAACTATAACTTAACAGTTTTTGATATTTCTTAAAATTTTTACTTTTTACTATACTTTCCATGTTTATGTGTTCTAAAATATAAATTAAGTATATATGAATATTATTGAAATAATTCAATTCTGGTTTGATCCCAGTTGAACCTTTAATCCTTAATCTTTTGCTTTCATTTTTTTAATCGGTCCGAGTTTGAAATGATAGAGTCATAGATATATGAAATATTAATTATCTTATTTATACCCAAAATGGTGTATTAATTGTACTATATAGGACTTTATATTATAGTATAGGTAACTGAGACTTGTATTACCTTTAAAAAAGGTATTAGGTTCAGGGTAAGGAAGTGATTCTCATGGTAACTTCACCTAAGTCGAATTGGCCGCTATTGGAATATTTATTAGTAGAGCGATATATCTTTTAGGAATATATTATAGAGGGACCACTTAATGTGTATATTTTCCACTATTGGGGTTTTGTGTAATTATCCCCCACCTCATGTATATATATAAACCAATTATTCAGCAATACAATTCAAGGGATTTCCCAAATCTATTATGATATCAGAGCTAAAATAGGAAAACCCTAAAACAAGAAAAGAAAAGAAAGAAAAGAAGATAGCAGTCGAAACCCTAAGAAAAAATACAGCACCCGACCGTCAAGAAAGAAGACAGCAGCCGACCGTCGATCAGTAGCAGCCATGTCCACCGGCGAGAACCTCCACTCCGACGCCTCTGACGCCATCAACGGCACCAGTGACCACCATGTGAGCCAACCCCTTCCTTTCTCCCTTCCCAACGTCTCCGCTCAAATGGTTACCAAACTCACATCAACCAATTTCTTGCTGTGGAAAACCCAATTACTACCTATGATTAGGGGTTGTGGTCTTGAAGGGCACCTAGATGGGTCGGAACCTATCCCACCGATGAGGCTACCGGACGGTTCAAAAAATCCAGCCTTCGTCACATGGGAGCGAAGGGATCAACAGGTACTTTCATGCATAGTTAACTCTCTCTCTGAATCTTTGGTTCATCAAGTTGTTGGAATTAATTCTGCTAGCGTAGCTTGGAGTAGATTAAATGCAGTGTATGCTTTGGGTTCTCGCGCCCAAATAAGAAATTGAGGCATCATTTACATAGTTTAAAACAAGGGAATGAATCTATTGATGAGTATATGAAAAAGGCTAAATCAATTTGGGACCAATTAATGTCCTTAGGTTATGAAGTAAGGGAGGATGATTTTGTTGAATTTATTTTGGATGGGTTAGATGATATTTTTCATGACTTTTGTCGTTCTCTTGAGATTCGTATGGATGAAATTGGGTATGATGATTTGTATGGATTGTTACTTACCGAGGAGAGAAATTTAAATCACCGTGTGAAGCGAGAGACCTCCCTTCCTACTGTTAATGTCACTGTCAAACAGCAGCAGTCCGAACATGGATCAAGTCCGTTTTCCAGCCCCGGGAGAGGGCGTGGTGGTGGCCGAGGTAGAGGCCGTGGTAGGCAGCCCCATCACCATAATAATTTTCAGCAATTTGGGTATTATCCAGGTAATTTTCAGTAGCAGTCCCATGGGGGACAGCATTGGCAACAAAATAATAATTTTCAGCAGTGGAATCAGATCCAAAGCACCTCCTCTACAAAAGATGTCTCTACGGTTGTATGTCATAATTGCAAAGGCAATGGTCACTATGCGAGGCAGCATCCGTCTCCAAGACAAAATCAGCAGTCCCACCGTTTTCCCCAAGTCAATAACACCACCCTTAGCCATCATTCATACCAACCTTGGATCATGGACACGGGTGCCACACACCATCTCACTTCGGATATGGGGAACCTTGCTCTACACTCCGATTACACCGAGCCTGAAGAAGTGGTTTTAGGTAATGGTCCTAAACTCCCTATTCTTCATGTTGGTCATTCTTTTCTTTCCAATTCTGATTGCTCTTTAAAATTATCTAACGTTCTTCATGTTCCTAGCTCTAACGCTAACCTTGTTTCTGTCTCTGCCTTGAATAATCAGAATGATGTTTCTGTTGAGTTTTTAACAAGTTTTTTGTGGTGAAGGACCTGAAGTCCAAGAAGGTTCTTTTTCGAGGGCTGAATAGGCAAGGATTATAGACGTGACAAGCAATATAATTACCACCAAGGAGGAGCTTATTTTCCCCATCATCACCAATGCAAACAGAATGACAAATTGGATATCTTTAGCGAGAAACTGGGATATAATTTGTAAAATAATCGCAACAATACCTGCTAAATATATAATCACTCAGCGATTCATTGTTAACCCCTGTATCGGCGCAAACCCTCAAGTCAAGTCACTCAGCGATTTATTGCTAACCCCTGTATTGGTGCAAACACTCAAGTCAACTCAACTCCTTTGACAATTGAACAATCAATTAATATTATATACAATTAAGTTTTTATTTTATATATATATATATATATATATATATATATATATATATATATATATATATATAGTTGAGATTTAATTAGCAAAAATGACCTTGAGAAAAGTTGAGAAAAGGTTGCTGATTATGTCACTGGCAAAGAAAGGAAAGTGACCATCTGTACACTTAACAAAGAAAAGAACCAGATGTAAACTTTTACAGGGCCGTTCAATGAATGGTCCAATAGCATTTGGGTGATAACCCAACCAAACCCAATAATAAAAGCAATTCATGGGTTAGTTGTTAAAAATCTATCCAACTCATGAATACTCACACAAAATTGGGTTGGGTTGGGTTGAATATTATTCATACAATTACATAGTTTACTGGATGGAAATAGGGATAAGCAAATCCAAACTGCAACCCAAAAACCAAATCGAACCGAGCAGAAAACCGAACCGAACCATAGTTTGTTTGGTTTGGTTTTGATTTTTGATAAAAAAACCAAACAAAAACTGAACCTAACCAAACCGTACTAATTATAAATATTTAAAAATTATTTATATATAATTAATCATAATTTAATGATAATAATAATGATAATTTATTTAAATTTTAAAATTTGGAAATTTTGGTTTGGAATCGAACCAAACCAAAACAAACCGAACTGGTTCGGTTTGGTTCAACCCAAACCGAATGCATATTGGTTTGGTTTTAAAGTTCCAAAAAATTAGGCATGAAATTTAAAGTTCCAAAAATAAAATTATGTCAGTTTTTTCTACATTGCTTTAATATATATATATATATATATATATATATATATATATATTAATTGAGTAGAATAGTATTTTACACAATAATGTAAAAAAGAATTTAACTAATAGTTAAAATGAGTTAAGTGTCACAGATTATGGATTTAATTTATGAATATGAAGTTGAAAAGTGAAAATTTTCAAAGGGATAAAATTGAATATTGATGAAAAATAATACAAAGACATGAAGATTTCATTTGAATCCAACCCAACCCAACCCAACCCAATTACTTTTCCTATTTCATCCAACTCAACCCAACCCAACCCAATGAATAACCATTAAGATAAAGAATATATGGGTTGGATTGGATTGGATTGGTTGAATTCATTGGGTTTGATTGATTTTGTACACCCCTAAACTTTTATACAAACAGTCTTTGAAAGAAGGATCATGATCAAACACTCACCTAATTTTCCTTTTCAAGATTTCTTAGCTAAGATAATCCAAAGAGAAGAACGAAAAACAATCTGATAGTTGCCTATAAACAAATCCAGCAATTGGTGGAAGAAATCCGACGCCCTGCAGGAAGCCCCAAAATGAATGTCCAGACACTGAAAAGGAGACTTTCATATGAGAAATTATACAATAGACCCAGTTCATATGGATCTTTCTAATAAAAAAAAAAAAAAGAAAAAAAAAGTGTTACTTATTTTTCCAATTTTCATATTGTTTATGTATCTATATTTTATTGAAACGGTACAAATAGACCCAGTCCACTATAAAATTTCTTCTTTCATATACGATAGATATATGGATGTAGCTCGCTTATTGTTTAATTTTCAGATTTTTTTTTTTAAACTGAAAATAGGATTATTGGAATAATTCCGAAACGATCACATCCCATTGATTAATATAAACTAG
Source organism: Euphorbia tirucalli (assembly GCA_039660915.1). Classification (NCBI taxonomy): domain Eukaryota; kingdom Viridiplantae; phylum Streptophyta; class Magnoliopsida; order Malpighiales; family Euphorbiaceae; genus Euphorbia; species Euphorbia tirucalli. The sequence goes on along the minus strand of CM077634.1, from coordinate 8,847,914 downwards.
TAATGATTGTCTTATGCTGAAATACCATTGATTAGTTACCCATATAATTTATTATCCATTTATCCTCTACTAATTGCATACTTCATTATTTAGATGTTGAAGAAAATAGAATACATTTGACAGGATTATAATAGTTGATGGTACCGTTTGATATAAAAACTTAACCTGATGGGTAAAACCCAATTATAGCTTTTATTATTATTTCTGACCTTTTGAATGAAAAAGGTTTGTTCCATAAATATATAGATGGCACATTGTTTTTTCTTTTATCACCGACCAGCATAGGATACTTAATAAAAGGCTTTTTATACAACTAATTTACAAATACAAAATAATTTTAAATATACACAAAAACAATAATATATTTCAAACCTGAAAATTTATAGTATCAGAATATAAAATTATAACTAGTGATTTTCACAACATTTATTAAATATAAATGTAAAATAATAATGTATTTTATAAAAATATTGAAATTTTATTTTTCTCTAATTTTTTCGTTCACAAATAAACTAAAGAGAGTTCAAGAAAATCAACTCATTTTAGAGTTTAGACAATTAAACTTGAATAGTGAGTATTTCTTGTTGCTTAAACTAGGTTTCGAATTCATTTCTGGTAGACACATAAAATTTGAGCTGGAAGGGTCACCTAAAAAGTATTTAAACATCTTTAAAACCGATTAATAAGACCTAATCAAAATTTAATATAGGATACCCCAAAATTCACTAATCTAAGGAGGAAGTACTTCAATTGAACCACTTAAGAGAAATTATATGTTTGATTGCCAATTTTGGTGTTTTGTCACAAAATTTGGAAATTAAAAATAAATAAATAAACAAAGCACTGCCGTGCATAACATATACAAATTGAATTCATATGGAGACAAATCTATATATTTTGATTCTGTTTCAGTTCCATGCATTCCCAATTTTGCTATTATTTTTTTCTGCAATTGTTTCCCAACTACACTATATATATCCAAACAGAATTCATACATTCTTAATTACTTAAATTACATTATAATTAACATCAATATGGAAGTATGCTAATCATTGAATGCAAATTACATATAATAAAACAATTATTTTCTTCCATCTTCTTTTTCACTATTCCTTTTTGGTTTATTAAATATTAATCCTTCTTCGACTTATCACCTTTTGATTGTAGAATTTGTCACGGTATGAAGCCTATGAGCCTATTCATAAGCAGATTTTTATTGAATACACGGTAAAAAATAGTTGTTGCAAGAACTTTCATAACGGACCTTTTATATGTCGAATTTAGTACATAGTAATAATAATAATAATAACAAGTAAAAAATTGTTAAAAAAAATTAAAAGTTATGTATCAAAGATCCATTGATACTAATTTATGACAAATAGCTCGAATAGAGGAAAATTAAAAGGAAAAAAAATATTCAATTACTAACTTTTTTTATCTGGCAATAATTAATTATTTAATTAACTTATCTATTAAGCGCCATGGGAATGATAAGAAGAGAGGCAATTTTATTCGTTGGAAAGTCCCGAGTCAAATATGAATGTAATTATAAAAGAAAGTGACCTCTATTAGTTGAGATTCTCAATATTAAAAATAAAAACAAATCCAAATTTAATTTCTAAGATAGTAATTATATTTATATGCGTAATTAGCAGGTCTAATTTCGAGAATATAGGGCTGCTCGGTATTTAATAATTTTAAACTTGGTAATCAAATTTAACGGTTGTATAATTTAATTGAGAACGTATAATGAATTTATGGAAGAAGACTTGAGTTTGAACTTTGACTAAGCCTCAAATACGGGATGAACACCAGCTGGTTCGGTTATCAAATTGAACCAACCTTTCAGTTAACCGAATAAAACATTTCTACATTTTCCAAACTGAATTGAATCAAAGTTACATAGTAACTAAATACAACTGACTTGAAAAATTCTGGTTTGGTTAAGTTACTAACCAATTGCTAACTGAAATTTATTTTAATGAATAAAATGATTACAAAAATGAAAAATTTTGCATAATAAATATAGAACAAATGTAAAAGACGATAAAAGGTTAATATGTTAATATAAATATAGTATATGAATAATAAATTTCAGTCCTGTTTTGGTGCAACTCAAATTTTTTCAATAAAAACTGAAGCGATAATCGATTATCAAATTTTTCCAAACTGAACCGAACTGAACTGAACTAAAAGAGTTAAATAACCGAACCAAAGGTTTAGTTTGGTTTTTAGTTATAACCGAATTCTGGTCACTCCTAAAATTATGTGAATAAGTATATATGTGATTAAAAAAATGCTAAATCAAGTAGCGAGGTGGACCAACTTAAAAAAATTAAAAATAAAAATAAAAGAAAAAAGGGAAAGGTGAAAGGATTATTTAGCCCTTGTCAAAAATCATCCAACTGAATTTCAAAAGTTCAAATTAATCACCATATTAAAACTCATAAATAATAAAAGTAAAAAGTTAATTATTTTGGAACTCTTAACTAAAAATTTAAAAAATTGTAGAATGTCAAGTACGAAAGGGTAATAAATTCTGAGACGACAACACGATTTACAGATAAGATTTAACTAATCTAATCTATTTGACATGAATATAATCTTTTTGTTATTTTTACATCATATATTGAATAATGTAACATGATTATGATACAATAACTGGAACGCCATCTTAACCCAGCAATTTGATTTGATTTTAGGGCATTTTACATAAATACATAACTTTTAGCACCATATAACATTTTTACCTTAAAAGAAAAAGTTTGCTTAAATACCTTAAAAACTTTTCAAAATTTCAAAAATACCTAAAACAAAAATTATCCTATTTACGTGATTCTTTCACAAAATAAACAACAAAACACAAATCAAAATCTCCAAAATACCTTCTCTACTTTGTCCACGTTTCTCTCTCCTCTTTTTATAATTTTTAATTTAATTTCGCATTTATCTCTCAATCCGTTTATTTTTTTGTCATGCGACTTTAGAAAGTTTTTTTTATTTTTTTTTTTATCTTCGAAACAAAGTCCATATGTATATACTTTTTTCGACATATTTTTTTTACTAAAGTATAACTAATTATGCCTTTGTATATTAAGGTATAACTAAAGTATAATTAAGGTATAACTAAAGTATAATCATTGTATTAGTGTATCTTAATGTATAACTAAGGTATAATTAAGGTATAATCAATGTAACAGTGTATTTTAAGGTATAACTAATGTATAACTGAGGTATAATCACTGTAATAATGTATCTTAAGGTATAATTAAGGTATAACTAAGGTATAACTAATGTATAATTACTGTAATAGTATATCTTAAGGTATAATTACGGTATAACTAAGGTATAAAAAAGGTATAATCACTATAATAGCGTATCTTAAGGTATAATTAATGTATAAGTAACGTATAATCAATATAATAATGTGTCTTAGGGTATAAATAAGGAATAACTAAGGTATAATCACTAGAATAGTGTATCTTAAGGTATAATTAAGGTATAACTAAGGTATAAAGAGTGTATAAACAGTGTATAAACAATGTATAAAGTGTATAAACGATGTATAAATAATGTATAATAATATATAAGAAGTGTATAATAATGTATAACAATGTATAAGAAGTGTATAAATAATATATAAATAATGTATAAACAATGTATAAACAATGTATAACAGTGTATAAACAGTGTATAAACAGTGCATAAAAGTGTATAACAATGTATAATAAATGTATAAACATATAACATTGTATAAAAAGTGTATAATGCATAACAATGTATAAGTAGTGTATAAACAATGTATAAGCAATGTATAACAGTGTATAAGAAGTGTATAAACAGTGTATAACAATGTCTAACAGTGTATAAATAATGTATAAACAATGTATAAACAGTGTATAATGTATAAACAATGTATAAATAATGTATAAACAATGTATAACAGTGTATAAACAATGTATAAACAATGTATAAACAGTGTATAAAAGTGTATAACAATGTATAATAAATGTATAAACATATAACATTGTATAAAAAAGTGTATAATGTATAACAATGTATAAGTAGTGTATAAACAATGTATAAGCAATGTATAACAGTGTATAAGAAGTGTATAAACAGTGTATAACAATGTATAACAGTGTATAAATAATGTATAAACAATGTATAAACAGTGTATAATGTATAAACAATGTATAAATAATGTATAAACAAAGTATAACAGTGTATAAACAATGTATAAACAGTGTATAATGTATAAACAATGTATAAATAATGTATAAACAAAGTATAACAGTGTATAAACAATGTATAAACAGTGTATAAAAGAATGTATAACAATGTATAATAAATGTATAAACATATAACATTGTATAAAAAGTGTATAATGTATAACAATGTATAAGTAGTGTATAAACAATGTATAAGCAATGTATAACAGTGTATAAGAAGTGTATAAACAGTGTATAAAAATGTATAACAGTGTATAAATAATGTATAAACAATGTATAAACAGTGTATAATGTATAAAAAATGTATAAATAATATATAAACAATGTATAACAGTGTATAAATAATATATAAACAATGTATAAACAGTGTATAAATAATGTATAAACAATGTATAAACAGTGTATAACAAATGTATAATAAGTGTATAAACATATAACATTGTATAAAAAGTGTATAATGTATAAATAATGTATAAGTAGTGTATAAACAATATATAAACAGTGTATAACAGTGTATAAAAAGCGTATAAACAATGTATAAAAAGCGTATAAACAGTGTATAAACAATATACAAATAGTGTATAAACAATGTATAATAATATATAAGAAGTGTATAAAATGTTGGGATTCGTCATTGGAAAAATAACGTGGCGCAGCGGAAAATACACCGTTTAAAATTTCCTAGAATCCACCTATCGTGTCCAATTACCATTGATTAGAATAAAATCAAATAAGAATCAAGAGAGATTAACTCACCGGATTCGTCTCCTCTAGAGACTGCTGCAGAATCGTTTCTTGAAACTGCGATCTTCAAAGTCCGGTGCACGACCAACTATTGAGCGGGAACCGGTGCTAGCCAAAGACGCGAAGGAATGGAAGTTTAATACTGGGATTTTCGGCCGTTTTGGGGCTGCTATTGGTGGCTGAAATTTCCAGCAATTAATTAGAGTTGAATTAGGTTTTTATTCCTTAAGTGTGCCCTTTTATAGACACCTTGTCTAATTGGGTTCTAATTAGGTTAATTAAACCCAAGCTCACTAGGATTATAATTACATAAATAAACTTTAATTAAAAAGTATATACTATGTAATTTAATTCCATTTGGCTAAATTTAATTACCCCTAAATAAAATTAAATCACACTTAAGTTAATACAATACATGTATTTAATTTTCCTACTTAGGAAAATTATTTAATTAATTGTTTACTTTATGTAATTCAATTAATTGATAAATTAATTAATTACATTATGTAAACTTATTAATTAAATTAAATTCAACCCAATGTTAATTAATTACCTTGACACCGAATGTCAACTAATTAATTAACGCATTCCTTCCAATGTACATTACATGTACAATTTCTATAAGTTCCAGCTCAGTTGATCTATGTGCACGATCCTATGGGTCTGTCTTTATGTTGGCAGTAGGCCCAAGGCCCACAGACTGTAAGTGGGTTCTAGCAAACCATTACAGCCCCCAATTAAGACAGACATGTAGCAGTCTTTAGAAGACACTCACCCGGTAGTAATCTCATAGTGTCCTTTGCCTAACGATATCGATATGAATAAACAAGAGGCATGGTGTCTGTCATCCTCTTCTGTTGTTTATTATATTTCTTGATCTTGAGTTGACTGATTAATCAAATAAGCAACCAACTTATTTGGGTATGGCCATACACTTATCAGTCCCACTCATCAAGTGGCCAATGATATCATCTCGGTGTCACTCGAGTGGCAATTCCATCACTTCATCATCAATATCAACATGTTCACCGGTCCACCCAATCATACCTGTATTTAGCATCCTTTTACAGACCTGTTAGGCGTATGTCAAAGTGAACCGGATTCCACATTGATATTATAATGAAATCTGGTCTGAGGACAAAAGAGACCTACTCAAGGAAGACCTATGACGTAACAACCATGTGGCTTTCTTGTGCGGATCGATCCAGTCCCATGTCAACGACATGTACCTATATTCATGACTGACTATACAAGTACTATGGCTAGTTAAGAACTACCATACAGTCATCGAATATACAAGTCTGTGGTTCTATTCGTTCCCACGATTAGAACAGACCTGGGATAGGTTTTATGATTATCAATCAATGGATACTCTACTCATATTATAGCACAAGATATAAATGAAATGGATTAATTGCCTTTATTAATGTGACACAAATAATGTATTTATACAATGAGTCTTAATGTATAATACAAAATACAAGAATCCAATGCCCTAAGAACTAGGGCACACCAACAATCTCCCACTTGCACTAGTTCCAAGTGGGCATTGCCCTAATTCCTATAGATCTGGTATGACCGTCGTGATGTGTCTGTGGCAGCGCTTTAGTCAATGGATCAGCGACATTATTCTTGGTGTCAACCCTCTGCAATGATATGTCACCTCTGTTCACGATCTCCCGAATGAGGTGAAACTTTCTGAGCACATGTTTGGATCTCTTGTGTGACCGGGGCTCCTTAGCTTGTGCGATGGCCCCGTTGTTGTCACAAAAAACATCAACTGGGTCTAGGATAGTAGGTACTACTCCCAACTCGGTTATGAATTTCTTGATCCAAACGGCTTCCTTTGCAGCTTCGCACGCAGCTATGTACTCAGCTTCCGTTGTAGAGTCAGCAATGGTGGCCTACTTTGAGGACCTCCAACTAATGGCACCGCCATTCAAGAGAAAAACATAACCAGACTGTGACTGGTTCTCATCCTCATCGGTCTCAAAGCTTGCATCAGTGTAACCTGACACTACGAGCTCATCTTGACCTCCATACACTAAGAAAGCATCCTTAGTCCGATTAAGGTACTTTAGGATTGCCTTGACAGCCTTCCAGTGTTCCTCCCCGGGGTCTGACTGGTACCGGCTGGTCATACTTAGTGCAAAAGCGACATCAGGCCTCGTACATAACATGGAGTACATGATAGATCCAATAGCAGATGCATAAGGGATCTTTTCCATGTTCTCTCGGTCCTTCTTTGTTTTAGGACCATCTTTCTTACTCAGCTTCAACCCATGGCGCATAGGCAAGAATCCTTTCTTTGCCTTGTCCATGCTGAATCTTTTCAGAACCTTGTCAATGTACGTGGCCTGACTTAGGCCTAGAAGCCGATTAGATCTATCTCTGTAGATCCTGATCCCTAAGATCGTCTCAGCTTCGCCTAAGTCCTTCATTGTAAAGCACCTACTCAACCACTGCTTAACTCCTTGCAGTGTTGGTATGTCGCCTCCAATGATAAGGATGTCGTCAACATACAGCACTAGGAAGGTGGAAACGCTCCCACTAACCATCTTATACACACAGGGCTCATCAGAATTCTGTGTGAAGCCATATTCTGTAATGGCCTCATTGAATCTCTGATTCCATGATCTCGATGCTTGCTTCAATCCATAAATAGATCTTTGAAGCTTGCATACCCGGTTTGGATACTTTGGATCGATAAAACCCTCAGGTTGTGCCATGTACACATCCTCGAGTAGCTTTCCATTAAGGAAAGCGGTCTTAACATCCATCTGCCATATCTCATAATCGTACCATGCAGCTATGGCTAGTAGTATCCTAATGGATTTGAGCATAGCAACTGGTGAAAAGGTTTCATCATAGTCAATTCCTTGAACTTGCTTGAATCCTTTTGCCACCAATCGCCCCTTGAAGGTGTTGTCGGCCTTTAACTTGAAACACCACTTGCAACCTATCACCTTAGCACCCGGAGGTGGATCCACCAAGTTCCATACTTGGTTATCATGCATAGATTGCATCTCAGCCTCCATGGCTTTGCGCCATTGATCTGAGTGTGGGCTTTCAACAACCTCCTGATAGGTCTTGGGCTCCTCTTGGTTAATGACCATAAGGTCCCCATCATCAGTCACGAGAAAGCCGTACCTCTCTGGCTGATGACATGTCCTACCAGACCTTCTAAGGTCCTGTGCAACCATTTCTGGTTTCTCAATTTCTTGAGTAGTCAGATTGGTTCCCAAAGCATCCTCAGCAGTAGCTGCAGGAGTTTGTGAGTCTTGAACTTCTGAAAGTTCAACATTACTCCCACTGTCTCTCTTGGAAAGGAATTCCTTCTCCAAGAAGACTGCATTTCTGGCTATGAAAACTTTGTTTTCGGCCGGATCGTAGAAGTAATAACCCTTAGTTTCCTTAGGGTAACCCACAAACTGGCACTTGACAGATTTGGACTCGAGTTTGCCACTTGTCAATTTCTTAACATGTGCATCACAGCCCCAAATCTTCAAGAAGGAAACATTGGGCTTTCGGCCTTTCCATAGTTCATATGGTGTTCCCTCAATTGCCTTGCTTGGTGTATTATTAAGAATGTAAGCAGCTGTCTCTAAAGCATATCCCCAAAAGGAGACTGGGAGTGTAGCATGACTCATCATCGAGCGGACCATGTCAAGTAAGGTCCTATTCCTCCTTTCTGACACTCCATTCCACTGGGGTGTACCAGGAGGAGTGAGTTGGGATATGATCCCACACTCTCTCAAAAACGAGTCAAAATCTTGGCTCAAATATTCACCCCCTCGGTCAGACCGAAGTGCTTTTATTTTCTTGCCAAGTTGGTTTTCTACTTCATTCTTAAAGTCCTTGAACCTTTGGAGAGCCTCAGACTTATGCTTCATCAGATACACGTAACCGTATCTGCTGAAGTCATCCGTGAAGGTGACGAAGTACAGAAAACCAGATCTAGCACTAGTGCTCCTTGGGCCACATACATCGGAATGTATTAGCTCCAATAGCTCTGAGGCCCTTTCAGCAGTCTTGCTAAAAGGCGCCTTTGTCATCTTGCCTCTCAAACAAGATTCGCATGTGTCATAAGGCTGGATGTCAAATGACCCTAGCACTCCACTAGAGTGAAGCCTAGCTATGCGCTTCTCATTTATATGGCCAAGTCGACAATGCCAGATGTAAGTAGGATTAATTTCATTTTGTTTAATCCTTTTAGTATTTATGTTATAGATTGAACTTTCACGTTTTAGATCAAGGATATATAAGCCATTTTCAAGAAATGCTGTTCCATAAATAATATTGCCACATTGCATAGAAATTCTACCATGTCCAATATTAAATACAAAACCAGAAATATCCAACAAAGAAACGGAAATAATATTCCTGCGCATCGCAGGTACAAAATAACAGTTTCTTAGTTCCAAAACAAGTCCACTAGGCATCTCCAAGAAATAATCTCCGATCTCCATGGCCTGAACCCGAGCACCATTTCCGACTCGAAGATCTACTTCTCCAAATCCTAATAATCTCCTATTTCTTAGACCCTGCACATTTGAACAAATGTGAGATCCACATCCAGTGTCCAAGACCCAAGATGTAGAAATAGCCAGATTAATCTCAACAACATAAATACCTGAAGCAGCAGTTTTGCCCTTCAGTTGCTCCCTTAGCTTTGGACATGAGCTCTTCCAGTGCCCCTTCTTATGACACTCATGGCAAACATCGTCAGGAGAGGCAACCCTTGCTTTAGGTTGGGCCACCACCTTTTTGCCCTTAGCCTTGGCCTTTTGGGCCTTAGCCTTGGCCTTAGATTTGGCCTTTCCCTTAGCAATGGGCGTATTGCCCTTGTTCACCAGCAATACTTCAGGAGTCTTCTTAAGAGACTGCTCAGCAACCTTGAGCATGCCATGCAGCTCAACAACCGATTTATCCAACCCTTGCATATGGTAATTCATGATAAACTGGTTGTAAGACTCAGGAAGTGACCCAAGAATAATGTCTGTTGCCAAGTCCTGCGGAACTGGCGTGCCGAGGCGGGCAAGTGTATCAATATACCCCTTCAACTTTAGCACATGAGTGCTAACAGAAGTCCCAGCTGCCATCACAGTCGTGCAAAGTGCCTTAGTTGTCAGGTAACGTTCCTGACGAGCCTGATCTTGGAACATCTTTTTAAGCTGATCCATCATCTCATAAGCATGCTCGTCCATGAATTGCTTCTGAAGATCAGAAGCCATGGTACCCAGCATGAGGCACGAGACATCTCGGTCATCCCTCACATGCCGATCGTACTGCTCCACAATCGCCGTGGTGATGCCTCGACCTGCAGGAGGGCCAGCTGGTAAAGGAGCATTCAGTACATACTCCTTAGACTCTTGTCTAAGAACTATTTGTAAGTTCTTAGCCCAGTCCAGGAAGTTAGTCCCCGAAAGCTTCTCCTTCTCCAAGAGTGACCTAAGTGAGAGTGAGTTGTTGTTTGTTGCAGCCATTTAAATTGCTTAACTGAAATGGGATTATCTACATGGAAGAAATCATTGCTTGAGTTAGAAATAAAGGACTTTTAAGCCAATTCAAATTAATAATCTGATTTTAATTTGTTTGTTGGTGTTGTTAATTGGCTGACTTGACCAAGATCCACAACTTATCAATGACTGGCCGAACTAGGGCTCGCTAACCAACCATTGAGTCGTTTGGTAGGACAACCTATCCAATCCTTCCACGAAGGACTCTTGGTTTGATGCGCTTATTGACACTTTACCCATCTGTGCTTAGGGCCCGCTCTGAGCTAATGCTACCCATGTTGAGTCAAACCACCATTCACATGTTAACCATACCAAGTATCTTAACCCTCGACGGCCCACCGAATACTACAATATACCCAGCTAGGGCATGGCGCACATTGCAGCATCAATGGGAGGAAGAGGTGTGAATGTGGGAAGCACTTTTAAGCGACTCAATATTTTAATTTCCAGATTATAATTAAGTGATACGGCTTAGCATGCATAAACGCGGGTAATAATTTGGTGATCCATACATCCATATTATATGACAAATGCAATAGCATACTTAATTTAAAATAAATGAGATCCTATGGGCCTTTAATTACAACCTAATGAAAAACTAGATATCCTATCTAATTCTTCATGGGCCGGACTGCAATCCTTCTTGGGCTCCCACCATAGGCTTGCTCCATTTGGGCCTTCCTCCATACTTGATGCAATTACAATAATTTTGTAAAATAAAATCTATTCTAATATTACATCAAAATAAAAAATGGCACGCAGGCCATATTTCCCAAAATTAAATTACAACCGATAATAATTTAGGGCCCATAGAACTCAACATAACATTTCAAACAAAGTACATGTCGTGCATATACATACCAATATGATGCATGATCATGGCATTCCAAATTATAAATATAAATGTTAAGCCGAGTTACTTAGGGTGAAATCGCCAATTTTAACAAATGTGACTAAGGCCCATAAAGGCCCAATGGATAACATCCATTAATGCAAAATTAACAATTTTGCTCCCACTTGAATTTGGGTTGTCACAAATTTAAAATTTAGCTCTCCCAATTTTAACCGGTGTCACGGTTTATTGGGCCAATTTCACAAAGTCCATATTCAATTTAATATGCAAAAAATTAAATTAAATATGCATGCCAACAAAATAAATAATTTAAACGCAAATTAATTTAAAAAAAAAATTTAATTTAATTTGCATTAGGGTCCGGGATAAAAAAATACCCGCAAAATCCAAAACCGGACCCGAAACCCACGCGCGGCGCTGCTGCCCCGGCGGGGCAGCAGTGCCGCTGCGCGGCAGCCTGCCGCTGTAGCAGGCTGCAGCAGCAGCCAGCTGCTGCTGGATGGAATCGCAATTTGCGATTCCATCCAGCCCAAAAAACATATATTTTTTTTTTAAATCATAAACAAAAAAATATTTCCAACAAAATATATATATATAATTAATATACAAAACAATTTTAGATGGAAAACAATTGGGGAAAAATAATCAAAAACCCCAATCCAACAATTCTAGGGTTTATCAAAACCAAAACCAATTGAATAAAAACCCTAAAATAACAAACTTGAAACCCATTCTTTCTTCAAGAACGCTTTCAAGAACAAATTCCAATCAATCTAATGGACAAAACCTAGGCTCTGATACCACTGTTGGGATTCGTCATTGGAAAAATAACGTGGCGCAGCGGAAAATACACCGTTTAAAATTTCCTAGAATCCACCTATCGTGTCCAATTACCATTGATTAGAATAAAATCAAATAAGAATCAAGAGAGATTAACTCACCGGATTCGTCTCCTCTAGAGACTGCTGCAGAATCGTTTCTTGAAACTGCGATCTCTAAAGTCCGGTGCACGATCAACTATTGAGCGGGAACCGGTGCTAGCCGAAGACGCGAAGGAATGGAGGTTTAATACTGGGATTTTCGGCCGTTTTGGGGCTGCTATTGGTGGCTGAAATTTCCAGCAATTAATTAGAGTTGAATTAGGTTTTTATTCCTTAAGTGTGCCCTTTTATAGACACCTTGTCTAATTGGGTTCTAATTAGGTTAATTAAACCCAAGCCCACTAGGATTATAATTACATAAATAAACTTTAATTAAAAAGTATATACTATGTAATTTAATTCCATTTGGCTAAATTTAATTACCCCTAAATAAAATTAAATCACACTTAAGTTAATACAATACATGTATTTAATTTTCCTACTTAGGAAAATTATTTAATTAATTGTTTACTTTATGTAATTCAATTAATTGATAAATTAATTAATTACATTATGTAAACTTATTAATTAAATTAAATTCAACCCAATGTTAATTAATTACCTTGACACCGAATGTCAACTAATTAATTAACGCATTCCTTCCAATGTACATTACATGTACAATTTCTATAAGTTCCAGCTCAGTTGATCTACGTGCACGATCCTATGGGTCTGTCTTTATGTTGGCAGTAGGCCCAAGGCCCACAGACTGTAAGTGGGTTCTAGCAAACCATTACAGCCCCCAATTAAGACAGACATGCAGCAGTCTTTAGAAGACACTCACCCGGTAGTAATCTCATAGTGTCCTTTGCCTAACGATATCGATATGAATAAACAAGAGGCATGGTGTCTGTCATCCTCTTCTGTTGTTTATTATATTTCTTGATCTTGAGTTGACTGATTAATCAAATAAGCAACCAACTTATTTGGGTATGGCCATACACTTATCAGTCCCACTCCTCAAGTGGCCAATGATATCATCTCGGTGTCACCCCGAGTGGCAATTCCATCACTTCATCATCAATATCAACATGTTCACCGGTCCACCCAATCATACCCGTATTTAGCATCCTTTTACAGACCTGTTAGGCTTATGTCAAAGTGAACCGGATTCCACATTGATATTATAATGAAATCTGGTCTGAGGACAAAAGAGACCTACTCAAGAAAGACCTATGACGTAACAACCATGTGGCTTTCTTGTGCGGATCGATCCAGTCCCATGTCAACGACATGTACCTATATTCATGAATGACTATACAAGTACTATGGCTAGTTAAGAACTACCATACAGTCATCGAATATACAAGTCTGTGGTTCTATTCGTTCCCACGATTAGAACAGACCTGGGATAGGTTTTATGATTATCAATCAATGGATACTCTACTCATATTATAGCACAAGATATAAATGTAATGGATTAATTGCCTTTATTAATGTGACACAAATAATGTATTTATACAATGAGTCTTAATGTATAATACAAAATACAAGAATCCAATGCCCTAAGAACTAGGGCACACCAACATAAAAATGTATAAGAAGTGTATAAACAGTGTATAACAATGTATAAAAAGTGTATAAACAGTACATAACAATGTATAACAGTGTACAAGAAGATGTCATCTTGGACCAGACTATTCTACAGCTTGTAGGTTCTCATACGATGTTCTTTCTCAACTTCCTCTTGCTGCTTTCTTAGTTGCCTTCTCATTTCAGCCTCTTCTTTTTCACGATGCTTCTCATCTTTTTCTACCTCCTGCAATCGCTTTTGCTCTTTCTCCTAAACAAATAGACCAATATAATTACTTTGTGAGACTAGTTGTCACATAAATACAGGGAAACACCCAAATGCTTGCTCCTGTCTCTGACACTATGTATCTAGACATCTATCCAATTCAACACAATCATATCAGTAAAGCTGATCCTGAAATTTGCAGACAAAATAGTCTAATTGACTCTATACATGGTCTACTACTGTTAAACATATGGCATCAGTTTGCTTTTTCAGAGAGGGGCAGTTACGAAAAGATTACACCAATATTGAAAAACATAGTTTCATACATCCTATTCAAACTAAAAGACCACACTACTTTGAGCTCTTCATTCGTGTACATATAAAATTCATAGAAATGCATCCCTTCATCAATAAAATAAAACATTTATGCAGAGCCAAAACATGCCCCCGTCTAACTTTAACAAAAGTGAATATTTGGAGATGACCCACATTAACATCTAGACTGGTCCCAGACTTTGTTCCTTATGAAAACTCCCATGTACGACCAAACAATTCATAGTAATGTTCTATGTAGACTGTAGACCACCTCTTTACACAATTATGTATGCAGTTTTTAACCCTTTTTATAAGTATTTTCTATCTCATCATCTGAAGAATTAAAAGAAATTACAATTGAAGCCAAAATTTATAATTTCCTTTCTATATATACAATTTTTATCCCTAAGGGTATTTTCAAATATCCAACAAATACTTCAGCAAGAAAATGCAACTTTTAACAGCCCAAAAAATAAAGTAAGCAGAAAGAACAAAGTGCATTGCTTAACAAAGCAAATGAACAATCTGAGTAGACATAAAGTACAGAACCATCTAATCAAATTCAAAGCAAAGCCAAAGGCTGAGGCTGAGACTGAGGCAGCCAAGTGTAAGCAAGCACAATATGCTTGATAAAACGCAATCAGATTATAAAATTAAAAGACAAATCAACAACTACAAACAAAATTCAAAACTCCAGTATAAATGATAACAGAAAAGAAATTACCGCAAGAACATCAGCCATTCCAGAGTCCAGCAACTCCTCACGGGAAGCCTGATTAGCATTACCCGAAGTTATTCTCTTAAAGTCCCTCTTCAGATTATTCAGATCAGACTTATATTCCCTTAATTTTGCAAGAAGCATGGCCTTAACACTCGGCTGCAGCTCGAGGTCCATTTTCCGAATCTAAAAGAAAAATCAAATTAAAAAAAAAGATATCCAGTATTAAATTTGAAACAAAACCTAATCCTTACCAGCACATCACAATCATCCAATCCAGATTTAATCTCAGAGATCTTCTGGCCCTTCTCCTCTGAAATTCCGGCGGTAAAGTGTTAAAAATTTCATAAAACAAAGGAGAAAAGAAAATAGAGATGATTGGAATTAGAAGAGTACCTCCATCAGGAAGAAGAGAAGCAGAATTGCATTTACCAGAGAGATTAGCAGAGAGCTCGCAGTACTGGCTCTCGTATCCTTCAAAAACATCACTCATTATTGCTGATAGAGAAAAGATAATCGATTTGAGAAGCTTAAGGCAACAGTAGCAGATCAAAGGAGAGAATTAGAATTGGATCGGTGGAACAGCTTCTTTCCTCCCTTTTGACTATAGGCTGAAGACGGTATTACTAGAATTTGGCACATAACATTGGGGAGAGAATTAGAATTAGTGTGGAGTTGAGATGAAAGTAAGAAGAAAAAAAAATAAAAGTAAAATACGTACTTAAAAAATTTGTTTAAGAAAAAGAGGCATTTAGAAAAATATAGGAAGGTATGCACCAAAACAAATCTTAAAAACAACGTAAAAATGCTAATTTCCCTTGATTTTATTGTTAATTTTTTAATCCAATTCAAGGTCCAACAACTCTCTTTTTCATCGGGCCATAGTTTTTCACTCTTGGCCCAATCTTCGAGTAATTACCCAAAATATCCTTTCGTGATTTTTTAGTACATTTAACTTTTTAGCGATATTATTTTATTGCTTTTTATGGAAAACAAAGGAAAAATAAATGACGTATTTTAACTCAAGGAATTATCTCCAACCAAATTTAAGCATGAATTGAATGTGCCTCTACATATGTTTACATGAAAGGCTGACAATGGGTAGGGTATTCGTGGGCCGTGAGTAATGGACCTATCCGTCCTATTCCCATTTATAAGTTTCACTACTTGCCCCGTCCCATTACCCATGGATATTGAATATGTTTTCCATCCCCCAACGGGTAGCGGGTATCCGCTACCCGTCCCCTACCCGTGAAGTTACCATTAAAAATATTTTTTTTATTAATAATAATTTAATATATTAATAATATATAATAAAGGAAAACCAATGTTATATTAATGGTTGACACCTTAGCCCTTTAGCCTAGAGGTGGTGGATTTGAATCCCACCACAAACATACAAACTATATGCTATATTTTGTGTGTAAACGGCTAAATATAAGTGAGTTCGGGTTTTGCAAGTATCCAGAGGGGCAATCCCATTCCTGTCTCTAATCTGTGATGGGTAGGAAATTAAATCTCATTTCCAGATCAATTAGGAGACTCTTAATCAATTATTATTATTATTATCATTGTTGTTGTTGTTGATCAAGACTTTAATTTTTAAAGTTGGCATGTTGAATTTTGAGCATGTGGCTAGCGATACGGAAATCAAATTTGTGAACAAACTTACATAATGTATGTACTTCTCTTGTTCACAGACTACTAATTAATTTTGTTGAACATCTTTGAGAAACTTAAGTTTAATCTTGTTGAGAGCACTGTGAACATCTTTGCTATTAATCCTCTCCTCTGGGAAATCTGCACAACACATTAAGGCCAACTCCATAATCGATGATATGCAACCTATCTTAGCCAAATAGTGTTGTTCGTTGACCCTCGCCAAATTGGGATCTGCAACTTCATTGACTCCATATGGCAATGTTTGTTTGATCCATTGCTTCATGCTCATTTCTTCATTAAACATCTCATCTGTAGGCTTTCTTCTTGTGAAACTTTCCATCAGCAAAATACCGAAACTATACATATCACCCTTTACTGATACAAGTCCTTCTGATCCATACTCTACATTTAAATTTGATTTAGTCAGTCTAGCAGAAAGAAATTATTATTGCAAGTTATAATATACAAAAAATCAAATATTACCTGGTGCCATGTAACCAACTGTAGCAAGAGTTATTGTTTGTATGACGGATTCATCTTGCCCAACAAGTTTCGATATGCCAAAATCAGCTACATGTGCAACCATATCTTCATCTAGAAGGATATTGTTTGGCTTTAAATCACAATGGATAATAGGTTCTGAAGAACCATGATGAAGATATTCAAGTGCAGATGCAACATCAATCATTATGTTCAATCTCTGCAAAATGTCCAAAAAGTAGTTGTGAGAATATAACCATTTTTCTAGGCTCCAATTGGGCATGAACTCCATGACTAAAGCTTTAAGCTCAGTGGTACAACAACTAGTGATTATCTTGACAAGATTTCTGTGGCGAATTCTACGCAGTACTTCACACTCCACATCAAAACTCTTGAATGCTCCTTCACACTCCAAATTATAAACCTTGACTGCAATATACATGCCATCAGAAAGAGTCCCCTTGTATACCGAGCCAAAACTACCCTTGCCAAGCAAGTTTAGATCATCAAATTTATCAGTTGCTTGTTCAAGCTCATGAATCGAAAATCTTTTCCATGTTGCTAAAGGTAAGAAATTCCCTTGCTGAGTCGACAATATTGTTTTCCTCTTCCGATACCAAATAAGAATGACAATAACAGATCCAAGTGCCAAAACTATTGATCCAATCACCATTAATGCCATCTTTGCTTTTTTGGATTGGTTCTGATTGCTAGTTTTGCAAGGATGAACATGGAATTTTGATGCCCCACAAAGTCCTTTATTTCCTAGAAATGATTGAGATGATAAGTTTTTAAATGGCCCTCCATTAGGAATTTCTCCTTGTAACCCATTGAATGATACATTAAAATCCTTGAGATATTTTAGTTTCTCAAAGGATTTGGGAATTTCTCCAGAGAGATTATTGATTGATAAATCCATGAATTCCAAGCTTATAGCATCACCAATTGATTCAGGAATAAAACCCTCCAATCTATTATTAGATAAAGAGAGATGTTTTAGAGACTGAAGGCCTCCAAAAGTGGGTGGGATATTACCTGATAATTGATTCCTTGACAAATCAAGTAATGTAATAGCTTTCAAATTGTTAATATCTAAGGGAAGAGAACCACTGAAGGAATTTAATGACAAGTTTAGCTCAAGGAGATCTTTGAGCTTCCATAAGGCTGAGGGGATTGTAGAATTAAGTCTGTTATATTGTAACAAGAGACTTCTTAGGGAACCAAGATTACCAAGGCATGAAGGAAACTTTCCAGAGAGTTCGTTTCCCCCAAAATCCATGGCATTCAAACTCTGTAAACCACACAATTTAGAAGGTATGGACCCTTGTATTCTATTTGACTCAAGATATAATCCTTGAAGCTTCCTCAATTTCCCAATTGTCATTGGAATGGTTCCTTTTAAATCATTACCTCCTAGTTCCAATAAAATCAAGCTACTTAAGTTGCCAATGTCTTTGGGAATGGTTCCTTGAAGTCCACTATTAGCAATGCTGAAAAGTTCAAGGGAAGAAGACAAATTTCCTATGGAAGTTGGCAGAGTAGAATTCAATGGATTTTCATGTAACCCTAAAGCGGTCAAATTTTTGCAGTTGGCCAATGAGGAGAATAAAGTCAATAAAGAATGGCTGCTCAGCTGGTTGTACCCCAAATTGAGAATTTGAAGGCTTCTTAAATTACCAAGAGCCTCAGGAATAGAGCCGAAGAACATGTTTGAACTCAAGTCTATTATAGTGAGCTCAGAGACATTAGAAAGAGATATGGGAAATGGGCCATGAAAGTTATTTTTTCCTAAAAAAATTTCCTTAAGATTAGGAAGATGGAGACCAAAACTTTGAGGAAGACTTCCTGAGAAATGATTATCAACCAATGACAATGTCATCAATGTTGAAATATTGAAAATTGTGAAAGGAAGTATTCCATCAAGACTATTAATTTGAAGATGTAGGTCCTCTAAAGAAACAAGGTTACCCATTTCAATGGGAATGCTACCTGCAGTCACAATTAACAAATCAACTTGTTTTCTGCGAATAAAAAATAAACATGTAAGAATTTTACGATAATAATACCTCTCAACTTGTTTTCTGCGATGTTAAGACTCCTTAGCCGGGTGAGATTTCCAATAGATGAAGGAATTTTACCACCTATGGAATTTCTTCCCATTTTTAACACCTCCAAATTTATAAGACCGCCAATGGAGGGTGGGATTTCTCCTATATGTCGAATAAAGAATAATTTCACAACTGGTTTTTTATTTTTATTTTTTTTAACGGAATATTTCACATTAACGAATAAGCTATACACCATAATTATTAATTAATTCACTATTTATCCAATTGTAACCTTATTAAAACATGTAAAAGGAAATTCATGTTATCAGTCCAAAAATAAGGGTTTGATAGTTTATTTATTAAAAATTAATTTGAGGTTATTGTACCTCTGAAGTTGTTAACGCCAAGATATAACTCTTGAAGCATGGTGAGATTCCCTAAATCCTTATGCAAGCCTCCTTCGAAATTATTGCTGGCCAAATATAGAATCTGTAACCTCTTGCATGTGAACAAAGTGGAAGGAATTGGACCATTGAATAAGTTCCTGCTCAATGTTAAAACTTCTAAAGCAGGAAGATGAGTAAACATAGTTGATGGAAGATGGCCTGTTAGCAAAAATGAACATTCGAAGTGAAGATATGTTCTCAAATAATGTTGTTGGGATGGAATCAAGAATTTTCTTTATCCAAAATTAATGACCCATAAATAGCCGTTCTATGTAGGTGAAGTTTGATTAAAGTAATTTTGGTTGGAGATGTTGAGATCCTACATCGGAAAATAAATAAGTCTAAAACGCGGTATGTGATCAATATAGATTGAACCTTAACATATGTCAATTGGTTTTGTGTTACATGGGCTCAATCAAGTCCACGAAGTCTTTACAATTATTAATTTCATAAAAAAAAAAAAAAAAAAGATTGTGGAATTGTCTGTGTTTACCAGTTTACCTTTAAAGTTATTTTGGCCAAGATGTATTAGTTGAAGCATGGTGAGGTTCCCAAAATCCTCATGCAAATCTCCTTCGAAATGATTGAAAGATAAAGATAAATTTTGTAGCCTCTTACATGCAAATAAAGTGGAAGGAATTGGACCATTGAATGAGTTGAAACTCAAATACAATGCTTCCAAAGCAGGAAATTGAGCAAACATATTTGCTGGAAGACGACCTGTCAAGTTATTTACCCCAAGATCCAACATTCGAAGTGAAGACATGTTTTTAAGGAATGTTGTTGGAATAGATCCTGACAACGAATTATCACTAAGATCAATTACTTGCAACGAAGAAATGTTGAAGATACTAACTGGTATAGCTCCCGAAAGCTTGTTGTCACTCAAGGAAAGAAATTTCATGTTGTAAAGATTTCCAATTGTTTCTGGAATTTGTCCTTCAAGACTATTCTTGGCCAAGTAAAGTGTATGGAGCTTTGATAGATTGCACAATGATGTTGGAATAACACCTGAATGAAAAAAATTTTGTTAACATATATAGCTAATTATTGTTTTTCTTCTAATTTAAACTTTAGATATGTTTCAAAACAAATATTATATTAACAATTAATACAATAATGAAAATTAATAAAATAAGAACAACCCCCGAAGTTGTTGGACCATAGATTAAGATATTGAAGTTGGGTGACAGATCCAATCCATGAGGGAATCGCCCCGTCGAAAAGGTTGTCTGCCAAGTGTAAGTTTTTCAAGCGGCGCAAGTTGGAAAGTTGAAGAGGCAGAGAGCCATGAAATTTATTTTTATACAAAGAGAGATTGACTAGGAATGAAAGGTTTCCAATTTGTGGAGGAATGGTCCCGATTAGGCCCATGTTTTGAAGTATTACACCTCTAACTCTGTGATGGCGAACTCCACAAGTAATACCAATCCAATTGCAGACTGAAGTAGCCGATGACCAATTGGTTGCTAACAGGTTGTGAGGGCCATTTGTGAAGCGAGCTTTGAGGGCAAGCAGTGCTTCTTTATCTGTGCTTATATCTGTAGCTCTAATCTCATTCAGGCATATTAACAAACACATAACGTACAACAACAAAGACTTCATTTTTCCCATCACCAATGCAGCCCTGGATCATATATGATTAAATTAGAAACAAGGATTTAATTTGTAAAACAATTGCAACGGTTCCTACTTAAAGATTCATTGTTAACTCCTATATCGGTGCAAACTCTCAAGTCAAGTCAAGGCATTGATTCTTTCCCGTATATACCCCACTCCTTTAACAACGCACCAAATTAACTTGACAATTGAAAGGTCAAAGTAATATTATATAAAATTGAGTATAAGAAAGGCATCTAATTAATTATCAATCTATCAAATACCAATGACTCCATTTTGTGACTAATATATATATATATATATATATATATAAGTGCTTCCAAATGGGTCTTTTTGCATAATAGGCAGAAACACCTTTTTGGTCTGTGTAGTGTAACCGATTTATCAATACTATCTTATATAATATATGTTACCAATTTGGATCATGTGGGATCCAATTTGGGCTTTATGGTATCCATTCCGTTACATAATTGCGCCAATGGGCATTAACGGAGCGCATATCTCCTACCTAATTTGGTCCAGTTAAGTAATGAAATGTAAACTACAAAGTCCAAATTAGTAACGTGTATATCATAGAATAGTAATGGATAAATCAATTATACTACAGGACTAAAAAGATCTTTTTGCCGAAAATTTACATTGGAATTGACCGCTTCTTTTCCTTCTTTTCCCAATTAAATATCCAAGATTACAGTCAAATTACGTTGGCTGATCGAGTCAAAGAATTGGATTTTTCTTGCCATCTCGACAAAATGCCTGAGGAAACTTCTTTGGAAACTAAACGAAAGAAGTCACCTTGTAATGAACATTTCCCTTCACTTCTTTGGACTTTTCTTTAGCAGCTACTCCCTCCATTCTTGATAGGATGTGATTTAAGATTGTAGGACATGGATTAAAAAAATCATTAAAATATTTCAATTATAGTATTATTATATTAAAATATCACTATAATTTTCTCTTTTTGAAAATGAATAAATTTAATAAATATATTGTAATCAACATTAAATGCAAAAATAAATTTGAAAAAAAATAATAAATATTTCCTTAATTTTTAAAAAGACAAATTAACATTTTGAAAAAAAAAAATAAAAATTAAGGAATCCATTAGCAAATTATTCATTCCCTTTTATTAAAAAGAATTAAGAAAAGCCATTCATTTCATTAAGAGAACAATTAATATTGGTTGACTTGACTTGGAAAAAATGCAGTTTGCTAACTGGAAATCTTAGTCATAACTGTTACTCGATGACTTTTCTTGTACAATTGAGTTTAATTAATTCTCCCTTGTTTGAAACAATTTTGTATTCTCTCTGTCCCAAAAAGATAGTTTAGTTTAATTTCTTATATGGTTTGAAAAATACAATTAATATAGTTTTAGAATAATTTCTTGCACATAACTTTTTTTTTTGTTATATATCCCTCTTTAAATTTTATATTATCGGTCAATTTGTAGTTCTAAGAATAAATTAATATATATCCCATACATTATTTGAATACCAATATATATTAAATAAAATTATATTGAACACAAATTTTAGCTATAGTCTATTAAAAAAACAAAAAAAGAAAGAAAACTATAATTTGAGACGCACCAAATTGTATAGAAACATGGAATATCTTTATGAGACAGATAAAATACCATTGATTTGTTTTTTCTAATTATCTTTATGATTCATGCTTTTTATCTTGTTTTGTTGGGATATAAATTAAGGTAGTAACTATAGTAAGAATAAAAACATAAAAAGTAAATAAAGAAATGTAGAGAATAAATTACACTGATACCAATTTACTGAAAATAGCTTAAGACAAGGAAAAATTAACTAAACGTAGACCCATATAATTGCATTCCTAATTTGTTTATTAATAAATGATTAAATCAGCAGAATATGGATGGTTTGCATGCTGATTAAGTCTGTTGAAGATCCTTAAGAAGCTTAACTTTGATCTTGTTAATAGCACTGTGAACATCCTTGCTACTGATCCTCTCCTCAGGTAAATCTTCACAACACTTTAATGCCAACTCCATTACCGACCATAAGCAGTTTGTCTTAGCAACATAGTGTCGTTCGTTGACCCTTAATAAATTGGGATCTGCAAATTGATTTATTCCATTACGTAATAACTCTTTGATCCATTGCTTGATGCTCATTTCTTCATTAAACATCTCGTCTGTAGGCTTTTTTCTCGTGAAAACTTCCATCATCAAAATACCAAAGCTGTATATATCACCCTTTATCGAAACAAGTCCTTCTGATCCATACTCTACATCATAATTTGTTTAGTCAGCATAGTATAAGCAATAATAAATCCAAGTTATATACAAAGAATAAAACATCGATCACCTGGTGCCATGTACCCAACAGTAGCAAGAGTCGCAGTTTGTATGCAAGTTTGATATTCTCCGATGAGTTTTGATATGCCAAAATCAGTTACATGAGCAACCATGTCCCCATCTAGAAGGATATTATTTGGCTTCAAATCACAATGGACAATTGGTTCTGTAGAGCCATAATGAAGATATTCAAGTGCTGATGCAATATCTATCATTATGTTCAGTCTCTGCAAAATGTCTAAAAAGTAGTTGTGAGAATATAACCACTTTTCCAAGCTCCAATTGGGCATGAACTCCATGACTAAAGCTTTGAACTCTATGGTACAACAACTGGTGATTATTTTGACAAGATTTCTATGGCGCGTCCTACGCAGTACTTCACACTCCACATCAAAACTCTTGAACACTCCTTCTGACTCCAAATTGTAAACCTTAACTGCAATGGACATTCCATTCGAAAAGGTACCTTTGTATACTGAGCCATAACTCCCCTTACCAAGTAAGTTCACCTCATCAAATTTATTTGTTGCTTGATCAAGCTCATAAATCGAAATTCTTTGCAATGTTGCTAAAGGTGGCAAATGCTCTTGATGAGTCAAAAATCTTGTTTTCCTTTTGCAATACCATATTAGAAGGACAATAACAATTCCAAATGCCAAAATTGTTGTTCCAAATGCCAAAATTGTTGTTCCAGTCACAACTAATACTATCTTTTCTCTCCATGATTGCTTATGATTCTTCATTTTGCAGGGATGGACATGGAATTTAGGTGCCCCACAAAGTCCTGCATTTCCCAAAAATGATTGAGCTGACAAGTTTGTAAACGGTCCTGTATTAGGAATTTCTCCTTGTAATGCATTGAAAGACACATTAAAATCCTTAAGATATATAAGTTTCTCAAAGGACTTCGGGATTTCACCAGAAAGATTGTTGATTGATAAATCCATGAACTCCAAGCTTATAGCACCACTGAAGGACTCTGGAATAGAACCCTCTAATCTATTATTAGATAAAGAAATATACATTAGAGATTGGAGGCCTCCAAATGTGGGTGGAATACTGCCTGACAATTGATTCGCTGACAAATCAAGTAATGTTGCAGCTTTCAAATTGCCAATATCTCGTGGAAGGGAGCCACTCAAATAATTTGATGACATGTCCAATTCCAAGATATCTTTAAGCTTCCAAAAGGTTGAGGGGATTGTAAAATTAAGTTTGTTGGATTCTAAATGGAGATATCTCAAAGAACTCATATTACCCAGGCAAGACGGAACCTTTCCAAAGAGCCCATTCCCCCAAAGAGATAAGGTATTCAAACTCTTTAGACCACACAATTCAGAAGGTATGGATCCTTCTATTTTGCTTGATTCGAGATAGAATCCTTGAAGGTTCTTCAATTTTCCAACAGTTAAAGGAATGGATCCTTTTAATTTGTTATTCCCTAGAAACAATTTAGTCAGGCTGCTTAAGTTACCAATTTCCTTAGGAATGGTTCCTATAAGTCCACTACCACCAACGTGAAAATGTTCAAGGGAAGAAGATAGATTTCCAATGGAAATTGGCAGAGTAGAATTCAATTGGTTGTAACCTAGCTGTAAAAGTGTCAAATTTTTGCAATTGGACAATGAGGAGAATAAAGTCAATAATGATGGGCTGTTGAGCTGATTGTGGGACAAACTAAGATATTGAAGGTTTCTTAAATTACCAAGAGCGTAAGGAATAGATCCAGTGAACATGTTTAACTTCAACTCTATATCACTCAGCTTAGAGGCATTAGAGAGAAATATAGGAATATGGCCATGGAAGTTATTGTCTCCAAGAAGAATGTACTTAAGATTGAGAAGATGGAGGCCAAAGCTTGGAGGCAAACTCCCTGAGAGATTATTCACAGACAAGGCCAAAACCTCCAATCTTGAACTATTAAAAATGCTTGGAGGAGGTATTCCATCAAGATTGTTAACTCCAAGATTTAGAAAAGCAAGGTTGCCATTATCAAAACTTGGAATACTACCTGTCACAGTTCGTAACCCACATTCAGCTTTAAAAACTCATCATAGCATATAGCGTAGTGAAAATTTTATCGTATGTTTGGCATATCATGTCATTTGTATGCCAAGCCACTAAAATTTAGACAATTCACTTTCCAATCAATAAAAGCATAACAATGTGTAATTAATTTATTAATTATTTAATACTTATTTATTTAAATAAAATTTTAGACCTTAAAATAAAAACCCTAGACCATAAATATAAACTCCATAGGCTAATTTATGAACCCTATACCCTTTAATATATGACGTGACATAGCTTCACTAACCTACTAGTCGGATAACGTAGTATGCCAATCGTATTATAAATTCTCACTGTGAGGAATTTAAATTTATCAATTCAATTTAATGATCAAGGCAAATTATCCATGTTAATTCAGATAGAAATTGAAATGAACTAGTTGATCACTTCTAGTCGTGAGAGGGATTAAATTTGAGGAATATAATATTATCATACATCAAATTCTTTAGGACAAACTTCAAAAGCATACATTGTGTGTTTTAGTACAAGTACAGAAGTGTTCAAATGAAGAAGAAATAAAAAGATATCGAAGAGTGTGTTTTGGTTAGGAGAGAAAATTTAGAATAAGTCTAACATACTGTATCATTTGTGCGAAAAGATAATAAAATCATGATGCTAATATATTTTAGGATGCAAAATTTACAAATTAGCCTTTATAGTTTATAGGGAAAAGTACAAAGAAAATACATGTGATTTGCTAGATTTGTATACTTAGGTTTGTGTTTTAAAAGTTAACGAAGAAAGGTATGATATTTTCTTAAAAGTCCTCAATACAACAAATATCTTAAAAGTTGTCAATCTTTTGGACTTTTAGCTGAAATTTTACACTTTGTTCGATACAAATATAGTGGACATTGCAAATGAAGCTCTAAAATTTTCAAAAAATATAAGTACTTTTTTAATTAAATAGTGGAAAAGGTAGAATATCACAAAAAGTAGCGGAATGGTCAAAAAATTTCCAAATCCTGATAGAAAATTCTTAAATAATGTGGGTATACTATTCAAATGCTAAATGATAAAAACTATTGAGTTTAACAGAGAGATTGGATAAATAGTGTGAGCACAAATACTTTTAATCCGATCTCATGCAATCCTTAACGTTTTCTTCAATTATACTCCTAATAGTTTGCTCATGTTATTTAAGAGTTTCTGATAAAGATTTTAATATTTTGAGACAACATTTCTAATTTTTTATTTTTTTTTTATTTTTTACATTTTTCAAGAAAAACACATATGCTTTTGAAAATTTTCTAGCTTTCCCAAGGGCCCTTGTATTCGTATACAACAACATGCAAAATTTTAGTTCAAAATCTGTAGGATGAGACAATTTTTAGACAAATGTTGGAGGAAAGGCTCTATTTGTCAAATAATGCAACAACAAATTGGGCTGCACAAAAAACTGAAAAACCAAAACCGAACTGAATCGAAACCAAAACCAAAGTGAAAATTAGGTTAACAAAAAATGATGTACTATTGTACAGTTAATGATTTTTAAAAACCAATTTTATGGTTAAGTGATTGACTAAGTCCATTTGGACTCGGTTAACCGACTAGTTTATATAATTTTAAAAAAAATATTTTACATATATAAGGGGGGAGAGAGAGAGAGAGAGAGAGAGATTTGACTGAGTCTTTTTCTACTTCATTTGTTTTTTTTTTGGTTTTTCCGGTGCAATTTTTTTTTTTTTTCTGTTGATGATTTATTTGTTCTAGTTGGTTGTTGTTTTGGCTTAATTTCATTTTGATGTTAGGATATTAGAATTTACCTCTTGGTTCCCTTTATTTTTTTTTTTATGTGAGGGATAATTTTAAATGGTTATAAACTAATCATGTGGTGATTTGAGATAAAATTATTGTCAAATTAAAAATTAAAAGGCGGGAAATTTGATTTGTGTTTTATTTGCATGATTGCATTGTGTCAATTTTTGGATTAATAAAACAAATAAAACTTACATGTTTGGAATTTTAATTTGATACTTTATCTTATGATGTTTTATTAATTTGAGATTTTATGAAAAAAATAGAGAATATTAAATTTTTTATATTTTGTAATGGTTAAAATCCGAAATATAAGGTTGATCGACCAAAATAATTGGTTAATCGATTAGTGGTTAACTGAAATTAATGTACTAGGGTGTGATTAATATTTTGATTGATAAAATCTATTTGGATTGGTTAACCGACCGTGTTTACCCCTAACCACGGACCTGAATTTGTCAACTTTTTTGTCCTTTTTCCTAGTTTATATATTAAAGACTAGAAATTTTTATTTTAGATACTAAACTTGAAACTAAACAATTAAATAACTAATTTCTTGATTAATTTCATATTATCATTTTTCTATTGATTAAAATATAATTTGTTATGCTTTTATTGGTTTGCACACAGATAAAGTGACACGCCTAACATACAGTAAAATTTATCCTTTACTTTAATCTACAAAAGATATCTACAATTGTAGACATGTGACTAAAAATTTAACATGTAAAAGTATAAGAGTTTTAGAATAAGAATAGCTCTCAACCTGTTTTCTTGCAAGTTAAGACTCCATAGCCGGCTAAGATTTGCAATAGATGAAGGAATTTTACCAACAATGGAATTTCTTTGGATGCTCAACACCTCCAAATTTATAAGATTGCCAATGGACTTTGGAATTTCTCCTATACAAAAAAAGATTTTTTTTTTTTTTTCAAACGGTTACTTTCATTTATTTGCTATATACATGTGATTGTAACTTGTAAGTATCACTATAAAAAATAGGAGATTTTCAAGCAAAACTTTTATAAAACTGGTTGCATATCTTTATATAACAAGAAAAAATTTGTTGCATGTTATTGCTACAAAGTTGTGATCGTACATATTTTATAGCCAAATTTGATAAAAATTAATGTGTCGTTATTGATATAAACGTATGAAAATAGCTTTTGAATATTAGTGATGATTTTTGTTTATTTATTTGATTACTATTTTGATACTTATCGAGGTATTAACTATCAAATAATATATATATATATATATATATATATATATATATATATATATATATAATTTTAGTAGTAATATCAATAACGGAATTCAAATAAAGGATAAGCTATATATGTTTTGAGTTGGTAGATGTAGTCAAACTAAATTCATAAACACCATAGTGATGAGTGATTTCACTATTTATTGGTAACCAAATGGTTTCATGTTAATTATAAGTCCAAAAAATAAATTAAGATAGTTTATTTTATTAAAAAATAATTTGATCCTAAAAGTTGGCTAGCTTTTTTAAGTTTTATGAAATGAATGCACTTCTTACCTTTGAAGTTATTATAGCCAAGATATAGCCCTTGAAGCATGGTGAGATTCCCAAAATCATTGTGCAAACCTCCTTCCAAATTATTGAAAGACAAAGATAACGTTTGTAAGCTCTTGCATCTAAATAAAGTGGAAGGAATTGGACCACTCAATGAGTTCCAACTCAAATGCAACCCTTCCAAAGCAGGAAGATGAGCAAACATGTTTGATGGAAGATGACCTGTCAAATTATTAAACCCAAGATCCAAGCTTCGAAGTGAAGACATATTTATGCTATAGGTTGTTGGAATAGATCCTGACAACCAATTATCACTAAGATCAATTTCCTGTGACAAAGAACTATTAAAGATACCAAAAGGTATAGCTCCTGAAAGGTTATTCCTACTCAAATAAAGAAATTTCAAGTTGTAAAGATTTCCAATTGTTTCTGGAATTCTTCCTTCAAGACTATTGCTGTCCAAGTAAAGACTATGGAGATTTGAGAGGTTACATAATGATGTTGGAATAACACCTGTATAGAAAAAGTTTTTCTAATTTAAACATTAGTTATGTTTGAAAACAAATATTATAGTAATGAAAATTAATGAGTGAAAGAACAAACCTTGGAAGTTGTTAGTGGAAAGATAAAGATATTCAAGTCGGGCGAAAGATCCAATCCATGAGGGGATAATCCCATTGAAAAGGTTTTCTACTAAGTTTAATCTCTTCAACCCGCGTAAGTTGGACAGTTGAAAAGGCAGAGAGCCGTGGAAGTGATTTCGTGGTAAAGAGAAATTGACTAGGAATGAAAGGTTTCCAATATGTGGAGGAATGGTCCCTGTTAGGGACATATTGTTGAGTAGAATACCTTCAACTCTACCATGGCGACCTCCACAAGTAATACCAATCCAGTTGCAGACTGAAGTAGCCGAAGACCAGTTCGATGTTAACAGATTTTGAGGATCATTTGTGATATGAGCTTTGAGGGCAAGCAGTGCTTCCTTATCCGTGCTTATGTCTGCGGCTGTAATGTCATTTAGACATATTAACAAACACATGATTATCACCAACAAAGAGCTTATTTTTCCCATAATCACCAATGCAAACAGAATGACGAATTGAATATCTTTAGCAACAATATAATTTGCAAAACAATTGGAACAACGTATCTGCTAAATATGTAATTATTAAATGTTAATCCACTCCATCAGCACCACATCACATTGAATTAATTGACAATTGAAAAAGTCAATCAAATATATATATATATATATATATATATATATATATATATATATATATATATATATATATATATATATATATATATATATATATATATATATATATATATATATAAAATTAAGTTTAATAAAGCACTAAATGTTCTTCAGATCTGTCATATATATACCATGTGAACATGTGTTTTTCCCCGTTTTTGTTGTAGAGAAGATTAGCGTAACATAAAAGTAAATTAGATTGATACTAATTAGTCATGTTATGAGAAATAAAAATAAGTATATTTATATATATAATACTTTTCATCTTTTTATGTTATGAGAAATACAAATAAGTATATATAATATTATTAAAATAATTCAATTCCGGTTGGATCCTGGTTGAACTTCCCCTTAGACCCTCTACCTTCACTAATTTTTTGATCGGCCCGGGTCTGAAATGACAGAGATATGAAATATCATCTCATGTATATTTCTTGTATATAGCCCCTAAATAGTATATTGTACTGTATATGACTGTTCGATTTCTACAACCACTGTTGGAGTTTCCCATCGATGGAGCAATAGAAACGAACTTGTATTCACAACATGGAATCAATTTCTTCTCATATGCGCAGGCACGTGCTCAAAAATTAAATAATCATACAAAAGAAAAAAAAAATCAAATACAGAGAAAATGACTACATACATCCTTAATTATCAATTCCTAGTAGCTTCAGTTTGCATAATTGACCCATAAATATAACTTTATAATATTTTTTCTTTTATTCTTTTGAAATTCTACTATATTACAACTACAAAGAAAAGTACTAAAACGACAGCGGATTTAGTGGGAAATTTAGAATAGTATAAACTATAAACTAAAGCATTTATGAAAATGATAACAAGAGGGCTATTTTTTATTTTTATTTTTTATTTGGAAAGTTTGAGTCAATGGACCAAACCGTACCTTTAAGTATAAAGGTAAAAGAAAGTTGACTTTCCTAATGAAGAAAACAAATCTAAATTTAGTTTTTAAGATAAATTAAATAATTTGTTTTACATTTAGGGAATGAACACAATGAATGAATTTACGTCGAAGGCTCCGCTTTGAATAAATGAATTTCTCAAAATTTTGAATAATTCATTTCAAATTACAATTTTTTTGTGCTTGGAATCAAAAAAAAATGTAAGGAGAATTGAATTCGGTGGAATTTCGAGAAAAACCATCTAAAAAGTGCTTGAATAACCTCAAACTGATTACTTAGCCAGTAACAAAAAAATGTAATATGATAAAAAATATATTTATATCTAAATCTAGTTATAAATTGTTAAAAAATAAAAAAAAAAATTCTTGTTAATTAATTTTATATAAAATTAATTATTTGGTTATTTATCATAAAAATTTATTGATAAGGACAATTCAGAAAATAAGTACAAATGAAATATTTTTGCTCATTCATTCCAAGCATAAAATTTATAGAATTTATTTCAATTTTGTCATTTAAGTTAATTTATTCCAAGCAGGAAAATTCATTTACAATTGAATTCTATATGGAATTCATTTACAAATAAATTCTATTTATGTAGTTCATTGATTTTATGAATTTTAAATTTGATGAATCTGTCTAAGGTCTCATGTATAACAAACAATTGATAATGCAAACTGAATTGTGGGGGAAACTGAATATCGATTTCTACTAAATACTTCTGCTGAGAGAAATAAGGAATTGACCCAGCCCGGAAAATAATTTGAACTACCCAAACCTTAAAATATTTAATTAAGTGTATGTGAGTTATTGATGAACTAATCAAAATTGAATCAATCAAGCTAGCTACTAAATCTTTGCTCCTCTTCACACTACCAGCAAAGAAATTGTATTCACGATGCCGGAATTGAAAATAAATGTTTATTAAATGAACTGGGATTTCTATTTATCAATTGTGTTGAACAGATTAATTACCCGTTTGTGGCACTATTCCAAACATATTACATATCATTGTTGATTGTCAAACATTTTTCGACTTTATTGTACTTTCGGTTAGGTCCGCTAATCAAATGGCGGATAAATTGCCACCATTTGTAATAGCAAACACAATGTGTCCGCCTATTACAAAAGCGAGCATATAGAGTCCGACTTCATAGTTGGGTGCCGGAGTGAAAAGATTCTGATTCAGCCGAGCCCGCCAACTAAATATGCGGACATAATGCTGAAATATTTGGCCTTTTATTAATAATGAGATGAATTCAGAAAGATTCGAAATGGAAAAAAATTAAAAAAATACAAACGGATGAGCACCTAAGAGCATAGAAAATTTGGGCCCATTACAAGAAATTAAAATAAGGACGGAAAATTCGATGTGAATACAAGTTTTTCATCGCTAATTGCCATCAGAAACGGGTTGGATAAAGCTGATTGTGAAGTACGATTTAAAATCTATCTCCAACAATACATCTAGTATTTTTAGCTGAAATAAGTGATGCCTCTAATTTTTCATAATTTTATTCGGTTAGTTTGGCTAAATATTTAGTAATTTTGAGTGTCATATTGGTCCAAAAAGCTTAATTATAATGTTTTTCTATTAAGATGTGTGTTTTTGGGTTGTTTTGTCTCTTTGTGACAGTTGTAGAAGCTGTGCTGGGCTGAAATTGCAAAATATGGGCCAGTGTGCAAGAGATGGGCTGGATCACATGAAGAGCTGAAGACCACTGAATTCTACTTTATGCATATCCTTTTGGGAAATTTTATTTCCTTCGTGCAGTACTACTACGTATTCAATCTCGAAACCGTTATGTGTTGTCGAATCTAAGTTTTTTTATTACATGAGAAAAAATATTTGATAATCCATAAATTGAAAACCGAGTTAAGAATTTAACAAATGAATCTCATTCAAACTCTTAAAAGTATGAATAAAAGAATAAATAATTTATTAATCTGTATAGTTTTACATATCATTATACTAGTCAGTTCTTGTGCTTTTAGAACTAATTTTATAATTGTTATGTTTTGTTCTAATCAATAAATAATTTCTTATATGATGTGATTCTAAACATGAATTAATTTAAAAAAAAACTGACATATATAATCATAGTAATAGATTAAAAAAATTGTTTTTTTATTTTAATAATTAAAATTTTTAGAAAATTCTAGAAAATACCACGCGATATTAGTATCTATTGTTTTATATTATATATAGATTAGAGGTTAGATTATAGTATTGGGTATCTGTGAAATCCATATTCGACGTTTTCCTTACTTACCATGGTGACAAACTTGAATGGGCAAACTAGGATATATTTCATTTGTAGTTTTCATTTTCCTTGGCTATAATTTTACTCCCGTCCAAAATTAACAATGACCTCACAATTTGTTTTTTTTTTTTTTTTTATAAAGGAAAATGCCATGAATTTTCATTTTGTTATTTTTTTTTTTGGTAGTCAAAAATGAATTTTTATTTCCGTCGAATACTTCTCGGCCTCCCAATTTTACAATCCGTTCAATAGATAACAATTGAAGGGTATTATTTATTTCATATATATAACAAAAAAAAACAAAAATGCTTTCATTATTATATGTGAAAGCTGTAAAACGTCATATGAAATTGTTGGCATCTTTGAAAACAAGGAAATATTCAGGCCAGACAAAATATAAAAAATAATTAGACCCACTAAAATACAAAAATAATCAAACAAAAAATGTAAAAAAGGAAAATCCTCGCTTCTCACCTGCAGAAAAATTTTAGATTCTCTGGTAAGTGTAATAAAAAAATTTTGGATTCTCTGAGAAGCCCAATAGCGGAATAGATGGGCTGGATTTAAGGAAGAGCAAGAGGTTGAAGAAGGAAGTGGCTGCCACGTCTTCTCACCTACAGAAAAATTTTAGATTCTCTGGGAAGTGTTTACCTACCAAACTAAGACAACTTGTAGAATTGTGGCACCTACTAATGGTAGGAGTGAGTAAAATACGGTTTGGTTTAAAAATCAAACCGAACCAAATACAATCGAAAACTAAATATTGAAAATTATAAAAACCAAAACCAAACAAATATATATTGTGTTTAGGTTAAACCAAACCGAACTGGTGCGGTTCGGTTTTGGTTCGGTTTGATTCCAGACCAAAATTTCTAAACTTTAAAATTTAAATAAATTATCATTATTATTATCAGTAAATTATTATCAATTATATATACATTATTGTAAAAAATGGTCAATATTACATAACAAATTTTATTTTCAATATAAAGTGAAGGAATATTTATTTTCTTTACTTTTCTTTTCCAGATGTTGTTGTAAAACCTAGTCAACTATGTTCTTCGGTTGACTCAGTCAAATTGTGGGATAAAAAAAATACAAAAAAAAAAAAAAAAAAAAATTGACCTATCTAATATATGCCTCATTGGTCCTTAACCTATTAATTTGATATGGTTTTTCCCTCACTTATTACAATTGATTTATTGTAATTTAGCGCATTTGGCTTGATTTTGTTTTTTTTAGTAGGAAAAATAAATTTGGTCCAATTTAAACATACGCTTATAACAACGTTTCGATTACAAATTGTTCTGATTCACTAAATTTATATGTAATTTAGATGACATTATACTAACATGTCGAAATCGAACCAATTGTGTTCACAATGCTATGTGTTTAATGTTCTAAATCAATAGGTTAGGAACCCAAAGAGACACATTTTGGATTGTTTGGAGCCAAAATGATCATTTTTCCTCAAATTGTTGCATATAATTAAGTGAAAAAGTACACTAATACGTATCATCTTGGCAACTTGCCGTAGGTGTTGACGACAAAGACTTAATTATATGACTTATAAGTTTGTCCATTTATGTGGAACGTTAAGTGTCAACATCCAAATTTAATGCATTTAAACAATAATTTGTTTAACTCGGTCAAATTATTACCTAATTTGTCATTTTCTTTCTCAAACTAGAACGACAAATTCTATCTCGCATGAAATTAACGACACATATAGAGCAAGTTTTATTAGCAGGATGGTCATTCTTTGATTTGGGCAATGCTTTGTTGATTTTTGATGTAGAGGAGCAAGCATTGGCCTATTCGGCTAAATTTTATCATGAATAGTAATTTCGGAAAAATGGTCCGATTTCAATGATTCTTGAGCCTAACTTTATTGGAAACGGGCCAACGATGCAAACTCATAGCTTTAACTGTGATGTCCGTCGCTTTTCGGCAAAAAAACATGATTTAGGGCTTCAAAATCGCAATTTACTTTTTTTTTCCTATTTCAGTAATTTTTACGATTTTTCTTGTTTTTTCCCTTTTTGTTTGGGTTTCCTAGATTGACTGGAATTCTGTTTAGGCAAGGGATATCCTGTTTTGGGGTGATTTAATTGTCGCCTATAAATAGGCCTTTCTTTTTGAGTTGTAAGCAATTTTTTTCAATTGAATAAGAATTTCGGAATTAATTCCTTTTACCCTGCTTTTGTGAATTTTTCAAAATTCAATTAGTAGAAGACTATTATCCGGCATCGTGCGCGATCAACGGATTCTAGTATCCTTTGTTCGAGTTTCCGCTGCATCAGTTGGTACCAGAGCCGAATTCCTAGTCCCTAGCCGTCATCATGCCGCCAAGGAGAGAGCGAAGGGTTGACGAGGTCGCGGGTCAGGACGATCTGAGTCGGTTGGAGCAGAGGGTCGAGCAACGCCTTACGAACATGAGGACCAGAGGATGGAAACCATGATGGATCGATTGGAGGAACGAATGGAGGGGCTGTTTGCGGCTCAATTGGGAGAAAATAGACGACACAAATGAAACCCTAATCTTCAGAATCCATTCGGTGTACTGAGGAAGAAGATGATGATTCGGATGAGGGAGTTTACCAACAGCGTAGACGTCAGCCAATGGTTGAGGATAGGCGTTGGGAATCTTGATTGAGAACCGAGATTCCAGAGTTTCGAGGTACTCTGCAGCAGGAGGAATTTCTTAATTGGTTAGCAGCCGTGGAGGAGGTCTTGGATTTCAAGGGAGTTCCAGAAAATAAAAGAGTCTCGCTAGTTGCGACTAGATTTTGGGATCGAGCGATGGCCTAGTGGATGCAGGTTAAACAGACCCGGTTATGGATGGGTAAGCCAAAAATCATTACTTGGGAAAAGATGAAGAAACAGATGAGAGCTACTTTTCTACCCTTAAATTTTCAGCGATTAATGTATCAGAGATTGCAGAATTTAAGACAAGGTAGTCGTTCAGTTGATGAATATACAACTGAATTTTATCAATTGATAGCAAGGAGTGATATCATGGAGTCCGATGACCAGTTGGTATCCAGGTATATCGGAGGGTTGAGAGAGCAGATTAGAGACATAGTTAACGATTTTGACCCTTTTAAATGTCTATGAGGCACATTAGCAAGCCTTAAGGCTAGAGAAAAGGTTGCTATGCCCTAGTTATGGCTTTTCTAGTAGTAGAGGTGGCAAGAAGACTGTAAAGGCGGTTCCTGTTAAACCCCCTGAAGCTGCCCCTAGGAGGACTAGCCAGAGTAGTACCATAAAGTGTTTTGCTTGTGGAGAGTTAGGGCATAGGCAATCTGAGTGCAAGAAAGCTGGGAAGAGGGCTATGTTGGTAGAGGCGGATGAAGGTGTAGAGGCAGATTTTGTAGAGTTCGAAAATACAGCCCCGGATGAGGAAGAGGAGATTGAAGAGGAGGTCGTGGCTGGTGATACAGGCACTGCTTTAGTGGTGCATCATTCGTGTTTAACACCTCGGGTAGCTGTTGATGATGAGTGGCTCAGAAGTAACATCTTTCAGTCCACTTGCACCATTAAAGGAAAGGTGTGCAAGCTAGTGATTGACGGAGGGTGCTGTGAGAATATTGTGGCAACTGAAGTTGTGTGAAAATTGGGGTTGGTGACCGAAAAGCATCCCAAACCATACAAGCTAGCGTGGCTGAAACAAGGAGGAGAGGTGTCGGTGACCAAAAGGGCAATAGTTCCATTTTCTATAGGGTCTCGGTATAAAGATGAAGTAACATGTGATGTTGTAGAGATGGATGCATGCCATCTATTGTTGGGACGACCCTGGCAGTTCGATAGAGATGTGACCCATCAATGAAAGGCAAACACTCACACCTTTGTGTTTGAAGGGGTGAAAATTACTCTTGTTCCAAAGAAGGATGAAATCAGGAATAATACTGGAGCTGGCAATGTTGTATTGCTATCTTTGTCACAGTTTGAGGAGGAAGTAAAAGGGAATGAGGTGGTGTATGCACTGGTGGGAAAGACGGTTGAGAAAGAAGTTGAGGTTCCCGAGCAGATCAAACCCGTTCTGAGTGAGTTTCTAGATCTGTTCCCGGAAGATCTTCCTGCAGGCTTACCACCCCTTCATGACATTCAGCATCAGATTGACTTGGTACCTGGTGCAATCCTTCCCCATCGTCCCCATTACAGAATGAGCCCAGAAGAACACGAGGAGTTGAGGAGGCAGGTTGAAGAGCTATTGCAAAAGGGCTACATCCGAGAGAGTCTGAGTCCCTGTGCTGTTCCAGCCCTCTTAATTCCAAAGAAAGATGGCAGTTGGCGGATGTGTGTGGATAGTAGAGCCATCAACAAAATAACCATCAGGTATCGGTTTCCTATCCCTCGTTTGGATGATTTGTTAGACCAACTCAGTCGGGCTTTTGTTTTTACTAAACTAGATTTAAAGAGTGGTTATTATCATATCCGTATAAGACCCGGGGATGAATGGAAAACCGTGTTTAAAACTAGGGAAGGGCTGTATGAGTGGATGGTTATGCCATTTGGGCTATTTAACACACCTAGCACTTTTATGTGAGTCATGAACCAGTTGTTGAGACCCTTCATTGGGAAATTTGTTGTGGTTTACTTTGATGACATTCTGATTTATGGTGCTAGTGAGGAGGAGCATGTCTAGCATTTGAGAGAAGTGTTGGTAGTGTTAAGAAGGGAAAAGATGTATGCAGCCTTGAAAAAGTGTGTTTTTATGTCCCCTAGTGTTTTGTTTTTGGGATATATTATTTCTGTAGAAGGCTTGAAAGTAGATGAGGCCAAGGTGGAGGCGATTAAAAAGTGGCCTAGACCCAGTTCTATTACTGATGTGAGAAGCTTCCATGGGCTAGCCTCGTTTTATAGGCGATTTATTGCGCATTTCAGTAGCATAATGTCCCCGATTACGGAATGTATGAAGCAAAGTGGAAAGTTTGAGTGGACTGAACAAGCTGAGGCAGCATTCCAGCAAATTAAGGAAAGATTGGTTACAGCCCTCATTCTCATCTTACCAGATTTCCAACAACCGTTTGAGTTGCATTTGGATGCCTCAAAGTTAGGCATTGGAGCTGTGCTGAGTCAGAACCACAAACCAATTGCTTATTTCAGTGAAAAACTATCTGGTGCAAAGCTTCGTTACAACACGTATGACGTGGAGTTTTATGCAGTGGTTCAAGCAGTCAAACATTGGCGCCATTATCTATTCCAAAGGGAGTTTGTACTGTTTACTGATCATGAGGCCTTAAGGCATTTACACAGCCAAGATAAGGTTTCTGCCAGGCATGCTCGATGGGTGGCTTATCTTCAACAATTTACTTTTGTGGTGAAGCACAAATCTGGTGTGTCCAACAAGGTGGCTGATGCATTAAGTAGGAGAAAAGGGCTGCTTGTTCGCCTCTCCGTTGAAGTACCAGGTTTTGCATCTTTTGCTGAATTGTATGATTCTGACCCTTACTTTGCAGCCATTGTTCAGAAAATTCAAGGAGGGGAGCCATCAGAGTTTCATCAATGTGAGGAGTTTCTCTTTAAGGGGAACCAACTATGCATTCTTGATTGCAGTTTGAGGTTAAAAATTGTCCAAGAAGTTCATGGCGAAAGGCATATGGGAAGAGATAGAACTTTGCAGTTGATTCAAACCAATTACTTTTGGCCATCCATACGCAAAGAGGTGGATAAATATGTGAAGCGTTGTCGGATTTGTCAAGTTTCTAAAGGGGCAGCCACTAATGCAGATTTGTACTTGCCTTTGCCTATTCCCTCTCAACCATGGGAAGAAATCAGCATGGACTTTGTATTGGGGTTGGCACGGACTTAGCGGGGCAGTGATTCTATTTTTGTTGTGGTGGATCGGTTCTCCAAAATGGTGCATGTTATTCCATGTAAAAAAACAACCGATTTCAGTGATTCCTGAGCCTAACTTTATTGGAAAAGGGCCAACGATTCAAACTCACAGCCTTTGGCTGTGTTGTCCGTCGCTTTTCGGCAAAAAAACATCGTTTAGGCCTTCAAAATCGCAATTTACTGTTTTTTTTCCTATTTCTGTAATTTTTACGATTTTTCTTGTTTTTTTCCCTTTTTGTTTGGGTTTCCTAGATTGACTGTAATTCTGTTTAGGCAAGGGATATCCTGTTTTGGGGTGATTTAATTGTAGGCTATAAATAGGCCTTTCTTTTTGAGTTGTAAGCAGTTTTTTTCAATTGAATAAGAATTTCGGAATTAATTCCTTTTACCCCGCTTTTGTGAATTTTACGAAATTCAATTAGTAGAAGACTACTATCCGGCATCGTGCACGATCAACGGATTCTAGTATCCTTTGTTCGAGTTTCCGCTACATCAATTTCTTGTTAGAATTAATTCAACAATTACTCCTTAATGGGTATTAAATAATTATACTAATCGAGTGAGCTTTACAATATTCTGTATAAAGTGAAATAAATTTGTAATGCTTGAATGGACTTTTCTACTCGATTGAATGAGTGGGGTAACGTATCTATTAATTTAAGTTGAAGTCGTCAAAAATTTAAATTAGAGTAGCAGAAATGAAACTTGGAACATGTGAGGTTGTCTTCTTGATTG
The DNA here is from genome assembly GCA_039660915.1 of Euphorbia tirucalli. Classification (NCBI taxonomy): domain Eukaryota; kingdom Viridiplantae; phylum Streptophyta; class Magnoliopsida; order Malpighiales; family Euphorbiaceae; genus Euphorbia; species Euphorbia tirucalli. The sequence goes on along the minus strand of CM077634.1, from coordinate 8,807,892 downwards.
TAAGTCTGTGTTTGCTTTACATTCAATATCCCTAAGAAACTGCTTCAAATATTTAATATGCGCTTGAAATGAGGCCCTCCACCCTCGCAGGGTTATACTATGAGTGAATTAGTTGACTATAATTAGTTGACTTAGTTACTTTTACATAATTGCAAAGTGCAACTATAAAAAGAGCATTCGGGAAGTTCAAGAGAAAGAGCAACCACAAAATAAAGCTTCAATTTTCCCAACTAAAATGGTCTTCGTTGCGCAGCTTTTGATTAAGCTTTTAGTAGTTGCAGCAACAACAGTATCAGCGGTGGATTCTATTGCTAAACCAGGCTGCCAAGATAGCTGCGGAAGCGTGAGCATACCATACCCATTTGGCACGGTCAAAGGTTGCTACCGTGATTATGCTTTCTTGATCACCTGTAATGCCACAACAAATACATCATATCTGGGAAGTGGAAATTTACAAGTCCTTAACATATCACTTGACGGCCAAATCCGAACCTCTTCCGAGGCAGCTGTTGAATGCTACGACCGACAAGGGAACTGGACTTATTGGAGTTTTCCATGGGTGAGAGTGGGCAAACGTTACTCACTCTCTTACTCTCTTAACAAGTTTGTTGCTTATGGATGTGACACTATTGCAACAATTGAAGGTTTCACAGGTCCCTCAGGGGATCGATACTTCACTGGTTGTATGTCTTTCTGTTATTCAAATGATTCTATAGTAAATGGATCTTGCTCTGGTGTTGGCTGTTGTCAAGGATCCATTCCTAAAGGTGCCTTGGGTTACAATCTTAGTCTAACTAGCTATTTCAAGCACAATTATTCAATCCAATACAACCCCTGTAGCTACGCCTTTGTTGTTGAAGACGGTTTCTATAATTTCAATTCTTTAGATCTTGCTTATGATCCATTGAAAACTAGAAATCCATCACAAACCATACGGAGTTTTCCTGTAGTTCTTGACTGGTCAATTGGAAACATCACATGTGCAGAAGCTAAAAGGAACCAAACAACTTATGCTTGTAAGGATGAGTATAGTGAGTGCTTTGACTCAGATAAACGACTTGGCTATCTCTGTAATTGCTCTGTTGGTTTCCATGGCAATCCCTATCTTGCAAATGGCTGTCAAGGTTGGTTATATAACTTATATATATACTAACTACTTCATCATTGGTAATTAATGAATTCTGCACTTTTAACTAACCTAGTTAAGTTTTATTGTGCTTTGACAGATGATGACGAATGTGCTAATCCCAGCCTCAATGATTGCGAAAGTACAAGTACTTGTCAAAACACGAGAGGAAACTATACCTGCATTTGTCCCAAGGGTTTCCGAGGAGATGGAAGAAAGAATGGGCAACGATGTGTCGCTAAGTTTAGACAATCATTACAGTTGGAGATTATTGTTGGTATGCTCAAATCAATTGTTCTTTTTCAGCTACCTTGCCTATTAATAATGAATTATAGTTCAAATTCTAGATTGCAGCCTATATATATATATATATATATATATATATATATATATATATATGTTGATTTGCCATAATTATGGATACTTTTTTGGTTGTCGTAGGAGTAAGTATTGGCATTTCTGCCATTCTAGTGGTGCTTCTTTTACTGATATTTGGAATTAGAAAAAAGGAAATGAGGAAGCTGAAAGAAAAACACTTTAAAGAAAACGGCGGTTTGATGTTGCAACAGCTACTCTCTAAGGTCGAGCGATCCGAAGAAAAAGCTAAAATATTTACAGAGAATGAGCTCAACAAGGCAACAAAGAACTTCAATGAAAGTGAAATCATTGGCCAAGGAGGATACGGTACAGTGTACAAAGGAATTTTAGAAAACAAAACAGTGGCTATCAAGAAGTCGAAAGTGATGGATCATGATCAAATTGAGCAATTTGTCAACGAAGTCATTGTTCTTTCCCAAATCAAACATCTAAATGTTGTCAAACTATTAGGCTGTTGTTTGGAAACATCTGTTCCTTTATTAGTATATGAGTTTATAACCAATAAAACACTCCACCATCACCTGCATAATGAAAAGAAACGATCCTCAATAGGATGGGAAACTCGACTAAATATTGCCGTCCAAACAGCAGATGCACTTGGCCATATGCACTCTGATGCTCCCATACACATCATTCATAGAGATGTTAAATCTGCAAACATACTACTAGATGATAATTTCCAAGCAAAAGTATCCGATTTTGGAGTTTCAAGATTGGTTCCTTTAGATCAGACCCAACTATCTACATTGGTACAAGGAACATTAGGGTACATTGATCCAGAATACTTCCATTCAGGCTTATTAACCGACAAGAGTGATGTTTATAGCTTCGGAATCGTCCTTGTAGAGCTGTTGACAGGAAAAATGGTGGTTTGTCCTGAGAGGACTGAGAAGGAAAAAAACCTGGCTGCTTTGTTCAGTTCTTCAATTAAAGAGAACAACTTGAGCGAAATTCTCGACGTAAGAGTGAAGAACGAGGGGCATCTGGAGCAACTTGAAGGTTTTGCGAACTTAGCAAGACGTTGCATAAGGTTCAAGGGAGAGAAAAGACCTACAATGAAGGAAGTGAAGAGGGAGCTTGAGGTACTAAGGATTTACAAGCGTTCTAATGCCGAAGTTACTGCTCATATTGAAGAGGCAGAGCATCTCCTTGGTCCGCCAACAGAATTATGCAGCAGTGGCTCAACAGCTGGGTTTGACAGCACCAAGTATCAAGCAGCTATGGAGTTGGAAGCTGGCCGTTAATCATCCCTCTGATGCAATATGTTTTGCTTGTGTTTGTACTTTGTTTTATCGCTAATGATAATCTCCATGTTGACAGCTTTTTGTTTGTATTAATTTAATCTATTTAGAACTTCCTAATTTTCTATTGTTTTTAATTTTTCTGCTTCATACAAATATATATCCAGATTTGTTACTTGTGTTTCTTAAAATAATAATATTGTTGTTCTAATAATATTTATTGTATTGTCTAATATTTGAGAACTAATCAGTTAAACTATTAATCATGAATAATGAATGGCCTAGTCATGCTAAGTGTGGTTTGCAAGAGACTTTAGAATTGGGAATAGTTGACGCAAGAGACTTTTATATACGTATGAGGTAGATGATGTAGATGAGGTGTGTCGTACATTTAAGTGACTCGTAGAGAGTCTTGACCCCCAAGCCTCAAGATTCAAGCTATAATGGGCAAAAATGTTAACCTATGCAGGGGGTGTTTGTGCTACTCCTCCTTAATGGGAGCGTGACATGCATGTTGAGTTGTCTTGTTGCCATTGGCCAAGAAGTTTTGTTACGAAATAAAGAGGATATTGTATTAATGGTATTTTATTTTCATAACCGAAAGCATTCATAGTTGACCAACTCTCTTTTCTTTTTTTTTTTTTAATTTTAAAGTTCTGTTAATTCTGACTATATTGGTAATAAAATGTTGCTAAATAACTCGATAAAGTTTGTTTCAAATCGTAAATTCCTTACTGTTTGGAATTGTTTGCATTTCAATTTTCAAATGGTTGATGGAACTTCTCTGATTATTAAATGTGGTATGTGTCCTGTTAAGCTGAACTCATCCAACAATATTAAATCCCTTCTTAATGTATATGGTAATTCAATTGATGGGACTTTATATATATATATATAATGTCAATATATTAGACAGACCTACAGAAACTGTGATACAATAGAAAGTTTTGTTATTAGTAGCTTCAGCAACAACACCAGGTTGCCCACATAGTTGCAGAAACCTAACCATCTCAAAGATAGCACCGCCGCTACATATTTAGCAGGTGCAATAAAGCACCAGTGGTGGAGCACAACAGCTCCGTCTCGGTCACTGATTTGGGAGGGCAAAAATCACCCAAATTCCTAATTTATGGGGCGGAGGCCTCCAGCCAAACACCCCTACTAGGGGTGTTTTCTGGCGGCTGGAGGGGCAACGGCCGCCCAAGGCCCCCCCCCCCCCCCCTCCCTCCGCCCCTGGTCATGATTGCTACTTTTGATGATACTTTTAATGATACTTTCTTCGGCAACTGGACAACCACAACCAATACGCCACTTCTATTGTGTGGAAATGTCGAAGTCCTTAATATGTGACTTGATGGAAGACTCCAAATCTCTTCATTGAGAGCCTATGACTGCTACAGCAAACAAGGGGATAGGTCTTACTGTCGTGCCTGGGTCCAACTGAACAAACTATATTCACTCTCTTATTCTCTTAATAAGTTTGTTTCTGTTGGTTGACACTTTTGCCTTAGTCACAAGTTACACAGACCCCAAAGGGTATGGTTACTTTACTGGTTGTTCGTCTTACTGCCATTCAAATGATTCTATAGTCAATGGATCTTGCTCAGGTGTCGGCTGCTGTCAAGTCTCCATTCCTAAAAGCGCAAGGAGTTTTAATATAAGTCTAAATAGCTATTTCAATCACTCGAATGCCATCTAATGGTTCTGTGTAATTGATGATATTATTAATGGAATATCATACAAAAAATATACAGCCTTGATTAGTGTATTCCTAATTAGACCCAAACACTAACTAGGACAAAATACAATAATCCTCCCACACGCACACCGTTGGATGCTTGATACGTCATCAGAATTGCTGATGTGTCACACATCCAACGGTGTGGACCACATGGACCTAGTCTCTATTAGAAGTTTTACACAAATCAATCTAGGGGTGAAACCAACATATTACCAAAAAAGAACATAGGAAATTTGGGCCCATTATAAGGAATTTAAATATGGACGGAAAATTCGGTGTCATTACAAGTTTTTCATCGCTAATTGGCATCAGAGACGGATTGAATAAAGATGATTGTAAGATAGGATTTAAAATTTGTCTCCAACAATGAGGGCTGCAAAAAAAAAAAAAAAAAAAAAAAAAAAACCGAAAAACCGTGAAACCAAACCGAAACTGAGCTAAAAATATGGTTAACTGAAACCAATGGACTAGTGTACGGTTTTTATTTTTAGAAATTAACGGTTACGGTTTATATTTAGGTTATTACACCAAAAGTCCATGTGGACTCGCGGTTAACCGACTTTTTACAAATATTTTTCTTAAAAAAATATGTAATTATATATATATATAAATAATATGAATAATAAGTGAAATATTTTGGCCTTTGATGTTATTTTACTTTTTTTACTATATAACACCAAGTAGTCTTGGTCACTCTCTTTCAATTCCATCTCCTCTCAATTCTTAATTTCACGCTCATTGAAAAACGAACAGCGAAAAATAATTTCATTAATTAATGTTTGATCTTGTACAATAATTTCTTGTTTAGAAACGTTTTTTTTATTGATGTTTTAATTATTGGAGTTTATGGTTAAAATGATATTTTAATTAATAATTAAAACTATGGTTTGTAATTTTATATTTTTATTTGATATTTGAGATTTATGGTATATTTATTTGAGGTTTCAAATATTAAAAATTTAACAAAATCCAAATGTCTATTCGTAAATAGTTAACCGTAATTAATGGTTAACCGAATTTAATGGATAGGGTATATTTAGTATATTAAAAAAATCGTTCAAACGGTTAACCGTTTGTAAAAGTCCACATGGACCGGTTAACCGACCGTGTGTACTCCTACAACCAATATCTCTAGTATTCTTGGCTGAAATAAATGATTCCTCTAATTTTTCATAATTTCCAGTGTTATAGTGGTCCAAAAAGCTGAATTATAATGTTTTTTCTATTAAGATGTGTGCTTTTGGGTTGTTTTGTCACTTTGTTCAAGTTGTAGCTGGGCTGAAATTGCAATATTTGGGACTGTGCTAGAGATGGGCTGGATCACATGAAGAGTTGAAGACCAAAGAATTCTACTTTATGCATATCCTTTGGGCAAATTTTATTTGCTTAGTGCGATACCATTGTTTATACCGAATTCGGTAGGTGTTGCGCAGTTTCATTCCGTGAATATAGGATACTCATTAGTTTGCTTTCATTTTTGGTGTGTGTTTGTTTATATTTTTCGGAGCGGCTTTTACCTTTTCACTGCAAAAAGTGAAAAAAAAAAAAAAAATCTAGTGTTTGGTTAAATTTTTTAAATAACTTTTCACTGTTTAAAAAAAAAAAAAAACTTTTCACTGTTTTGTAAAAAAACAAAATTGCATTTTACGAAAAGCTCTTTTTTAACCCAGATATATCCAGTCAGAAAAAATACGGGTTACGAAGCAACACAACCCGTATAGAGAATGTACGGATGTACTATCAGGCAAATAGGCAATTAGAGTGGGAAGATTATTTTTTTCATCTTGTGTATCCTCAGGTGAAACGTGAATTATCTACTTGGCCTAGGACTCCGGCTAATTACACGTAAGTGTTTTTTTCTTTTTTTTTTTTTTTTTGCACAAGCTTGTTAGTTAATTAATTAATATTAAGATTTTGACTAAGTTTTAAAATATTATTTTTGGTTTCTATTGTTTAGGTGTTCTGGTGGATATTATCTTTAAATAATTTTGATATTTGAATTTGAAATGAGTTTACTGTGATCACACTTAATTATTTAATTCCTACGATTTATAGTTTACTAAATAATTCTTCCAAAAAAAAATATTAAATAATGGAAATCTATCCATAGATTGATAGATGGATTTAAACATGTGTTTTAATACACTAGAACTCCACACCGGTTTAACAAAAATAATTAATTAAATTTTATAATTCACTTTAAATTGAATGCTTAATACTTAGACATATACAATAATAGAAGAGGAAGTCCTAATTGTTGTGAAAACATTAATTCCATGATTTGGTTAATATGATGTTCCCAAAAATTATTTTCTTGGACATTGTTGAAAAATCAAAACACAATCGTTTGGTTTTCTGGCAAGAATTCAAAATGGTGTTAGTCTTTGCAATTATATACATTGATTTCATTGAAGTGGTAAGTTAACTCTGCTAATATGATGTGTTGAACAATTACTTTTGGCTATCATGACATATTGACTTGATAACTTATTATATAGTGTTAGTTAAATTCTTGTTTTTTTTACTATTATATATGAATTGCATGATCTCTTTTACAAGGAAAATTATCATATTTTTCTATTTGGATTTGGGGTTAACGAGTGAAGCCAAGAAAACACATGTTTTCATTTTTACTTTCCCTTTTCTATTTTAGTTTCTCTTTCAATAAATTTAAAGAAATTTCTATTTTCATTCTAATATATGAAAGAATATTTATTTTCTTTTCTTTTCTAGACATTTTTGTAAAATCAACTATTGACCCAGTCAAATTGCGGGATAAAAATGCTTGACCTATCTAAAATGTGCCCCATTGGTCTGTAACCTATTGATTTGAGATATTTGTTCCCCCACTTATTACAATTGACTGAGGGCCTGTTTGGTTCAGCTGTTAGCTAATAGCTGTTGCCGTTAGCTGTTTGCTGTTCATGTTAGCTGTTTGCTGTTACAGTAAGCTGTTAGCTGTTAGCTAATTAATTGATAGCGTTTGGTAAATTTAGTATCAACTGTTGTTGTTGCAATGTAAAAAGACTAATATAGATATATATTTTATACCATTATACAATAATTATACAAAAATGATAATATTACATAAATATTAGTAAAAATAATTAGATAATTAAAAAATTTTAAAATAATTTTTATTACACTTCAAAAATTATAATTTTCATTAAATAGCAACTTCATAAGCGTACAAAAATAATTTAAATTATAGTTTCATCTATGTAAAATGCATCAAAATAATATGTTTTTAATTGTTGACTAAATTAATATAAATAAATTTTAAAAAAAGGTGAAACTAGCCTGAATAAATTAATTTGAGGAATTGATCTCGCTTAATTTTCAACATTTATAGAGATAAAAAAATTTCATAAAAAATCTACATATTTATATAAAAGTATAATTTATTATTTTGGAAAGGTTAAATTTGTAAAAGCCAAATAATTATAAAAAGTTTTTCGTGAAAAGCTCTAAAAAGGAGCTTTTCGTGAAAAGCTCTTTTTTTCCTGCAGACCAGCTAAAAGCAGTTATTTAAAATTTCTAACCAAACGCTATTTTTTCTGCTTTTCGGATTGAAAAGCTAAAAGCCCCCTGTGAAAAGCAGAAACAAATACCCCTTATGATAATTTTTCACATTTAGTCTAATTTAAACATACGCTCATGACAACGTTTAGAATACACTAATATTTTGTAATACACTTGCAAGAGTACCCACTTAATCTATAATACTCAATGATTATTCGTTATTAACCCCAGTATCGGGGCAAGTCAAGTCAAGTTCATTGACTTTTTTCACTTGCCGGCTTGCCCCACTGCTTTAGCAAGACACCAAATTAACTTGACAATTGAAAAGGACTAAATTTAGAGGCTCGTAGTTCAACTGATTTAACCGAATTAAACTGGATTTCTATCTTTTCTAAAACATTGTTACTTCTCCCGGTATAAAGAACAATACAGTTGATCATGGATAAGTTAATAGTCCTTAAATTAATAACCTAGACTAAATAATCGTTTTTTTTTTTTTTTTTTGTCCCGGTTTGGGCCAATGGGATGAAAAAATAGGGAAATTACTAGGAATACGTCAATTTTGAGTTTTATTTTGTTTGTACAGGGGGTGTTATTCTTGAAATCCCCTCATTTGTTTGTAAATCTTTTGATAAATATAAAATATAAAGCATTAAATATTTTAGCTTACTAAATTAAGTAACTTCATATTTAACTGCATTTTTTAGATGGGATAACGTACAAAATTGCCCCCAAGTTTTCTGAGCGGTTAAGGATTTACCCCTAAAGTTAAAATAGTCCTGAAGATTTCATTTTGATGCAATTTTGGACTTCCTCAACAGGATTGGACGTGAGCTCCATTAAACCTTCCATGTCAGCCGTTATTTGCCGCATCATCATCCGACTTCGATAAGTGATCCATTGATCTAACGACACGTGTCGTCCAATTGGTAACATGGCCCCCACCAACTAACCCAGTAAATCTGACATAAACCAAACCAATCTCTCACTTTCACCCTAGCAACTTGGGCTGACATGTAAGGTTTAACGGAGCTTGCATCCAATCCCATTAAGGAGGCACAAAATTACACCAAAATGAGACCTTAAGGGCTTAATTGAACCATTTTTAGAGCATATAGAGCCCTCAGTTTTCTGTTATAGCACACAAAATTACCTCTGATAATTGGATAATTAGCTCAACTTATAATCTAGCAATATGATTTTCCTCATGAAACTTTAATCTTTTGAGGTTTTATTTTTGTGGGCTTGAATAATTTTTGTTCAAGGAAGTTCCACATATCACAATCTGGCCCTTGGTTTTGGGTATATTATTACTCTTATGGATTTCTACAAAAAGGGTAATTTTATCATCCCTTCCAAAATCAATTGGTACCATTTGAGCGAAATTTGAAAGTTGTTTTTCAGATAAAACATATTGGAAGCATTGTATCCTACAAGACAGAGTGCATTATTATTTGACTAAAGATAGTGTCCTATTCTTCTTGTTTAATTAGGCTATAAAAATAACTAAATGCATTCTCACCTTTTATGAATAGTTAATATCAACACACATTTTATAAACATATTGCAGTTTTCTGTTAGCTTAAAAACTGTCAAACAAAAGAAAAGCATAAAAATGAGAAATTGATATAAAAATCAGTGCTGTGAAAAATGGGATTAAAAAAAAAAAAAAAAAAGAATGAGAATGAAGAGTTCCATCAGAAGCAGAGTGAATAGAAGAGCATAATTCCTAAAATCAGATCAGAAGTCCAGAGCCTGCAGTCATATTCCAAGTAAAATCATTTAGTTTCATAATGTAATAGAATGCAAAAGAAACCCAATGGTTTTTCTTAATCAAACTCTAAATTGGGAGATTGACCATATCAGAATCAGAAACTGCATCAACATATTATAGAATAACATCTCTATAGTTAACATCAACTATTTAGAAACACAATTAATTCCCAATAAAAATTAGACATAACAGCAGTGATGAAATATATAGAGCATAAACATAGAATTTCATAAAAGGAATACTGCAAATGCAGTACCTGTGGCTCACTATAATTGAAGAACAATATAATGCCTATTTATAGGCTTACAATGCTATCTAAAGCATAACAACTAAATCAAATTTGAATTTAAAAAACTAATATTTTATTTTTCTAACAAACTTGATGAATATCTAAGATATGATTACAGATTTTGCAATCAAATTCCAACACTCCCTCTTGATTCAAAATCTGCAAACTTTTGTTTAGCTTTTTGAATCTTGCTGAAACACTTATTCTTGACTTTGTAGCTGAAAAAAGCATTGGATATAATTATGGGTCATTTTTGTGGGTCATGGTTCATTGTTGTGGGTCATTTTATGGGTCATAGTTATAGATATGGGTCATGGGCATGGTATGGGTCATAGTTATGGGTTGTTGGCATGAGTCATCGGTATAAGTCATTGGCATGGATCATGTCACAGTTTTGAGACTATGGTATGGGTCATAGTTATGGGTTGTTGGCATGAGTCATCGGTATAAGTCATTGGCATGGATCATGTCACAGTTTTGAGACTTGCCGGTCTCTTCAAAATAATATTACAGTTTTGAGACATGTCGGTCTCTTCAAAATAATATTACAGTTTTGAGACATGTCGGTCTCTTCAAAATAATGTATCTTCATTTTGCAGCTTTTCTTCATCAACACATGCTTGCATCACTTAATGTGCTTTGTTCTTGCAAACTTTCTGATCTTTATTTTTTTGGATCACTCACAGGTCCCTCAAGAAGATAGCTCTGATACCATGATGAAATATATAGAGCATAAACATAGAATTTCATAAAAGGAATACTGCAAATGCAGTACCTGTGGCTCACTATAATTGAAGAACAATATAATGCCTATTTATAGGCTTACAATGCTATCTAAAGCATAACAACTAAATCAAATTTGAATTTAAAAAACTAATATTTTATTTTTCTAACAAACTTGATGAATATCTAAGATATGATTACAGATTTTGCAATCAAATTCCAACAAGCAGGAGGAACCAGAAACTTAGAAGTAATCCAATCAGCAATCTTTCAAATTCCATCAACTACAATAGACAACAGGTTCTGTTTTTACTTTTACTTTTCAAATTCCATCAACTACAATAGACAACAGGTTCTGTTTTTACTTTTACTTTTTTCTCACAAAAGTGGTGTTCTAAACGTTTTCTGCTTTTGCAAAAGAACTCAAGAACAAGGGAAACAAATAAGGAATTAAATGCAACACATAATTCAGTTTACCATTTTCCCACTCGATTTATTGTAAATATCCTTGACAAACTTAACTTGGATCTTGTTGAGAGCATTGCGAACATCCTTGCTAGTTAGCCTCTCCTCAGGTAAATCTGCACAACACATTAAGGCCAACTCCATAATCGATGATATGCAATTTATCTTAGCCAAATAGTGTCGTTCGTTGACCCTTAGCAAATTGGGATCTGCAAGTTGAGTGACTCCAAAAGGAAATGAATCTTTGATCCATTGCTTCATGCTCATTTCTTCGTTAAACATCTCATCTGTAGGTTTTTTTCTAGTAAAAGTTTCCATCAACAAAATACTAAAGCTGTATGTATCGCCCTTTACAGAAACAAGTCCTTCTGATCCATACTCTACATCAGAATTTATTTTAGTCAGCCTACTATAAGCAGCAATTATCAATTCAAATTATATTTAAAAAAAAAGTACCTGGTGCCATGTAACCAACAGTAGCAAGAGTCACAGTTTGTATGACAGATTGATCTTCTCCAACGAGCTTTGATATGCCAAAATCACTAACATGAGCAACCATATCCTCATCTAGAAGGATGTTATTCGGCTTCAAATCACAATGGACAATTGGTTCTGGAGAACCATGATGAAGATATTCAAGTGCTAATGCAACATTAATCATTATGTTCAGTCTTTGTAATGTGTCCAAAAAATAGTTGTGAGAATACAACCACTTTTCCAAGCTCCAATTGGGCATGAACTCCATGACTAAGGCTTTAAGCTCAGTGGTACAACAACTGGTGATAATTTTCACAAGATTTCTATGGCGAATTCTACGCAGTACTTCGCACTCAGCATCAAAACTCTTGAATGCTCCTTTACACTCCAAATTATAAACCTTGACTGCAATGTTCATCCCATTAGAAAGAGTCCCTTTGTATACTGAGCCAAAACTACCCTTACCAATCAAGTTCACCTCATCAAATTTATCAGTTGCTTTTGCAAGCTCATGATATGAAATTCTTTTCCATGTTGCTAAAGGTAGCAGATGCCCTTGATGAGTCGACAATCGTGTTTTCCTCTTCCGATAACAAAAAAAGATAGCAATAAAAAGTCCAAGTGCCAATACTATTGATCCAATCACCATTAGTGCTCTCTTTGATTTTTTGGATTGGTTTTGATGTCTAGTTTTGCATGGATGGACATTGAATCTAGGTGCCCCACAAAGTCTTTTATTTCCTAGAAAAGATTGAGCTGATAAGTTTCTAAATGGCCCCCCATTAGGAATTTCCCCTTGTAATTCATTGATTGACACATTGAAATCCTTGAGATATTTTAATTTCTCCAGTGACTTGGGGATTTCTCCAGAAAGATTATTGATTGATAAATCCATGACTTCCAAGCTTATAGCATTACCAAGTGATTCAGGAATGGAACCCTCTAATCTATTATTAGATAAAGAGAACTGAATTAGAGATTGGAGGCCTCCAAAGGCTGATGGGATACTGCCTGAAAATTGATTTTCTGACAAATCAAGTGATATAACAACTTTCAAAGTGCCAATATCTTGTGAAAGAGAACCACTCAAAGAATTTGATGACAGGCTCAGTACAAGGATATCTTTAAGCTTCCATAAGGTTGAGGGGATTGTAGAATTAAGTCCATTGGATTGTAAAATGAGACTTCTTAGAGAACTGAGATTACCAAAGCATAAAGGAAACTTACCCGAGAGTTCGTTTCCTCCAAAATCTAAGTAACCCAGACTTTGAAAATCACATAATTCAGACGGAATGGACCCTTGTATTCTATTTGATTGAAGATATAATACTTGGAGTTTCCTCAATTTTCCAATTGTCATCGGAATGGTTCCTCTTAAGTCATTATCCGGTAGAGATAACATAATTAAGTTGCTTAAGTTGCCAATTCCCTTGGGAATGGAGCCGATAAGTCCACTTCTCCCAATGAACAAACTTTCAAGGGAAAAAGATAGATTTCCTATGGAAACTGGCAGAGTAGAATTCAATGGATTTCCAGCCAACACTAAAGATTTCAACTTTTTGCAATTGGCCAATGAGGAGAATAAAGTGGATAAAGATTGCCTACTAAGCTGATTGTCCCCCAAAATGAGGAATTGAAGGTTTCTTAAATTACCAAGAACATCAGGAATAGAACCGAAGAACATGTTATGAGACATGTCTATAAGAGTGAGCTTAGAGGCATTAGAGAGAGACATGGGAATAGGACCGTCCAAGTTATTTTCTTCCATATAAATTGCCTCAAGATTGGGAAGATGGAGACCAAAGCTTGGAGGAAGACTGCCTAAAAATTTGTTAATATCCAATTCCAACACCATTTGTGTTGAAATATTAAAAATTGTGGAAGGAAGCATTCCATCAAGACTGTTAACTCCAACAGCTAGTATCTTTAGGAAAGCAAGATTACCGATTTCAAAGGGAATGCTACCTACAAGTCAGAATTCACAAATTAATCAACTAAAGAAAAAAAAAATTTATTTACCAAATAAGTAAAAGAAAATTATAAGGAATATATATATATATATATATATATATATATATATATATATATATTTACTAAGAGAATGCATAAATGTAATAATTTTACCACAATAATACCTCTGAATCTATTGTCTCCCAAGTCAAGAGAGCTTAACCGGGTTAGATTTCCAATAGATGAAGGAATTATGCCACCAATGGAATTTCTTTCCATGCTTAACACCTCCAAATTTATATTATTGCCAATTGACTTTGGAAGTTCTCATATATCACATAAAGAATAATTTAATTTGCAACTATTTTGATTCAGTTGTTATATATATGCGATTGTAAAGCATGTAGCTGCACCTAGGTGTTGTATATGTGTATGATTGATGATGATTTTTATTTAGGACAAATTAAAAAAAAAAAAAATTGTGGCTCCACGTTTTTACAAATAAATGATTGCGGTTTTTTTTTTTTTTTTTTAGTTACAAAAAGAGGATTGTGTTTCCAACTGTTAACAAAAAAAAAAAAAAAAAAAAAAGACAACTAATATTTTTCTGTTAAAAATGATGATATAGCAGAGGATATTTTTGGCTATTTAACATTCCAATAGTTTACGCATATTATTTAAGAATTTTACATCAAGATTTGAATATTTTTCAAATATTTTTCAATTTTTTATGATTTTTTTTTTAAATTTATTATCATTATTTAATTTAAAAAAATACTTGACTTCTCAAAAATTTTCAAAATTTATCATTAATGTCTATTGTATTTTTATAAGAAATGTTAGATATAGAAGTAAAAAGAATTAGTAGCAAAAAAATTTTCCTCCTAACCAAAAAATACATTTAGTAGCAAAATTATATTAAACTTTTGCTGCAAATACCTACAGTCACAACTTTATAGCAGCAATTAATTTTTTTTTTTTTTTGCTGCCAAAACTTATGGCAGCAAAAAGATAGTTGTTACATGTTGCTGCTAAAAAGTTGTGACTATAGGTATTTATAACAAAATATTTGATATAATTTTGTTGTTAAATGTGCTTTTCGGCAGTAACTTTTAAATTTTGCTGCTAAATGTACTCTAAGCAGTAAAATTTATTTTGCAGTTAATTCTTTTTGCTATTAAATCAAAGATATATATATATATATATATATATATATATATATATATATATATATATATATATATATATATATATATATATATATATATATATATATATATGGCCATTGTTCGGTCCAATCCAAAGATTTAGAATCTCTAGAATTGGATTGCTCCAAAAATTTCAGTCCAATCCAGTTTGGGTAATCAGAGATTCGGTTCCGATCCTATCCAGTTATAGAGTCCGGGGATTTAGTTTGGTCCAATCTAAATATATATAATAATCGTAAAAATAAAAAAAACACAGATATATTTTTATGCAATTTCAACTAAAAAAAATTCTAATAATATCTATCAAAATATTATAAATTAAGTTGGCTTGCTGGTTAGAAATATTTTAAATTACTTTTTTCACATATATTATAAAATTCTAAAATTTAATAATCTCTTTATATATAAAATATGAACTTAACACTAATAAATTCTCGGTTCTATCAGTCCGATTTTTGGTCCTATCCTGAATAAAATTCGGTCCAGTCCAGTTCAGTTCTTTTAAAAAAATCAATAGTTTGGTCCAAGTCTAGACAATTTTCCTTGGATATTCGATCCAGTCCGTACACATCCACTGTAGATTCAGTAGGTAGGAAAAATTCCCCATCGGGTAATGTACATCTCACATGAGGAGCGGGTTGTCCAAAAGTGTTCGGGCGGAGAGCTTTTTGCATTTTCCTCATCTTGATAATATGGGTTCTAGAGAGAAATTTCAGAGCCGGAGAAATGAAGAAAAGAAATTTTTGGGTAAAGAGGGGAAGGGGCATCAGCCACCTCTTTTAATCCCCCTTCTCACCCGCTAGAGCCATACGGCTCTAGCTTGCGAGGCAAGCTAGATCCAGCCAGCTCTAGGTGAGCCGCGCGGCTCTGATCCCCCAGGTAAGCAATTTTTCTTGATTTTTCATAATTTCCGTTTAGTCCAATATAATCCTGAGAAGGGTATTTCTCGCCTTTTGTAGGTATCCAGGGGCAGAATAACCAAGCCGTATTTATTCTTGATCGAAGGGGAAAAAATTTTTGTTTCCAAAATTGTCGATCAAGGAGTAAATACGCGTTTTCAGCTCAATTTCAATGGTCCACTCCACCACACGGAGAAATCAGTCTTATCGGGTACTCCACCACATGGAGAAATTAATCAATTTCAATGGTCCACTCCACCACATGGAGAAATCATCCTTATTGGGTACTCCACCACACGGAGAAATTAGTCTTCGTCGGTGCTCCACCACATGAAGAATCAACCTTTTTATTCGGTGCTCCACCACACGGAGAAATCAGTCTTGTTCGGTGCTCCACCACACGGGGAAGAATTAAATTTTTATCAGGCACACTCCACCACAAAGAGTCGACATCACGGGCACACTCCACCATAGAGAGTCGACATCACGGGCACACTCCACCACAGAGAGTCGACATCACGGGCGCACTCCACCATAGAGAGTCGACATCACGGGGACACTCCACCACAGGGAGTCGACATCACGAGAACACTCCACCACAGGGAGTCGACATCACGGGCACACTCCACCATAGAGAGTTAATTCGAAACCGAGGCCAGCATCCCTAGCGGGGGACACTAGGTACGTTTCCTTCTCCTTTCTCACCGTGCTCCCAGTCGCGAGACCAAACTCGATTCGGGCCTGACAATCCGGCAACGAACTGACTTTGATCCCGCGAGGGGCAGCCTGTGAGCACGGGTTTTTCCAACCTCCGTGCTGAGAGTCATTTGTTACCTTTTTAGCAATCAGATTTGGAAAGGAGCAGAAGGTTGCCTAGAATGCCTCGAACGCTCCGAAACCCTGAGAAAGGTCCCTCGAGTAAGTTTAGGGTTTAGAGGTGAGTGTAGGTGTTTAGGTCAGAGCCGCCCGGCCCTGCATACCAGAGCCGCCCAGCTCTGGATGCCAAAGCTGCCCGGCCCTGGCTTACTAGAGCCACCCAGCTCTCGATGCCAGAACCATTCGGCCCTGGCTTACTAGAGCCTCTCGGCTTTGGTGGGTTAGGAGAGTTACTCTGCAAAGCAGAGCAACTTGTTGAGCGGGAGATTTTCTATCTTTTCAGCCATGACTTACTCGTTTGGACGCATTCCAGGGTTCATTTCGGTTTGGTTCGGAAGTTATTTTTGGAATTTCAGGACACTCAAGGATTTGAGGCACAATCTTGCTTTCCAATCTGTTTCTGAATGTCCATTACGCTGGATCAACAACAAGGTAAACTCTAAAAGGCCTTAAACTCGTATTGTTGCATTTTCTATGATTTTCTCTTCTGTCTGCTGTGCTTCCAGAAAGTTGGCTACCTTAACATAGCTGATGCGTCTAATGTTGGAAATGCCCTAGTCCCGAGGCATTAGTCCTTGTCTTTGTATCATACATTTGTACATTAATATGAACTTCATGTATTATACAAGTTGTGTTAAGAAATAAAGGCATCAATCTATTTATTATATGTCTTGTGCAATATTGTAAATAGAGTATCCAATGGACATATCCATATCCATGTTGTCAAGTGTGAGGCACTTGGCAGTAAGACTGTGGATAGGGAAAACGATATGGCCATAAAGTCATCCGTAGTCTGTTCCAATCATGGGAATGAATGGAACCAAAGACTATCATTAGCCTGGTTGTATGGCGGTGTCTTACCGGTCATAGAACATGGAATGTCAACCAGGTTAATGGGTACATGCAAAAGGGGCATGGTACTGGATTGATCCACTTAACGGGAATCTACATGGTATAGTATCACAAATGATTCTCGCGTAGTACTTGCATAAGTCCTTTGACCGGACCATATGATGGTGCTGCATGTGAAGTGGCACACTTTGGTGTACGCCTAACGGGCGTGTAAAAGGGTGCCAAGTATGGGTACGTTCGGGTGTGTCAGTGAGCATGGCAGTACTATGGATATGCAGAAGGGAATGTCACTCAGTGCTTTACTGAGACGATATCACCGGCCTCTTGATGAATGTTACTGATAACAGTGTGGCCACACCCAAACAAGATGAGATCTTGTTTGTGAGTATCAGTTCATTTGGGATCAAGTAATGTCCGAACACATATAGAGGGTGATCAACCATGCCTCTGTGTTTGACACCGATATCAGTGACATGGGACATACAAGTTCAACTACAGGGTTACGGTGACAGTTTGACTGCTATCTCCGTCTTAATTGGGGGCTACAGTGGCTTGCTAGAGCCCGCCTGTAGTCTGTGGGCCTTGGCCCACTGCCAACATAAAGACGGGCCCATTGGATCGTACACATTGAACGTCTGGACTTTAACTAGTCGGATTAAGTGTGTACTTGGAGTATACACGTTTGACGAGAGAGAGATTTATTAATTATATTCTAGGTCAATTAGATTGATCAAAAGAATATAATTACTATTTATTTTTGGCATTCTCTTAATTAATTCAATGAATTAATTTATGAGATTATTTCCTAGGTGGAAATATTTATACATGTATAGGTTTACATGTATCTCATCTTATATGTGTCTAATTTAATTCCTTGATGCATTTGATGTGTCAAATTAATTGTAATTTAGAGGTATGTAACATGTTATATGGTACAATATGCTTACATACATGTTGAATTACAATGATATTTGAAATCAAATAGAAACCAAAGAATTAAAGTGGACTTGGGCTTGAAATGGTAAGCCCACTTCTTCATCATATGTTGGACGAAATCCATGGTGGGTTTAAGGCAAGAATGAAGAATTTTTAAGATGAGAAGAATGAGTCATGGTGGGACAAAAGGTGATGATTAAATGGGTGAGTCATGGTGGACTTTGGTTAGTAAAGTTGGACTTTACCAACTTGGATATTTGTTGGTCATTATGAGTTGGTCATTATGACTAAAGACAAGTGTCTTCCCCATCTCCTTTCCACCTCTTGGCCGAATCCTTATGTCTTTGGACAAGGGAGATGACTCATTCTTTAGCCAAAATGTAATGAGTGAAAGTGGTGAGTCATTGTTGACTTTGTGGTGAGTCATTGTTGACTTTGCTTTATTGGATATTTTTTGCCTCTTGGTGAGAGATATAAGACTAATATGATTCAACCATTTCACTCTAACCAAGTTCTCTTGGCTGCCCTCTCCTCCTCTCTTCTTGAATTTTCCGAGTCGCTAGCACGGGTTTCAGTCCGAGAGCCGTTCGTGTACGCATCGGTGGAGGAAATCTATACTTGATTTCTGCAGTCTTCTTCGATCTCTTTAGAGATATCTTGGTGAGACTCTTATACTCCTCCTTTGTGTTTTGTTTTTGATTTTCACTACTTAAGCTCCCGGGACCCGGATTCGAGGAAATCGACGCGTGTTTCCGCACTTTGTCGGTCGGTTTCCCGTGATGAATCCCAGCATCTAAAACACACACTATAGAGCAAGTGTACTCTGTCGCTCAAGTAATATAGAAATAAGAAGGATGTCGATCCCACAGAGACTATGTATGCCAATCCTAAATACAATCGGTTTCTATTAATTTAGGCGGAGGAAATTATATCTTTGATTGTGGTTTGTAAAATAAAATCTAATGTAAAACAACAAATTAAATAAAATAATTTAAACTAAAATTGGAATACAATTGGATAAAACTCAATGGAGAAATTGACTAAGGCAAATGGTTTTACTTAGATTCATTCTAGCAATTTCCTCGAGCTATGCAATCAAACTTATTAAATTTCCAAGATGGCGAATTCCTAAAACAATTAACATCAGTTATGGCTGCTAACTCTAATCCTCAACCTAACTACTTAAACTTGTTCGGTCTTAAGCAATTAATTTGAGAAATATTAAGCATAAGAAAACCTAGCACGAACTAGTGAGCCACAAAGCAATGGTCATGCATTTGTCATGTTATAAGATTCCGTTAATTCAGTCCTTTGGTCAATTATGAATTAACTATGAACTTTTGAAATAGATGGTCACGCATTCAAAGCTTTAAGCAATCATAACACAATAATGGAAAAATAATACGAATGAATTGCATTAAACAAGGGAAATTACATGGAAATCCTACTAAGCTCCACCATAGCCTTAGCTATGGAGGAATTAGTTCATAATTGAGTTATAAACAAATGAATAAATTAAAGAAAACATAATAATGGGAGTTAAGAAGAATAACTAGGAAGATGAAGGTCCCAATGGAGGCTTACGGAGAGAAATCGGAGATGAGTTACGGATTGAACCTTTGAAAACCTAGCTTCCTCCTTTCTTCCCCAAAAATCACGTTTTCTCCTAAGAGAAAATAAAATTGCAGCCTAAAAACTATAAAAGAAAAAAACGTCCCCCCTAGCTCCACCAAAACATCTTTTTAAGAGGGAGAAAGAGAAGAAAAACCTAGTTAGGAAATAACTCTCCCAAAATTAATAATTAAATCCTAATTGAGAGTTATTCCTAAAATAAAAGTCTTAAATGCAAGTTATTTCTCCTTATCCTAATTACAAAAGGAGAGGAATTAAAATAGCCCAAAAGCTGAAAAGGAAAACTCCTAACCCTAGTTGGAGTACAAGATTCGTAATTCTGCAGCCCGGGCATGTCTTAAGACTGGTCAGCTTCCGATTCTAAAAAATTCTTCAGTTTTGGCTCTTCATAAGGCACGCCCATGCCTTAGGACTTCCTTGCTCTTCCAATTTGCACGTTTGAGCTCCAAAAATAGATGATTTAGCCTCCAAATGTTCAAATTCCAACTTTAATGCTGTAACACGTAAAAATAGAACAAATGAGATAAAATCCGCCTAAATTAAAGCAAAATAGCATAATTAAAGCCCACAAAATAGGACAAAAATATATGCACAAAACGCTCTTATCAATAGCCGTACGGCTGTGTTTGCTAAGAACACATCTGCACAGCTATATTCCCTTGGAACAGTGCACGACTGTGTTTTGTAGGGACAAAATCACGAAACTGCCTCGATCGGTCGAAAGTAGTCCGTTTTCCATTTTATGTGTTCTGATAAGTGCATTTTATGCACGTAATCCGTCTTTGTTTATAGACTTTAATTGATATATTATTAGTTAACTTAGGCGGATTTACTCTATTTTGTGTAATTACTCGTGCTAGGGACTCTGAAGTTGTTAAATGAGCTTAAAGAGCCGATTTTGGAAGCTTGGAGTGCTTGAAGGATGGAGCTTGAAGTCATAACCCATAGGCATGGCTTATGGAGTGCTGTTGATGCTGAAATTGGGCTTAGGAAGCTGTTTTGCATAAGCCAAGACCATGGCTTAAGGGGACCTGCGAATTTTGAAGATTTTTAGGGAATTTGAAGACTTCTAATTTAGTCTTATTTTATTTTATTTCAGCCTTTTTGTGATAGGCTATTAGAGATATTTTATTTTTAATAACTCTAATTAGATTTTCCTACAAAAATCTTAATTAGAGTTATTTCCTTTTTAGAACTCTTTCCTTAGTTGATTAGGTTTAAAAGTAGTTAGGTCATTTTATTTTCTTCTTCTCTTCTCTTCTTCTCTTAGAATTTGGGGGCTGCCTCTTTTCTTCCCCTCTTCCAACGTGTTCTCCACCCTATGATGAACTAAAACTTTAATCTCTAGCTAGTGGGCAATTCAGTCTTGTAACGTCTAACTGTGAGATCATTTGTTCTTTCTTTCTTCTTTAATTCAAGTAATCGATTCCCTTCTGTTTTTACTACTTTTGCATGATTTAATTAAGTTCTTAATTTAATTATTTACATGTGATTGCTCTGCTAGTTAAGTAATTGAATACGTAATTGTTTAATTCACTTAACCTAGGTAGCAAATAATACGATTAATTACGGACAAGTTTTAATTCGTGTTATGGATGAAATTGATATGCTTTAAATAATCCCGCTTGGGTGATTATTGAGTAGAATTAGTGTCTCTTTCGTTTGTTAAAGCTTTTAATTAAATTAAATTCCGAAGCTTGTTCGGAACTGTTTGATTAATTAGAGATAATTAACGAGCTTCTTTTGGTTATCTATTCCATAAGAAGAGATTAGGCGATTCATGCTTTATGATTGCTATAGCTAATTTATTTGAATGTATTGGAGTTATCTTTTGTGTTTGATCGATGATCAGTTGGATTGATTTAAGACTCGAATTCGCCTTCTAGCTGGAGTTCATCTCAGATAGATTTTTACCCAATTGATTTATTTCTGTTAATTTGGTTACTTTCATTGCAATTCTTCAAAACCCCTTTTTTTACTTTTATTGTTTAACTTTAGAAGAAATAATCAGCCAATCCCTGTGGATTCGACCCTGCTCCATCTGTACTACAAAATTTTGTGTCCAAGAGTAGGAATTTATTTTTGGTGTGTTCGGCACGCATCATGTTCTGTTGTGATCAATTTCAGCCCAAACGCATCCGTATGTTGTAAAATTTTAGTTTTCAGATGATAAGTGCATTTTATGCACGTAATCCGTCTTTGTTTATAGGCTTTAATTGATATATTTTTAGTTAACTTAGGCAGATTTACTCCATTTTGTGTAATTACTTGTGCTAGGGACTCTAAAGTTGGAAATGAGCTTAAAGAGCCGATTTTGGAAGCTTGGAGTGCTTGAAGGATGGAGCTTGAAGTCATAACCCATGGGCATGGCTTATGGAGTGCTGTTGATGCTGAAATTGAGCTTAGGAAGCTATTTTGCATAAGCCAAGACCATGGCTTAAGGGGACCTGCGAATTTTGAAGAATTTTTATGGGATTTGAAGACTTCTAATTTAGTTTTATCTTATTTTATTTCAGCCCTTTTGTGATAGGCTATTGGAGATATTTTATTTTTTTAATAACTCTAATTAGATTTTCCTACAAAATCTTAATTAAAGTTATTTCCTTTTTAGAAATCTTTCCTTAGTTGATTAGGTTTAAAAAGGAGTTAGGTCATTTTACTTTTTTCTCCTCTCTCTTCTTCTTTTTGAATTTCGGCAGCCTCCTTTCTCCTCCCTTCCCAATGGGTTCTTCACCTATGATGAACTAAAAACCCTAATTTCTAGCTGGAAGGAAAGTTCAGTCTTGTAACGTCAACTGTGAGATCAATCGTTCTTATTTTCTTCTTTAATTCAAGTAATTGATTTCATTCTGTTCTTATTACTTTTGCATGATTTAATTGAATTCTTGATTTAATTATTTACTTGTGATTGATTTGCTAGTTAGGTGATCAAATACGTAATCGTTTAATTGACTTAACCTAATGTGAGCGGACGACCTTTTTCGGAACGCGAGTGAAGCGGGAACCGGGGATTTTCTTTTTGGGCGTTGATGTTTTGGCTTTGAAAACGGGTTTTAATCTTTCTTAGAAAAACCTTTCATTTTATTAGAAAACTTAATTTCAGGCATGAATTTTAGAAAACAAGATTTTAAGAAAATCCCATTTTAACTTAAAGATCTTGAAACAAGAATTTCGAGATTAGATACAGAGTCGCCACCCGGATCAGCTCATCCAGGAAATTCCGGTACAGCTCCCTACCAAGTGTAGACGCAGTACCTAATCCAGAGATTCGAGGCTCGGGCAACATATCTACTAATCCTCACTAATTTTTAATTATTATTTCGTAATTTGATATTTTACTCACTTAAATCTACCCATTTTATCTTCCTTTAATCATTAACCAATGCTCATGCAAATGACATAAATATATAAAAATAAAATAAAGTGCGGAAAAGTAAATCAGAAGCCAAATTATAAAACCCAAGAAAAAGAAAACTCTTATACTCACCTTTTACAATCGCCTATTATACACGATGATCTAAGAAATTACAATCGCCTAGATACACGATTTAATCTATAAAATACATTCAAAAAATAAAAATAAAGCAAAAATAAAAGCTGCATCCAAATATGGTTAGCACAGATAAATAAATCACACCAAGGACTCATACAGGACAGAATAGAGGTATTTCAAGAAACAGGATCATGCAAAAGGGGGTAACCGAGTCGACCCGACCGGTCGGCCCGGTTATACCTGGAAAACGGTTTTTAAAAGCCCTGTGGGTTTTATGGATGAAAAATCAGTTTTAAAAGCAGTTTGGCTCATTTACATGCACTTTTCCAACTTCAGCGGGTCGGATATCCCGGGACCCGGGGTTCCCGTTCGTGTGTGGGCCTAACTCGAACATCCCTCTAGGGTCCAAAAAATATGCAAACACACCAAAATTCATTTTTGGATGAGAAAAGGATGTAAAATTACAAGTTTGAGGCCCAAAAGGGCAAAACTGTAATTCTACCCATATTACAGCCGCGCCCCTGTAGGCTACAGCAGCGCGCCTGTAGGTCATAGCCGCGCCCCTGTAGCTTACAGCCGGGCGGCTGTAATGCTCCAGAATCGATTCCAGCATATTTTTCGCGTTTTCAAAAATCATTTTACAAAATTTGATGATTTTGGGCTATCTGGGATTCCTGGAAAAACATTAAAACCAACAGGAAAGACCCGAAATGGACCAAATCGAATCCGGAAATCCCTAATCGTCCAAAATCACCAAATTTCATCACATCCACCATAAAAAAAGAAGAACATGGAATCGAAGCACGCAGGGATGTGATTGGATCGATAACAGACATGAAAAACACATTCAATTGAAGAGTGGGAGCGTTATCGATCGATTTGGGCCGATAGAGCTTCGGCCCCTGTAGGTTACAGCCGCGCCCCTATAGGTCACAGCTGCGTGGCTGTAGGTTACAGCGGGGCGGCTGTAGGTTACAGCGGGGCGGCTGTAATCACAGAAAACTCCAAAAAAATAAAAGATTCAATACAAAGCATTACAGCCGCGCCCCTATAGGTCACAGTCGGGCGGCTGTAGGTTACAGCCGGGCGGCTGTGATCATATGAGACGGCTGTATTCAGAAAACTCCCAAAGAAGGAAAAGAAATGGAAAAGAACTACAGCCGTGCCCCTTTAGGTCACAGCCACGCGGCTGTAGATTACAGCCGAGCGGCTGTGATCATGGGTGGGGCGGCTGTAGCCGGAAAAAAAAACCAAAAGTCATAAAAAAACTCAAAACATGCAATCAAATCACAACCAAGATGAACAGAATGGACTTTTAAGGCCTCCCAGAAAATTACCTTGTATGTGTTCCAACGCTCGGACCACAAAAAAGAGATTTGGATGCCAGAAATGCCCCACAGTCACGGACAATCCGAGCAAAGTGCGTTTTCCGAACCCCGAACGGAACCACGAGCAAGATCGAGAATTGATTGTCGAGTGTTCTCTCTTTCTAACCCTTTTTTTTCTAACTTTTCTTTTTTTTTTTTTTGTTGTGTTAAGAACCCTAAAAAACTATGTGATGATTTTTTTATTTTTTCTTTCTCTCCAAATTTCTCTCTTCTTTTCTTTCTCTTTTTTTTTTTTCTGTTTTTCTGCCTCTTCTGGTACCCTAATTCCGGATTAGGATCCTTAAATATCTCCCATTTTGGTATTAAATCGGAATTAATTGCTGATTTCATCAAAAAAGGAAAATTGACGCTTACAGCCGCACCCCTATAGACTACAGCCGCGCGGCTGTAGATGCCAAAAATTCCTATTTTGCCTAAAAAGCGAATTAAATGCTGATTTTGCCCAAAAAAGGAAATAAGGAGATTACAACCACGTGGCTGTAGGCTACAACCGTGCGGCTGTAGCTTACAGTCGAGCAGCTGTAATGCCCAAAAAATTACATTTTCACTTATTTTTTTGTGTGCTCTTCGGTTTTCTTAAATATTCACTCGAATTCTTCAGGGTTCCGTACTAGGACTTGTCACACACCTCCGGGCTATCTGGGACATTTCCGACGTCATCCTGGTCGGTTCGAATCCGCTTCACGTTTATCTGTGAAAGACAAGGTAATAGTAGCTTTCATCACCGAGGTCGGGAAAAAACCCGTGCTCACAGGCTGCCCCTCGCGCGACCAAATTCGACTTGAAAGGGTGCTTGTGCCCGATTCGAGTTTGGTCTCGCGATAGGGAGCACGGTGAGAAGGAAAAGAGAATGTACCTAAGGGGTTCTCCTCATGTTGACTTGTTTTGATGTCTATAGGGACTTGTCTTGGTTGCTTTTGAGACAGTAGTCTTGCCTAAATTCGGTTTGAATTTTCAGGGTCTTGCTTCGATACTGATACGAAGTATGGCACTTTGCTTGAATTGTTCCGACGTTATCTAGGGTCATGCTTAGACTCCATTGCAAAGCAAAGGACTTTGCCCAGATGTTGTTTGATTCGCCAGGGACATGCTTCGACTCCATCGTGAAACAGAGGACTTGCCCGGATCGCATTCGACTTGCCAGGGACATGCTTCAACTCCATTGTGAAGTAGAGGACTTGCCCGGATCGAATTCTCCTTGCCATTCGGTGCCTACGAAAAGGAAGGGTATTTTGGTAATTTTACAACTTGGGAAGTTGGCATTCCTTGAAGTAAGGAGACTTTGGTCGTTTGGTCTTTTGTGGTGCCTATGTCACAAAAGAAATGGGCTTTTAGTGATCTGGTGTTCCCTTTTTTTGTGGAAAAGGGTATTTCGGTCATTTGGTAGCTTAGTGGCCGACAAAAGGAATTTCGGTCATTTCACCCTTAATGGAGCCTGTGTCATTAAGGGGAGAAATATTTCGGTGACTTGGTCTCCCATATAGCTCATGTTGCTAAAGGGAAGATGTTTTAGCCATCCGGTGGTGTGGTTATTAGCCGAGGGGCATTTTGGTCATTTCACTTCTGGTGAAGCATGTGTCACTGAAGGAAAGGATAATTATGTCGTCACAGAGCTCATGTAGCCGGGAAAATGGTTCTTTGGCGGTTTGAGAATTTTGGTCAACACTTGAAGTTTTGAAGTCGTTTTGGGCGAGTATTCGTTCCTTGATCGATAATTTTGGAAACAAAAATTTTTGCCCCTTCAATCAAGAACGAATATGAGCCTAAAGTCTTGTTCCTTGATGCCTACAAAACAAGAAAATTACCTTTCTCGGGGTCAAATGGACATAAAACAAATTTCGGAAAAGAAAAATGACACAAATTTTTAAGGGAAGAAAGCTACAGCCGGGCGGCTGTGCTACAGCCGTGCGGCTGTAGTGGTAGGTGCGGAGAGTGCATAAAAGCCACACAATATGGCAGCCCCCATTCACCACATTTTTGGATGAAAAACTCTCTCTTCTGGTGATTTTCTTGCTCCCAAACCGAAACCATGAGGCGAAAGATGCGTAGAGTCCTCTGTCCCGTCCCTGTTGCTCAACCCGTGTTTCAAACTCGGTTTTCCATCCCGGAAGGAAACTTTACTCTACCCTTTGAACCCACTGAGTGCATTTATGGGTTGAAAGAGGAGGATGCATACTGTGGAGTGAAGATCAACAACCAGGTGCCCATCTTACTCCAAGTTTCAAACCATGCTTACATGAATCCGGTTAGTTTTCTTAAACTTTCCCGCTTTTTCCAAGTTTCCAATTTCTGCAAAATTGAGGAAAATATGTGAAATTGATGCATGATTTAAGTAGATTATGCCCCTAGGATGATTAATTGTTGATTTGGCTTGAGCTAGGACGAGATTTAACCAAAAAAAACGAAAAAAACTCAAATGGGCCAAAAATTTGCAGCTACAGCCTCCCCACCTATGATCACAGCCGTGCGGCTATGATCATGGGGGGTTACAGCCGCGTGGCTGTGACCCTATAGCCGGGCGGCTGTAGCCTTCAGATTTAAGGCAACCCGATTTTTTTTTTACGATTCGAATAATGTTTCTTCGATTTTTATGATGTGTATGCATTCTAAAAAGCTCATAAACTCCCTGATTATTAATTTTGCAGTCGAGATCCGGCCATTGTGGTAGTGGATCCATCACAGAGGCTTTAAAGTGGTATAGGCATCTCCCTCAAGGGGTGAAGGATATTGTGAACTCCACCGGCCTGCACCGACTGGTTCACAGCATGTCGATTACCACTCCTCGCACGAGTCGGGGGCTTTTGGCCGCACTTTTGGAGAGGTGGATGGACTCCACCCACACATTTCATTTCCCTTCTGGGGAATACACTGTGACCCCGGAGGACATCGTCGCTATTACGGGTCTTCCCTTCTCCGGCTAGACAATCCACTTCAATCAGGTCTTCGTGCATGGCGGCTATCATCAGGAGCTGATATCCGCATTGATTGGGATTAGTTCTCCCGAGAGCCGGATCCAATGTAGTAGCATCCGCGAGTACTAGCTCGAGTGGCAGCGTGCGCTTCCAGAGGGAACTACCTTTGATGCTTGTGATGAGAGGAAGTACGCTAGAGCCTACCTGTTGCATGCTCTCTCCACCACTCTTTTCCCCAGGGGCCGGAGCAATCTGAATCTGGATTTACTGCCCTCGCTGATCGACTTGGAGTCCGTGAGGACCCTCAATTGGGCTCGGGCTGCCTTGGCCCAACTTTATTATGCTCTAGATCTCTGCGCCCGGGGCTCCCATAAGGAGTTGAAGGCTTTTTGGATTCTGCTGCACGTGAGTGTCTTGGACATTTTCGTTTTTTTTTTTTTTGTTTTTTTTTGTTTATACCGACTTGCTTTAAATTTTCCCTCACAGATTTGGGTCTATGAGTACCATTTCGTCCCTCCCCCAATCGTGCAGATTCCTGAAGGGGTCATTTTGGTTGAGCTCCCCTGCCTCCGCCGCTACATGGGATATGTCTGGAGCAAGGTTGATAAAGACCAGGAGGAGTGCTGGCATGCTCTAAGAGATATGACGTTCGAGGGGGTATTATTATTATTATTATTTTTTTAACCAACTAGTTTCTCAATCTCAGATTGTCAAGGCCCCTTGGAGTCGGGAGGGGGAAAATTTGCCCCAGCAGCTTGTTGATGCGCAGGCGCTGGTGACCAGGCGCTTTGTGATGGAGTGCCCCTTCGGCCAGGAGTGGTTCTTAGCTGAGAGGACTCACGACTGGCGCTATGGTCTTGGGGCACGTAGGATCCTAGCTGCCCTGCCAGTAGGGTTATTCTGGCCTCACCTGCTATCCCTTGAGTTGCATCCGGACCTCTATGGTGTTGGATATGAGGCCGGTAGTGTAGATGGTGATTATAACCGCTTCATCACCGTCCACTTGCTCCTACCATCCGCTGATGCTAGTGCTGGCGCTGGGGTAATTAAATTTCTCTCTTTTTTTTTAACGTTGTGGTTTTTAATTGACTCCAGCCATCTTCCCGGGGTGGACGGGCACACGCGTCTTCATCAGCTAGGGGAAAAGGAGGTAGGTCACGTACCGCTGATTCCAGGGCCGCTGGTGTGGATTCTGCCGCCGTCGCAGAAGACATTCCCATTCCTCATTTCCAAGTTCCTTTGGCCCCCGAGGTCGGATATGTGCATGGTCGGCTTGAATTCCCTATCAAAGACTCCATTCAGCTGTATGATGACTTCCAGCAATCATATCGGGCTGATCTACATCTGCAAGACCATAATTTTCCCCCGGCTATTCCTCCTGACACCACACATGTGAGTATATATCCTTGTTCATCTATTTCCCCTTTTTTTTCTGTCATTAGCCGATACTCTGAATCTCGATCTCTGCAGATTCCGGTAATGAAAGGTATGTACATGGGTCAGGCCATTAATGCGCTGAGGGCCCTCTCTTTTCGAGACAATTCCGCTAGGACGGTAAGTACCTGTACATAATAATATGCTTATGTCTGGATGTATGCATGTATGCGTGGGTGCATATGTATGTAATGTGATGTTCCTCATGCTTTGTTTAATGCAGACGGCGATCGAGATGGAGCGCCGTGAGTGCGCTCGCTTGAGGGCTGAGAACGATCAATTGCGGCGTCGAGTCACCGAATTGGAGGTCATGAATCAAACCTTCAGAGACCAGGCAGGTGACTGGAATGTCCAGATGGGAGATGACGACGATGATGACGAGGCAGAAGATGATGAGGATAACGATGATTCTTCTTAGGATTATCCTTCCATTTTTATTTGTGATGTATTAGCCCGTCTGTGGGCCGTTTCTTTGCACATTTCGGGTCCTGGTGTAGATCTGATTTAGTTTTGTATTGGATGTGTCTGATGTACATGACTTTTGTATAACACTTGTACTTTTTATCCATATATTTTCTCGCCTTCTCTTACATTTTATCGCTCTTTTGTTCAATTCGGTCCTATCTAGGATGCATCTTGGTGCCTTTATACTTGGTTTTCTTTGAAAGGCGATCTTCAGAACCCTTATTTACGCAACCATAATCATTAGAAATCATATAAGGCCATAGACAAAGGATTATCTGCACTACAGCCGCGCCCCTGTAGTCATTACAGCCGCCCCACATACTACAGCCGCGCCCCTGTAGCAGCTACAGCTGCCCCATGCAAAAAAGCCCATCCCATATCGATTTGCAAGCTTTTTTCAGCATAGCTGAGCCCCTGTAAACATTACAGCCGCCCCATGCATTACAGCCGTGCCCCTGTAGACTACAGCCGTGCCCCTGTAGCAACTACAGCCGCCCTATGCCAAAAAGTCCATCCCACATCGATTTTCAAGCTTTCTTCAGCACAGCCGAGCCCATGTAGACACTATAGCCACCCCATTCATTACATCCGCGCCGCTGTAGACTACAGCCGTGCCCCTGTAGACTACAGCCGCACCCCTGTAGACTACAGTCGCGCCCCTGTAGCAACTATAGCCGCCCCATGCCAAAACATCCATCCCACATCGATTTGCAAGCTTTCTTCAGCACAGCCGAGCCCCTATAAATATTACAGCCGCCCCATGTATTACAGCCGAGCCCCTGTAGTGCATTACAGCCGCCCCACACACTATAGCCGCCCCACTCCTTCTTCAGCCCTTCTTCTTCTTTCACTCATCTTTTGGCATGGATCAGCTTAGAGGACGACTCCAGGACTACTGGGGTATGACCCGCTCTTCTAATTGGGCCCTGCTTGCACCCTTTAGCTTGCAGTAACTCAGGTGTTACATCGCTTTGACCCCGAACCGAGTCTTCTTGGATGCAGCTGTCAGCTTTTGGGATCCGATGGATCATGTGTTCTGTTTCTCCGGTCAAGAGTTATGCCCCTTGATAGAGGAGTTTAGTGCCATTCTCTGTGTTCCTTGCCCCCGGGATGATGATGCCCACACATTCCTGAGCCAATTCGCTCCTTTTGTGGCGGGCATAGGTCGTGCACTTACTGGTAGGTCTACCTCATCCAGACTTAGTCTTTCTGTCGCTACTGACTTGTGTTTCGCTTTATCTCCCACTGCCCCTGGCTGGGCTCCGCTGATGAGTCTGTTACTGACGGCTTGCTATCTGTGCGAGTCCCAAGATGATACTTGTAGTCTTAGGCTGGCTTCAGTAGTGACTCAGGTGTCTCAGGGTGCATCTTTCATGGGGGTTGTTTTGGCTGAGACCTTGATACACTTAGACTCCATCCATTTTGATTCTCCCATCGAGAGTTATGGGTCTCCCCTCCTGCTTCAGGTATGCTTCAGTTCTCCTCTTTTCTGAATTCAAACGTTCATTGCCCCTTCATCCTGACTAAACCGCCTGCAGATTTGGCTGCTGGAGAAGCTATGCCTCTTGAGTCCTCCTCCACCTCGTCCGAGATATGCTCTGAAGTGCTATTGGTCTCGGCACATCGAGTTTCCAGATTTCGGTTTCATGTCCATGGAGCATTGGTTCGACTGGCGAAGGAGATGATCCGACACCTTTATCCGATGGGTCTGCCCTTGGTGGGATATCACTTATATGACTACTGAGACCTGGGCCGGGGGTGTCCAGTTGCTTGGGTTGACCCGTGTGACTTTCTACTCTCCTTCTCGGCTGTGCAGGCAGTATGGGCAACTACAAGGGGTTCCTCGATCTTTGTGTACTACTGAGTGCGGGGTGTTTACATCACCTTGGCCTCGACATGTGCAACACCAGTGGATGCATCCTACTCGTACTGAGATCCTGAAGTATGATAATCTTGCCTCCGTAGAGACAGATGCTTGCTACAGGGCTTGGTTGGTGGATCTGGTTGGCTGTCCCACCCGGCGAGGACGTAAGGCACTGAAGCTACGGTATCTTGGCCTCTAGATGATTAGGATTGATTACTGCTGTATGACTCTTTTTTTTGTCCTAATTTTTGCATAGGCTGCCCTTTTGGGTCTTCAGCCTATCGGACTGTCTTTATTTTTGCCTGAACCACCTTTTTTGGGTTTTCAATTCAGCAGACCTTATTTTATGTCCTATCTTTTGGATAGACCGCCCATTTCGGGTTTTCAATCTATCGGACTCCTTTTTTTTTTTTGAATGTGTTCAATCTGTGGATGTGGCATATGCAGAAGATATAAGATAAATATGCGCAGAATAATCTGACTTGCAGATGAACTTAGGACATTTAAACGAACAAAACCGAACATTCATTCATTCATTCATAAATAATGTTTTAGCACAATGTACATCGAATGATGAAATGAACTATGGACAGAATTATCGATGGTATAAGTCTCGACTGAAGCCACGCTTGTCACGAACCAGTCTTTGCAGATTTTCCAGTTGATAATCCTCACCTCTCTGTCCTAATTTCTGCATGGATCGCCTTTTCGGTTTTCGACCCATCGGACTGTCCTAATTTTTGCGTGGACCGTCTTTTCAGTTTTCAATCCACCGGACCCCTTTTTTTTCTTTTTTTTTTACACGTGGTAGTGTTTCAGCTTGTCCTGATTGATGGGGTTGACAGATTCATTCCCGTCCATATCCATAATTTTTGCAGCACCTTTCAAAAGCACCCTTTTGATTACATACGGACCTTCCCAGTTCGGCTTGAATTTCCCCCGCACATCTGTGTTGGTCTGTTTCATCTGCTTGAGTACTAAATCCCTTACCTTAAATGGACGCTTCTGATGGCGAACCTTGTTGTTGTATGTCCTAGCCATCCGCTGTTGGTACATTTGCAACCGATCTAAAGCCTGAAGACGCTTTTCGTCAATCAGTGCTAGCTGTTCATATCTCGACTGAAGCCAATCAGCTTCTGGCAACTGTGCCTCCATGACCACTCTTAATGATCTGATTTCCATCTCTATCGGTAACACCGCTTCCATCACGTAAACCAGTGAATATGGAGTTTCTCCGGTGGGGGTTCTGATGCTTGTCCGGTATCCCCACAAAGCCAATGGTAACATGCCGGCCCAATCTCTGTAGGTTACCACCATCTTTGACAGAATCTTCTTGATGGACTTATTGGCCGCTTCCACCGCCCCATTGGCTTATGGGCGATACGGGGATGACTTGTGGTGCTCGATCCCCTTCTCTTGGAGTAACTGTGCTGTTACCCCTTGGAATTGTACCCCGTTATCGATCACGACATGATGAGGGATCCCATATCTTGCGAAGATGTTCTTTTCTATAAATTTGGCCATCTTCTTGGCAGTGATATTCACAAATGATTCTGCTCTGACCCACTTAGAAAAATAATCTACAGGCACAACAATGAATCGGTGCCCATTTAAAGCAGGCGGCCTTATTTCTCCAATTATGTCTATACCCAACGCTGGGAACGGCCATGGAGTCGAAGATACTTGAAGTTCAAGCGGGGGGAGATGATTGAGGTCTCCATACACTTGACATTCATGGCATTTCTTAACTTCCTCAATACAATCGGCTTGTAGAGTGAGCCAAAAGTATCCTTGTCTCAGTATCTTCTTTGCTAGAGCCAAACCATTCATGTACGGGCCACAAGTGCTGGAATGTATCTGTTTCATAACCACGACTGCTTCTTCCTCTGTGATACACTTCAGAAGAACTCTGTTAGTTGTCCTCTTGAAAAGTTGATTCTCAAATATCCAGAACTGTGTTGCTAACCTCCTGAGGGAAACCTTATTAGATTCATTGGCGTCTTCAGGATATTGATCGTTCTGGATGAATAGTACAATATCATAATACTAAGGGCGTGCCTCAATAGTTGCAACCGTATTGACTAACAAATAGCATGGGTTTTGAGCAATTTCTAGGATGATCGGCTGTACTGGCTGTTTTCGGGGGCCTTCCCACATTGATGACAATGTAGCCAAAGAGTCTGCCATCTGATTCTCCTCCCTCGGTACATGTTGAAATTCACACTGACTGAATACCCTTGCCTTTTCCCAAACCAACTCGAGATAGGGTTGGAGTGATTCTTCCTTTATTTCCCAGTCTCCGGTTACCTGCCGAATCACCAAGGCTGAATCCCCTATAACTAACACCTCGTTTGCCCCCCGCATGATCAAAGCATCGATACCAAAGAGACATGCTTCATATTCGGCCCCATTATTGGTCACAGGAAAGTCAAGTCACCTTGCCAGAGGAATGATTTCTCCTTTGGGTGTAGCAATGATTACTCCTAAACTTGCACCGTGTTTATTCATCGCCCCGTCGAAGTACATCACCCACCTATTCGACTCCTCTTCCACCACCGCCAGCTGTTCGTCGGGAAATTCTAAGTTCTCCACATAGTCTGAATCTATTGGCTGGTTAGCTAGGAATTCTGCTACAGCTCTTCCCTTGATTGTTTTCCTCGTCACATATTCTATGTCAAACTCTGACAACAAAAGCAACCACCTGGATAACTTTCCCGCTAATACTGGAGCTTAGCATAAGTACTTCATGGGGTCCACCTTGGCCACCGCCTAAACCTTGTATGACTGGAAGTAGTGTCTTAACTTCTTTGTCAACCATACCATAGCAGCACAAGTTTTCTCTACTATCGTATACCTAGTCTCATACTCTAGTAGCTTCTTGCTCAAATAATAGATCGTATGCTCATGCCTATCCTCTTGCTCTTGTACTAGCATGGCTCCCACAGAAGTCTCTTCAATGGCTAAGTATAGAATCAAAGGCTTGTCTGGTATTGGAGGTTTTAGAACTGGGGGATTCATCAAATAAGTTTTAATTCTATCGAAGGCTATCTGACACTGCTCGTTCCATTTCATGGGCTGGTTCTTCTTCAGCAGTCTGAAAATTGGCTTGCAAACTGTCGTCAATCTTGCAATAAACCGACTGACATACTGTAGTGAACCGAGAAACAACCTTACTTCCTTCTCTGACTGCGGTGCCGGCATATCTCTGATGGCCTTAATCTTGTCAGGATCCATCTCAATCCCTTTCTGGCTAACCACATGACCAAGCAATTTCCCTGAGGTGACTCCAAATACACATTTCTTCGAGTTGAGGTGAAGATTGTACTTCTCGATCCTATTTAAAAATCTATCCAGGATGGCTGAATGCTCCTCCCTGGTCATGGATTTTACCAACATATCGTCCATATAAACCTCGACCTCTTTATGGATCATATCATGCAGAAGTGTCGTGACCGCCCGCTGATAAGTTGCCCCGGCATTCTTCAAATCAAAAGGCATAACCCTGTAGTAGTAAACTCCCCATTCTGTGATGAAGGCTGTCTTTACTTTGTTAATTACATTCATCAAAATCTGATTGTATCCCGAAAACCCATCCATGAAGGAATACATGGCTGCCCTGGCGGCATTGTCAATCAGAATGTCGATATGCGGGAGTGGAAAGTCATCTTTGGGAGACACCTTATTCAGATCGCGGTAATCCACACAAACCCTTACTCGACCGTCTTTCTTTGCAACTAGTATGACATTGGCCAACCACTCTGGATATTCTACCAATTCTAAGAAGTTGGCCTTTATCTACTTGGCTACTTCTTCCTTAACCTTTTCAGCCTATTCTGGTCGAAGTCGTCTGAGTTTCTGCTTAACCGGTTTCATCTTCGGATCTGTCGGGATTCTATGCTCTGCAATTTCTCTATCAACCCCAGGCATGTCGTCGTAGGACCAAGCGAATGCTTTGACGTGTTTTTGCAGGATTTTTACAAGTTCTTTTCTCTCATCAGGCATGAGGACTTTTGAGACGGATACCATCTTTGGTTCATCATCTGTCCCTAGGTTCATTTCATGCAATGATGCATCATGTATGCTAAAGACATTAAATGAATGTTTGTATGTATTCATAGTTCCATCCGGAAAAACATCACACAAGTAAGCAAAATCAGATTTTATTGCATTGTATGCCTTGTAGGCAGAATTATTCACATCAAAAACAGAAAAAGCAGATACATTCAAAAAGTTTCCATCCTCCATATGCGGAGGGTCTTCATCAATCGTGGCACAGTCGATCTCTTCGAACAAGTATCCCAGGTCTCCTTCCAGGTCTTCCTTCTGTTTGTCAGTCAGCTCTTCCTCTGTTGTTTGGGCCCTGCCCTTCATAACCAGCTTAGTGAGTTCCTTAACCGCTTCTTTTACCAGGTCTTCATGTGTTTTTCCATAGGTGATGTCTTCTCTTCTGCACCCTTGCTTGGTTTCATCAAGGTGGACAGTGCTCTCGTAATGGCCCCCATAGCCACTTCCATCTCACTTCTTACCAGATCCGTCTTCTTGAAAGCTTCTCCCTTATTCCCGAATTCAACCCTGACTTGGTCAACAGCTTTCTGATTCTGAACCCCCTTGTTTCCAGTTTCAGCTTCGATGCGCAGCATGTTCACAACCGGCTCTACTCCATACTTGCTGAAATCAACCACATCAGCAAAAATTTCAAACCCAGGGAGCTGACCTCCCTTTACAACTACCGGCTCAAGAGTCCCATCATATGCTGATTCTGTGGCCCGGACAAAAGTATCCACCAGATTCACACGCTTCCTTTCTTGCTTGGCCCTTCCTTCTTAATACCCCAGCCCGAATTGTCGGTACTTCCCAGCCTCAATGTTAAACTCAGGGATTCCTTGTTGCTTGGCCCCTAATCCCTTTCCCGGCTCATAATTCTGTTTAGCAAAATACATATGAATCCAGTCTGGAAACTCAGGCTTGTCAGCAATCACAGCAATCTGAAACCCTATCATCGGCTGCTCGGTAGCACTCAATGCGGCTACCACAGAAGGCTCATCAGCTTCCACCGTTACTCTTTTCCCTTAGATTAAGAACTTCATTTCCTGGTGCAGAGTCGATGGAACTCCTCCTAAGGCATGGAACCATGGTCTTCCTAAGAGTAGAGAGAAGGTTACAGGAATATCGATCATAGTAAACAGCACCTTCGATTTAACCTCCCCTACTTTGACTTCCGTTTCGAAGGTCCCCAAGACAGCTCTTTTACTACCATCATAAGCTCTAATTACGGTGTTGGACCGGCAGAGAGCTTCAGGACTCACCCCCAGGAAAGGTAGGACCTGAGAAGGACAAATGTTCAAGGCCGAGCCATCATCCACCATCACGCTCGGCATCACTTTATCCATAACTTCCACCCTTAAATACAGGGCCCTATTGTGATTCACACCTTCAGGTGGGCTTTGTTAACCTTCAAATCCACTCCCTAATCATTGCACACACCTCATCGGGGGACATGGTGGGGTTGGCATCCATCTCCATTAATTGTTTTACCACCGCCTCTCAGTGCCTCTTGGATTCCATCAGTAAGTGCCACACACTGGCACGGGCCGGTGTCCTCTTCAGTTGGTCCATAACCATGTCTTCTTCCTTAACCACTGGGGAATTGTTCTGCACCGGTGTTGTGTTCCTTCTTGGGGGTGCTGGAGGTGGTGCACTAATGGGTTGATAAACCCTACCGCTCCTAGTGATGTGCATCACCGGCCCATCTTTCTCTATCACAGTCCTTCTTCTTGTCTCCACTGGGTAAACTGGCTTTGGCTCTTGCACCTCGAACTCATCATACTCATCTTCTGCCTCAAAGTCATCTAAATCGATAAGACCCATCTTGTTCCTTACTGCCGCAGTCTGCTCTTCAAACACCTCTGGCTCTTCTTTTTCTACCAATACAGCTCGTACACTCGAATTCGCCTTAATGATCTGGGCGAATACATAATTGGCTGGCAAGCCTGACTGCACCATGTTCACCTGGTTACCAAAGGTGGGGAGTGGATTCTTTTGCACATTCGGTTTTAGAGCCGGCTCTACTATCTTGCCATCTATGACCAGCTGTTTGATGGCTTTGATCAATTGGGTACACTCGTTCGTACGGTGACCTGCCATTACATGGTAGGAACATAAATTCTCTTTATCCGCCTCTGCTGGAGGTGAGAATGGCCTCAAACTCTGCAGCACCCCCCTGCCTTTCTACACTTGGCAAAGATTCGACTGACTGACTTAGCCCATGGACTGGTAATTCTTGGAACATTTGCTCTCCCCTGATTCACGGTAGCTACTTCTGCTTCCTGAGTTTCAATAAAGGCTGCCTTTGGTGTTGTCCTTGAACTAGGTCCTACCGCAGTGGTCTTGGAACTTCCACTCTTGTACCCTTGGGAGTACCCCTGGTTGTTTCTATTGGAACCTGAACCTTGCTTGCCCTTCTGCTCTTCTTCTTCATACCGTTCGATACGCTTGGCAAACTCCACCACCTCGTTGAAAGAATGGAACCTCTTAAGTTTCATTTTGTCCTTATATTGGGGCAAGCTGCTGTCCACAACCTTCACAATCAGCGATTCCAACTTTGGTGCTCCATCCACCAAAACCTGCACATCCATCCACCGTTTGTAAAATGCCGGAAGGACTCATTCGGCTTTTGGTGGATCCTCTCCAAATCCTCGAGAGTTGTCTCAACTTGGGTGTTGTAAGCATATTGTTTCACAAAAGCATCAGCTAAGTCTTCCCAAGTGGAACGGGTATACAATGGCGTCTTCATGTACCACTTTGCTGCAGCGCCCCTCAAAGTAGTAGGGAACAAATTCAGAAGATGACCATTTCCAATCCCCATACTGGTCATCAATCTCACGTAGCTATCCAAATGGGCTTCCGATGGTCCTTCTCTGGTGTAAGGAGGGAGGTATGGCATATGAAAACCAGCCGGGAGCGGTCCTTCTGCATCAGCAACCAATGTCGTAGGATCGGCACACTTGATAGGATTGAAGTGGACCATTTCTTTCAGCTTGGGCATCATAGCATCTATATCTAAAAATTTCTGGTTGAGCCATTTCTCTAGCATCGACTCAATCTAGGCTTCCCTCGCCTTCTCAAAAGCCTCATCCTCTTCGGACTGACGGTCCGGTTCTCTATGATTGGCAACTCCGCCACTTCCGCTAGGAGTATTCCCCCCGGTTCCATTAGTGACTTGAACAGGGTGTCGTCCCCCGTTCCCAACTGAGGTCTGGGCTAGTTGGACAACCGGAATAGGGAGGGTGGTCATCACCGCCTGCACCTACTCCCTAAGGGTAGCCCTGAACTCATATGAGCTTAAGAAGCTCCTCATAAAGGCAGCCATGTCAAAGGGTATGCTTCCACTGGTTCCACTGTTTCCACTGTTTCCGTCAGCCAGGTCTGCTCGATCAACTTCTTCTAACAATGCCTGACTGTCAACCGGTAGAGTAGGTAACTGAACTTCGACTTCCCGGTCTGAATCTGACCCTGACCTGATTCCCTCCACGGTGACCGGTTCTGATCGAATTAATTGAATTGGGGTGTTTGGTTCTGATGCAACTCGAATTAGCCTTCCCAAGATGCGACTCCAAACTACACAATCAGCATAAGGTTAGAGTTTCGGATGGATTTTGTGGTCCTAGACTCGACACTCTAAGTGGTACTTTTATGCTCATGTTTGGATAATGTCTCATGGATGTGGATGATGCTAAAGATGGTTTTAGTGCTTTTCTTTCTCTTGCTTTGGATGTTCCAAGCATACCCTATGCTATACACAAGACAATGCAATAATGTCATGTGCGAGCCATCACACGGACAGAGGTTCGGTGCCTTTGGGGCACCTAGGGGATGTCGTGAAATGGTCGTATGTGTGTCGACAAATGGACAAAAGTTTGACACTTTGTAGGTCAATGAAATGACATGAAATGATCTTGAGGGAGCCGTCCCTCAGATAGACGTCCGATGCTTTTATGGCATCTAACATGAAGTGATGTCACATTGTGCGAATCAAAACACGGACAGCCTTTCGGTGTTTGTGGAACACCTTACATGATTTAGGGATGCTATGAAATGTCTTAATATGAAAACTAGCTCGGCACTGGTGGAGTACCTTAAATGGGTTATTGATGTTATGTAACAATCCGATGTGGATTGGGACACACAAGCAAAATTAAGGCATCTCCATGACACCAAATGTGAATGATCAAGATGTGATGATGTCGTGTGGTCTGTCACACAAACGCAAGCCTAAGACCGTTGTGGTCTTCTAATAATGTAATGGGACGGCCGAATGTAGACTAGTGCACAGGCGGAGTACAGGTAGCCTTGGGGACTCCCGATATGTTATGAAATGAAATGGTCGTGAAGGGCATACTTAGAACATCCTTACATTTTTAATGAGATGAAATGATGTGGATGCCTATGTCATACAAAAATGCAAATGGTTGCACAAAAACGTGGTTAGAATGGATGACATGCAAGATGATGTCATGTATGCTTTATGAATCCATGAGCACGCAAAATGAATGTGGCATACGGAAGATGACTATGGCTGCACGAAAATATAGTTAGCACAACACGCACGTATGAGGATGTTCTAAAATGGCTGCATAAAGAAAGTGATTAGAATGTGGCATATGGATGATGCGTGTTTATGTCGTATTAAAAAAAAGAAAACAACCATAGAGCAAATGTTAGCACACGCATAAAAATATGCTCACCCTTCCAACCTTATTCCTCCATTCGATTGGTCTCACATTCTTCCTAGGTATTGGATCTCTTTGGCATCAACGGGGGATACCAAAGGCATACTCTCGATGTTCATTTTCAAGTATATGGTTTTGGTAATCCTAAAGGGAAGTTACTAGGTCATTACATGAAGGTATGAGTCAACCCAAGGGTCGTACAGGTTCCCATAGCGAAAATATACTCCTCACTTCTCCCCACTCAAGGGTTCAAACGAAGGGGTTCGTACAAGGCTATGAGTGGTTTATCTCCTCGGGTGCCTCCAATCCTAGCGAAAGAGGTAGGTCACCTTTAGAAATAAACCGGGTTTAAATGAGTGTTGGAGGGATTTAAGAAGAGAAAATATCATGCTTTATGCAATGTGAATGAAATATTGAATTACGATTTAATAATCAACTATAAGTGAGGATATACTTCAATTGTTGCCTAAGTTCCTTAAGTTTTTTGTGAAAACTCTTTTGAAGAAACCGTTAATCCCCAGCGGAGTCGCCACTGTGAGCGGATGACCTTTTTCGGAACGCACGGTGAAGCGGGGACCGGGGATTTTCTTTTTGGGTGTTGATGTTTTGGCTTTGAAAACGGGTTTTAATCTTTCTTAGAAAAACCTTTCATTTTATTAGAAAACTTAATTTTAGGCATGAATTTTAGAAAACAAGGTTTTTAGAAAATCCTATTTTAACTTAAAGATCTCGAAACACGAATTTCGAGATTAGATACAGAGTCGCCACCAGGATCAGCTCATCCGGGAAATTCCGGTACAGCTCCCTACCAAGTGTAGACGCAGTACCTAATCTAGAGATTCGAGGTTCGGGCAACATATCTACTAATCCTCACTAATTTTTAATTATTATTTCGTAATTGATATTTTACTCACTTAAATCTACCCATTTTATCTTCCTTTAATCATTAACCAATGCTTATGCAAATGACATAAATATATAAAAATAAAATAAAGTGCGGAAAAGTAAATCAGAGGCCAAATTATACAACCCAAGAAAAAGAAAACTCTCATCCTCACCTTTTACAATCGCCTATTATACACGATGATCTAAGAAATTACAATCGCCTAGATACACGATTTAATCTATAAAATACATTCAAAAAATAAAAATAAAGCAAAAATAAAAGCTGCATCCAAATATGGTTAGCACAGATAAATAAATCACACCAAGGACTCATACAGGATAGAACAGAGGTATTTCAAGAAACGGGATCAAGCAAAAGGGGGTAACTAAGTCGACCCGACCGGTCGGCCCGGTTAGACCTGCAAAACGGTTTTTAAACGCCCTGTGGGTTTTATGGATGAAAAATCAGTTTTAAAAGCGGTTTGGCTCATTTACATGCACTTTTCCAACTTCAGCGGGTCGGATATCCTGGGACCCGGGGGTCCCGTTCGTGTGTGGGCCTAACTCAAACATCCATCTAGGGTCCAAAAAATATGCAAACACACCAAAATTCATTTTTGGATGAGAAAAGGATGCAAAATTACAAGTTTGGGGCCTAAAAGGGCAAAACTGTAATTCTGCCCATATTACAGCCGCGCCCCTGTAGGCTACAGCCGCGATCCTGTAGGTCACAGCCGCATCCCTGTAGCTTACAGCCGGGCGGCTGTAATGCTCCAGAATCGATTCCAGCATACTTTTCACATTTTCAAAGATTGTTTTGCAAAGTTTGATGATTTTGGGCGATCTGGGATTCCAGGAAAAACATTAAAACCAACAGGAAAGACCCGAAATGGACCAAATCGAATATGGAAATCCCTAATCGTCCAAAATCACCAAATTTCATCACATCCACCCACAAAAGAAAGAAGAACATGGAATCGAAGCACGCAGGGATGTGATTGGATCGATAACAGACATGAAAAACACATTCAATTGAAGAATGGGAGCGTTATCGATCGATTTGGGCCGATGGAGCTTCGGCCCCTGTAGGTTACAGCCGCACCCCTATAGGTCACAACCGCACGGCTGTGGGTTACAGCCGGGAAGCTGTGATCATATGGGGCGGCTGTAATCACAGAAAACTCCAAAAAAATAAAAGATTCAATACAAAGCATTACAGCCGCGCCCCTATAGGTCACAGCCGGGTGGCTGTGATCATATGAGGCGGGTGTAATCAGAAAATTCCCAAAGAAGAAAAAGAAATGGGAAAGAACTACAGCCGCGCCCCTTTAGGTCACAGCCGCGCGGCTGTAGATTACAGCCGAACGGCTGTGATCATGGGTGGGGCGGCTGTAGCCGGAAAAGAAACCAAAAATTGTAAAAAAACTCAAAACATGTAATCAAATCATAACCAAGATGAACATAATGGATTTTTAAGGCCTCTCAGAAAATTACCTTGTATGTGCTCCAGCGCTTGGACCACAAAAAAGAGATTTGGATGCCAAAAACGTCCCACAGTCACAGACAATCCGAGCAAAGTTCGTTTTCCGAACCCCGAACGGAACCATGAGCAAGATTCGAGAATTGATTGTCGAGTGTTCTCTCTTTTCTAACCCTTTTTTTTCTAACTTTTCTTTTTTTTGTTGTTGTGTTAAGAACCCTAAAAAACAATGTGATGATTTTTTTATTTTTTCTTTCTCTCCAAATTTCTCTCTTCTTTTCTTTATCTTTTTTTTTCTGTTTTTCTGCCTCT
The DNA here is from genome assembly GCA_039660915.1 of Euphorbia tirucalli. NCBI lineage: Eukaryota > Viridiplantae > Streptophyta > Magnoliopsida > Malpighiales > Euphorbiaceae > Euphorbia > Euphorbia tirucalli. Next base: position 8,764,841 of record CM077634.1, on the reverse strand, counting down.
GCTGGTACCCTAATTCAGGATTAGGATCCTTAAATATCTCCCATTTTGCTATTAAATCAGAATTAATTGCTGATTTCGTCAAAAAAGCAAAATTGATGCTTACAGCCGCGCAGCTGTAGGTCACAGCCGCGCCCCTGTAGACTACAGCCGTGCGGCTGTAGGTCACAGTCGAGCGGCTGTAGATGCCAAAAATTCCTATTTTGCCTAAAAACCGAATAAAATGCTGATTCTGCCCAAAAAAGGAAATAAGGAGATTACAGCCGTGTGGCTGTAGGCTATAACCGCGCGGCTGTAATGCCCACAAAATTACATTTTCACTTATTTTTTTGTTTGCTCTTCGGTTTTCTTAAATGTTCACTCGAATTCTTCAGGGTTCCGTACTAGGACTTGTCACACACCTCCGGGCTATCCAGGACATTTCCGACATCATCCTGGTCGGTCCGAATCTGCTTCACGTTTATCCATGAAATACAAGGTAACAGTAGCTTTCATCACCGAGGTCGGGAAAAAACCCGTGCTCACACCTAAGTGGCGAATAACACGATTAATTATGGACAAGTTTTTAATTTGTGTTATGGATGAAATTGATATGCTTTAAATAATACCGCTTGTGTGATTGTTGAGTAGAATTAGTGTCTCTTTCGTGTGTTAACGCTTTTGATTGAATTAAATTCCGAAGCTTGTTTGGAACTGTTCAATTAAATAGGGATAATTAATGAGCTTCTCTTAGTTATCTATTCCGTAAGAAGAGACTAGGTGATTCATGCTTTATGATTGCTATAGCTACTTTATTTGAATACATTGAAGTTATCTTTTGTGTTTGATCAATGATCGGTTGGCTTGACTCAAGACTCGAATTCACCTTCTAGCTGGAATTCACCTCATATATATTTTTACAAAATTATTTAATTTCTGTTATTTTCAGATTTTAATTGCAATTCTTAAACAATCCCCTTTACTTTTCTTGTTTAATTTTAGAAGAAATAATCGGCCAATCCCTGTGGATTCGACCCTGCTCCATCTGTACTACAAAATCTTGTTTTCGAGAGTAGGAATTTATTTTTGGTGTACTCGGCACACATCAAATTTTGGCGCCGTTGCCGGGGATTGGTGTCTTAATTGTTTATTTCTTCTAATCTGTGTTTTCTAGTGTATGCCTCGTTCTTCTCATACAGGCGAACTCGAATTTGATCCCGAAATAGAGAAAATTGCTCGTCGACTGAGGAAGCAGACGAAGGAAAGAGAATCACGGGAATCACTTCCACCGGACGTGGTAGCTGATTCGTTAGAATCAAGTGAGAGTGAAATCGAAGAAGAAATCGAAGAAGAAGAAGAGATGGCTAATCTAGAATAAACATTGAGAGCCATGGCTGAACCGAATATGGATCAACAACCTCTATGCATACTATATCCGGAAAATGAAGTAAATTTTGAATTAAAATCTGGTTTAATTCACTTATTGCCTACTTTCCGTGGACTTTCAGGTGAAGATCCACATAAACATTTGAAGGAGCTCCATGTAGTATGTTCAAGTATGAAACCGCCAGGGAATGCAGTTTCTGTGGAGCAAGTGAAAATAAGAGCCTTTCCATTTTCACTAACTGATAAAGCTAAGGATTGGCTGTATTACCTCCCATCTGGATCAATCACAACTTGGGGCGAGATGAAGAAGCAATTTCTTGAGAAATTCTTTCCTCCTTCACGACTTTCTTCAATCCGCAAAGATATATCGGGCATTCGCCAATATGCTGGGGAGAATCTTTATGAGTACTTGGAAAGATTTAATCAGCTCTGCACCAGTTGCCTAAATCATCAGATAAAGGACCAACTTTTACTTCAATATTTTTATGAAGGACTAACCTTACCTGATAGGAATCTGATTGATGCATCCAGTGGTGGATCCTTGGCCGATAAGACAATTACCAATGCAAGAGAGCTGATTTCAAGAGTGGCTGCCAATACACAACAGTTTGGCAATCGACAAGATCATCCTGTGCAGAAAGTGAACGAGGTAAAAACTTCTGCTATTGAAAAACGACTTGACACCCTTACTTCACTCATGCAGAAAGCATTTTTGGGAAAACAACAACAAGTGAATGTTTGTGGGATTTGTTCAAGTTTTGATCATCCTACGGATTCTTGTCACACTCTCCAAGAGAAAGAATAGGTGAATGCTGTTGGTAATTTTCAGAATCAACAACATCAGAGGAGATATGATCCGTACTCTCAGACTTACAATCCTGGATGGAAAGACCACCCGAATTTCAGCTATGCTCATAAGCCGAATAACTTTCAGCAAGGACAGCAATCTAACAGTTACCATCCTAGGCTACCAATCCATACACCACAACCACCCCCTCCTAAGACAACTATGTCTTTAGAACAAATAGTGTCTACCTTGGCTTCCAACGTGCAACAATTCCAACAAGACACTAAGACAAGCATCCAGAACATAGAAAACCAAATGAGCCAATTAGCCACCTCAGTGAGTAAGTTGGAGTCACAAGCTTCTGGACATTTGCCATCATAGCCTGAAATAAATCCGAGGCAGAATGTTAGTGCCATCACTTTAAGGAGTGGCAAAGAGATACCATCTGTTGGAGTTTCGAAGCACGAGGTGGAGAAAGAGCTAGAAAAAGAGGAGGTAACTCCTGCACCAGCTAAGCCACCACCAGCCATTGTCATCCCACCTCTATTCCCAAGTCGATTCTCCAAATCTTTGAAAGAGGATCAAGAAAAAGAGGTATTGGATTTGTTCAGAAAAGTTCAGGTAAATATTCCTCTTCTTGATGCTATTAAGCAAGTTCCTCGATATGCTAAATTTCTTAAAGAATTGTGTACTAATAAGAGGAAATTGAGGGGTAATGAGAAAATAAGTGTAGGAGAAAATGTATCTGCTGTCTTTCAGAAGAAACTCCCTCCAACATGCAAGGACCCAGGTATGTTCACTATCCCTTGTACTATAGGGAATAAAAAAATTTTTGCGAACCATGTTAGATCTAGGTGCTTCAATTAATGTTATGCCACGTGCTATCTATGACTCTTTAAATGTTGAACCATTGAAAGAAACGGGTGTGATAATTCAATTAGCTGATAGATCCAATGTGTATCCTGATGGTGTGTTGGAAGATGTTCTTGTCAAAGTTAATGAATTAGTTTTCCCTGTTGATTTTTATGTGTTAGACATGGAAGAGGAAAAATCTTCTAGTTTTGTGCCTATTTTACTAGGAAGACCTTTTCTGAAAACATCTACGACTAAAATTGATGTGCATGAAGGCACTTTAACTATGGAGTTTGATGATGACACCATAAAATTCAATATTTATGATGCCATGAAATACCCTAATGAACTGCATTTTGTTTTTGCTTTAGATGTTTCTAACTCTGTAGTGCAGAAGGTTGTTGATATGGAAGAAGATGACGAATTGAACTTTCTGCTTTGCCACAACTTCAACAAAAGAGAGATGGATGATGTTGCCAAAGAATTGGTGGTTAACCAAGCCATAGCAGACACTGTTTTTGAACTTCAATCTCTAACATCCTTGAATCCAAACGTATCTTACATTGATCTACCAAGATCTATTGCTAAACTTCTTCCTTCTACTATGCAGGCACCGAAGCTTGAATTGAAACCGCTGCCCGATCACCTAAACTATGCTTACTTGGGCGATGGAGAGACTCTTCCTGTAATAATTTCCAATAAACTTACAGAGCTAGAGGAAGACAAGCTGCTTCGAGTGTTGAAGGTTCACAAGGAAGCTATTGTTTGGACCATAGCTGATATAAAAGGAATCAGCCCATCCACGTGCATGCATAGGATCCTGTTGGAAGATGGAGCCAGACCCTCAAGAGATGTTCAACACCGTTTGAACCCACCCATGATGGAGGTAGTGAAGAAAGAAGTACTAAAACTTTTGGATGCTGGTATGATTTATCTGATCTCAGATAGCAAATGGGTAAGTCCAGTGCAAGTTGTCCCAAAGAAAACTGGGATCACGGTGGTGAAGAATGAGAATAATGAGTTGGTGCCCACCCGAATTCAGAATGGGTGGCGGGTTTGTATAGACTATCGGAAGCTAAATGCTACGACTAGAAAAGACCACTTTCCTTTACCTGTTATTGATCAAATGTTAGAAAGGTTAGCTGGTAAATCTTATTTCTGCTTCCTTGATGGCTATTCAGGTTTTAATCAAATTCCTATAGCACCCGAAGATCAAGAGAAAACAACATTCACATGCCCATTTGGAACGTTTGCTTATCGATGAATGCCGTTTGGTCTTTGCAATGCACCTGCTACATTCCAAAGGTGTATGGTTAGTATATTCTCTGACTATGTAGAGAGCATCATAGAAGTCTTCATGGATGATTTCACAGTGTATGGTGACTTTTTTGATTTATGTTTATCTAACCTCACCAAAGTGCTTCAACGTTGTATTGAGAAAAACCTTGTTCTTAATTTTGAAAAATGTTATTTCATGGTCAATCAAGGTATTGTGCTAGGACATGTTATTTCTGCTAAGGGAATAGAAGTAGATAAAGCTAAGGTTGATCTCATAAAATCCTTACCCTATCCCACGAATTTACGGGAAGTTCATTCTTTTCTTGGTCATGCAGGATTTTATCGAAGATTCATTCGTGATTTTTGAAGATAGCTCAACCTTTATGTAGACTCATGCAGAAGGATGTTGTATTTGAATTCAATAGTACGTGCAAAACCGCTTTCGATCAGCTGAAGGTAGCACTCACTTCTGCACCTATTGTGCAGCCCCCAAACTGGGACTTACCATTCGAAATCATGTGCGATGCTAGCAATCATGCTATCGGTGCTGTGTTAGGACAAAAAGTTGGCAGAACCTTACATATGATCTACTACGCTTCGAGGACATTGGATAGTGCTCAGTGCAATTATTCAATAACGAAAAAGAACTTTTAGCCATTGTATTTGCTTTAGAAAAGTTCTGTTCTTATTTGATTGGCACTAAAGTGATTGTTTATTCTGATCATGCAGCTTTGAAGTACCTACTCGCCAAGAAGGAAGCTAAACCCAGGTTAATCCGATGGATTCTCTTACTCCAGGAATTTGATCTAGAAATACGAGATAAGAAAGGAGCTGAAAATCTGGTGGTAGATCATTTGAGCCGCTTGGTTTGATCTGAAGAGCCCTTGCCGTTGCAAGATTCATTCCCTGATGAACACCTCTTTGTTATCAAAGAGACCGCTCCATGGTATGCAGATATTGTAAATTTCCTTGTCACTAGAACCCTACCTAAGGATTTGACTCGTGCCCAAAGAGATAAGGTAAAAAACGATTCTAAATACTACATTTGGGATGAACCGTATTTGTGGAAATATTGCTCTGATCAAATAGTAAGGAGGTGCGTGAATGACTCTGAAATTTCATCCATATTGTCCTTTTGTCATTCTCATGCATGTGGAGGACATTTTGGTCCTAAGAGAACAGCTCGTAAGGTGCTTGAATGTGGTTTTTATTGGCCCACTCTTTTTCATGATTCATATGCATTTTGTAAAACATGCGCTAACTGTCAAAAAACGGGGAATTTAAGCAAGCGAGATCAAATGCCCCTACAACCCGTGTTGGTTTGTGAAATATTTGATGTGTGGGGTATAGATTTCACGGGCCCATTCCCCTCATCTTTTGGTAATGTTTATATTTTGTTAGCTGTGGATTATGTATCAAAGTGGGTGGAGGCTATAGCCACACGAAACAATGATGCCAAGATCGTTGTCAAATTCCTAAAATCTCATATTTTTTCCTGGTTTGGCATACCTAAATCGTTGATCAGTGATAGAGGAACTCACTTCTGGAATAAAGTGGTAGAGGCCTTGCTGAGGAAATACAATGTTACTCATCGCACATCTACAGCTTATCATCCTCAAACGAGTGGTCAAGCTGAAGTTTCGAACCGAGAGATTAAGTCTATTCTTGAGAAAACTGTAAATCCTAATAGCAAGGATTGGAGTGTGCGTCTTGACGATGCCTTGTGGGCATATTGCACGGCGTACAAAACACCTATAGGTATGTCTCCTCACCGTTTAATTTTTGGAAAGCCATGTCACTTGCCAGTAGAGCTTGAGCATCCAGCATATTGGGCGGTGAAACAATGTAATATGGAAATGGATGTGGTAGGAGAATCTAGAAAATTACAGTTGCAAGAATTAGAGGAGATAAGGAATGAGGCGTATGAAAATTCTAGAATTTATAAGGAGAAAACGAAAATTTTGCATGACAGAATGATTTCTAGGAAAACATTCATCATAGGTCAAAAAGTCCTCCTTTATCATTCTCATCGGTCTAGGTGGATAGGCCCTTTTTGTCATTACTAATATCTTTCCTCATGGTGCAGTCGAAATACAGAGTTTATCCACAGATAAAATTTTCAAGGTCAATGGACATCGACTTAAACCTTTTTATGAAGGTTTTGAAGTTAATAATGTGGAAGAATTGATCTTGGAGGATCCGGATTATGGAGGATAAACGGATCAATTGTCTAGCCAAAGACAATAAAGAAAGGCGCTTTTGGGAGGCAACCCAAATTGGTTTTGTTTTAGATTAATTATTCCCATTTTGTGCTTTAATTTGGTATTTTTATTTTAATTTCTTAGGTTTTTCAATGAATTTTGAGTTTCAATCTTTGCCTTTGATCATGTTTCAAATCACTAATCAATTGCCTTTTTAAGATGCAAAAGTTTAATTTAGCCAAGATCTTGGTTTGGGTGAATTTTGAGAATCTGAAATTTTATTCAAAATCGTCATAAGCCATGATCTAGGCTTGAGGCAATTAGTTTTCTGATTTTTTTTTGCCAAAGATTAAAAGTGGTGATTAAGCCATGATCTAGGCTTGAGGCAATTAGTGTTCTGATTTTTTTGGGCCAAAAATCAAAAGAGTGGATTTAAGCCGTGATCATGGCTTGAGCTAGTTGGTTTTCTGATTTTTTTGGGCCAAAGATTAAAAGTGGTGATTTAGCCATGATCATGGCTTGAAGCAATAAGTCCTCTGTTTCTTTTTCTTATTTAAACTCAAAATCTCACCTGCCTTGATTTTCTTTGAAATATTCTATAAAAAAAAAATTTGCAATTGAAATTACGGGCTGTTGACTATTCTTATTTCTATTTTCTTTTCTTCTCCCCTGTTCCCTTTCTTTTGCAGAAACCCTTCATCTTCCGCCCCATCTTCAGCCGCCGCCTCATCTCAGCCGCCGTCCCGTCCTGGTCTTCCGGTCACCGTCCCGCCGAAATCCACCGCAGATGGCACGGACACGTCAACTCCCGGGTGGAAAGCTCACCAAGTCAACCACTGCAGGAACACGGTTTGTGCAGCACCATTCTTCCATTGGCCGGCCATCTTCCATCCCTCCGCCGGACGCACCAGCCCCCGCCGATTTACCCAGCGCCTCCTCCTCTGCCGCCGCTCCACTTTCTTCTCCACCTGCAGTCCCCAGCGTCTACAGCTGCCACCCCTTGCCACCGGCGACCGACGTTTCTTCCTTTGCCGGACCAATTCCGATGACTGAACCACCCACCCCCTTGATGACCAGTCCATACCGGTGGTTGAACACCAGATTCCAGCGAGTATGCCGCGCCCTGTGACAATATCTCCACAGCCAGAGATTCGGTCCAAAACAAAGGTAAAATCAGTCGCAAAGAGCAACAAAACCCCTGCCAAGTCGGGAACCACTTCTAATCGGAAACGCGGGTTCAATCCTAAAGCCGCCCCGCCTTTGGAGCCTACAGCCCCCTCCGATTCTACCGTTCCTGCTCCACCATCCAAGAAACAAAAGGTAAGTCGGGTAACGCAAACTCGTTCCCGATTACCCCGAGGTACGTCTGTACTTATTCCTGAAAATCATTTAAATAGTTGTTGAATTTTCCTGCTGGGTTGAAAAACAATATGCTGATGTTTGTAGTAGGAAAATTATTCCCTGTAAATGCATTGATACCTCTTTGTTGCTTGAGCTAGGATTGTTGGATGAATTTCATTTAATGGTTGAGCATATTGGCTGGGCACCCTTCTTCGCACTTAAATGCCCTGGGTACACTGAATTGATTAGAGAATTTTACGCAACATTTCAATTCACCACGCCTAAGGAATTCACTATAGAGACACCGGGGGTAATTAAATTTAGGTTGATGGGTAGGGATTTTGCTTTTTCTGTGACTGAATTTAATTTGTCCTGTGGCTTGGTTAGCTCTTATTTTGCTAGGACTGATGATTATAAATTATCTTCAATTGATTTCCCTTGAGATTTCATTGGTTGCAAGGTCTGGAAACAAATGTCTGTTGATGTTTTTGCCTATGACTCTAGTCAATCTAAGGCCTATTATTTAAAACAACCTGTATTGCAATATATCCATCGCTTTTTGGCCTATGCTTTTTTTGGAAGAATTTCAAGTACTAGCACTTGTAATAAGACCGAGTTATACTTTCTGTGGTGTATGCTTAACAATATCAAAGTAAACTTGGGTTGTTGGATAGCTACGCAAATGCGTACTGCTTGGACTGCTGGTAGAGACTTAATTTTTGGTTCCTTGATTACTCAATTAGCTGTGAATTTGCACCTCATTGATCCTGTTTCTAATAATTTACACATTGCTTTTGAGATGGAGCCTTTAGATTTCAGCTGTTTGAGCAATATGGGACTAGTTTCCTGCGTCGATGGCATTCTTCGTTGGTTGCCCGTTGGTGAAGATCCGAAGCCAGGGCGTCGTGCCAAGAGTAGCGTTCATACTCAAGCTATTAATGTTGATTTTTCACCTATGCTTAATTTGTTTCAGCAAGCAATGGAGAAGTTGCATACCATTGACACCAACGTCAACACATTGCATCGGAAGGTGACCCGCATTGAAACCAATGTAGCCGAGTTTTACCGACTTCAAGAGCGCGATCCCCCATGCCTGCCTTCCCCTTAGGAGCGTCAGATATTTGGCATTCATAATCCAAGGGAGTTCTGTTCTAACTTTCTTGCTATTTTTACTCTGGTTTGTGATGCTATGTTTTCTTACACATCGACGGCTATGTGCAGAGTTAAGTGGGGGGAAGGGTCACAAATTGTGTGCTTATGATTATGTCCATATTATTTGTTTTGTTCTCTTGACTGTCATCTTATAAAACATAAATTAGTTTCAACTCCTTTATCATTTTGCATTATTTTCTTTAACAATTGTAGTACCGAACATTTTTCTTCTATGTCTTGTGTACTTGTCAAAGGGGATGTTTGCATAAATGAAGCATGAGGCTCTAGCTAGTTGAAATCACTGTGATCAATAGACACTGGAATTGAGATGTATCACTTAGAGACATAGATTGTATAAGAAACTTCTTTTGACTAACCATAAATCAAGGGGATAAAATAGGTATTACGCATGTTTTTGATTTTAATGTTGATTCTATTCTAAAAAAAAATATTTTCACATTCTATTCCACTGGCTTGATTTGCGAATACAAGTTATGAATAGTGCTAGTAGCCGCTTAATGAATATGCTTAGCCAAGTAAGTCGGGTGCATTGTGTTTGCTCCATTTTTGTTATCCGTTCGGAAAAGCTAAAGCATCTTAAGTAGGGCTAAGAGTTGTGAAAGAAAAATAAATAAATAAAATAAGATCACAAAGTGATCTGTTAGTTGTTTATGTCTTAAATAAATTGTGTGCTTATCCAAATCCTATTGTCCCTTGTTTATGTTTTTTATTAAGAAGCAATTAGAGGTCTACTATCCTAGTGATGCAAATCATATTCTAAGTTGTTAATTGAGTAGCTTTGGGAGCATTAGTTGGGGCAAAGTGCCAAGTTTATTGCATCTCTCCCTTGATAAGCGTGCTTGATTTATTAGTTGATTTTTGAAACTATGATTTGTGAGATATAATGCGCTTTTAATTGTCTTTGGAGTTGGACTTGTTTTGTTTGCTTGAGGACAAGCAAGGTTTAAGTGGGGGGAATTTTGATAAGTGCATTTTATGCACGTAATCCGTCTTTGTTTATAGGCTTTAATTGATATATTTTTAGTTAACTTAGGCGGATTTACTCCATTTTGTGTAATTACTCGTGCTAGGGACTCTGAAGTTGGAAATGAGCTTAAAGAGCCGATTTTGGAAGCTTGGAGTGCTTGAAGGATGGAGCTTGAAGTCATAACCCATGGGCATGGCTTATGGAGTGCTGTTGATGCTGAAATTGAGCTTAGGAAGCTGTTTTGCATAAGCCAAGACCATGGCTTAAGGGGACCTGCGAATTTTGAAGAATTTTTATGGGATTTGAAGACTTCTAATTTAGTTTTATCTTATTTTATTTCAGTCCTTTTGTGATAGGCTATTGGAGATATTTTATTTTTTTAATAACTCTAATTAGATTTTCCTACAAAATCTTAATTAGAGTTATTTCCTTTTTAGAACTCTTTCCTTAGTTGATTAGGTTTAAAAAGGAGTTAGGTCATTTTACTTTTTTCTCCTCTCTCTTCTTCTTTTTGAATTTCGGCAGCCTCCTTTCTCCTCCCTTCCCAACGTGTTCTTCACCTATGATGAACTAAAAACCCTAATTTCTAGCTAGAAGGAAAGTTCAGTCTTGTAACATCAACTGTGAGATCAATCGTTCTTATTTTCTTCTTTAATTCAAGTAATTGATTTGATTCTGTTCTTATTACTTTTGCATGATTTAATTGAATTCTTGATTTAATTATTTACTTGTGATTAATTTGCTAGTTAGGTGATTAAATACGTAATCGTTTAATTCACTTAACCTAAGTGGCGAATAACACGATTAATTATGGATAAGTCTTTAATTTGTGTTATGGATGAAATTGATATGCTTTAAATAATCCCGCTTGTGTGATTGTTGAGTAGAATTAGTGTCTCTTTCGTGTGTTAACGCTTTTGATTGAATTAAATTCCGAAGCTTGTTTGGAACTGTTTAATTAAATAGGGATAATTAATGAGCTTCTCTTAGTTATCTATTCCGTAAGAAGAGACTAGGTGATTCATGCTTTATGATAGCTATAGTTAATTTATTTGAATACATTGAAGTTATCTTTTGTGTTTGATCATTGATCGGTTGGCTTGACTCAAGACTCGAATTCACCTTCTAGCTGGAATTCACCTCATATATATTTTTACCAAATTATTTAATTTCTGCTATTTTCATATTTTAATTGCAATTCTTAAACAATCCCCTTTACTTTTCTTGTTTAATTTTAGAAGAAATAATCGGCCAATCCCTGTGGATTCGACCCTGCTCCATCTGTACTACAAAATCTTGTTTTCGAGAGTAGGAATTTATTTTTGGTGTGCTCGGCACGCATCATCAGATTTCTATACGTACGGGTGTTAGGTTTTTGATTTTTTGCGGATTTTATTTTCTGTATTTCAGGGTTGTTCGATCCGAACTGAATCCGTAGTCCAGCATTAGTGGACCCCCGAACCCTATAAAATCCTTGGGAAACATCGAAAACGAGCAAAAAGTCATTTTCAAAAATGAGAAAACCAATTTTTTAGGTTCTGGAAGCCATAGCCGCACGGCTGTAGTTTCTAGAATAAGGCAGAATCGCAAAACAGCCCATACGGACATCGTCGCGTGATGCTGTTTTCGAATTCAAATTATTTTTGGTGTGTTTACCGCTTTCAGACCCAAGATAGTTGTAAAAAATAGGAATCCCGCATGAATGGAACCCTGAGTTCCGGGATAACAGACCCGCCAAAATGTGGAAATTTGTATGAAACCGAGCCAAATGGTTTTCAAATATTGTTTTCTAGCATAAAAATCTACTGGGCGTTTCAAAACCGTTTTCCACGTCTAACCGGGCCGACCGGTCGAGTCGATCCGGTTATCCCCTAAATGCATGCCCCCACTCCTGAAAATCCCAGTTCTGTCCTGCTGTGAGTCCTAGTTGGGTTTGCAATATAAACTGTGCTAACCGTTTGTTTTGCAGCATTTATTTTTCTTTTTATTATTTTTACTGTAATTAATAGATTAATTCGTGTATCTAGGCGTTTGTACTTTTTAGATCCTCGTGTATTCTAAGGGCTTGTAAACGTGAGGACGAGAGCTTTTATTTTTTATTCAATTTGGTTGTATAAGAAGCCTCTGTTATTCTTTTGTTTAATTCGGATGTATGGTTTACTTTTCCGTAATTTAATTCTGTGATTTGCTTGAGCACGGGCTAATAAAATAAACTTAATTGGGTAAAAAAAAGATAATAACTTGAATATATACGGTAATATAAATTATAAACTGAATACAAGCTCGAGGTTAAGTAGGTAAGTTGCCCGAACCCTAAATCTCTGGATTAGGTACGGTAGTCTATGCTCGGTAGGGAGCTGTACCAGAATTTTCCAGATGAGCTGATCCGGGTGGCGACTCTGTCACTGATCTCGAAATTTAGGTTTCGAGGTCTTTAAGTAATAAAACGGGAAAATGTTTTCTACAAAATGAATTTCTAAATGAATAAATGGTTTTTCCCTAAAGCAAGATAAACCAAAACCCCTTTTTTTTCAAACAAATTACGAATTCATTCGCTTTTCCCTGGTTCTCTTCGTCGCGTTCCGCCTCGTTTTCAGGTCGTCCGCTCACACACGTGTCCTGACATTGCCTATGTTGTCAACAAAGTATCTCAGTTCTTGCTTGCCCCAAATCGGCTCATTGGATAGCCGTCAATCGCATCTTGTGTTATCTACGGCACACGTCTAACAAGCGTGTTTTTCTTCACCGTGATCCCTCATTACTTCTTCAAGGCTTTTGTGATGTAGACTGGGCTGGTTCTCTTGATGATTGAAAGTCCACAACTGGCTACATTATTTTCTTGGGCCGCAACCCCATCTCTTGGAGCTCTCGTAAGCAAGGTTCCGTTGCTCACAGTTCGACCAAGGCTGAATACCGGTCGCTTGCTACTGCTTCATCTGAACTCCAGTGGATCCACATTCTCCTTAATGAACTTGGATTCAAGCTCTCCTTGCCTCCTCAACTTTGGTGTGACAATTTGAGTGCAACTTATGTTACGCTAATCCCATTTTTCACTCTAGCAGTAAGCATCTCGAAGTGGATTTTTTCTTTGTCCGTGATCAAGTGGCTCGGAAGCAACTTCAAGTTCGTTTTGTCAACTCTGTCGACCAATTGGCTGATGGCCTCATTAAGCCTCTCTCCAAGTCTCGGTTTCAGCTTTTGATTTCCAAGTTGAACTTAGCTTCAGCCCCGGTTCAACTTGTGGGGGAGTGATAGAGTAGAGGGGTTATTATTGTAATTTGTAATTAGCCAAGGGTTAACCCTAACCCTAAGACTCTTGTATATATATCACGTTATACATCAATGAATATGTGTGCAGCAATTATTTCACTACCTAATATCAATAACGAAATTCAAATAAAGAATAAGCTACATATTTAATCAAATTAAATTCATAAACACCATAGTGATAAATGGTTTCACTATTCATTGGTAACCAAAGATAGTTTATTTTATTAAAAATTGACTTGAGGTTACTATTCCTAAAAGTTGGCTAATCTTTTCACTTTCATGAAATGAATGTACATACCTTCGAAGTTGTTACTGCCAAGATATAACTTTTGAAGCATGGTGAGGTTTCCAAAATTCTCATGCAAACCTCCATCGAAATGATTGGCAAAAAACGACAAAATTTTTAACCTTGTACACGTAAACAAAGTGGAAGGAATTGGACCATGAAATAAGTTCCAACTCAAATGCAACTCTTCCAAAGCAGGAAAATGAGCAAACATATGTGGAGGAAGACGACCTGTCAAATTATTTACCCCAACATCCAACATTCGAAATGAAGACATGTTCTTAGCATTAAGTTGTTAGGATGGAGCCCGACAACCAATTATCACTAACATCAATTCCTTGCAACAAAGAAATGTTGAAGATACCGACACGTACAGCTCCCGAAAGTTTGTGGTTACACATGGAAATAAATTTCAAGTTGTAAAGATTACCAATGGATTCTGGAATTTGTCCTTCGAGACTATTCCATTGGAAGTCAAGAATGTGGAGCTTTGAAAGGTTGCATAATGATGTTGGAATAACACCAGTTTTGAACATGTTTGTTAAGAAATATTATGTAACAATGCAACAAAGAAATTTTTAAGATGCATGTAAAAAAGGTATATATAAGTGAAAGAACAAACCTCCGAATTTATTAAGGTTAAGATTAAGATATTCAAGTCGGCTGAAAGATCCGATCCATGACGGGATAATCCCCTTGAGAAGGTTGTGTCCTAAGTTTAATAACTTTAACCGGTGTAAGTTGGAAAGTTGAAGAGGCAGAGAGCCATGGAATTGATTTTTATGTAAAGAGAAATTGACTAGGAATGAAAGATTTCCAATTTGTGGAGGAATGGTCCCTGTTAGCCCCATGATCTCAAGTACTACACCTCCAACTCTGCGATGACGAACTCCGCAAGTAATACCAATCCAATTGCAGACTGAAGTAGCCTTAGACCAGTTGGCTGCTTTCAGGTTTTGAGGATCATTTGTGATGTGAGCTTTGAGGTAAAACAGTGCTTCCTCATCAGAGCTGATATTTGCTGCTCTGATGTCGTTTAGGCATTTTAACAAACAAAAGATGGACAGTATGATTATCATCAACAAGGAGCTTATTTTCCCCGTTACCAAATTGATATCTTTATCCAGAAACCTGGATCATTTACTCAAATGAAAAACTATGATATAATTTTTAAAATATTTGCAACAATACCCATTTTACTCAAGGAAAGTAATTAAGTAGCAACAAGAATTAAGGAATATATGGGCCTTTTTATACAATTAAACAAACTTGCAAAGATTAATTAATTACTTGGCAGCTTAGTAAACTTGATCAAATTAAGCACACGTTATAGTATAATAAATGTTAGTAAATTAATTACATGTTTGTGAGATCTTAATTAATTAAATTATAATAGGTGTTTCAATCTGTAGCAGACCGGAGTTATAATTTGGAGTGTTAATCTGTTGGGGCTCGCCGACTTGTAATAAGTAAGTAATGATTGTCTTTATCTGTTTGGTGTTGCAGACTTGAGGGCTACCCTTTATGAACACTTAATGGGGTCAATGCCTATCTAATTATTTTCCTATCCACGTATGCTTTGCTAAATGGAACTGTTTCCAATGTCATCTGGGCTACGGTGGATGACTGACACGTCAACATAACTGATTACATGTAAATTATCTAACGGTGTGGATCATCGTGGTTTCAGTGCACACCAAAAATTTTTACGGAAGAAAGCTAAATTTGGCGGAGGCTGCAACTGAACACAAAACCAGAGGATATAAACTATTTACCGTTTGAGATTAATATCTATGCATTGATAGATACTGCAAAAGAGGAAAATTAACA
The DNA here is from genome assembly GCA_039660915.1 of Euphorbia tirucalli. NCBI lineage: Eukaryota > Viridiplantae > Streptophyta > Magnoliopsida > Malpighiales > Euphorbiaceae > Euphorbia > Euphorbia tirucalli. Next base: position 8,749,494 of record CM077634.1, on the reverse strand, counting down.
ATATGGCAAAACATATTGTGAGCCCCCCAAAATTTCCATGAATTTTGTAATTCACTCTCTGATCAATTTTTCAACACATTGAGTACATGTTTTTTCTGTTTTGATAGTATTCGCTCCATACTTTACACTTTTTTGTATCACAGCTTATAGAATCTGTTAATTGGCGCGTGACAATTTTTGACATATATATATATATATATATATATATATATATATTAATTTTAAATTTGAAATTACTTTTATACCCCTCAAATTTTTTCTATATAAAGGTTCATTCTCTCGTTCGGAAATGAAGTTTTTTTTTCTTTTTTTTTTTTTTTTTTTTTTTTTGCAATAAGAGGAGAAGAGGAATAAGGAAAGTTTAATTCTTGTTCTTTCAATTAGCCTGATTTAGTCTTTTGGTGAAAGCTTCTGCACTCGGTTGGGTTCGACAAACGTCTGCTGTTATATCCTGGGAGACAGTCCTCCATACACAGGGCGAATTCTGTTTTAAAGAAACTGATTCAGGCCTCAGCAGAATCCCTTTCTCAATTTGTTCCATATTACGATTAAGGTTAAAAGTTTTGTTATTTTATTTTACAATTTTATTTTTAGTAACCTTAAGTTAATTAAAAATTTATTTGTATCCTGTTTACTCTCTTATTAGATTATAATTATTTATTACTACTAATATAATATATTTTCTAACAATCTTAAGATAGAATTTCTTCTTATTATATTTCTTAAAAGTCGGACAGCATACCGTTGCTTGGGTTACCATAACTTTGGACTACCGTAGCAAAAGGATTATTAAAGGACTTTTATGGACATTTGTTCAAACTAAAAAAAATTGGAACTAAATTTTTTTACTTTTTATTAATTGAAATGATTAATTATTTAAAATAATTAGTTATCTTTCGGCCTAATTAATTTTATTGTATCATATTTCCAATTTTTCTAAAATGGTTTGCTAACTTATTTTGTTGCAATTTTAGAAATAAAAAAAATGGTTGAATCGACCCCATCTAAACAAGATATTGGTTCCCAGAATGGTCAATAGGTTCCTATCGGTGGACAAAATGGCCGAGAGCAAAATGGACAAAATGGTCCTATTGTTTTTGGTTCTATTGGTCCTATTGCTACTGGACCTATTAACTCTATTCCAGTTGGTCCTATTGTTTCGAGCATTATTGGTTTTGCACCTATTGTTTCTGGGCACGACTCAGGGTCTGGTTCCGGTTCACACCCAACATTACTAGTACCTAATTTAGGTCATATTGAAAGACCTGAGAAGTTCACTAGTGTGAATTTCAAGACATGACAGTAGAAAATGTTTTTCTACTTGATTGCATTGAACTTTCAGCGATTTGTGCAGGAGGATCCTCCCAAAGCTGGAGAGGATATAGTAGATCCTGCCATCTTAACTGCTTGGACTCATTTAGATACCCTATGTAAGGGTTTAATTTTAAACTGCTTGATTGATACACTATATAATGTGTATTATGAAAAGAAAACAGCAAAAGAACTATAGGAGTCTTTAGACCGTAAATATAAATCTGAAGATGTAGGCGCTTAGAAATTTTTAGTGGGCCAATTTCTAAATTATAATATGAATGATTCTAAGGAACTGCAAATTATTATCCATGGGATCCTAGCTGAAACGATGGTAATAAGTGAGTCATTTCAAGTGGCTGCAATAATTGAAAAATTATCACCTGGATGGAATGACTTCAAAAATTACCTTAAGCATAAACGAAAGGAAATGACTATTGAGGAGCTTATTATCTGACTCTGAATAAAGGAAGACAATAGAGGTTTGGAGAAAAAGTTCTCCAAGGTTGCCAATCAATATGTGGCAAGGGCTAATGTGGTGGAGGTTAAGAAAGACTACAGGAAAGGCAAACAACAAGCTGGGTCCAAGTTGGGACCAAAAGGAGGTGTTTCTAAGAAACCCAAGTTCAATGGAAAATGCTTCAATTGCAATAAGATGGGGCACAAGTCGTCTAATTACAGATTACAAAGAAAGTTAAATCCAATAAAGCTAATGCTATAGAAGCTATTGCACAAGATGTATCTGAAATTGATTTGTGTGTTGTGATCTTAGAAGTCAACATAGTTTACTCAAACCCAAGAGAATGGCGGCTAGACATTGGTGCCACTCAACACATCTGTTGTGATAAGGAGTCTTTTGCTAAACTAACTCTTACCAAGAATGGGGAGAAGTTACATATAGGCAATGCCTCTACTTCCAAGATCAAGGGGAAGGATACTGTAATTTTGAAGATGACTTCAGGAAAAGAAGTAAAGCTAAAAAATGTTCTATATGTGCCTGACATTTTGAAGAACCTTGTGTCTGGGAGCCTCTTAAGTGCACATGGCTTTAAGATGGTATTTGAGTCCCAAAAGTTTATTTTGTCAAAAGGGGTTATGTATGTGGGAAAGGGCTATGAGTCCAATGGAATGTGGAAATTTAATGCAATTTCTTGTAAGTCCAATTCAATGAATAAAAACAATGTTTCTTCTATTTATATCATTGAGTCATTTAATTTGTGGCATGATAGACTTGGACATGTTAATTATGATACTTTACGGAGATTAATTAACTTAAACCATATTCCCTCATTCCAAATAGACAATAAACATAAATGTGAAATTTGTGTTGAGACACAATTAACAAGGTCTTCATTCCATACAGTTAGAAGGAATACAGAACCACTTGATCTTATACATAGTGATATTTGTGACTTGAAGTTTGTACAAATGTTGCTTGATTTAGTACAGTACAAATCTCTCACTTAGCTTTTAATAATAATAATAATAATAATAATAATAATAATAATAATAATAATAATAATAATAATAATAATAATAGTAATTTTAGAGATTAGTGCTTGCAAGTATATGAATCGTAACGTAGTAATAAAAGATATCGATCCCACGAGGAATAAGTATGTGCACTTTATTTTATTTTTCTTCACGTTTATAGAGTATCGAATTATGAAGTGATATGAAGATTTGAGTAAATAGCAAGTTAAATCAATTAAAGTACTAGTTATGAGTTGAGTTATTGTTTAACATTTAATCACATAAATATACAAGCATTTTATCTTAGATATTCATTGTTTATGCATTGATTACCTATTCAATCTTTATGATAAGAGTATGTTGGATTAGTTCTATTTCAACGGGCATGTCTAGAAATAGATTTTATTCGATAACTCAAAGACAAATTATCAAATACCTTTGCCAAAACAACTAAAGGTCTTAATACACAATGGCCGAGCTATATTAAGATGATCTCTAACTAATTTAACAAAGTGAAGCAAAACAATCATACATCATAATTTATTCTATATTATTAACTAAACATGACAAAGTAAAATATGAACTTCTCTATATCTTATTATGAATTATGTTAATAATTCGTACTTGGCGTTAGTCATGCAATAAAGAATAAGATATAAGAAAACTTATCGATATTGATTTCGTAAATATTCAATACATATACAAGTGTGATGCTCTCATAAAGGAAAAGCATAAGAATAGACTTAAGAAAGCAATTGGGCATAAAACACTCCCTTATGCCTTTAGGTATATTGCAACCTCGGGGTATCTTCTCTCTATACAATGACAATACTTGATTCAAGGACCTTGGTGTTAGGCTCCCCTTTATGTATACTAAATATTACAAGAACACTCGAACTCTCTAGACACTTTATTTTTCTAACATTTGCCGATTTCTCTCCTTCTCTTGCTATCTATGTTGTGCGAATTCTAGAATTTCTTCCTCTATTTATATGCATTGAACCATTGTGTCCCTTTATGAAAGGTTGTGTTGGTTCATGAAGAGTTGTGTCTCTTTGTAAAGTTGTGTTGGTTCATGAAGTGTTGTGTTTCTTTATGAAGAGTTATGTCTCTGGAATACTATTGGTCCTTCTTGGAAAGTTGTGTCCTATCATGAAGAGTTATGTCTATTCATGAAGGGATGTGTCTATCCAAAGTGGTGGTTGAAGTTCCAAATTGATAGGATCAAATAACTACTGCTGAGTGCATGTCACGATCGTGATATAGAGTCGCGATCGTGATTCGCACGGGTTTCTGTACAAATCCCTAAAGTCAAGGCTAGGTTGCGATTGTGATATCCATCGCACTCGTGACTTGTCTCTTTCCTTTACTCTTTCTTTGTTTCTGCTTCCTTTTATAGCTAAATTCCACATATTTGCATATTTGATCTTTGAAACTGTAAATCGTCAAAAACAAGCAATACCAACGTGAAATCTAATATATAATAAGTGAAAACATCATAAATTCCTTATCGTATTATATCATATATAAGTGCCTTTTTAGCACTTATCAACAAACTAGAGGAGGCAATAAATATTTTATTACCTTTATTGATGATAGTACAAAATATTGCTATGTATATTTGCTTAAAGGCAAAAATGAAGCTTTAGAGAAATTTGTTCTTTATAAGCAGGAAGTAGAAAACCAACTTAATAAAAAGATTAAGGTGGTAAGACATGATCGTGGTGGTGAATATGTTGAACCATTTGGTGAATTTTACTCCCAACATGGAATTATTCATGAGGTAACACCACTTTATTCTCCTCAATCTAACGGAGTAGCAGAACGCAAAAATCATACATTAAAAGAAATGATGAATGCGATGCTAAATAGTTCTGGGTTGCCACAGAACATGTGGGGGGAAGCTATTTTGTCAGCTAAGTACCTTATAAATAAGGTCCCCCATAAGAAACAAGAGAAGACTCCTTATAAGTTATGGAAAGGAAGAAACCCTTCCTATAACTACTTGAAAGTGTGGGCGTGTCTTCCTAAGGTAATGGCTCCATTGCTATAGAAAATGAAAATAGGTTCAAAATTGGTGGATTGTATTTTCATTGGATATGCACGTAACAGCAACGCATATAGGTTTCTTATGCATGTATCCAAAAATCTCGAGATTCACAAGAATACTATTATAGAATCAAAGAATGCTTCATTCTTTGAAAATTTTTTTCCCATGTAAGACTAATGAGGATGGATCAGGATCCAAACGACCTCAAGAAACAACTGAGGAAAACATTGAAGACCTTCAACTAGAGGTTGAGGCAGAAGTAGAGGAAGAGGTAGAGCCTAGAAGAAGTAAAAGAGCAAGGGTGGAAAAATCTTTTGGAATAGATTTTCTGACCTATATGCTAGAGGCTAAACCTCAGAACTACAGAGAAGCTATAAGTTCCACAGAAAGTCCTTTATGGAAAGAAGCCATAAGAAGTGAAATTGATTCTATCATACAGAACCATACTTAGGAATTAGTGGACCTTCCTCCGGAACAAAACCATTAAGTTCCAAATGGATTTTCAAACGGAAAATGAAAGCAGATGGATCAATTGATAAGTATAAGGCCAGACTGGTTATAAAAGGTTATAAGCAAAAGGAAGGCCTTGATTACTTTGATACTTATTCTCCTGTGTCGAGAATAATTTCCATGAGGATGTTACTAGCAATTGCTGCTTTACGGAATCTTAAAGTACATCAAATGGATGTAAAAATAGCCTTTCTAAATGCAGATCTTAAAGAAGAAATCTATATGGAGCAACCCGAGGGTTGTATAGCTCTAGGTCAAGAAAGGAAAGTCTGTAAATTGGTGAAGTCTTTATATGGATTAACGCAAGCACCAAAACATGGCAAAAAAAGTTTGATGATGTTATGATAGAAAACGGTTATCAAATAAATAAGTGTGACTAGTGTGTGTATGTCAAAACCACAAACCAAGAATAGGTTATTTTGTGTTTGTTTGTTGATGACATACTTATCATGGGAAGTAATGAGAAAATGGTAAAGAGTACCAAGGATATGTTGAACTCAAGGTTTAACATGAAAGATATGGGACAAGTGGATATGATTTTGGGCATCCAAGTTAAACGTTCACCTAACAGTCTCATTCTAACTCAGTCACACTATGTAGACAAGATACTTGGAAAGTTTAGTAAGGATGATTCTGGTATAGCCAGAACTCCCATGGACATTAGCCAACATTTGTCCAAAAATAGAGGTGAAAGCATTAACCAAGTGGAATACGCAAGGGTAATAGGCAATTTGATGTACCTCTCGAGTTGTACAAGACCTGGTATTGCTTTCATTGTTAGCAGTTTAAGTAGATTCACAAGTAATCTAGGGGAAATCCATTGGAAAGTTATCGTAAGGGTACTAAGGCATTTGCGATATAATTTTGACTACAGATTACACTATACGAGAGACCTTGCTGTGTTAGAAGGATGCTCTGATGCTAGTTGGATAGCTAACATTAAGAATTCCAAAGGTACTAGCAGATATGTGTTCACTCTATGAGGAGGAGCAGTATCCTGTAAATCCTCGAGACAAACAATCATAACTAGATCCACCATGGAATCTGAGTTTGTAGCTCTAGATAAAACTGGAGAAGAAGCCAAATGGCTGAGACACTTCTTGGAGGATATTCCTAAATGGCCAAAACCTGTGCCTACAATATGTATACATTGCGATAATCAACCAGCGATTAAAAGAGCACAAAATAAAATGTGTAATGGTAAGTCGAGGCACATGCATCTTTGACATAACACCATTAGACAACTGATCTCAACAGGAGTTATCTCTGTTGACTTTGTAAGTTCAAAGGACAACATTACAAATCTACTAACCAAAGGGTTAAACTGAGATCAAGTTGAAAAGGCATAAGGAGGAATGGGACTTAAGCCCATAAATGTTTAAGGTTCTATGTGAAGGAAAACCCAACCTTGTTGACTAGAGATCCCAAGATCTGGGTTCAATGGGATAACCGAATTGCAAAAATCTTGTCAGAAGTCTGACCAAAAGAGATCACCTATGTGAGAATGAAGTGGGGTAGCTTTAAAGGAGACTAATAGGGCTTAGTTCTCCGAAATTCTTACAGAACCAGGAAATGTTCATGACCATAATGAACATAACCATGAGAACCAAAGCTGAGTTAGGTTGCTATTTATGTGAGGTATATCATCATTTGCACCAATAGTAGAATAGTTCAAGGACATCACGTCTACTAGTCAACTAGTAAAGTAAATGTACTTTCACAAGGGACGGTTCAAAGGCTGTAGCCCACCTATCCTATGCAAATATTAACTACAGAATGCTATCACTTGTCATTTTTTTTAAATATGTGGGGGATTGTTGAAATTTTGTTTAAAAAAAATAATAAATAAAAAATAAAAATTATTTGGGAGGGCCAATGTTGGCCTTCCCTTATTAATGTTTGGGGGCTCTTTGCCCCCAAACATGTCAAAGTCGATTGCGCGTGTAGTCGACTTTGACATATATCTATATATATTAAATTTAAATTTGAAATTACTTGTATACCCCTCAAATTTTTTCTATATAAAGGTTCATTCTCTCATTTGGAAAAGAAGTTTTCTTTTTTGGAATGAGAGGAGAAGAGGAATAAGGAAAGTTTAATTCTTGTTCTTTCAATTAGCCTGATTTAGTCTTTTGGTGAAAGCTTCTATACTCAGTTGAGTTCGACACACGTCTGCTGTTGTATGTTAAGAGACAGTCCTCCATACACGGGGCGAATTCTATCTTAAGGAAACTGATTCAGGCCTTAGCAGAATCCCTTTCTCAATTTGGTCCATACTACGATTAAGGTTAAAAGTTTTGTTATTCTATTTTACAATTTTATTTTCTGTAATCTTAAGTTAATTAAAAATTTATTTGTATCTTGTTTACTTTCTTATTGGATTATAATTATTTATTACTACTAATATAATATATTTTTTAACACTTAATCAGGTGGTTTCTTACTTCACTATCTCTCAATATTTATGGGCAATTGAATTTGACTACTTGGGTTTTATGGACCCTCCTGAGCCTCTTATACCTTCCACTTTTATCAATATGTAATCTATAGTACTGTTTAATATTTATAATTATCGTAAAATTAAAATTAGTTCTATACTCTACAGAGTACAGAAACCGCAATTAAAATACAATTACAAATATTATACCGCATGTAATTAAAATACAGAAATTATTTATATCAGGAAGAAATTGGAGAGAAGGGGTATCTATAATCCAAGGCTAGAGAAAGCCAAAAATCATTAAAAGATTTATGAAATGACTTACAAATCAATGAATACTTCAATAATAACAGTGAAATTTGAACCCAAATGAAGTGACATAAGAGTCACTTCATTACATAGAAATCACCCTCATTGGCTATCTTAAATTAATATAAGTGGAAGTTAGATTCGTTAATTAGAACCTTGAACGTGGAACGTACTTGGAAGAGTAGGTAGTGGCTTGTACGTGGAACATACTTGGAAGAGTAGGTAGTGGCTTGTGCGTGGAACGTACATCGAAAAGTAGGTAGTGGCTTGTACGTGGAACATACTTGGAAGAGTAGGTAGTGGCTTGTACGTGGAACGTACATCGAAAAGTAGGTAGTGGCTTATATGTGCTTGAAAATCCAATTCGACGTTTTGGGAGATAACAAAATATAAAATAGCATGTCATTCTTTTTTAACTCTAATTTGTTAAACACTCTTTTTCTCCATCCAACTCAATTTTTTCCCTGCTCATTGATAAATTGCTCGAATAAAAGAAAATTATCTAGAACATGAGCACCATAAATTCTTTTCCAATCTTTTATTTGATACATACTAATATTATATGGATGATTACATATTTATTAAGTCTGTTGAACATCCTTGACAAACTTTACTTGGATCTTGATGAGAGCACTATGAACATCCTTGCTACTTAGCCGTTCCTCAGGTAAATCTGCACAACACATTAAGGCCAATTCCATAATTGATGATATGCAATCTGTCTTAGCCAAATAATGTCGTTCGTTGACCCTTAGCAAATTAGGATCTGCAAGTTGAGTGACTCCATAAGGTAATGAATCTTTGATCCATTGCTTGATGCTCATTTCTTCATTAAACATCTCCTCTGTAGGCTTTCTTCTAGTAAAAGATTCCATCAACAATATACCAAAGCTGTATATGTCACCCTTTATAGACACAAGTCCTTCTGATCCATACTCTACATCATATTTTGTTTAGTCAGTATACTATAATCAATTATAGATTCAAATTATATATATATAAAAAAAAAAAATCAAACATCACCTGGTGCCATATACCCTACAGTAGCAAGAGTCATAGTTTGTATGACAGATTGATCTCCAAGTAGTTTTGATATGCCAAAATCACTAACATGAGCAACCATATCCTCATCTAGAAGGATATTACTGGGCTTCAAATCACAATGGACAATAGGTTCTGAATAAGCATGATGAAGATATTCAAGTGCTGATGCAACATCAATCATTATGTTTACTCTGTGCAGAATATCCAAAAAATAGTTGTGAGAATACAACCACTTCTCCAAGCTCCAATTGGGCAGAAACTCCATGACTAATGATTTAAGCTCGGTGGTACAACAACTGGTGATTATTTTGACAAGATTTCTATGGCGAATCCTACGGAGTATTTCACACTCCACATCAAAACTCTTGAATGCTCCTTCACATTCCAAATTATAAACCTTGACTGCTATGTACATCCCATTAGAAAGGGTCCCTTTGTATACCGAACCAAAACTCCCCTTGCCAAGCAAGTTCACCTCATTAAATTTATCAGTTGCTTGTTCAAGCTCCTGAATTGAAATTCTTTTCCATGTTGGAAAAGGTAGCAAATGCTCATGATGAGTCAACAATATTGTTTTCCTCTTCCAATACCAAATAAGGATAACAATAACAGATCCGAGTGCAAAAACTATCGATCCAATCGCCGCTACTGTTATCTTTGCTTTTTTGGATTTATTCTGATGTCTAGTTTTGCAATGATGGACATGGAATCTAGGTGCCCCACAAAGTCGTTTATTTCCTAGAAATGATTGAGCTGAAAAGTTTCTAAATGGACCTCCATTAGGAATTTCTCCTTGTAACCCATTGAATGACACATTGAAATACTTGAGATATTTTAGTTTCTCAAAGGACTTGGGGATTTCTCCAGAGAGATTATTGATTGTTAAATCCATGAATTCCAAACTTATAGCATCACTGAATGATCCAGGAATAGAACCCTCCAATCTATTATTCGATAAAGAGAGTTCAATTAGAGTTTGGAGGCCCCCAAAAGTGGGTCGGATACTACCTGAAAAATGATTTCCCGACAAATCGAGTGATGTAATAGCTTTCAAGTTGTCAATATCTAACGGAAGAGAACCACTGAAGGAATTTGATGACAAGTTCAGTTCAGGGATATCTTTAAGCTTCCATAAGGTTGAGGGGATTGTAGAATTAAGTTTGTTGGATTGTAAATTGAGACTTCTTAGAGAACTGAGATTTCCGAGGCAAGAAGGAAACTTTCCAAAAAGCTTGTTTCCTCCAAAATATATGTCACTCAAACTCCGTAAACCACACAATTCAGAAGGTATGGACCCTTGTATTCTATTTGACTACAGATATAAACCTTGAAGCTTCCTTAATTTTCCAATTGTCACAGGAATGAATCCTCGTAAACTGTTATTTCCTATAGCCAAGGAAATCAAGCTACTTAAGTTGCCAATTTCTTTGGGAATGGTGCCTGTAAGTCCACTCTGAGCAATGTAGAAATGTTGAAGGGAAGAAGATAGATTTCCTACGGAAATTGGAAGAGGAGCATTTAATGGATTTCCATCCAACCCTAAAAATGTCAAATTTTTGCAATTGGCAAATGAGGAGAATAAAGTGAATAAAGATTGACTACTGAGTTGATTGTTCCCCAAATTAAGAAATTGGAGGTTTCTTAAATTACCAAGAGCGTCTGGAATAGAACCAAAGAACATGTTTGAATTCAAACCTATTTCACTAAGCTTAGAGGCATTAGAGAGACATATGGGAATAGGACCATCCAAGTGATTTTCTTCAGTATAAAGGATCTCAAGATTGGGAAGATCGAGACCAAAGCTGGGAGGAAGACTGCCTAAGAAATTGTTAAAATGCAAGTCCAATGCCTCCAATGTTGAGATATTAAAAATGGTGGAAGGAAGTATTCCATCAAGATTGTTTTCTCCAAGAAGAAGATAAACAAGGTTACCCATTTGAAATGGTGGAATGCTACCTGTCACAATTTATAAATTACCTATATTAATTATTTCAACTTTAAAAAACCAAAACATTTCTCTACATCTCGTTATTATGAATTTACCACTAATGGAATTTAACATATGTTAAGAGTTTTACGATAAGAATACCTGTCAACATGTTTTCTGCCAAGCTAAGATCCCTTAACTGGGTGAGATTTCCAATAGATGAAGGAATTTTACCACCAATGGAATTTCTTTTCATGTGTAACACTTCCAAATTTATAAGGTTGCCAATGGACTCTGGTATTTCTCCTATATCGAATAGAAAATAAATTTGCAACTGCTTAATTACTTTGATTCATTTGTTCTATATATTCCAATATTAACTACAATATTATCAAGTAAACTTTGCAAATTAAATTAAGATAGATACTCTGGGCTGTGAGAGGTGTGTTGAAGTATACAATGTGAATATATGACAAATTCATGGATTGGAATAGAAAATGAAAATATCTACATATAGGATTGCTAATTGACTCAGGAATTTCTCCTGTATAGATTAATAAAGAATATATATGCAACTGGTTAATTACTTTAATTCATTTGTTCCATTTAAGTCCATGTAAAGTATGTAGCTGCAATATTAATTTGTTTTTATATTTGAAATTAGGTTACGACAATATTATAAAATAAACTTTGCATCATATAGTGCAAATTAAATTTATTTGCTCAGGGCAAAATATCCATGTTAATTAAGATAGAAACTGAAATAATGTGAATGTAATTCATTTTATTCAAAATAAAGAATCATCTGTAGATATTTGAATGATTTCACTAACTATATACTAATTTTAGCTTTTATGTAAATTAAGAAAAAATAGTTAAGTTAGTTGAAAGACAATTTTTTTACATAATATTCCTACTTTACCCTTATTTAATTGATCAATAGGAATATAATGTGCATTAATTAGTGCAATTTTTATTAAAGTTTGTATTGAAATTGAAAAAATATTTATAATTTCAGGTTAATAGTGATATAATTTGTTGATGTCTACCCATAATAAATAAGGGTATAATGAGAAAAGCGAAACTTAACCAATATTCATAAATAGAAAGTTATTTATAATTTGGGATGGACCAAATTGACTAAGTTGTTTAATTTTGGGACGGATGGAGTATATGGTTTCTAAGATAGTTTATTTATTGAAAAATAAATTTGAGGTTTATTGTTCCTTAAAAATGGCTAATTTTTTCACTTTTATGAAATAAGGTATCATTACCTTTGAAGTTATTATGACCAAGATATAGCCGTTGAAGCATGCTGAGATTCCCAAAATCCTTGTGCAAACCTCCTTCGAAATGATTGCCAGACAAAGATAAATTTTGTAACCTCTTCAATCTAAACAAAGTGGAAGGAATTGGACCACTCAATGTGTTGAGACTCAAATACAACCCTTCCAAATCAGGAAATTGAGCAAACATATTTGTTGGAAGACGACCAGTCAAATTATTTATCGTAAGATCTAATATTCTAAGTGAAGACATGTTCTTACTGTAGGTTGTTGGAATGATTCCTGACAACCAATTATCACTGAGATCAATTTCCTGACACGAAGAAATGTTGAATATACCAACCGGAAGAGCTCCCGAAAGCTTGTTGTTACTCAAGTAAAACAATTTCATGTTGTAAAGGTTTCCAATCGATTCTGGAATTGGTCCTTCAAGACTATTGAAATCCAAGAGAAGACTATGGAGCTTTGAAAGGTTACATAATGATATTGGGATAACGCCTGTGTGAAGAAATTTTGTTAACATAGATAGCTAATTATTGTTTTCTTATATTTTAAACATTAGATTTAGATATGTTTCTAAACAAATATTCTATTAACAATACAATAATGAAAATTAATAAAATCCATGTAAAAAGTGAATGAACAAACCTTCAAAGTTGTTAGACCTTAGATTAAGATATTCAAGTCTGGTGAAAGATCCAATCCATGAGGGGATACTCCCATTGAAAAGGTTGTATCCTAAGTCTAACAACTTCAACCGGCGTAAGTTGGAAAGTTGAAGAGGCAGAGAGCCATGGAATTGATTAACATGTACAGAGAGATTGACTAGGAACGAAAGGTTTCCAATTTGTGGTGGAATGGTCCCTTCTAGCCCCATGCTTTCAAGTACTACACCTCTAACTCTGCAATGGCGAATTCCACAAGTAATCCCAATCCAATTGCAGACTGAAGTAGCCGAAGACCAGTTGGATGCTAACAAATTTTGAGGGTCATTTGTGATGTGAGCTTTGAAGGCAAGCAGTGCTTCCTCATCTGTGTTGATATTTGAGGCTCTGATTTCAGCTAGGCATATTGACAAACACAAGACATACAATGTAACAACCACCAACAATGACTTCATTTTCCCCATCAACAATTGAAACAGAACGACGAATTGGTTCATATGTAATTAAATCAGAAAGTAGGATATAATTTGTAAACACTTGCAGCAATACCTACTTAATATATAACCGAAGTCAAGTCAAGTCAAGTCAAACAAAAATTAAGATATATGTGGACCTCTTTTATTCAAATGTATAATTTCCATCCTAATTTTGATTATTCTCTATCTAAGAGATGAAATTATATGCAAAGTTTCCACAAGAAAATATATTTACCTACGAGACCCATGTGAATTTATAATTATTTTCTCCAATCTTGCTCCTTTCATCTTCCCTGTTGATTTAATTAATACTATTGCAAACAGATCTCATTGTCAATGAATGACCTCACCTTATTTCTAGAATACGAAATATAAAAATAGAACATGTCAGAATTTTACAAAATAATACCTCTCAATCTATTTTCTTGCAAGTCAAGAACCAATAAAGGTAATTAGATAGTTGCAGCTCCTCAGAGATTGTTGTGACTCAATTAAACAACTTCCAATTAATTGCTTCTGGAATTTGTCTTTCAAGACCATTCCAAGTCGAGACTATGGAGCTTTGAAAGGTTGAATAATGGTGTCGGAATAACACCTGTTTGATTGTTGTCTTATAATTTAACACATTAATTAGATTCATTTCAAAACAAATGTGAAGTATTATATTAACAATTATATAAACTTGCAAAGATTAATTAATCACTTGGCAGCTTATACAAAGTATTGGTATTTGTATTCATTTTATTGGTATTTGTATTCATTTGCTAACAATCTTCAGCAAAAACTTAAATTAATTGAAAAATATTTTTCGAGTACAACTAATAAGTGTGCGTGTGTGTGTGTATATATATATATATATCTTCAATTGCCCATCAATCTAGAATGGCTGCTAAGTAATTCTTAATTTAACAATATCCTCCTTAACAATTAATTACAGAAAACAAAACACTACTCCTCTCCTGATGCCCCTTAGGGCTAAGATCAACAAGCTCCAAGATCTACCAAGTCGTTACACAACTCAAACTTGACAGATGGTACAGGTTTAGTCAATATGTCAACCGGATTCTCAGAAGTATGAATTTTCTTCACCAAAATTCACTTCTCACTTACAACTTCTAGAACAAAGTGATATCGTATGTCAATTTGTTTCGTTCTTTAATGAAACATTGGATCTTTGGTCAAATGTATAGTGCTTTTACTATCACAAAAAACATACACAACCTCATATTTTGCTGTAAGTTCACCAAGCAGATTTCTAAGACATATAGCTTCTTTAATGGCTTCAAAGTGCAAACACTCAAGTCAAGTCAAGTCAAGTCAAGTCATTGCTTCCATCATAATTTTGATTATTCTCTATCTAAGTGATAGAATTATATGCAAATTTTCCACAAGAAAATATGTTTCCCATGTGAACGTGTATTTTTGCCGCTTTTTCTTCCAAAGCTGATTGACTTAGGTCAATGAATGACCTCACCTTAAGAGCATAAACGAGATATAAGAGCATAAACAATGAGTTAATTTTTACTTTTATAGTATATACTGATATACTATAAATAGTTTTATTGAGAACAGTTTAATTAGATATGGAAAATAAAAGTTTTAACTTACATTATAAGGGCAATTTTTTGCTTTTGTACGAAAAAATAAATGGAATGGTATAATATTTATAATGGTATAATATTTATAATCACAAGATAAAAATTATTACAATTCCAATTAAATTTTTATTAGAATGGTATAATATTTATAATCACAAGATAAAAATTGATGTATTTTCTTCGATTATCATGCATAATAAATAATAGTATAATAGAAAGATTATAACCGACTAAATTTGTATAAAAGGAGAGTTCTTTATAACTTGGGATGGACTAAAATGGAAAAGTATTCCATCAATTTGGGACGGAGAGTGTAACAAAAAACAGGAGATTGAATTTTTCTTTAGCGGTAAACTTGATCAAATTAAGGACAAATTACTCTATAATAAATGCTAGTAAATTAATTACATGTTTTTGAGATCTTAATTAATTAAATTATAATAGGTGTTTCAATCGGTAGCGGATGCCGACTTTGTAATAAGTCGAGTAATGATTGTCTTTGTCTATTTGGAGTAGCAGACTTGAGGGCTACCCTTTATGAAGACTTAAGGGGTCAATGCCTATCTAATTATTTTCTTATCCATTTATGCTTTGCTAAATGGAACCGTTTCCAATGTCATATGGGCTACGATAGATGATTGATAAGTCAATATAACTGATCACCTATAAATTATTTAACGGTATGGATTATTGTGGTTTCGGTGCATACCAAAAACTTTCACCAAAGAAAGCGAAATTTGGCGGGGCTGGAACTGAACACAAAACCAGAGGATATAAGCTCTTTACCATTTGAGATTAATATATTGATAAATACTAGAAAAGAGTAAAATCAACTTGAGGGGGTGTGATAAGAGTATGAATATATTTATATATGTTGTACTTATATATAGTGCATAGGGAGCTATATATATACATATATATGTTTCACATATGTATCACTAAGGTATAAATACCCATTGAAAATCAATACAATTCAAGGGTTTCACACAATCTTTCATACTCAATGTGTCGAAAAAATTGCTAAAAGTATTTATTATTTACAGATTCATATAATGTTTAGTAAAAGTATGATAAAAATTTACGGAAAATTTAATTTTTTTTTCTTTGTTTGCATTCAGTTAAAACAATCCTTGTATTGCCTAATACTTTTCAAAAAGAGAAAAATCCCTTTATTATTTTATCTGATCAAAATTACTTTATATGCAAACTTTCCTCATGAATATATGTTTGGCCGCTTTTTCTTCTAAAGTTAATTGACTTAAGTCAATGAATGACCTGACCTTACTTGTACTATATGAGATACAATTAATTCTGAATATATATATATATTATTAGTTCTTATATTTAAGGCATTTATACTTTTCGGAATAATTATATAATTTATAGGTTTGTTATTATTAACTTTTGAGCCATTTATTGGAATTAATGGTAAAGTTAAATTATATAATGATAATATACTCTTTTAATGGTAAAATATTATTTTAATCCTATTTTATACTTTTTTTACAAGATCCTAACCTTTTTAATATTAATTAATAGATTATTAACTTTTATATAATTATAGAAATTTTTTAATCAAAATCTAAATAAAAAAAACTATTTTAAACTATTTTAAAAACTATATAAAGTTACGCCTTCATTTCTAATATACCCAGTGGATAAGATTAACAATTTCTAGTTATGGACAAAGGTTTTTTTTTTTTTTTTTTTAACTTATAAAAATAAAATAAACAATGAGATTAAAGAGTTTATTTTGACAAAACTTCAAGACTTTATATATATATTTATACCAAAACTAAGTCCTACGTAGTTGGTCTTTACTTTATTGCTACCCATATGCTTTCATTTTCTTTTGGAAAGACTTTTCCACTTCTTCTTTTCTTGTTTTCTTTTCGGAAAGACTTTTCCCACTTCTTGGATTCCTAATTGATAGTATTTAAGGTTGTTGATAAAGATTAATGACATATTACATAGATTATTGAAATACTTTCTTTTTTATTATTATTATTATTATTATTATTATTATATGGCTTTCTAAGATTTCCATTTTATTTCTTTTTTTCTTTATATGGCGTTTTACATCACAAATGCACTTTTAGTGATGTTTGCTCAACATTAAATGAGAGATAATCAATATTAAATATAAATAATCTTATATTAAACCTTGATAATTAAGAAGAAAAAGAATTTTAGAATGGAAATATAGTTTAGTACGTAACGCAATTTCGGAAAATTGCTAAGATAGGCTCTTTATTCCTCCTTTAATATATACAATCTTTCCATAGCCTGCAATTGCTCAATTTCCAGTCCCAGCTTGCACATTTCAATTTGTTTGTAATAAAAGTTGGTTTTATTTATTACAAGTTGTTAAGATTTCCAATTCTATCTGGAATGTGCCCTTCTGGACTATTCCCTGCCAAGTAACAATTATGGAGTTTTGAAAGGTTGCATAATGATGTTGCTAACATATATCGATAATTATTGTTTTTTGAAATATTATATTAACAATAAAATAATGAAAATTAATAAAATGCTTGTAAAATGGTAAGGTAAGTGAAAGAACAAACCTCCGAAGTTGTTAGAGTAAAAATTAAGGTATTCAAGTTGGGTGAAAGATCCAACCGATGCAATTGCAGACTGAAGTAACCGAAGACCAATTGGATACTAACAGCTTTTGAGGGTCATGTGTGATGTGAGCTCTGAGGGCAAGCAGTGCTTCCTCATCCGTGCTTATATCTGCAGCTCTAATCTCATTCAGGCATATTAACAAACACAAGGCATACAATGTAACAATAACCAACAAAGACTTCATTTTGCCCATCACCAATTCAAACATTTAGATATCTTTAGCAAGAAACCTGGATCATAAATAATTAAATCAGAAAGTAGGATATAATTTGTAAAACGAAAATTAAGGAATCCGTTTGTGACTAATATTTGTATGGCCTTGTAGACTGCTATTAATTAGCTGAACTAAATTATTTGTTTTCTCCATCTCTTGTATTCCATGATTCAATTAGATTTTAATTTTTCTTTGGCATGTGCCATACGCACATCTGGATTAGTTCCTGAGGAGACTTTCTAGGAAACTAAACCAAAACATTCACCTTCGGTAACATTTTTCTTCAAATGTCCCATTTGTATTACATCATCATAAATGCCTTTGGAATTTTTCTACAACTTTTGCGGTTCATACTTCGACCGATTTAACCGGATTAAACCGTTTTTATGTTTTATTAAATTATTGGTACTCCCTCCAATCATTTTTATATGAGATTTAATGTTATTCCCTAAAACCAATAAAAATATTAATTAAGCTATCAAAATGACTTGTACTTACCTTTGCTTATAAAATTCTTTTTCTTATTTATTGTCATGGTCTAATATGCATTAACTCTCAATCTGTTTTTTTTTCTTTTTTTTATCATAAATGAGGCTAAGTTTGAGAAAAGATATCCAGGAGTGCATTGATAATATAAAATGTCATATAAAAAGGACCAAATTAAAAATCTTAAAACATCATATATAAAAATGACTAAAGGAGCAGTTAATATAATTTTATAAATTCCACCATTTAGAAATATATTTAAATAAACCATATGTGCGAATAAGTAAAATGTTAAGAATTGGAATGAATCGGTTATTAATTAAACAAGCACACAATATTTACGTGAAACTAATATGAGCACACAATTCTAACTTTTATTTAACTAAACTTTTATTTTTATTTTATTTATTTAATTTTTTTTTTTTTTTGAATTATTTTAAGGTGTAAAAGAGCCCTTCTAATAATTCCATCTGGATTCCGTCATTTCACTACTCATGTCTTGATTCCGATCAACAAACCAAACATAACACAATTACTTCTACATAGATCGGGTTCACTATAAAAGTTCTCGAAAAATTGGGTTCGAGAGAAAAGAATAACAATAACTAATTAAATTCGTCAAATTAAAGGCCCTATACAGCCTTGGTCTATATATGGAGTGTGTTCCCTTAAGTAGGAGCTGGATAATTTTACAAATTTTGAAATTCAAGGCATAAATTGGGTATATAGTCAATGAAAAGACTCCACGGATCTTGAGAGTGCTAGGCTTGACTTGATGAGTGAGCATATAAGTGGAGTTTAACCCATATAATACAAAACCAATTGGCTTGTATTAAGGTGCAATCTACACCACTCATATACTACTCTTTGATCTTATATATTTCCGATGTGGGATTCATTCTTCAACATCTCCAACAGTCAAAAGAATTTCTTTAACTTTTAATTACAGCCTCTAATTAAAACTTATCATCTGCACGTAGGATCTTAATTTTGAACACATGCATGTATAGTAGGAACTTACAAATGAAGAAATGGACCCCTAAATTAATATATGACCGAGTCAACAAAAGAGATTTTATTCACCAACGAATGATGGGCTGATATTATAAAATTAAATTCATTTTTTTCTTAAACTTTTTTTACGAAAAGAAAATGGAGTTGCTTTTTGTGAAGGAAATTGAAACTTTGGTGATATGATCAAATTATCCAAATCCAATTCTTGCATCTGTAAACTCTTTGGCCGTTTACAGTTATTTACAAGACATTTACAAATCTTCCCATTTATAAAGATTTCAACAGCCGCTGCAGAATTTGAATCCAAATGTCATTTTCTTACCACACAGTCCACCCCTCATGTGTCTAAAAAAAAGGGGCTATTAACTGCAAATATTTTAATTTTAATGGTTTCACTAGACCAATTAATCCCAACTTCAATTGTAAATTTCTAAAATCTTTATTAAAATTAAAATATCATTAATAAAGCAATAACTATCACTTTACTTTTGTATGCAAAAATAAAATAAATAAAGAAATTAAAGACTTGATTTGGATAAAACGTGAAGAACATATATATACATAATTGCTACATGTATGCTTTCATTTTCTTTTGCAAGACTTGTCCCACTTCTTCTTTTTACTCTAACAGGGAATGGTGCATATTTCTACCTGCCATGGTGAATTTCAAATTACTCCCTCCGATTCATAATCGATGGCGTTTAAGGTTGTTCACCAGATTAATATTGTATTACATAGATTATTAAAATACTTCCTTTGTTTTTTTATTATATGGCTTTCTAAGATTTCCATTTTTTTTTTCTTTATTTAGCGTTTTATATTACCAGTGCAATTTTAGTAATGTTTTATCATATTTGCTCATATTTAAATTATGAGAGAAGTTCAATATTAAATGCAAATAATCTTATATTAAACCTTGATAATTAAGAAAAAAATAGAATTTTGGCATGGAAGTATAACTCTAGAGGAGAGTTTTAAGGGTAAATTAGTTATTTAAATAATCTAAATTAATATTTCATTAGTCACAATAAACAACATTAAATGACATATAATAAACAACGGAGAGAGTAATTGATCTACCTTTAATATTGCTCTACGTTTTCATGTCAAATTTCTTTTTCTTCTTAATATTATGGCTTAATTCTAGCATTGTTTGCATTTAATCTCTCTTACTTTAAATAAGAACACATTTAAGAGACAATTGCCGAAAAATGCATTGATTATACAAAACGTCATATAAAAGTAGAATAATCTAACTTGTGTAAAACATAGTCTATTATGAACAGAAGGGCTTATATTTTATCATAAAAAAAACAGAACATTAATTCATCGAACATTATTTCCAATTCTTAGGAAAGAACAAAGAAATTACGACTCGAGCACAATTTTCAATTCTAAATGTCTCTATCAAGCCCATAGTTTTCTAATATAGCACACAAGAGTATCTCTGGTTGTTGGATAATTAACTCAACTTATACTCTGTCAATATGAGTTTTCTCCATGAAATTTCCATCTTTTGAGATTTTATTTTAGTGGGCTTGAATATTTTTTGCACAAGAAAGTTTCTTTGAAACTTAAATTGATGACTAAGTTTCTGTTTCTGAACAGAGTACTCTGTTTTTTGACATGTCAGAATTTAGACAATTGTTTGGGTATATATTTCTCTTATACAAGTGTTTTGACTTTATATTAAAAAAAAGGGTAATTGTGATCCCCTCCCATTTTTTGAAAGATTTTGATTTCTTCTAAAACAAGGAAGCATTGTACACCCAGCAGCTACACAGTAGCTGATAGGAGGTGGATCAATGGGCTTCTATTCTCTTATGACGGGCTCTTTATTCCTCCTTTAAGAAATACAATTTTTCCATAGCCTGCAATTTCCCACCATATCAAATATGGTTTCTGGGTTATTGCAATTAGATGGTAATTGAAAATGAAAAAACAAAAACATAATAAGAAAGGAAAAAACAAAACATAATAAAGAAAGAAAAAGACAAAACATAATAGGATCACTTGCAGTAGGCGAGGTTTTTTAATATTTGCACGAGCTTGCAGAATGAACCCTTAAGTACAAAAGTTGTTGAATTTGGTCTTTAGAGCCCTTGTGTGACACCAAACCCAAAAGCAGGTCCTGTGGGCCATTTCCATGATAAAATTTCTCAGAAAATACAGTTTATTGATGATAAAATTGATTGTAACTTATAACAAAGTTGAAACTTCCATTATTAGGTAAGTAATAAGCTTTTTGAAACACTTACTACCACTTTATGGGATATGCGTTCGTTGTGCTCGTTTCATCATTTAGATTTGTTGGCATAGGAGAAGGATGTGCACATTAATTTATGAACTGAAAGCACTATCAGTGCAAAACACCATTCTAAACCCATAAACTTTACATATTTGTGCTATTCACTCCACTCTGCGACCACAGTAGATGCTCTCATCTTTATTATTCTGTTCTTGAGCCGCTCAAGTTCATTTTTTCACTATGAAATTCTTAAACTTTATAATTGAAATTTATTGAGCTCGATAAATTCCGATTATGAAAGTCAAAGGCTTAATGAAACAAAGTCAAAAGTTAAGTCAAAGGCTTAATGAAACAAAGTCAAAAGTTAATAGAATTTAATAACATATACATCATAGGCTTAAAAACGTGTTTTCGCCTTGCTTTCGTTGACTTGGATGTTGAATTTCTAGTAATAATTTCAGAAATGGTCAATGCACTTGATTGAACCTGGCTGAATCTCTCTTGCACTTGAAAGACGAAGTTATTGTTGTTGATGGAGGAGATTCTGGTGCAGTACAACTTTTCAGCAATGGTCAACCACAAACAAATGGATTTCCTTTGTAGCTATTTTCATTGAACATCGCATATTGTCTGACCTTCCCAAGAGTCCTACCAGATAAATTATTGTACAATACACTGAAAACTACTAGAAATTTTAATGATTAAGACTATAGGGAATTGTCCCTTGCGAATTGTTGCACAAGACATCAAAACTCTCAATGTTTTGCAAGTTGCAGAATATTGGAGGGATTCTTCCTGTCAAACTACAGTGAGACAAGTTTAACACTTGAATGCTGTTGATATTTCCAATTTGAGAAGGAACTGGACTTAGAAAAAACCCAATCACCAATCCTTCAATTTCCATCAACTACAATGGACAATTGCTTCAGTTTTTTAGTTTTCCTCTTTTTGCTTGCAAAAGTGAAGTTTTATACCTTTTCTGCTTTGTTCAATTGATGATATCATCTCTTTCTGCATCTAACTTAAACTCTATCCCTCTTTCCACTGCAACCTGGACATTTGTACTGCTTGATATGTCCCGCCTTTGCCTATGTAATCTTCACACATTTTCCATGGAACCGTCTCTCACATATGTCACAGCAAATCCAGAAATCATCGATTCCATAGCTTTCGCCACGTGCCCCCCAAGTAGCAGTTTGTTTGTCTTCTTCCCCTTCATCTTCCTCGCTTTCATCATCTTCTTTGGGTGGTGGAGACACCATTACCAGCTTTGTACGAGATTCAGATAGGCAACATTGCTTGAAGGCTACATTCAAACATAAATGAAGATTAAACCTTCAAATACAAAAGAATTGAAGAACAAGGGAAATAAATAAGCAATTAAATACAACAAATAATTTAGTTTACCATTTTCCCACTTGATTCGTCGTGAATATCGTTGACAAACTTAACTTGGATCTTTTTGAGAGCATTGTGAATATCCTTGCTAGTTACCCTCTCCTTAGGCAAATCTACACAACACATTAAGGCCAACTCCATAATCGGTGATATGCATTCTGTCTTAGCCAAATAGTGTCGTTCGTTGACCCTTAGCAAATTGGGATCTGTAAGTTGAGACTCCATAAGGTAATGAATCTTTGATCCATTGCTTCATGCTCATTTCTTCATTAAACATCTATAGGCTTTTTTCTAGTAAAAGTTTCCATCAACAAAATACGAAAGCTGTATATATTGCCCTTTACATAAACAAGTCCTTCTAATCCATACTCTATATCAAAATTTATTTTAGTCTGCCTACTATAAGCAATTATCAATTAAAATTATATACAAAAAAATAAATAAATAAATATCACCTGGTGCCATGTACCCAACAGTAGCAAGTGTCACAGTTTTTATGAATGATTGATCATCTCCAACAAGTAGTTTTCATATGCCAAAACACTAACATGAGCAACCATATCCTCATTTAGAAGAATATTATTGGGCTGCAAATCACAATGTAGAATTGGTTCTAAAGAACCATGATGAAGATATTCAAGTGCTGATGCAACATCAATCATTATGTTCAATCTCTGCAATGTGTCCAAAAAATAGTTGTGAGAATACAACCACTTGTCCAAGCGCCAATTGGGCATGAACTCGATGACTAAAGCTTTAAGCTCAGTCGTACAACAACTAGTAATAATTTTGACAAGATTCCCATGGCGAATCCTATGCAATACTTCGCACTCAACATCAAAACTCTTGAATGCCCTTTCATGCTCCATATTACAAACCTTGACTGAAATGGAAATCCCATTAGAAATAGTCCCTCTTTATACTAATCCAAAACTCCCTTTGCCAAGCAAGTTAACCTCATCAAAATTATTAGTTGCTTGTTCAAGATCGTGACTTGAAATTCTTTTCCATGTTGCCAAAGGTGGAAAATCCTCTTGATGCGTCGAAATCTCGTTTTCCTTTTCCAATACCAAATAAGAATAACAATAGCAGATCCAAGTGCCAAAACTATCGAGCCAAGTGCCATTAGTGCTATCTTTTCTTTTTTGGATTTGTTCTGATGGAAAGTTTTGCAAGGATGGACATGGAATCTAGGTTCCCACAAAGTCCTTTATTTCCTAGAAATGATTGAGCTGATAATTTTTTAAATGGCCCTCCATTAGGAATTTCTCCTTGTAACCCTTTAAATGACACACTAAAATCCTTGAGATATTTTAGTTTCTCAAGTGACTCGAGAATTTCGCCAGAGAGATTATTGATAGATAAATCCATGAATTCCAACCTTATAGCATCACCAATTGATTCAAGAATAGAATCCTCCATTCTATTATTAGACAACGAGAGATGAGTTCGAGATTGGAGGCCTCCAAATGTGGGTGGAATACTGCCTGATAAGTTTAGTTCAAAGATATCATTAAGCTTCTGAAACGTTGAGGGGATTATAGAGTTAAGTCTGTTGGATTGTAAAATGAGACTTCTTAGAGAATTGAGATTACGAAGGCATGAAGAGAACTTTCCAGAGAGCTGGTTTCATCCAAAATATATGTAACTCAAACTCTGCAAACCACATATTTCAAAAGGTATGGACCCTTGTATTTTATTTGACCCAAGATCTAATCCTTAAAGTTTCCTCAATTTTCCAATTGCCATAGGAATGGTTCCTTTTAAGTCATTATTTAGCAAAGAAAATGTAATCAAGCTGCTTCAGTTCCCAATGTAACATCCCGAATTTTTATATGTAAATTTTGATTCCTAATATTGTCTTTAATATTACTATGATTAATTTAAATATATATATATATATAAGAATATTCTATATTAGAATTTGTAGATTGATGTCTGCAAGGAATTTGAATTTATTTGGATATTAAGGATATTGTTGGGTGGTACGAGAGACGTTAGAAGGAGTATGAAGGTTATAAAATTTTGGAGTTGGGTGTCACACCCAATGTCATCAAGAATGGAGCCAATTAGTCCACTACTCTCAATGAACAAAAATTTAAGTGAAGAAGATAGATTTCCTATCTAAATTGGCAGAGTAGCATTCAATGGATTTCCATCCAACCCTAAAGATGTCAAATTTTTGCAATTGGCTGATGAGGAGAATAAAGTGAATATAGATTTACTACTAAGTTGATTGTTTGCCCAAAAGAGAAGTCGAAGGTTTCTTAATTATCATAATATTATTAACTTGAAGGTTTGGATAGACATAAATGACGTAGTGTGATAGAAATGCTGCGTAACTTTTTCACTAAATGAGATCACTTTCTTATTTGTAAAACTGAAGCTACTAGGTCTAGGAAATTATTTTGCAAGCTAGGAAGTGAAGAATTTGATTCCCTGTGGTGAATGGTAAACCGTATATGGCATAATAATAGTGAAGGCAAAGGGTGAAGGATTAGAGCCAATACAAGTTTCCCATATAGTACAATACACTATTTAGGGAATATATACAAAAATATGCATGACATAATAATATACCATATTCTATCATTTCAGACCCGAACCAATAAAAAAAACTGGTGAAGGCAAAGGGTGAAGGATTAGAGGTTCAACCGCGATCAAATCGGAATTTTATTATTTCAATAATATTATATATACTTATTCATATTTTACAACACATCACTACAAAAATTGTTAGATTTAACCCCAAAAAACTACTGCAAATTAAATTTTTCTGTCAAAAAACACATCTAACAACAAAATTATATCAAATTTTTGTTGCGAATTTTTACGTCGACAACCTTGTAACAGCAATATGCAACAACTTTATTACTACTGCCATAAGTTATGGTACTGAACAACCTAATGTTGATGTTTTGAAAAATGATGTTTACAAAAAATGTCCATAGTGAGGTTTTACTGACCAAATGTAGGTAAATTGGTATTTGTTTCACTGAGCTTTCCTAGACCTATATTACCGAAACTAGCTTTTCTGTCCTCATTGATTTTGCAGCATGATTTAGCGACGCTCTGATGATGCTTCAAAATGGATCAGTAAATGATTTAGCGACGAAATTAGGCATCACTAAATTTAGTTATTAGCATCGTAAACACAACTTTTGCTGTAGTGGACGTATGATATGAAGAAGAATTGATTATCTGTTGATAATCGTATAACTAAGTTAAGTCAACTTCTCTACAAGAAAAACTGGGAAAAACACATGTTCACATGCTAGACATATATATAATTCTATATATATTAGTGTTTGATTAAAAACAAGAATATTAAATGTATATGACAGATCTGAATAACACAATTGGAGGAGAAAGCAAAAATTAACCGTATCAACACTTGGTATAAATCTGATAATGTAATTAAAAATATTCCTGCAAAGTAGAATGGTCCAAATACTCTAATTCTTGGTGAACTGTTATTAAATGGTGAGGGCCAATATTAACAATTTTAAAAGGTTACGGAATGAATCAACTTTTGAATAATAATTCAGCTTGAATTTCACCCTAACGTTCGTCAATGTTTTTTGATAATTGATTAGATTACTTTATTAAACTTAATTTTATATATGTTACTTTTTTGATTGTCAAGTTAATGTGATGTGGTGCTGAAGGAGTGGGTTAACAATGAATCATTGAGTAATCATATATTGGCTGCATTGGTCCAATTGTTTTACAAATCATATTCTTGCTAACGATATTCAAAATGAAGCCTTTGTTGGTGATAATTACATTGCCTGTCATGTGTTTGTTAATGTGTCTCAATGAGATTATAGCCGCGGATATAAGCACAGATGAGGAAGCACTGCTTGCCCTCAAAGTTCACATCACAAATGACCCACAAAATTTGTTGGCATCCAACTGGTCTTCGGCTACTTCAGTCTGCAATTGGATTGGTATTACTTGTGCAGTTCGCCATCAGAGAGTTAGAGGTGTAGTACTTCAAAACATGGGGCTGATAGGGACTATTCCTCCACAGATTGGAAACCTTTCATTCCTAGTCCCTATCTCTTTATATAAAAATCAATTCCTCTGCAACTTCCCAACTTAAGCAGGTTGAAGTTATTAGAAGGGAAGACATATTCTTAAGGAATGTTGGTATAGATCCTGAAAACCAATTATCAGTAAGATCAATTGCTTCCAACGAAGAAATGTTGAAGATACCCAAAGGTATAGCACCTGAAAGATTGTTGTTTTCTCAGGAAATAAATTTCATGCTGTAAAGATTTCCAATTTTTTTGGTATTCGTCCTTCAAGACTATTCCATGACAAATACAGACTATGGAGCCTTGAAAGGTTGCATAATGATGTTGGAATTACACCTGTATCAAAAAAAAAAAAAAAAAAAAAAGGCGCTAATTTAAACAAAAGATGTGTTTCAACAGTATGAATATTATATTAACCATTCAATAATGAAAATTAGTAAGAACAAACCTCCGAAGTTGTTAGAGTAAAGATCAAGATACTCAAGTTGGGTGAAAGAACCAACCCAGGAGGGGATAATCCCTTTGAAAAGGTTGTATCCCTAGTCTAACAACTTCAACTTGCGTAAATTGGAAAGTTGAAGAGGCAGAAAGCCATGGAATTGATTATCATATACAGAGAGATTGACTCGGAATGAAAGGTTTCCAATTTGAGGAGGAATGGTCCCTTTTAGGCCCGTGCTTTCAAGTACTACACCTCTAACTCTGCCATGGCGAATTCCACAAGTAATGCCAATCCAGTTGCAGACTGAAGTAGCCGAAGACCAGTTGGAAGCTAACAAATTTTGAGGATCATTTGTGATGTGAGCTTTGAAGGCAAGGAGTGCTTCCTCATCTGTGCTTATATCTACGGCTCTAGTCTCATTCAGACATATTAACAAACACATGACATACAACAACAAAGACTTCATTTTCCCCATCACCAAAGCAAACACAATGACGAATACTTAAATCAGAACATAGGATATATTTTGTAAAACACTTGCAACAATACCCACTTGATCATTCGTTGTTAACCCCTCTATCAGTGCAAGTAAAGTCAAGGTCATTGATTTTTTCACTTACCCGCTTACCCCACCCCTTTAAGAAGACACCAAATTAGCTAGACAATTGAAAAGGACTAAATATTGATGCTAAACTAAATCCTTTGTCTTCTCCATCACTCTTCTACTCCATAATTCAACCGGATTTGGATTTTTCTTGGAAACTAAACCAAAAGAGTCGCCTTCTGCATTTAATTCGGGTGTAACTTCTGTCAAAATCTGCTGCGAATAAAAATGGGTAAAACCCTCGTTGCGAAACGTTACAGAGAGATCTTTTTGGACCTCTCGGCCGATTTACCTAAAGAAAGGATGGATTAAGGCCACATATTGATCTTTCCACATATAAAGATTTTGACAGTGGTTTGGAAAATTGAACCCAAATAGAAGGAACGCAAGAGTCATTTCTTTACTAGAGAGTTCACCTGCAAAATGGGCTATTAATTGATTAATTTCTTCTAAGTTGTAATCAAATTGTATTAATTCAAAGGCATTTAATGTTGACATTGATGGCTTAACCAAGTGCATAGCTAATTTAATATACATTGTAATTATTGTATACATTACATGGAATATTAGACACAGTAAATTTTGCTGTAAAATAACATATTTAGGGACAAAATTTAAAAGTTCCTACCAAAAAACACATTTAACAACAAAGTTATGTCAAATTTTTACTACAAATACCTACGGTCACAAAATCAAAGCAGCAACATGTATCAACTATTTTATTTGCTCCTCCAAATTAAAGTTGCGACCATAGGTTTTGCAGCAAAAAATTTAATAGAATTTTATTGCTACAAGTACTTTTTGGCGGTAATTTTTGGATTTTGTTGCTATATATAATCTTTAACAGTAAAATTTTTGTTATTAAATCGAACATTTGTTATAGTGATATGTATCCCACCTTCAATTGGAAATTTCTAAAATCTTTATTAAAATTAAAATATCTCTAATAAAGCACTACCTATAGAATAACAATTGAAAAATAAGAGATTTAGAAGCAAAAACTTTCACATCCAAAAGTATAAAAGTTGTGTTATAAATTTAGACAGTAAAAGTTGCAGCGTGTTGCTTCTATAAAGTTGTTACTACAAGTATTTAACAACAAAATTTGTTAAAATTTTACTACCATAGTATGTTAATGGAAGCAAGTTTTAAATAAATGAATTTTTTTGCTAAATTTTTTTTTTCTTTTTTCTTTTTTTTTTAATTTATTTTTTTGCAAATGTAATCAATTATATTCCTTAAACCATGCAACGAAACAAACACTGAACTCAAAGTCAACCATGTGCTTACCCCACTTCTTTATTAGCAAGTCATTCATTTCCTTTCGTTTTATATATATATTCTCACAAGGCAATTATCTTCATTTTTATAATTATTGAATAGAAAAATTAAAGTATCATATAATTAAGAGGTCAGATTTCAATCCACATAGGAAAGTTGGGTCGGGCTAGGCAACCCTTTTTAATATGGACCCATATAATTGCATTCCAAATTTGTTTATTTATAAATAATAAAATCAGCAGAATATGGATGGTTTGCATGCTAATTAACTTTTATCTTGTGGATAGCACTATGAACATTTTTGCTACTGATCCTCTCCTCAGGTAAATCTTCACTACAGTTTGATGCCAACTCCATTATTGACGATATGCAATATGTCTTAGCAAAATAGTGTCGTTCATTGACCCTTAACAAATTGGGATCTGCAAATTGATTTATTCCATAAGAGAATAACTCTTTGATCCATTTGCTTGATGCTCGTTTCTTCATTAAACATCTCATCTGTAGGCTTTCTTCTCGTGAAAACTTCCATTGTCAATATACCAAAGCTGTATATATCACCTTTTATTGAAACAAGTCCTTCTGATCCATACTCTACATTAAAATTTGTTTTAGTCAGCCTAGCATAAGCAACAATAAATTCAAGTTATATACAAAAATCAAACATCGATCACCTAGTGCCATGTACCCAACAGTAGCGAGAGTAGTAGTTTGTATAAAAGTTTGATATTCACCGTTGAGCTTTGATATGCCAAAAGCAGTTATATGAGCAAACATGTCCTCATCTAGAAGGATATTATTCGGCTTCAAATCACAATGGACAATTGGTTCTATAGATCCATAATGAAAATATTCAAGTGCTGATGTGATATGTATCATTATGTTCACTCTTTGCAAAATGTCTAAAAAGTAGTTGCGAGAATATAACCACTTTTTCAAGCTCCAATTGGGCATGAACTCCATGACTAAAGCCTTGAACTCTGTGGTACAACAACTAGTGATAATTTTGACAAGATTTCTATGGCGCGTTCTACCCAGTACTTCACACTCCACATCAAAATTCTTGAATCCTCCTTCTCACTCCAAATGGTAAACCTTCACCAAACATTCCATTTGAAAAGATAACTTTGTATACTGAGCCGAAACTCCCCCTACCAAGCTAGTTCACCTCATCAAAGTTATTTGTTGCTTGATTAAGCTCATAAATCGAAATTCTTTGCAATATTTGTTAAAGGTAGCAAATGCTCTTGATGGGTCAAAAATCTTGTTTTCCTTTTGCAATACCAAATTAGAAGGACAATAACAATTCCAAATGCCAAAATTATTATTCCAATTACAACCACTACTATCTTCAATTTCCTTGATTGGTTATGATTCTTAGTTTTACAAGGATGGACAAGGAACTTAGGTGCCCCACAAAGTCCTGTATTTCCTAGAAACGATCGGGAGGACAAGTTTGTAAACGGTCGTCCACTATTTTTCCTTGTAATACATTGAAGGACACATTAAAATCCTTGAGATATATTAGTTTCTCAAAGGACTTGGAGATTTCTCCGGAGAGATTGTTAATTGATAAATCCATTAACTTCAAGCTTATAGCATTGCTAAATGACTTTGGAATAGAACCATCTAATCTATTATTAGAAAAAGAAAGATAATTAAGAGATTGAAGGCCTCCAAACATGGGTGGAATACTACCTAACAATTTATTTCCTGACAAATCAAGTAATTTTACTGCTTTCTGAAGCATCATCAGAGCGTCGCTAAATCATGTTTCGCGAAATCAATGAGGACTGAAAAGCTAATTTCGGTAATATTGGTGTAGGAATGCTCACTGAAACAGCGACCGATTTCCCTACATTTGGCCAGTAAAACCTCACTGTGGACATTTTTTATAATCATTTTTCAAAAAAATCATTCTTCAGTTTTACGGATAAGAAGAATACAAAAGAAAAAGAAAATAATAATTCAAATACAGAGAAAATGACTACGTGCATCCTATCTATTCCTATTTCCTTGTAGCTTCAGTTTGCTTGGTGGATCCATAAATAAATTTTATTATATTTTTTTTCTTTTAAAATGCTACTATATTACAACTACAAAGAAAAACGCTTAAACTAAGGAAAACGACAGCGGATTTAGTGGGAAATTTAGAATAGTATAAACTGAAGCATATGAAAATGATAAGAAGAGGCCCTTTTTTCTTTTGTTGGAAAGTCCCGAGTCAACGGACGAAAGAAAGTGACCTCAATTAGTTGACATTCCAAATATAGAAAATAAATCTGTATTTAATGTTTAAGATAAATTTAGTACAAAACACTAATTTACTGCTGAATGAAGTACAAATTTTAAGTTTAGCGAATCAAACTTAAGAATTGTATAACTCAATTGATAATGCAGACTAAATTTGTGGAGGAACCCTGATCGAGTTTTATTTTTCTTAAATAAGAGGAATAAAGAGTCTCAATGTAATTTAGTATCAAACACAATTATATGAATATATATAGTACAAATTTTTAGATGATAAAGTTCACTTTTTAATTTTGGAAAATTACCAAACGTACTTAATTTATAGGTCTTGTTTTGTTCAAAAACTAAATGAATTCTTGGAATACGCCTTTTTATTTCTAAGTTTTGATATATTTTGATACATTTCTGATACTTACGTGACAATTGGAAAAAACTCAGATACATTTTTGATACATTTCTGATACTTACGTGACAATTGGAAAAAACTCAGATACGTTTTTGATGCATTTCTTATATATTTTAGATACATTTTGGATACATTTTTTATTCAATTCTAATACATTTTTATACATTCCTGATTTTTACCCGACCATAGGAAAAAAAAAAATCAAATACATTTTTTATATATTTCTAATACATTTTTTATATGTTTCTAATACTTACCTGACAATCGGGAAAAAATAAAAAAATATATATACATATGGATCTCATTTCGGAGACAAAAAGAAATGAAAATAATTTGTTACAGTAGAATGTCGAAAAAGTGAACGGTTTCAGTGATAAATGAAAAAATAACGTTTAAATTGCAAAAGATGAGAGAGAATAAAAGATAGGTAGAGAAAGGTGAGTATTTTTGGGATTTGGGCATATTTTCAACCATTACAAATGAAAGTATTTTAAGAATTAGTAAAATTTTTGTAGGTATTTTGGAGAGAATTTCTTTTTTATGTATTTGTGGAAGAATTCTTTAAAATGGAGGTATGTTCCTAAAATGCCCTTTAATTTTTATAGTCAAACTTTACAATTGACCCGGCCCGTAGAATAATTTGAATTATCAATTTTGGAAATAATTTGAACTATCTAATAAGTATATTCCGTCAGATTTTGTTAATAACATTGTTAACAGAATCTAACGGAATATACTTATTAGGGGGCCATTTTGAAATGCTTTTGCACACCACAAGGAGGTAAAAGGAAAATGTCAATAGGATAAGAGATAAAAGGGCAAACCAGTGATATCACAGAATGGTCATTATTACTGTTATGTGTCTTTATTAGTATTATTATTATTATTATTATTATTATTATTATTATTATTATTATTATTATTATTGGTGGTGGTGGTAGCAGTAATTCATGATGTGTTCATAGTTTTATTGCGATTAAATAGAAAATAACAAAGCTGTCATAATTTGAGAACAGGAGCCTAATGATTATTAACTTAATTATATTAAATTATGGAAACTTAACTGACATTATAATAATTATTAAATATAGTTGATAAAATATTAATATATGGTTTATATTTAATGAGATTGTTTCAAAATCTTGACTATACTACTAATTTCTACCTTTACAGATGTCGGGTCTTACATGTATTTAATTTGTGAAAATAAAAAGAATATATTAACCCTAATTCTAAAAAGTAACTAATAAACTTTTATAATTTGTTCTAACAAAAACAAAAACCTTTTATTTTAAATGGATTTAAGAAAAATAAAATTCAATTCACAATTTTTTTTTTAATTTGTTAAGTAAGAGAGTTTTTGAGAAAATGACAATTAGATTATTTCACCACAAGATCAGTAATATGCATGACTAAATATTAATTTTCTCTAGATTATTATTGTTGAAATCTACGTAATTCAAGTTTGGAGTTTAGGGGGTAATAGAAGAGAAAAACTATAAAAATTAGTACCGCATAAATAAAACTTGCAAATTGTTTTTGTGCAAGATAGAGAAGAAAAGGACAAAAGCCATATGATGAAAATAAGTTGAAATTAATAAGAAAAGGGTTGGGAAAAGAAGATTACATGGAAATACAAAATGCAAATATTCTTATTACAGGCACTATATGATGGCAATTTCAAGTAGCATATTGCTTATCAAGAAAAAGACGAATTACATCACCCATGTCAGGAAAATTGATGAACTAATTCTGACTACTTTCTATAAGAAACATTCTGGATGAGACTTTTTATTTGTCTAAACCATGGTTTTCAGAACCGGACCGGTCATCGAACCGGTGAAGGGATGGATTCTTGGATTTTGGATTAAACCGGAATAAACCGGAATCGAACCGGATTTAATAAATATATTAAAATATTAAAATATTTTTATTTTTATATTTATAATTTATGAAAATTTGAATATTTTTATTATAATTCTTTAAGTTTAAGCATTTCAAACACAATATACTAATTAAAAAAACTCAATTTATGAAATATAATTTTTATAGTTACAATTAAATGTCAATTTATTTTAAAATAATTTAAAAATACAAACTATATTTTATTTTAATTAAAAACACCTCAAAATAATAACTTAAATTTTATATTTAAATAATTTTTTTTTTTAAAAAAAGTCTGGTCGAACCGGAAAACCGGTCCGGTTCACGGTTTTCCGGTTCGACCGGCCGGTCCGACCGGCCGTCGACCGGTTGTTGACCAAAGTGAAAACCGGACAGAAACCGACCGGTCTGACCTCCGGTTCCGGTCGAACCCGGTCCGACCGGCCGGTCCGGTCCGGTTTTCACAACTATGGTCTAAACTAATCAGTGTCCAAACTTGTTCCTTTATTTGTCGAACTAATCTGTGTCATCCATCATCCCACCCTTCCATCCATCCTAACAAACACATCATTAGAGATAAAAAGAGAAGTATATTAATTTCAAACCTCAAAACAAAGCACTTAACATTAGTTAAAGTAGCGAACAAAAAAAGTATTAAATAGCATACAGGTTACTTTAAGCAAAAACATGAAAACAAAAATAAAAAATAGCCAAGGCAAATTTGATGTAATCTGCTTCAAGATCATAGGGACTACCTTGATACTTCTAAAAGTAAACCAAGAAAAGCTTACATAATTAATTCTAGAGAAGGCAAAACCATTTTGTGCAATTCTTAGTTAACCCATGTTTGTGCATATATTTCTATTTTATTTTAAGAATAGACATATCATTAATGTGTTTACCTCCTCAAAGACTCTTCTAATTGAAATTATTAGGAGCAAAATTCCAACTGAAATTCATCATAATACAAAAATGTGAAAGATATTAACTAATATCTCAAAATATGAATGGTTGAATTACTATTATATAATTACACAACTTGTATAGAAGCTCAATCAATGTAATATGTTAAATGTGAATACAGTCATAGGATAAGCACAAAAGTGTTTACAAATAATGTTACTTGAACTGTCAAATGGATGAAAGTGTTGCATAATATCCAAGTTTTAAACTCATGCAAGTATTGAATAGCCTATGAGGCAGTAACTGATGCCCATTGCCCACATCTAGTTATGCAAAAAAAAAAAAACTCAATCAAACTATCAAGGAAAACTTCAAATTGGAGAAGAAAAAACAGGAGGAATCAAATGACCTGAGCAATGCTATAGCTAATTAAGAATAATTCAGTGTTTTAAATAAATTCTTAAAGTTTACTATAACTGAAAGCTTGGAGCTTTGTATAAGGAATTGAGGTGCAACATGTTAGAGTATACTATGTGTTATATGTATAATATGTATTCTTGGGCTTACTTATGTATTCTTAGGCTTACTTGTATATCCAGCCCATCATGTACTTGTATAAATACTCTCTTTCTAATGGAAATACACAAGGGTTCAAACAAAGTATTATGGTATCAGAGCTAGGGAAAAATTGAAATCCTAAACCTAAAAACAAATGATGTCCACTGCACTAGAAAACACCATCGTTTCTATTCCAACACCGGCAACGACAGTGATGGCATCAACTCCACCAGCATCCATTCCAATTTCGATCACCTCAATTCCGATCGCCTCACTGCAGTTGTCCACACCACTTTTCACTAGCTCCGGTGAAACAATTAATCTTCAAGAGTTATTAGGGTTGCAAAGTCTTGGTTCGAATCAACTGGTTCCAGCGATGACGTCGACCTCAGTTGTTCCAGCAGCAGCTCTCGTCGATCAAACATCTTCATTTTAATTGTCTGCCAATCCAATTATTGCTCCCAATCTTTCTGGTATGGTTAATAACAAACTTGACTCGGGTAATTTTGTGATTTGTATAGCAAAATTTATGAGTGTTTTAAGGGGTTCTAGATTGGCAAATCATATTGATTCCAGTGCACCTGTTCCTGTTAAATATCTATCTGATGGTTTTGTAAATCCTGTTTATGAATCTTCGGAACAAAGAGATCAATAAGTCTTAAGTTGGATACTTACCACTGTATCCGATAATTTATTGCCACAAATTGCTCTTGCCGAAAGAGCAGCAAGTGCCTGGGAAAAGCTAGTTAAGACGTATTCATGTGGTTCTCGCTCACAAATTTGAAATATGCAGGTTGAATTAATGAGTATTGAGCGGGG
The DNA here is from genome assembly GCA_039660915.1 of Euphorbia tirucalli. Lineage (NCBI taxonomy): Eukaryota > Viridiplantae > Streptophyta > Magnoliopsida > Malpighiales > Euphorbiaceae > Euphorbia > Euphorbia tirucalli. The sequence goes on along the minus strand of CM077634.1, from coordinate 8,713,230 downwards.
TAATGATGACATTCCAACCTATATGTTGAAGGCCAAGAGTATCCATGACAAATTGAGTTCCCTGGGTCATGTCATGAGCGAAGATGATCTTGTTGATTTTGTCTTATCTGGCCTTGGAGATGTTTATGATGCCTTTAAATGTAGCAAAATTGGAATCAATTAAATTTGATGATGTCTTTGGCTTGCTTTTGAGTGCCAAAAGCCAACTCAAACGAAATTCTGCAGGAAAGTTAGTCCCACCTACAACCCTTGTGGCATTAAGAGTTGCTGGTCAGTAGCAAAGAGGTGGCGGAGGTGGCGGTCGTAGTTATCACGGAGGAGGCAGAGGCAGCATGAATGGAGGCGCGGGTATAGAGGCCAAAATTTCCAGAATTTTCAGCACCATTGTAACAAATTTGTGCAGCCCCATCAAGGAAATTTTGTGCAAAATCATATTCCACCACCTGTAAATAACTCAGAGTATTCACAGCATGCCATTTGTCACAATTGTTAGGGTTTGGATCATATTGCAAGAAACTGCTCCTCACAAAAAATTTTCCAAAGGACCTAACTCAAACATTGCCTCTACTTCCACCAACGTCCAACCTTGGATTGTAGACTCAGGTGCATCACATCATTTAACTTCAGACTTGGGAAACCTCAACATCCACTCTGAGTACTCCGGACCTGAAGAAGTCACCATTGGTAATGGTTCTAAACTCAAAATCTCTCGTGTCGGTAATTCAACTATGTCTTTTGGTAATCATTCTTACAAGTTTCGTGATATTCTTTATGTTCCGTAGTCTTCCAATAATTTGTTATCAGTTTATGCTCTTACCAATTCTAACCCTGTTTCTGTGAATTTTTCTATAATTATTTTGTTATCAAGGATTTGGAAATGAGGAAGATCAAGTTCAAAGGCCGGAGTGATAATGGACTCTACTCATTGTGTTTGTCAGCTTCTGATTTATGTTATGTCAATTTAGCTACTCTATCAACTTGGCATGATCGCTTAGGACATGCTCCATTTCCTATTGTTAGACAATTGCTACATTCAAATCAAATAAAAGTTTCTGATGATTCTCATTCATTGTGTTTCTCTTGTTCTGTTTCTAAGAGTCATAAATTGCCTTTTAATTTATCTCATTCTGTGTCAACTGGTCCCCTTGAACTAATTTGTGCTAATGTTTGGGGGCCAGCTCCTGTTATGTCAGTTGATGGTTATCATTACCATGTTCTTTTTCTGGATCATTACAGCAAATATTCTTGGATCTACATTTTGAAGCATAGATCTGATGTATATATAATACTTTGTGTGAACCCTTGTGTATTTCCATTAGAAAGAGAGTATTTATACAAGTACATGATGGGCTGAATATACAAGTAAGCCCAAGAATACATAAGTAAGCCCAAGAATACATAAGTAAGCCCAAGAATACATATTATACACATAACATATAATATACTCTAACACCTTCCCTTAAATTGAGCAGGGAGGGGAACAAATGCTCAACTTGTGACGAAACGGGAGAAAGCGATCTTTCGACAAGGGCTTGGTAAGTACATTGGTAACTTGATCTTGAGTGGGAACATACAATACTTGAAGAAGACCTTTCGAGACCCTATCACGAACAAAGAAAAATCAACTTCAAGATGTTACTCCGTTGGTGGTAGATGGGGTTCACTATGAGATAAGTAGCCGAAAGATTGTCACACCAGAGGTGTGGCGGAATGTGCAACCAAACACCCAATTCTTGCACTAAGATTTGAAGCCAACCAAACTTTGAAGCACTAGAAGCCAATGCCCTATATTCGGCTTCAGTGGAGGACCGAGAAACACATTTTTGCTTTTTAGAGCTCCAAGAAATTAAGTTCCGCCCCAAGTATATACTATAGCTGGTTGTAGACTTTTGATCATCCAAGCTACCAGCCCAATCAGCATCTGTATAACGCTGAAGTATGATCGGTGACCCATAATGAAAGAATAAGCCGTGATCAATGGTGCCATAAAGGTATAGAAGGAGTAGTTTGACCCCTTGCCAATGAACTGTTTTCGGAGCGTGCATGAATTGTGAAAGTTTGTTCACAGTGAATGAGATGTCAGGTCCTGTCAAAGATAGGTACTGAAGACTCCCAACACTGTCTGATAATTAGTAACATCAGAGTAGGGATCACCATAGTCAAGCATGAATTTTTCCTTTGAACACATCGGTGTGGAAATAGCCTTGCAACCAATCATATTCTGCCGTGTGAGAAGATCTCGAATGTATTTGGATTGATTAAGAAAAAGACCATTTTTGTACCAGGTAGCTTGGATACCAAGGAAGTACTATAAAGAACCAAGGTCACGAATGGCAAATTGGGTTTGCAGTTTGGAAATCAGACGAGATACAGCTGTAGGATTGTCGCCTATCACTAGAAGATCATCAACATATATGAGACAAAACACAAGAACCGAGTCCCTATGCAGCCAGTATAGAGAGACATTAGATTTAGAACCTGAAATCCGAAGGAACAAAGAGCATCAGTAAGTATTTTATGCCACATGCGGGGTGCCTGTTTCAACCCATATAGAGATTTTTGCAACTTGCAGACATAATTCAGATATTGAGTATTGATATAACCCGGGGGTTGCTCCATGTACACAGTTTCATCGAGTTTCCATGAAGAAACGCATTGGATACGTCCAGTTGAGTGATTTTCCATTTCAAGGAGACTGCTAGTGCTAACAATAACCTAATAGTTATGGGTTTAACTACGGGACTGTAAGTCTTAAAATAATTAACTCCGGGTCTTTGATGAAAGCCTTTGGCCACTAAACGTGCCTTATACTGATCAACAGTGCCATCTGATTTTTTTTTTACCCTGTAAGCCCATTTGCATCCCACCACATTCTGAGTTGGATGGGGAGGAACTAAAACCCATGTTCCATTCCTAATCAAGGCATTATACTCTTTTGACATTGCCTGGTGCCATTTTTCATGTTTGCATGCCTGCTTATATGAGGAGGGTTCCAGCACAGCATGAAAAAGATCAAAAGGAACTTTGGGTCGTAGAGAACCGGTTTGAGACCGAGTGGTCATTCGCCGAGGAGGTTCAGGGACATTTAGGGATTGTAGTAGAAGTGGGAACATTATAGGAACCGAGATCAACTGTAACATTTACGGCAGTGTCAGAAGGTGATGATGTAGATGTGGGATTAGGAGAGGCCGAAAGTGGTTGAGGGTTTGATGATGGTTTGGTGGGAATTGCTAGTTCGATTGATGGTGTCGATGTGGTTATGGAAGGCAAGGTTGATGTTTGTGTCGACTAAGGAAAGGCTACAGTAAATGGATGGAAAGTGGTGAATCGGACCCTTGAGTTGTAGACTCGGATTGTAGCACTGCAGATGACTTTGAAAAGGGGAACACCTGTTCATCAAACAAAACATGATGTGAGATAAACAGTTTAGATGAGAAGGGATGAAGACATTTTTAACCTTTATGGAGTGTGCTATATCCCATAAAAATACATGGTGTGGACTTTGGTTCAAATTTATGTTGTGTGTAATGTTTCAGCCAAGGATAACAAAGGCACCCAAAAACCCGAAGTGAATTATAGTTAGGAGTTTCCCCAAATAATCGTTCATATGGTGTAATGAATTTCTGTTTTTGAATAGGGGTGCGATTTATCAAATAGGTAGCTGTATCAAGTGCATAGGTCCAATAACATTGTGGAACATGAGCTCGATGCATAAGAGCAAGTCCATGTTCCATAATGTTACGATGTTTGCGTTCAGCTGACCCATTTTGTTCTGGGGTGTGGGGACATGATATTCTATGTGAGATGCCATGTTGTAGGAAAAAGGGTTTCAATGCAATAAATTCTCCCCGCCATCAGATTGAAAAGATTTAATGGGACGAGCAATTGAGTTGAGCCCATGTACATAAAACCAATTGGCTTGTGATAAGGCCCAATCTACACCACTCATATACCACTCTTTATTCTTATTTATTTCTGATGTGGGATTCCCTAATATCTCTAACACTCTCCCTCAAGTGCAACTGGGTCTGGACCAGTTGTTACTTGTCAAACATTCCTTGGCCTCTCTCTTTTAAGTTCCAAGGTTATCAACGGGTCTAGTTTTCTCCACTAGCCCAAACTCCACCAGGACTTTAAACACGGGCCCAGGATCTTTTCGACTATCAGGCCTTCTTCTGCTCTGATACCATAAGGAGACTCCGTGGGCCTTAAGAGTGTTGGACTTGACTAGATGAGTGAGCATATAAGTGGGGTTGAGCCCATGAAATACAAAACCAATTGGCTTGTGTTAAGGCCCAATCTACACCACTCATATACCACTCTTCATTCTTATTTATTTCCGATGTGGGATTCCCCAATATCTCTAACACTCTCCCTCAAGTGCAACTGGGCCTGGACCAGTTGTTAGTTGTCAAACATTCACAAACTTACAAAAATCTAAATGTCGAAGAAAAGCCAAGCATAAAAAGATAATTAGACTTCAAGCTATGCCAAGTGATAATTGGGGGAAAAAGAAAAGCACACTAAAACTTAAAAAACACGAAAGAGAGAAGTTGATTGCATTGAATTTTCTGAAATGAACAGAAACTAACACACCTTATATTGGTCAGTGCCAATATTGCCTGACAATTGAAGAAACCTTGCCTATGTTAATATGATGGCAGAGAGAAAATAACACCTTTCAATATTAGCATCGATCATATTCATAATGATGTATTTTTCATATAAAGTTGTGTGTACAATTGTTAGGTTTGAATCAAGATCTTGATGAGTTTTGTCTGAAAATTTCTCCGGTTTATTATTGATGGATTGATGAAATATAATAAAAATTGATGTTTAAATATTAAATTATACTTTCTAATTTATACATGTGTCAATTAAGGTTAACAAAGATTAAAAAAAAAACTAAAATTTGACAAAGAATGAGAGGAAAACGAGCAAGAGAAGAAAAAGGTTGAGAGAGATAAAAAGCAAGTAATTGATAAGGTATGACTAATGTTTAACAGTTTAAAATTTATAATTACAAATATTATACCGCATGTAATTAAAATACAAAAATTATTTATTTTGGGAAGAAATTGGAAAGAAGCGGTATCTACAATCCAAGGCTAGAGAAAGCCAAAAATCATAAAAAGAATTATGAAATGACTTACAAATCAATGAACATTTCAACAATAATAGTGAAATTTGAACCCAAATGAAATGACACAAGAGTTGCTTCATTACATAGAAATCGCTTTCATTGGCTATCTTAAATTTATATAAGTGGAAGTTAGATTCATTGAATTAGAACCTTGTACGTGGAACGTACTTGGAACTTGGAAGAGTAGGTAGCGGCTTACATGTGCCTTGAAAACCCAATTCGACATTTTTGGAGATAACAAAATATAAAATAGGATGTCATTCTTTTTTAACTCTAATTTGTTAAGCACTTTTATTTTTCCATCCAACTCAATTCTTTCCCTGCTCATTGATACTCATTTATGACAAATTACTGGAATAAAGGAAAATTATCTAGAACATGAGCACCATAAATTCTTTTCTAATTTTTATTTCATACATACTAATATTATATGGATGATTACATATTTATTAAGTATGTTGAACATCCTTGACAAACTTTACTTGGATCTTGATGAGAGCACTATGAACATCCTTGCTAGTTAGCCTTCCATCGGGTAAATCTGCACAGCACATTAAGGCCAATTCCATAATCGATGATATGCAATCTGTCTTTGCCAAATAATGTCGTTCGTTGACCCTTAGCAAATTAGGATCTGCAAGTTGAGTGACTCCATAAGGTAATGAATCTTTGATCCATTGCTTGATGCTCATTTCTTCATTAAACATCTCATCTGTAGGCTTTCTTCTAGTAAAAGTTTCCATCAACAATATACCAAAGCTGTATACATCGCCCTTTACAGACACAAGTCCTTCTGATCCATACTCTGCATCATATTTTGTTTAGTCAACATACTATAAGAAATTATAGATTCAACTTATATACAAAAAAATAAAAATAAATAAAAATAAAATATCAAACATCACCTGGTGCCATGTACCCAACAGTAGCAAGAGTCAGAGTTTGTATGACAAATTGATCTCTAATGAGTTTTGATATGCCAAAATCACTAACATGAGCAACCATATCCTCATCTAGAAGGATATTACTGGGCTTCAAATCACAATGGACAATAGGTTCTAAAGAACCATGATGAAGATATTCAAGTGCTGATGCAACATCAATCATTATGTTTACTCTCTGCAAAATATCCAAAAAATAGTTGTGAGAATACAACCACTTCTCCAAGCTCCAATTGGGCAGAAACTCCATGACTAAAGATTTAAGCTCAGTGGTGCAACAACTGGTGATTATTTTGACAAGATTTCTATGGCGAATCCTACGGAGTATTTCACACTCCACATCAAAACTCTTGAATGCTCCTTTACACTCCAAATTATAAACCTTGACTGCTATGTTCATCCCATTAGAAAGGGTCCCTTTGTATACCGAACCAAAACTCCCCTTACCAAGCAAGTTCACCTCATCAAATTTATCAGTTGCTTGTTCAAGCTCCTGACTTGAAATTCTTTTCCATGTTGGAAAAGGTAGCAAATGCTCATGATGAGTCAACAATCTTGTTTTCCTCTTCCTGTACCAAATAAGGATAACAATAACAGATCCGAGTGCAAAAACTATCGATCTAATCGCCGCTAGGGTTATCTTTGCTTTTTTGGATTTATTCTGATGACTAGTTTTGCAATGATGGACATGGAATTGAGGTGCCCCACAAAGTCCTTTATTTCCTAGAAATGATTGAGCTGAAAAGTTTCCAAATGGACCTCCATTAGGAATTTCTCCTTGTAACCCATTGAATGACACATTGAAATACTTGAGATATTTTAGTTTCTCAAAGGACTTGGGGATTTCTCCAGAAAGATTATTGATTGATAAATCCATGAATTCCAAACTTATAGCACCACTGAATGATCCAGGAATAGAACCCTCCAATCTATTATTCGATAAAGAGAGTTGAGTTAGAGATTGGAGGCCCCCAAAAGTGGGTGGATACTACCGGAAAATTGATTTCCTGACAAGTCGAGTGATGTAATAACTTTCAAATTGTCAATATCTAATGGAAGAGAACCATTGAATGAATTGGATGACAAGTTCAGTTCAAGGATATCTTTAAGCTTCCATATGGTTGAGGGGATTGTAGAATTAAATTTGTTGGATTCAAAATTGAGACTTCTTAGAGAACTGAGATTTCCGAGGCACGAAGGAAACTTTCCAGAGAGCTTGTTTCCTCCAAAATATATGTCACTCAAACTCCGTAAACCACAAAATTCAGAAGGTGTGGACCCTTGTATTCTATTTGACTGCAGATATAAACCTTGTAGCTTCCTCAAATTTTCAATTGTCATAGGAATGAATCCTCCCAAACCGTTATTTCCTATAGCCAAGAAAATTAAGCTACTTAAGTTGCCAATTTCTTTGGGAATGGTGCCTGTGAGTCCACTCTGAGCAATGTCCAAACGCTGAAGGGAAGAAGATAGATTTCCTATGGAAATTGGCAGAGTAGCATAAACCTTTCATTGCAAAGCATTTGCTCAACTCTTTCTTCAATTCACCAATTCTGGAGGAGCTAGGACCTACAATGAGCATGTCATCGACATATAAGAGTAGAATAACAAAGTCATTATCAGAGAATTTCTGCACAAATACACAGTGGTCACAAGTTGTCTTCTTGAATCCTTGTTCAATCATCACAGACTCAAACTTTTTATACCACTGTCTTGGAGCTTGCTTTAAACCATATAAGCTCTTCTTCAACTTGCAGACATAATTCTCTTTGCCCTTCACTGCAAAACCTTCGGCTGGTCCATATAAATTTCCTCCACAAGATTACCATGGAGAAAAGCAGTCTTGACATCCATCTGCTCAACTTCTAAATCGAGACTCGCAGCCAACCCCAAAACAACTCTAATAGAAGACATCTTCACAACTGGAGAGAGAATTTCTTCAAAATCGATGCCCTTCTTTTGACTGAACCCTTTCACAACCAATCTGGCTTTATATCTAGGAGAAAGGTTTTCTTCATGCTTCATGACCGGGCTAAATACGCAAGTGCACGTAGTCGATCAAAGTAATAAATCTGGAGTATTCCAGAGTCGAACCCAAAGGAGGAAATAGACTGCTATTCTAATTAATTCTAGTTTGAAAGCAATAATCTGGGGTTTTGTGTTAACTAATATCTAATAAAGGAATAAATAAGAAGATTGAATCAATGAGAAAAACACTAGGGATTCGGGGTTCACCTAATTGGGGCAATTAACCGTATTAGCATCATGTTATCAACAAAAGTTGCAATAGCAATTGTTCCTAAGATACCTTAACACTCCGTCGAGCTATTAAGTTGTGCCTAATTAACTGTGATTATCCGTCGATTTCTCACTAATTAATCAAACCCTTTAATCAACAATTTAAGCCATCACAATTAATCCTAACTATGTCTAGTCTAGGTTTAATCGTGTCTATCTTCCTAGTTCCGAATTCATATTTCACCTGTCAGTTCATCATATAAATTCTATAATTAAATCATGCACTCGCGAAATACACAATTCATCAATTAAATTAAAGAAGATAGATGTAAACAAGAAAAATAATTCCTTAGAATTAAAATCAAATATCCAACATGATGAATCAACAATTTAATTACCCCAAACTAGGTTACATCCCTAACCCTAGTTTGGGGATTTAGCTACTCATAACCATGTTCGAAACCATCTAAATAAATAAACTAAGTTCCATAAAAATAAGTAAGAAGGAAGGAAAAACTCTTAGAAGGATCGTAATGAATTCCGTCGAATCCAGTAGAAAACTCCGTCAAGTTGTAACCTTGCTCCTCCAAAATAATACGTTCAAGTCTTTCTCAGAGAATACGGCTAAAACTCAAGAACAATAATAAAAAAATATACCGCCCCCTCATACTAAAAATTACTCTCCTTATATATTCGGTCTTGGAGAGAAAACCTAAAAAGAAATAATAAACCTACTCTAATTAGGATACTAAAAGATAAATTCTAATTGAGAAATAATAAAATTTAAAAGACAAGTCATAGCTCCAATCTCCTTGCAAAACCCGTAGGTCTCCTTTGGCCCATTTGTAAAGCAGGCCCAAGTGTCAATTTCAGCTCCCTTTCTTCAATTTCAGCTCCCCATAAGGCATGGTCATGCCTTAAGACAACTTCTGCACTGTTTTTGCCCCAATTTGCTCCATTTTTCATCAGTTTTGGACTCCAAAGTCCTAACCTGAAATATCATGAAAAGAGATGTAAAATCCACCCAAATAAACAAGAATTAAACATTTAAAGCTCAAAATATAAGGTGGGATAAGTGCATAAAACACACTTATCAAACTTCCCCACACTTAGACTTTGCTTGTCCTCAAGCAAGATGAAAATTGAACTAAAATTTGAAAGATTTTTTTTTTGAAAACGAAAATAAAAACTAATACTAATCTGAACAACAACCACCGAAACTTAGATTACACAGCATTATAAGATATCCCTCAATAATAATCGAGCTGCAAGGGCTCAGCTAATTCCACAATTTCTAGGCCGAGCGACACATTGCTCTCAAATAAAATATCCAGATTCAAATACACAATTGACTCGGTAACTCTTACCAGGATCACTCCCTCCACTCAGGTGTTTTAGGCTAAAGTGTTTAATTTTAAGGCACTCAAAACCATGAACTACCAAAATTTGCACTTCCATCTAATCTCCACCAAATAAAATCAAACACCAATCAAAAAGGCATAAACAGGGTTGTAACGGGGCTGAGGGTAAAGGTATCAAAAAGGAAATTTAGGCTAAGTCACCGAAAACTAGCAAAAATGGAGTGTCTGCAAAACATGAAAGCGCCGGCAAAACAAAATTTTTTTTTTTTTTTTTTTTTTTTAACAAGAAAAGCATCCACAATTAATGTAATGATGCTCAAAAAGACACGGACTAAACTTTATGTACAAAGCAGAAACCGACTTTAAGAATTCTCAATGCAAGAAAACTCAAAGTAACAAAGACCAGAGAGACAGACTGAATAATTGCAATATTTTTTTTTTTTTTTTTTTTTTTTTCATTTTTTTTTTTTTTTTTTTAAACTTGAATTCGAACAAAGGACTCAATCAAAGAGATATAATTACAATTGCTCAAAGCTACTCAAAAATTGGCATTCCTAAAGAGATATCAAGGAATTCTGGACCCGGGAAGAAAACTTGACAAACTTTAAGTTGCAAAGAGGAGAAAGCAACTTTAAACAACAAAAATGATGAAACTTGAAACAAAGACACATCGTGTAAAACAAGAAACAAAATACAAGCAACAAATGCTTACACTTATTTTTAACCCAATTTACTGAAATTGCAAAAATAGCAGACAAAACAAAGGGAAAGCTAGCTTCCAGTGACAGGGTTCAAAGAGGGGTACACCAAGAAAAGGGAATAGGCTAATTGATGTGGTTAGAAGAAAGAAAAGGCTAAGGCTCAAAATTGGCTTACTAAGGGAAAATAGTGCAGGGTAGGCTGTTTAAGAAAGCTTAAAAGGGGTGAACCTAAATGCCTTTCATCACTTTAATGCTTAATTAATATTTACGCGGCCTCGAAAAGTATTTGATGCAAATCATAGAGTCATGCACACAATTGGAGCAAAAGTAACATGTAATGTCGTTAAGCAATTGCTCCGGCTTCTCACCAAAAATTAAGGGTATTTGTACCAAGTCCAAAAGGATTTACATCCGAATTAGTTTTACAAGAACCAACATGTGCCTTTCGGGACTAAAGATCATGAAGGGGCTGCCACCATTCAAATTTTCTTTTAAAAAGAAAAATGCAAGCACCTCTCAAATATTTTTGGATCAATCTCATAATACTAACTAAACTAGCTTTAGGTCATTGAGAAATTAGTAATGTAACCTAAATGGTATGCATGCGAACATTTTTTTTTTTTTTGACAAAATAAACAAATAATTCGAAAAATTAAACAAAGGAAACATGCTAAACAAGTTAAAAATAAAAATTCAATCTTGCAAGTTGGACAAACAAATAATCTAAAATGTGAAGATACAATCTCCCTAAATATAATCTCCCTTCCCCACACTTAAAACAACACATTGTCCTCAATGTGTTTCATGCATCAACCAAGCAAGGAACTAGAAAAAATAAAAAGAAAAGTGAAGTAGTACTCCCCTAGGCCAAGATGGTCGATGTCCGGAAGCGGCTATAATGGAGAAGGCGGATATGGAGGATCGCGTCCTTGGATTCGAAAAAGCTCGGCGATATTCGCCTCTATCCGGGTTACTTGAGTTTTCAAACTAGCATTTTGTTGAAGAAGTTGTTGCAACAACTCATAAACCGCGGGCAAATCAACGGAAGTGGAAGAAGAAGTGGTGGGCAACTGCTCCGTGATAAGCTCCTCATGAATGGTTTGTCCAAAAGCATTGGGTGCTTTACAAACATACCATTCCCATCTCCCAACACTTGTATTCATCGTTATTACCTGCATCCGTTTCAAACAATCCAAATCCAAAGAAACTAATCCGTAGGCCGGATTCAAGTTAGTGTTAGCCAAATCAATCAATTTCTCATTCATGGCAATACGTGTAATTACCGAACCTAAAATCAACGGCCTATCGAAAGAAAGAACATGCTCAAATTGACCCGCAATCCAACAACCCAAATTAACTTTTAAATTTTGTTGCATGCACCATAAAAAAAATAGCTCGGCTTTATTGCAAATATTCGCCCCTTTCTCTCTACCCGAATAAGCAAAGGCCAAAAATTTGTGAATATATTGCCAAACCGGTTTTTTCATATAGTGGGCTTTTGATTTACTAGGATTATAACACCAATCATTAGTCATCATATTCACCCAAACCTCAGATGACTTGAACTCCAGAACGTAATCAAGCAAAGAAGATTTATACTCATCGGACTTAGCATACTCGGAGTCAATAAAGCCACAAGACAAATTAAATTGGGTGATAGATTGCTGAAAGTGTGTTCCCATCAACCGATAACAAATCACATTAGGTGTATCAATTGTCAAAGGTGTAGGTTTACTAGGTTTATTAAATTGAAAAGTAGTATAAAACTCCCAAATCAACTCAAGAAAACCCGGACACCTAATATCAAAGAACGGTTTCCACCCAATGTTGTCAATCAAGCAATTATACTCGTCAAACAAACCAAACTCAGTCAACACGGCATTATCAATCAATTTATAACCAACAATTTTCCTATCACGAATTGAAGCATATTTGTTAGACAAATTTTTAGGAAAATTCAAACTACCATGCAAACGAGAGTCGGGAATGGAGATAGAAGTACCTCGAGGTAATCGAGAACGGGCTCGAAATACCTTAGTCGGTTGAAACGGAACGGAAGAGAAATCATGGCCCGACTCAACAAGGTCAAGCTCCAAAGAATTTTCCGGCGAGTCATGATCTGAAATTGAAACTCTCTTCCGCTTAAGGGCCGATTTGGACTTGGATGGGGCTGTTCTTGCCTTGCGTTTCCCTTTTGTTCGAAGTCTGACCTTGCTGGTCGGAATCGTGTCGCCGGTGGAATGGGGTGAGGCCGATTCCGATAACCCATCAGTCGCGACCTGCGGAGGAGAGGACGGAATCTCCGGGATCCGGTCTACACCCTTGAATCTGCCCATGGTAGAAGAGGTGGCTCAGATGGCGGATTCGACGGAAGAAGAGCAGCGGCGGACGGAGCTGTGCGGTGGACGGAAAGGAACAGCAGCGGCGGACGGAAAGGAACAGCAGCGGCGGACGGAAAGGACAGCAGCGGCGGACGGAGCAGAACTGAAGAGCAGCGGCGGACGGAAAGGACAGCAGCGGCGGACGGAAAGGACAGCAGCGGCGGACGGACAGGACAGCAGCGGCGGACGGACAGGACAGCAGCGGCGGACGGACAGGACAGCAGCGGCGCAGAGGCGGACGGAGAGAACAGCAGCGGCGGACGGACAGGACAGCAGCGGCGCAGAGGCGGACGGAGAGAGCAGCGGCGGGTTGATGGGGGCGCTGGAGGATGGAATGAAAGAGCTGCAACATTAGAAGAAAAAAAATTAGGTTTTTCTCTTCTAAAATTTTTTTTTTTTTTTTTTTTTTTTTTTTTTTTAAAAAAAAAAAAATAAAATAAAGAAATCAGCTCTTAACTCAAAAAGAAACAGAAAACTAAAATGCTCAAGGCATGCTCATGCCTTGTGCGAACTTCTTAAAAATAATAAAAATCCCATAAAACTTAAAACAAGGCATGAGCATGTCTTATGCCAACTTGTAAAAGAAATTCAAATGTTGAAAATTAGCTTCTAGAGGCAGAAAACTACGTTACACAAGGCATGATCATGCCTCAAGCAATTTTTTTAACACTGAAATAATTTCACAAAATCAACATAAGGCGTGATCATGCCTTAAAACAAAAACTGAAAAATTGAGAATTTAACATAAAATACCTAATTAAACTCGGAAAATAACAACTAAAGATCTAAGAATTAATGAAAATTAAGAAGAAAAATTGGGTTGCCTCCCAATAAAGCGCCATTATTTATCGTCTTTGGCTAGACATTGTCCGATGTTTAATTGTCATGGTCAAAGGAGATCGTGTCAACACCGGAAACATTTTCTCCTTCAAAATAATGTTTCAATCTTTGCCCATTGACCACAAATGGCCTCTTCTCATCTCCTTCAATTTCAATTGCCCCGTACGGATGAACTTTAGTTACTACGAACGGTCCCGACCATTTAGATTTCAACTTTCCTGGAAACAATTTAAAACGAGAGTTAAACAATAAAACCTTTTGTCCCTCCTTAAATTCGCGCCTCAAAATTCTTTTGTCATGCCACGCCTTAGTCCGTTCTTTGTAAATACGGGCGTTCTCATACGAGTCGCGTCGTATCTCTTCCAACTCCTGCAATTGGATCAATCGTTTTTCACCTGCAGCTTTCAAATCATAATTTAATTTCCTTATAGCCCAATAAGCACGATGTTCCAATTCAACAGGAAGATGACATGATTTACCATAGACTAATCTATAAGGTGACATGCCCAAAGGGGTCTTAAATGCCGTTCTATAGGCCCACAATGCATCATCCAACTTCTGAGACCAATCTTTCCTAGAGGTACTAACAGTTTTCTCAAGAATAGATTTAAGTTCACGGTTGGAAACCTCTACTTGTCCACTAGTTTGAGGGTGGTAAGTGGTTCCGGTTTTGAAGTGACAACCATATTTACCTAACAAGGCCTTAAATTGATGATTTTGGAAGTGAACTCCATTATCAGAAATTATGACCCTAGGGACGCCAAATCTAGAAAATAAATTTTTCACAAACTTGACGACACTATTAGCTGTGTTATTAGGTAATGCAATTGCCTCAACCCATTTAGACACATAATCTACAGCCACTAAAATGTACATGTTACCGTAAGACGGAGGGAAAGGTCCCATGAAGTCCAATCCCCATACATCGAAAAGCTCCACCTCGAGGATACTGTTCTGTGGCATCTCATGTCTCTTACCAATGTTCCCCACTCGCTGGCATCTATCACAGGTGAAAACAAAGCTCCTAGCATCCTTGAACAAGGTCGGCCAATAAAATCCACATTGAAGCACCTTCGCAGCTGTTTTGTCGGCTCCATGATGACCTCCATAAGGCGACGAGTGACAGTCAAAGAGGATTTTAACCATTTCTTCCTCAGGTATGCATCGCCTCACTATGCCATCCGCACACCTTCTGAATAGAAGGGGTTCATCCCAAAAATAATGCTTGACCTCTGACATGAATCGCTTTTTCTGGTGAAAATTGTAATCCTGTGGGACAATATTAGACACCAAAAAATTAACAATGTCAGCAAACCAAGGTATTGTGTCAGAACTAATCGCCCACAACTTTTCATCAGGGAACTCTTCATTGATGGATTCATCATGGTTCTCCTTTACATGTTCCAGTCTAGATAAGTGGTCGGCAACTAAGTTCTCATTGCCTTTCTTATCTCGGATGTCCAAGTCAAACTCCTGTAATAACAAAATCCACCTTATCAATCTAGGCTTGGCATCCTTTTTAAGGAATATATACTTGATGGCTGCGTGATCTGTGTAAACAATAACTTTCGAACCTACAAGGTAAGGACGAAATTTATCAAGTGCATAAACCACAGCTAAAAATTCCTTTTCAGTGATGGCATAATTCAATTGAGCATCATTCAACACTTTGCTCGCATAATATACAACATGCAAGTTTTTACCTTTCCTTTGTCCTAACACAGCACCCAATGCAAAATCACTTGCATCACACATAAGTTCAAAAGGTAAACTCCAATCCGGAGAAACAATAATAGGAGCAGAAATCAAAGCTTGCTTAAGAGTGTTAAATGCAGCTAAACATGCATCATCAAAAGTAAAAGGAACATCTTTAACTAAAAGATTGCATAATGGTTTAGCAATTTTCGCAAAATCTTTAATAAACCTCCTATAGAAACCTGCATGCCCTAAGAAACTCCTTACCGCTTTCACCGAAGAAGGTGGAGGCAATTTTTCAATTACCTCAACTTTTGCCTTATCAACCTCTATTCCTTGAGTTGAGATTTTATGGCCTAAAACAATGCCCTCTGAAACCATAAAGTGGCATTTTTCCCAGTTAAGTACTAAGTTTGTTTCCTCACATCTCTGTAAAACTTTTTCAAGGTTAGCTAAGCAAGAATCAAATGAAGAACCAAACACAGAAAAATCGTCCATAAAAATCTCAATAATCTCTTCGACCATATCAGAGAAAATGGCCATCATACACCTCTGAAACGTAGCAGGTGCATTACAAAGACCAAAAGGCATTCTCCTATAGGCAAAAGTGCCATAGGGACAAGTAAATGTGGTCTTTTCCTGGTCTTCAGGAGCAATTGGGATTTGAAAATACCCAGAATAGCCATCTAAGAAACAATAGTATGCATAGCCGGCTAAACGCTCTAACATTTGGTCAACAAAAGGTAAAGGAAAATGATCCTTACGTGTAGCCTCATTTAACTTCCTATAATCTATGCATACCCTCCAACCAGTGACGGTCCTAGTTGGGATTAGTTCATTTTTCTCATTATGAACTACAGTCATGCCACCCTTTTTGGGTACAACTTGCACAGGGCTTACCCAAGAACTATCAGAAATAGGATAGATAATACCTGCATCAATGAGCTTAAGTACCTCAGTGCGCACAACTTCTTTCATATTAGGGTTGAGACGCCTTTGATTTTCAACCTTTGGAGTATGATTCTCCTCCAACAAGATCTTGTGCATACACACCGATGGATTGATTCCCTTTAGATCGGCTATTGACCATCCAATAGCGGATTTCCTTGCTCTCAACACCCTCAACAGCTTCTCTTCCTGCACAGAGCTCAAACTAGACGACACAATTACAGGATAAGCGTTATCATCACCCAGATAAGCATATTTTAAATGAAATGGCAATGGTTTAAGTTCCACTTGCGGTGGCTTTTCAGTAGAAGGTGATGGTCGTGGTTTGCCTGGCCCTAGTTCCTCATATTCTTTGATATGTCTAGGCATACGACCCTGACCTTCTAACCTCATAGCACAATCAACAATTTTCTCATCAAAATCACTCTCATTCAAATTCAATGCAATGCATGCTTCTAAGGGTTCCTTGAATGATTGCCTAAGAAAGTCATGTTGATAAAGAGAATCAAGTGTGTCTATTCTAAAGCATGAGTCATCAAAAGACGGAAATTTGACTGACTTAGAAAAAGTAAATTCCTCTCTCTCTTTACCAACTCTAAAAATCAATTTTCCTAATGGCATGTCAATCAACACTCCACCAGTTAACAAGAAAGGTCTACCAAGAATGAGAGAAACATCCATCTCATCCTCCATATCCAATACAAGAAAGTCAGCAGGAAAGTAAAATTTACCGACTTTAACAAGAAGATCCTCTACTAATCCAAGTGGATATTTTACTGAACGATCTGCAAGTTGTAGGGATACTGTAGTCGGTTTCAACTCCGCTATGCCCAATTTCCTGAAAAGAGTTAAAGGCATTAGGTTTATACTAGCACCAAGATCACATAAGCATTTTTCAATGCTAATATCACCAATAGAACACAAGATAGAAAAACTCCCTGGATCATTCAATTTCGGAGGTAGCTTCCTTTGAAGAATAGCACTACACTCCTCATTCAAGGGAACAGTAGCATATTCCTCAAGTTTCTTCTTGTTAGATACTATCTCCTTGATGTATTTGGCATAAGATGGCATCTTAGCAAGCGCTTCAGCAAAGGGTATGTTAATCTGCAACTTCTTAAAAATTTCTAAAAATCTTTGGAAATTATGATCCTGATTCTTTTTCTGTAACCTTTGTGGATATGGAATCGGAGGCACATAAGGTTTCACAGAAGAAAAACCAGGTTCATCGTTTTTAGGCTCATTGTTGTCAGAAGCTTTATCATTATCACCCTTGCCTATTTCTACCCGTTTTTCATCCTCACTCTCGTCTTCCTGTCTGACAGTTTTTTCTTTCACAACCTCATCTATCACCCTACCATTTCTTAAAGTTATAGACATAACTCCATCTTTAGGGTTTACTTCAGTGTTACTAGGAAACTTACCTTGGCCTCTATCCGCAAGTGATTTTGCCAATTGACCCATTTGCATCTCCAAATTGTGAATTGAAGCTTGATTTGACTGTGCAACTTGGTCAATCTTGGCATCCATCTTCTTCATCAAAGCTTCTTGTCCCGTAATAAAATTTGAGAGTAAATCCTCCAATTGAGGTTTCTTTTCTGGAACAAAAGCTGGACGTTGTTGCGACATCACAGGATACTGGGATTGCTGAAATCCAGGTGGTCCTCCAGGTCGAGCATTACCCGATTCTCTCCATGAAAAATTTGGGTGATTTTTCCACCCCGGATTATAAGTATTCGAGAATGGGTCGTTTCTCTTTAGTGGCATTTGCCTCCCCATGTTGGCTTCCATGTAGTTTACCTCTTCAGCTGATTGGTTTACTAAAGCTGCATTTGAACAAAAATTTTCGTTATGTCCAAATGAACCACAATAAGCACAAATTTCATTTGAAACGGTATCACGGGTTAGAATCATGTCCATTTTCTTGGACAATGCTGCCACTTGCTGTGCCACATCGGGTTGTGCAGGTTGTGCAGTCACTTCATGCACAGTAACTCTCTTTCCCCGGTAAGATTTTTGGCGGGTGTTGAAAGCTACTTTTTCATATATGGCTTGCATCTCTTCACCTGTCTTATCACCTGTATACCCATCTGCAGCATGATCTACCAAAGACTGACAATTGGGGGTTAAACCATCATAGAAAAATTGTGTTAATAAAAGCACAGGAAACTGATGGTGTGGGCACTGGTTTAAAAGACCTTGAAATCGTTCCCAAGCCTCATGGAACAATTCCCCATCCCTTTGGACAAAATTGTGAATCTTGTCCCTATACTCCATGGTCCTTTGAGATGAATAAAATTTATACATGAAAGCATCATAAATCTCATCCCATGTAGCAAAAGAGCCATGCGGCAAATTTATTAACTGACAGGGTGTCGTTAACCTGTCAAAGTTAAATTTATATCTCCGGTTCCTTATACTGGGTAGTATAGCAAGAACGGGGTCGAACCACAGGGATTAGTGCAGGAATATTTATTTGCTAAAATAAAATAAGTTGGTTTGAGATTGGTTTATGATAAATGAATCAATTTGCAAAATGTAAATTAAATAAAATAAATCAATGGGATGAATGACTAGCCGAGGTACTTTTCAGTTTAATTCCGTATTTCAATCACAGACACCAAAGATAAAATTCAATTATCCAAATAGATAGAGTTATAGTTAAAGGTGAAACGCACTCAATAACCAATCTTTTCTTAGTTAATTGATAGTTCCGGGAAACGCCCTGACAAACTACTCCCCTAGCCAAAAGATAATCTCCAAGAAACCTTTTAGTAAGGTTTAACCTTATGGCAGCATTAAACACGAAAAAGACCTCTATCTTAGTTAAATGAAATCGGAAACGCCGTAAATCATAAATACTAAACCACTCAATTCCGTCAACACGCGAAGCTAACTTGCCACTATGATAGAATAACAATCACGGATATATTACTCTATTCGGCGATATGCAATATAATCAATCAATTAATTGGCCAAATCAATTAGATTAAATCAAAAGCAATAAATTATAAACGCAGGAATTGAATAGATATTTAGATGAAAGAACACAATTAAAACAAAAGTCTCATGAATGGAATTAAACTTTAAAAGTACCTCAACTAGAAGAGAGTTTAGCTACTCATAATTAAACAAAAATCTGCAGAAAATCTTCAAGAAAAACTTGCAGCCTCCTTTCCTCTCCAAGCCTCCACCAAAACGTTTTTCAAGTAGTCAAAAACTGACCCCTCAACCTTCTCCTCTTTTTCCCTTTTATAGCTCTCCTACTCCTAACCTAATTAGGAGCCTCATTAACCTACTTAATTAAAGAGGCCAGCTGGGAATTAAAGTGCAAACCGTGGGCTCCTTAAAGAGAATTTTGGCCCAATTAAGAAGAGAAGGTCAACAAGGGTTGACCCGCAGGACCCGAACAGGCTGCATAAAACCTCAGCTAACTTCCTCGAAACAGCTCCGATTGGCGCGATTCAAGGTGCTATGGAAAGCTAACGGATAGACGCACAATCTTGCAGAACAAACCTTGAGCTAAGACAGCTTCAAACACTGTTGAAAATCCAGTTGAAGTTCAAGCTCCAATAAAACCTCTTCTAGCAGTCTTCCTAAAAAGCCAAAATCCACTTCCAAGCACCTAAAAGAGGTAAATAACACTAAATAAGGATATATAAAACAAAACAAACAAACTAATTAAGAAGATAATAAAACTAATACTAAAATGCTAAAATAACTAAGAAAATGAGTTAAAATGCACCTAAATATGCCTATGTAAATATGAGTTATCAAATTCCCCCACACTTAGATCTTTGCTTGTCCTCAAGCAAACTAGGACTAAAGGAAAATTTCTCCCGAAATTGACTATGGTTGAACCCTAGTAAATCCTTAACCGTTCATTCAAGGAAGTTAAACCACCAAGATTTCATAGGAAGTTTCAAAACTCTACAAGCCAATAAGCTTAATCATAAGAACTAGAAAATCAAACAAGTCGACATAAACAAAACATTTAACCCAACTTCACAAGACTTAGTCAATTGAAAAACCACCACAAATTATTGAATTAACTTTAGGCAAGTGAATTGTCCAACCTAGAAGGACATCTAGAGATTTTAAGCTTTTATTCACATTTAAAGCACTTCAAACCAAGATAGTTACCAATTTAAGCATAGGGTCAACATTCCAATTTTGCGAGTATTGAAAAGGCCTCTAATGAGGGGTAACTCTCCCCATAGGTCATGCTCCATACACAAAGTCATTGTTTTTAACTTTGCTTAAGGTGAGGAAGGCCTATCCCCCAACTCAAAACCCATGGGTGTTGGAATGCGAAAGGTCTCGCTTTTCCGAGCAATGAAAAGGGTCTCTTATGAGAAGATTGCTCTCCCTCTTAAGTCAGTCTCCATACACAAGAAATGATATTTGTGATACCTTGCTTAAGGTGAATTGGTCCCATCTCCCAATTCAAGACTCAAGGGTAATCGAGACAGTTGAATTCTAAAATTACATTCTCAGCACAATTCAACCAACATAATCAATTATAAGCTAGACTCTAGTTATCTCATCCTCCATAGGTTGGTAATAACTCACTTGCTTCACATTAATCAACAAACTTTTTGAAAGCAATTGATCAATTAAACTTCATCACATTTTGTCAAAATTAAACATAGAGTCGTATGCAAACCAAGCTCAACTCCCAATCCTTATAACAAACCCACTAACATGCTTTGTTTCTAATTCTTCCTACTTCCAATTGGTTTATTATATTCAATGATGACAAAAATCAGGATTTTCCAAGGGCTAAACCAAGAAAATTTCAAAAATTTTTCAATTTGGAGCTTAACTTACTTTTGGACAAACAACTGAGAATCCGATTTATGGAGGGAATTATGCAAAAACTTCATGCAATCCTAAATAGCACAAGAATAAAACAAAAAAAACAAACAAACATTAAATTATCCTAAAAAATGAAAATTGTTTCCCGATTTTCCTAACCCCTTCCCCCACACTTAACATGCATTTACTCCTAAAAATGCATCTAAATTAAGCACAAAAAGAGAAGGAAAGAAGTACTCCCTTAGAGTGTAGGAAGGAACGGTGGAGAATCGGAAGAACAAAGTATGCAGAGGCAGCAGGTTCAAAGCTAATTTTGACAGGGATAGATTCTGAATTCGGAGAGATGCAAAAGTACAATGTTGTAGATCTTTCTCTTAGCTTTCCAACGCATTTTGAATCACCGCAATCGGAGGTCGGACGCAAAAGTTATGGCTTAATTACGAAACATGGTCAGATCTGGGCGCTGCGGTTGGCGCGGCATGCCGCGTGCTGTGGCATTTGAGAAGCAGAAGGGCGGCACGCCCGCGTGCCGAATTGGCACGGCGTGCCGCGGCTTTGTTGCACGGCGCGCTGGAGATCCAGAGGGGCGGCACGCCCGCGTGCCACATTGGCACGGCGTGCCGCATTGAATTTTGTTGCCAAGCCACCGTTTTTCGAATTTTTGCTCAAAACTTTTGGATTTTCTTGCTCCAGCACCTGAATCTGCACAAAAACTCATAAACACAGATAAAAATTAGTAGTTTTTTTTTTTTTTTTTACTTGGGTTGCCTCCCAAAAAGCGCTTTTGTTTAATGTCGTTGGCTCGACGGTGTCCACACTTAATTGTAAGAGGGTGTACTGCGGCAATGTGCTTCAACTAAGTATGGCTCAAACCCTTCATAGAATGGTTTAAGGCGGCGGCCGTTCACTTTGAAAATTTTTCCGGTTTTCTTGCTCTGGACATCAACAGCCCCGTTTTCATAGATGTGAGAGACTTCAAAAGGGCCTATCCACTTATATTTCAACTTGCTTCCAAAAATTTTTAACGTGGAATCAAAAAGAAGGACCTTCTGACCAACTTTGAACTTCTCTGCAAGCCGTTTATCATGGAAAGTTTTGGTGCGGGCTTTGGTGTTAGCCGAAGAAACCTGCAGAAGATCACCACTACACATCTCCAAAAATTCATCAGTTTTAGAAAAATTGATTGCAAAAATAGAGGCATAATCAACTGGGTGCTTAATTGATGTGTTTATGTCGAATTTAATCATAGCACCATCAAATTCCATTGTCAAGGTTCCCTCATGCACATCAATTTTCGTACGGGCTGTTTTTAAGAATGGGCGTCCTAACAAAATCATTCCCGGGTTAGAAGAAGTTCCCCCGTCCATATCCAAAACATAAAAATCTGCGGGGAAAACTAAGTCGTTTACTTGCACAAGAACATCTTCTAACACTCCTTCAGGAAAGACGCTAGACCTATCAGCCAATGTTAAAACTACACCATTTTGTTTCAAAGGACCCAAATTTAATGCAGAATAAATAGACAGAGGCATCAGATTAATAGAAGCACCTAGATCACACATAGCTTGCTCTATGCCTACATTGCCTATTTTGCAAGGAATCGTGAACATACCTGGGTCTTTTTCTTTTATGGGTAATTTACCTTGAAGTACAGCTGAAACGGCCTCACCCATGGGTACCCTCTCATTGGCCCGAACTCTGTTCATCCCAGTGCAGAGTTCTTTTAAAAATTTGCAATACCGGGGTACATGTTTGATGGCTGTCAGGAGTGGAATGTTGATGTCCACCTTCTTTAAAGTTTCAAACACCTCTGTGTCATCCGTAGCTTTCTTCTTTTTTGCCAATCGATGTGGAAATGGTGGTATTTCGGGATTGGATTGGACTAGCTCCTCGATGGGGACTGTTGTCTCTTTCTCTTTCTCCGCTGGTGTTGCTCGGTCACATGGGGCTGATGCTTTTGGTGCTGGTGCTTCGAGTTCTTTGCCACTTCTCAAGGTAATTGCACTGACATTGTGTCTCGGATTCACATCAGGTTGGGAGGGTAACTTTCCTTTGTTTTCAAGTTTGTTGACAGAAGAGACTAATTGGTTAATTTGGTCTTCCATAATACTCATCTTGTCAACAACCTTCTGTTGAGAATCCACCAATTGCGCCATCATGCCTTTCAAAGAGTTAATTTCTTCTCCATAATTCATCCTTGGGGGCTGCTGTTGTTGTTGTTGGTTATTGCCATATCTGAAATTTGGATGATCCCTCCAGCCTGGATTATATGTATTGGAGAAAGGATCATATTTCCTTTGGTATTGGGCGTTGAAGTCTCCCATGGCATTAACCATCTCACTGCTGGAATCGTCTTGAAGCGTCGGACATGCATCAGTGGAATGTCCCTGAAAACAACAAATACCACAAACTCGGGCTTGTTGCCCTTGGTTAGAAGCACCTGCACTTCCAATAATACTCTTTTCCAGCAGTTGATTAAGCCTATCCAGTTTAGATTCGAGACCAGAAGATCTTACCTCATGAACACCTCGTGTTGGGATGTCAGAACGGCTGGTGAACTGTTGTGAATTTGCAGCCATGGCAGAAATCAGGTCTCGGGCAGCTTGAGGTGTCTTGCTGACCAAAGCACCTCCGCTTGCAGCGTCAATGACTCTTCGTTCAAGTGCTAGCAGCCCCTCATAAAAATATTGTATCAACAGCTGATCCGTTATACCGTGTTGAGGGCAACTAGCGCACAGCCTCTTGAATCTTTCCCAATATTCGTACAAGGACTCGGAGTCCCTTTGTCGGATGCTACAAATCTCCCTTCTCAAATTAGCAGCTCTAGATGCAGGGAAGAATCGTTCCAAGAACAGCCTTGCCATTTCGGTCCAAGTGTTGACAGTTCCGGAAGGAAGGTAGTACAACCATTCTTTTGCGGTGGCTTCCAAAGAGAATGGAAATGCACGTAACTTGATTTGCTCTTCAGTAACTCCACGTGGTTTAAATCCAGAACAAGCCACATGAAATTCTTTTAAGTGCCGATTTGGGTCTTCCGCTTGTAAGCCATGAAATTTTGGTAGAAGCTGAATCAATCCTGGTTTCAGCTCAAAGCCATCCTCCACATTTTGATATTGTATGCACAACGGTTGTTGGTTGACAGGAGGGGCGAGCATATCTCGCAAAGTTGCTAGTGGTGGATTGGCCATTTCGGCTTCAGAATCCGAATCTGTTTCAATGATGGGATGAGTTTCAGCACTATCAGAGTTGTCTTCTGCAGCCTCAAGCACTTGTCTCTTGCGCAACTTTGCCTCCTTTCTAAGCCACTTTGCAGTTTTCTCGATTTCTGGGTCGAACAGAAGTCCACCTACAGAGGAAGAACGCTGCATACACACTCAGAAAAGGAATTAGAAACAGTAAATAAATAAACCTTTTACAAAAATTCCCCGGCAACGGCGCCAAAATTTGACAGGGTGTCGTTAACCTGTCAAAGTTAAATTTATATCTCCGGTTCCTTATACTGGGTAGTATAGCAAGAACGGGGTCGAACCACAGGGATTAGTGCAGGAATATTTATTTGCTAAAATAAAATAAGTTGGTTTGAGATTGGTTTATGATAAATGAATCAATTTGCAAAATGTAAATTAAATAAAATAAATCAATGGGATGAATGACTAGCCGAGGTACTTTTCAGTTTAATTCCGTATTTCAATCACAGACACCAAAGATAAAATTCAATTATCCAAATAGATAGAGTTATAGTTAAAGGTGAAACGCACTCAATAACCAATCTTTTCTTAGTTAATTGATAGTTCCGGGAAACGCCCTGACAAACTACTCCCCTAGCCAAAAGATAATCTCCAAGAAACCTTTTAGTAAGGTTTAACCTTATGGCAGCATTAAACACGAAAAAGACCTCTATCTTAGTTAAATGAAATCGGAAACGCCGTAAATCATAAATACTAAACCACTCAATTCCGTCAACACGCGAAGCTAACTTGCCACTATGATAGAATAACAATCACGGATATATTACTCTATTCGGCGATATGCAATATAATCAATCAATTAATTGGCCAAATCAATTAGATTAAATCAAAAGCAATAAATTATAAACGCAGGAATTGAATAGATATTTAGATGAAAGAACACAATTAAAACAAAAGTCTCATGAATGGAATTAAACTTTAAAAGTACCTCAACTAGAAGAGAGTTTAGCTACTCATAATTAAACAAAAATCTGCAGAAAATCTTCAAGAAAAACTTGCAGCCTCCTTTCCTCTCCAAGCCTCCACCAAAACGTTTTTCAAGTAGTCAAAAACTGACCCCTCAACCTTCTCCTCTTTTTCCCTTTTATAGCTCTCCTACTCCTAACCTAATTAGGAGCCTCATTAACCTACTTAATTAAAGAGGCCAGCTGGGAATTAAAGTGCAAACCGTGGGCTCCTTAAAGAGAATTTTGGCCCAATTAAGAAGAGAAGGTCAACAAGGGTTGACCCGCAGGACCCGAACAGGCTGCATAAAACCTCAGCTAACTTCCTCGAAACAGCTCCGATTGGCGCGATTCAAGGTGCTATGGAAAGCTAACGGATAGACGCACAATCTTGCAGAACAAACCTTGAGCTAAGACAGCTTCAAACACTGTTGAAAATCCAGTTGAAGTTCAAGCTCCAATAAAACCTCTTCTAGCAGTCTTCCTAAAAAGCCAAAATCCACTTCCAAGCACCTAAAAGAGGTAAATAACACTAAATAAGGATATATAAAACAAAACAAACAAACTAATTAAGAAGATAATAAAACTAATACTAAAATGCTAAAATAACTAAGAAAATGAGTTAAAATGCACCTAAATATGCCTATGTAAATATGAGTTATCATTAACCATTGCCTAGCTTCCCCCTTCATACAATACGAAAAACACCTCATCCTAAGTTCCATTTCAGATAAGTTATTGAGAGGAAGAGTTTGTACCGTACTGTAGAATTCCTTCATGAAACCCAAAGCATCCTCACTTCCCAACCCATGGTAGGCAGGAAGCATGTGCAAGTGGATGTTTTTGAGCTCATAATTTCTAGCTGCTTCAGTTAACCTTATACAAGATGGATTCGCGGCTATCACCGGTTTCTGAATATCCTTCAGGCGAGATGGTTGAGCCATTGCCTCTTGTCGTGGGTTCTCCTCTTGATTTGGTTGTTCTTCTTGTCGCCTTCTAGCTCTGTTTTTCCTGCAAGTACGTTCAATTTCAGGATCAATAGGAATTAAGTCAAAAGTACTACTTAAACTTTTAGACCATCTTAATTGCATAAAGACCCGAAAAATCAAGTTGGAAGAGGAGTCGAATAAAAATAAAAATAAAATATATTACAAAACTGAAATTAATCAAAATAGCAATTAAGTTAGCCTCCCCGGCAACGGCGCCAAAAACTTGACCGGGCTAAATACGCAAGTGCACGTAGTCGATCAAAGTAATAAATCTGGAGTATTCCAGAGTCGAACCCAAAGGAGGAAATAGACTGCTATTCTAATTAATTCTAGTTTGAAAGCAATAATCTGGGGTTTTGTGTTAACTAATATCTAATAAAGGAATAAATAAGAAGATTGAATCAATGAGAAAAACACTAGGGATTCGGGGTTCACCTAATTGGGGCAATTAACCGTATTAGCATCATGTTATCAACAAAAGTTGCAATAGCAATTGTTCCTAAGATACCTTAACACTCCGTCGAGCTATTAAGTTGTGCCTAATTAACTGTGATTATCCGTCGATTTCTCACTAATTAATCAAACCCTTTAATCAACAATTTAAGCCATCACAATTAATCCTAACTATGTCTAGTCTAGGTTTAATCGTGTCTATCTTCCTAGTTCCGAATTCATATTTCACCTGTCAGTTCATCATATAAATTCTATAATTAAATCATGCACTCGCGAAATACACAATTCATCAATTAAATTAAAGAAGATAGATGTAAACAAGAAAAATAATTCCTTAGAATTAAAATCAAATATCCAACATGATGAATCAACAATTTAATTACCCCAAACTAGGTTACATCCCTAACCCTAGTTTGGGGATTTAGCTACTCATAACCATGTTCGAAACCATCTAAATAAATAAACTAAGTTCCATAAAAATAAGTAAGAAGGAAGGAAAAACTCTTAGAAGGATCGTAATGAATTCCGTCGAATCCAGTAGAAAACTCCGTCAAGTTGTAACCTTGCTCCTCCAAAATAATACGTTCAAGTCTTTCTCAGAGAATACGGCTAAAACTCAAGAACAATAATAAAAAAATATACCGCCCCCTCATACTAAAAATTACTCTCCTTATATATTCGGTCTTGGAGAGAAAACCTAAAAAGAAATAATAAACCTACTCTAATTAGGATACTAAAAGATAAATTCTAATTGAGAAATAATAAAATTTAAAAGACAAGTCATAGCTCCAATCTCCTTGCAAAACCCGTAGGTCTCCTTTGGCCCATTTGTAAAGCAGGCCCAAGTGTCAATTTCAGCTCCCTTTCTTCAATTTCAGCTCCCCATAAGGCATGGTCATGCCTTAAGACAACTTCTGCACTGTTTTTGCCCCAATTTGCTCCATTTTTCATCAGTTTTGGACTCCAAAGTCCTAACCTGAAATATCATGAAAAGAGATGTAAAATCCACCCAAATAAACAAGAATTAAACATTTAAAGCTCAAAATATAAGGTGGGATAAGTGCATAAAACACACTTATCACTTCACCTTATAGATCCACCTATTCTTCAAGGTCTTTCTACCTTTAGGAAGCTTCACTAACTCGAAAGTATCATTTTTAAGTAAAGAATTCATTTCTTCTTTCATTGCAGCAACCCATTTCTCCTTTTGCTCACTCTCCATAGCTTCTTCATAACACTCAGGCTCTTCTTCATCTGTTAAGAGAACATACTCATTCACTGGATACCGAGTGGAAGGTGTTCTATCTCTAGTAGACCTCTTAACTATGGGTTCGGGTTCTTCATCAACAGGCTCTTCAAGTTCTGGAGCTTCTAACTGATCATTAGCTTCATAATCATCTTCAACATGATCATTCTGAACTTGGTTTTGCACATCAACATGATTTTCACCTGAAGGGATGGGATCCAAGTCAACTAAGCCATTATTTGACTGAGGCTTAGAAGTTTTAGGCTTGTCGTTATCTTCAATGGTTTGATCCTCCATGAAGACTACATCACGGCTTTTGATAACCTTCTTCTGAACTGGATCATAGCACTTGTATCCGAACTCATCCCTTCCATAACCAAGGAATATGCACTGTCTAGTTTTGGCATCTAGCTTTGATCTCTCATCTTTGGGCACATGAACAAAGCATTTGCAGCCAAACACACGCAAGTGGTCATAGGATACATCCTTTCCATACCACACTCTGTCAGGAACATCAGATTGCAAAGCAATTATAGGAGTTAGATTGATAACATAGGCAGCAGTGTATAAAGCCTCACCCCAAAAAGACTGTGGCAACTTTGCTTCTGAAAGCAAACATCTAACTCGCTCCATTAAAGTCCTGTTCATTCTCTCTGCCAAACCATTCAACTGAGGAGTTTTGGGTGGTGTCTTCTGGTGTCTGATACCTTGGTTTCTGCAGTAAGTATCAAATGGCCCAATGTACTCACCACCATTATCAGAACGAACACATTTCACTTTCTTTCCTGTCTCCCTTTCAACAGAAGCTTGAAATTCCTTGAATTTCTCAAGTACCTGGTCCTTCGACTTCAAGGCATACACCCAAAGCTTCCTAGAGCAATCATCAATAAAAGTCACAAAGTAAAGTGCACCACCCAAAGACTTTACCTGTATAGGACCACAAACATCTGAGTGAACTAGCTCAAGTAGTTCATTTCTTCTAGAGGGAGGATGATGCTTGAAAGAAGCTCTTCTTTGTTTTCCAGCCAAACAATGAGCACATTTGTCTAAATTTGCACCTTTTAACCCAGAAAGTAAATTTTTCTTAGCCAAGCAGTCAAGGCCCTTTTCACTAATGTGACCCAACCTCCTGTGCCACAAACTTGAAGAACTGGCACTCTGAACAGCATTCACCTGATTTTTAGAAATAGAAGTTTGTAACCAATACAAATTAGAATACTTCTTTCCACGAGCCACAACCATGGAACCTTTAGAGATTTTCCATGAACCATCAGCAAAGTAGCAAGAATAGCCTTCATCATCAAGTTTTCCGGTAGATATCAAGTTTAATCGAACATCTGGAGCATGTCTCACATCCTTGAGCAGTAGTCTTGTGCCAAGGTTAGTCTCCAAGCAAACAGTTCCAGTACCTACTACCTTAGACACTCCATCATTACCCATCTTCAAAGCTCCAAAATCACCAGAAGTGTATGATGAGAAAAAAATCCTTCCTTAACGTGACATGAAAAGCTGCACCACTATCAACAACCCAACTGATTCCATCCCCAGCAAGATTGATGCCACTGTCATCATAAATAGTGACAAGATCATCTGGTGTAGTGGTATTCACACGATCATTGCTACTAGAATCATCAGCACCCGTTTCTGGCTTATTTCCCTTTACTTTCTGTTCTTTCTTCCACTTGAAGCAGTACTTCTTGATATGTCCTGGTTTCCCACAATGATGGCACTCAAAAGCTTTATCCCTGTGTTTAGACTTGCTTCTACTTCTGCCTTTGCTTTTGCCTCTCACATTTTGATCTCGACCTCTACTATTACTTCTCCCCCTATTTTCTGTGATTAAGACCTCTGAATGTGATTTAGAAGTCTCCTGAGTTCTTCTTCGAACCTCTTCATTCAAAACACCACTTTTGACAAATTCCATGGTCACTGAACTACTTGGGGCTGAATTGGTCAAGGATATCCGAAAGCTTTCCCATGCATCCGGAAGAGTATTAAGCAACCAAAGGGCAAGAATCTCATCTTCAAATTTTACTTCCATGCCAGATAACTGATCAAAACAACCTTGAAACTCACTAATGTGATCCGAAATAGAGCTGCCTTCTTTATACTGTAATCGCATGGCTTGCTTGAGCAACAACAACTTGTTGTTGCCTGTTTTAGAAGCATACAAAGTCTCAAGCTTCTCCCACAAGGTTTTAGCATTTGTTTCATTTATAATGTGATTCAACACATTATCTTCCACCCACTGTCGAATAAAGCCACAGACCTGCTAATTCTCAAAATCCCATTCTTCTTCGGTTTTAGAATCAGGCTTTTCTTTTCCAAACACTGGCAAGTGCATCTTTTTCACAAAGAGAAGATCTTTCATCTTTCCTTTCCACCTGTGATAATTTGTACCATCCAAACAAACCATTCTACTGAAATTCGCCTCCATCATTCAATTAAGAAACACACAACAAGTAACCTGGCTCTGATACCACTCTGATAGAAAACTTTCAGCCTACTTAATTGAATCAATGAGGAGCTAAACAATAGAACATACACCAAAAGCAATCACAAAGACAACACCACAGTTTTTACGTGGAAAACTCCTTCAATGTGAAGGATAAAAACCACGAGACCTCTCCCGTCCAAGGGAAAAATATCCACTATAATTTGAAGTGTTTACAGTAGATACAAAACCGAGCAAAGTGAACAACAATGCACATTCACAGTTCCATACACTGACAGCACATGTAGCAGCAAGAAAATAGCAAAAACTATATTTCAAGACTTCCAAATACACTCTCCATCACACAATGAAGAACAACAAGTCAGGAACGAACTCACCAAAAATCAGCTCAATCCGGATAGGAAAAACCGATCAAACGCTGAAGAAGGTGAAGAAGCTCAAAGCTGAAACTCAGAAACACACATTCTGTCCGATTCTGCCCAGGTACGAAAAAACCCTCCGAACCTTGAATGCCAATCTCCACCGTTCCGAATAAAGATACAGATGTTAAGTAAAAACTGTATCAATTTCACAACGATCCAACAGTCTGAACTCTGGCAAATGACAAAACAAGGTGGCTGGGCGGATGAACAAAGCAGCAGGTTTCTCTGATTCTTCCCAGGTACGAAAGAAAGCCCTCCGGATGTCGAATGCCGATCTCCACCTTTCAGAATAAAGATACAGATGTTAAGTAAAAACTGTATCAATTTCACAACGATCCAACGGTCTGAACTCCGGCAAATGACAACACAATGTGGCTGGGCGGATGAACAAAGCAGTAGGTTTCTCTTCTCCCTTTTCTCACAAGAATGGCTGCCAATCCTACCTCTCTTTTACTTCAAGACACATAAATATGTTTAAATACCTCAACCCTAGAGGAACAAGCAAAATGGGCTCAAAATAGATGGGTTTCCTTCACATAGGAAGGGAACCAAAGCCCAACACAGTTGAAGCTTGGTGAGATTCCCAAAATCCTGGTGGAAACCACCTCCAAAATTATTGTAAGATAGAGATAAATTATGTAACCTCTTGCATCTAAACAAAGTGGAAGGAATTGGACCACTAAATAAATTCCAAGTCAAATACAAAGCTTCCAAAGCAGAGAATTGAGTAAACATATGAGGTGGAAGATGGCCTGTCAAATTATTTATCGCAAGATCCAATATTCGAAGTGAAGACATGTTTTTACTGTAGCTTGTTGGAAGAGATCCTAACAACCAATTTTCGCTAAGATCAATTACTTGCAATGAAGAAATGTTGAAGATACCAACAGGTACAGCTCCTGAAAGCTTGTTGTTAGCCAAAGAGATAAATTTCAAGTTGTTAAGATTTCCAATTGTATCTGGAATGTGCCCTTCCAGACTATTCCCTGCCAAGTAACAATTATGGATTTTTGACGGGTTGCATAACGATTTTGCGAACATATATCGATAATTATTGTTTTTTGAAATATTATATTAACAATATAATAATGAAAATTAATAAAATGCTTGTAAAATGGTAAGTGAAAGAACAAACCTCCAAAGTTGTTAGAGTAAAAATTAAGGAATTCAAGTTGGGTGAAAGATCCAACCCATGAGGGGATAATCCCATTGAAAAGGTTGTATCCCAAGTCTAACAACTTCAACCTGCGTAAGTTGGAAAGCTGAAGAGGCAGAGAGCCATGGAATTGATTTTTAGATAAAGAGAGATTGACTAGGAAAGATAGGTTTCCAATTTGTGGAGGAATGGTCCCTGTTAGGCCCATGCTTTCAAGCACTACACCTCTAACTCTGAGATGGCGAACGCCACAAGTGACACCAATCCAATTGCGGACTGAAGTAACCGAAGACCAATTGGATACTAACAGCTTAACGTGCAATTATTAATTGTTATTATTTTATTTCCTTTAATTTCCTGATGTAATTGCTATAGATAGAAGCATATACGGATGCTCATTCTTTTACCATTAAAAAAAAAAAAGTATACAAAGCACGCACGATTAAAACGAGGAAATTGATGAACCTTCGAAGCTATATTCTTTTACCATTACCTAACATTTTGAAATTCAAGGCATAATTTGGGTCTATAGTCGATGAAAAGACTTCATGGACCTTGAGAGTGCTAGGCTTGACTTGATGAGTGAGCATATAAATGGAGTTAAGCTCACATAATACAAACCCAATTGGCTTGTATTAAGACGCAATCTACACCACTCATATACTACTCTTTGATCTTATATATTTCCGATGTGGGATTCATTCCTTAACATCTCCAGCAGTCAAAAGAATTTCTTTAACTTTTAATTAGAGCCTCTAATTAAAACTTATCATCTCTACGTACGATCTTAATTTTGAACACATGCATGTATAGTAGGAACTTACAAATGGAGAAATGGACCCCTAAATTAATATATGACCGAGTCAACAAAAGAGATTTTATTCACTAACGAATGATGAGTTGATATTATAAAATTAAATTCATTTTTTTTTCTTAAACTTTTTTTAAGAAAAGAAAAAGGAGCTGCTTTTTGTGAAGGAAATTGAAACTTTGGTGATATGATCAAATTATCCAAATCCAATTACAGTTATTTACAAGAGATTTACAAATCTTCCCATTTATAAAGATTTCAACAGCCGCTGCAGAATTTGAATCCAAATGCCATTTTCTTACCACACAGTCCACCCCTCATTTGTCTAAAAAAAAGGGGCTATTAACTGCAAATATTTTAATTTTAATGGTTTCACTAGACCAATTAATCCCAACTTCAATTGTAAATTTCTAAAATCTTTATTAAAATTAAAATATCATTAATAAAGCAATAACTATCACTTTACTTTTGTATGCAAAAATAAAATAAATAAAGAAATTAAAGACTTGATTTGGATAAAACGTGAAGAACATATATATACATAATTGCTACATGTATGCTTTCATTTTCTTTTGCAAGACTTGTCCCACTTCTTCTTTTTACTCTAACAGGGAATGGTGCATATTTCTACCTGCCATGGTGAATTTCAAATTACTCCCTCCGATTCATAATCGATGGCGTTTAAGGTTGTTCACCAGATTAATATTGTATTACATAGATTATTAAAATACTTCCTTTGTTTTTTTATTATATGGCTTTCTAAGATTTCCATTTTTTTTTTCTTTATTTAGCGTTTTATATTACCAGTGCAATTTTAGTAATGTTTTCTCATATTTGCTCATATTTAAATTATGAGAGAAGTTCAATATTAAATGCAAATAATCTTATATTAAACCTTGATAATTAAGAAAAAAAATAGAATTTTGGCATGGAAGTATAACTCTAGAGGAGAGTTTTAAGGGTAAATTAGTTATTTAAATAATCTAAATTAATATTTCATTAGTCACAATAAACAACATTAAATGACATATAATAAACAACGGAGAGAGTAATTGATCTACCTTTAATATTGCTCTACGTTTTCATGTCAAATTTCTTTTTCTTCTTAATATTATGGCTTAATTCTAGCATTGTTTGCATTTAATCTCTCTTACTTTAAATAAGAACACATTTAAGAGACAATTGCCGAAAAATGCATTGATTATACAAAACGTCATATAAAGTAGAATAATCTAACTTGTGTAAAACATCGTCTATTATGAACAGGAAGGGCTTATATTTTATCAGAAAAAAAACAGAACATTAATTCATCGAACATTATTTCCAATTCTTAGGAAAGAACAAAGAAATTACGACTCGAGCACAATTTTCAATTCTAAATGTCTCTATCAAGCCCATAGATTTCTAATATAGCACACAAGAGCAACTCTGGTTGTTGGACAATTAACTCAACTTATACTCTGTCAATATGAGTTTTCTCCATGAAATTTCCATCTTTTGAGATTTTATTTTAGTGGGTTTGAATATTTTTTGCACAAGAAAGTTTCTTTGAAACTTAAATTGATGACTAAGTTTCTGTTTCTGAACAGAGTACTCTGTTCAGAAACAGAAACTTAGTCATCAATTTAAGTTTCAATTACTCTGTTCAGAAACAGACGTACCCTGTTTTTTGACACGTCAGAATTTAGACAATTGTTTGGGTATATATCTCTCCTATACAAGTGTTTTGACTTTATATTAAAAAAAAGGGTAATTGTGATCCCCTCCCATTTTTTGAAAGATTTTGATTTCTTCTAAAACAAGGAAGCATTG
Organism: Euphorbia tirucalli; assembly: GCA_039660915.1. Taxonomy (NCBI): domain Eukaryota; kingdom Viridiplantae; phylum Streptophyta; class Magnoliopsida; order Malpighiales; family Euphorbiaceae; genus Euphorbia; species Euphorbia tirucalli. Next base: position 8,678,628 of record CM077634.1, on the reverse strand, counting down.
TACACCGAGCAGCTACACAGTAGCTGATAGGAGGTGGATCGATGGGCTTCTATTCTCTTATGACGGGCTCTTTATTCCTTCTTTAAGAAATACAATTTTTCCATAGCCTGCAATTTCCCACCATATCAAATATGGTTTCTGGGTTATTGCAATTAGATGGTAATTGAAAATGAAAAAACAAAAACATAATAAGAAAGGAAAAAACAAAACATAATAAAGAAAGAAAAAGACAAAACATAATAGGATCACTTGCAGTAGGCGAGGTTTTTTAATATTTGCACGAGCTTGCAGAATGAACCCTTAAATACAAAATTTGTTGAATTTGGTCTTTAGAGCCCTTGAGTGACACCAAACCCAAAAGCAGGTCCTTTGGGCCATTTCCATGATAAAATTTCTCAGAAAATAGAGTTTATTGATGATAAAATTGATTGTAACTTATAACAAAGTTGCTTTTTCTAGGTAGAATGGGAAATATCATATGATGGATATTAAGAGAAATCACACACAAACGAATTCCCATATGAACAAATGGCAAAAAAGAAAAAAAAAAAAAATCAAGAATGTGGTAACAAGGCAAACAACATGCTTACTGTGAGGAAGTATTCAAGTGTTAGAGACCTGGCTTATCCTGGAGAGCTACACCTGATCTTCCCGGACGAACTCGAATCCTTTTTGATCTGCAGAAAATTAACCGATGAATCTGAGAGCACAAGGCAGGCCCCCCCTTAGGCCTTATGACCAGCACCACATCCACCCAAACACCCCCACAAAAAAATTCAAAGAATGTTTTCCTGGTTCATAAGCTGGCAAAACTCATAATGATCAATATCACTGGGATCTCCTCCTCAAATGCTGAGATACCGGATACCCTTCGAAGAAATCCAACACTGCGTTTTCAGTTTCCCATTCCCAGTTTAAATGCATTTTTTGAAAATTAAATATATATAAAAACTTGCTTACGGATTGGTTTGATGTTCAAATGTTAACTCAAATGAAAATTTAGCCAATATTTTGATTTGAGCTATCGGTCCTGTAAGTCATTTGACTTGTTTATGTACTAATCATTTGATGATAAAATTGATTGTAACTTATAACAAAGTTTCTTTTTCTAGGTAGAAAACTGAGTTGTTGAAAGAATTGAAATTCAAGAGCAAATAGTAATATCCATTTTCCAATAGCATTTCGTTGAAACTTCCATTATTAGGCAAGTAATAAGCTTTTTGAAACACTTACTACCACTTTATGGGATATGCGTTCGTTGTGCTCGTTTCATCATTTAGATTTGTTGGCATAGGAGAAGGATGTGCACATTAATTTATGAACTGAAAGCACTATCAGTGCAAAACACCATTCTAAACCCATAAACTTTACATATTTGTGCTATTCACTCCACTCTGCGACCACAGTAGATGCTCTCATCTTTATTATTCTGTTGTTGAGCCGCTCAAGTTCATTTTTTCACTATGAAATTCTTAAACTTTATAATTGAAATTTATTGAGCTCGATTATGAAAGTCAAAGGCTTAATGAAACAAAGTCAAAGGTTAAGAGAGTTTAATAACATATACATCATAGGCTTAAAAACTTGTTTTTGCCTTGCTTTCGTTGACTTGGATGTTGAATTTCTAGTAATAATTTCAGAAATGGTCAATGCACTTGATTGAACCTGCCTGAATCTCTCTTGCACTTGAAAGACGAAGTTATTGTTGTTGATGGAGGAGATTCTGGTGCAGTACAACTTTTCAGCAATGGTCAACCACAAACAAATGGATTTCCTTTGCAGCTATTTTCATTGAACATCGCATATTGTCTGACCTTCCCAAGAGTCCTACCAGATAAATTATTGTACAATACACTGAAAACTACTAGAAATTTTAATGATTAAGACTATAGGGAATTGTCCCTTGCGAATTGTTGCACAAGACATCAAAACTCTCAATGTTTTGCAAGTTGCAGAATATTGGAGGGATTCTTCCTGTCAAACAACAGTGAGACAAGTTTAACACTTGAATGCTGTTGATATTTCCAATTTGAGAAGGAACTGGACTTAGAAAAAACCCAATCACCAATCCTTCAATTTCCATCAACTACAATGGACAATTGCTTCAGTTTTTTAGTTTTACTCTTTTTGCTTGCAAAAGTGAAGTTTTATACCTTTTCTGCTTTGTTCAATTGATGATATCATCTCTTTCTGCATCCAACTTAAACTCTATCCCTCTTCCACTGCAACCTGGACATTTGTACTGCATGATATGTCCCGCCTTTGCCGATGTAATCTTCACACATTTTCCTTGGAACCATCTCTCACATATGTCACAGCAAATCCAGAAATCATCGATTCCATAGCTTTCGCCACATGCCCCAGAAGTAGCACTTTGTTTGCCTTCTTCCCCTTCATCTTCCTCGCTTTCATCATCTTCTTTGGGTGGTGGAGACATCATTACCGGCTTTGTACGAGATTCAGAAAGGTAAGATTGCTTGAAGGCTACATTCAAACATAAATAAAGATTAAGCCTTCAAATACAAAAGAATTGAAGAACAAGGGAAATAAATAAGCAATTAAATACAACAAATAATTTAGTTTACCATTTTCCCACTCGATTCGTCGTGAATATCCTTGACAAACTTAACTTGGATCTTTTTGAGAGCATTGTGAATATCCTTCCTAGTTACCTTCTCCTCAGGCAAATCTGCACAACACATTAAGGCCAACTCCATAATCGGTGATATGCATTCTATCTTAGCCAAATAGTGTCGTTTGTTGACCCCTTAGCAAATTGGGATCTGCAAGTTGAGAGACTCCATAAGGTAATGAATCTTTGATCCATTGCTTCATGCTCATTTCTTCATTAAACATCCATAGGCTTTTTTCTAGTAAAAGTTTCCATCAACAAAATACCAAAGCTGTATATATTGCCCTTTACAGAAACAAGTCCTTCTGATCCATACTCTATATCAAAATTTATTTTAGTCAGCCTACTATAAGCAATTATCAATTAAAATTATATACAAATATATATATATATATATATATATATATATATATATATATATATATATATCACCTGATGCCATGTACCCAACAGTAGCAAGTGTCACAGTTTTTTGAATGATTGATCATCTCCAACAAGTTTTGATATGCCAAAACACTAACATGAGCAACCATATCCTCATTTAGAAGGATATTATTGGGCTGCAAATCACAATGTGCAATTGGTTCTAAAGAACCATGATGAAGATATTCAAGTGCTGATGCAACATCAATCATTATGTTCAATCTCTGCAATGTGTCCAAAAAATAGTTGTGAGAATACAACCACTTTTCCAGGCTCCAATTGGGCATGAACTCCATGACTAAAGCTTTAAGCTCAGTCGTACAACAACTAGTGATAATTTTGACAAGATTCCCATGCCGAATCCTATGCAATACTTCGCACTCAACATCAAAACTCTTGAATGCCCTTTCATGCTCCATATTATAAACCTTGACTGAAATGCAAATCCCATTAGAAATAGTCCCTCTTTATACTAATCCAAAACTCCCTTTGCCAAGCAAGTTAACCTCATCAAAATTATTAGTTGCTTGTTCAAGATCGTGACTTGAAATTCTTTTCCATGTTGCCAAAGTTGGCAAATCCTCTTGATGCGTCGAAATCTCGTTTTCCTCTTCCAATACCAAATAAGAATAACAATAGCAGATCCAAGTGCCAAAACTATCGAGCCATTTGCCATTAGTGCTATCTTTTCTTTTTTGGATTTGTTCTGATGGCAAGTTTTCCAAGGATGGACATGGAATCTAGGTTCGCATAAAGTCCTTTATTTCCTAGAAATGATTGAGCTGATAATTTTTTAAATGGCCCTCCATTAGGAATTTCTACTTGTAACCCGTTAAATGACACATTGAAATCCTTGAGATATTTTAGTTTCTCAAGTGACTTGAGAATTTCGCCAGAGAGATTATTGATAGATAAATCCATGAATTCCAACCTTTTAGCATCACCAATTGATTCAAGAATAGAACCCTCCATTCTATTATTAGACAAAGAGAGATGAGTTCGAGATTGGAGGCCTCCAAATGTGGGTGGAATACTGCCTGATAATTGATTCTCTGACAAATAAAATAATATCATAGATTTCAAATTGCCAATGTCTAGTGGAAGAGAACCACTCAAGGAATTTGATGATAAGTTTAGTTCAAAGATATCTTTAAGCTTCTGAAATGTTAAGGGGATTATAGAGTTAAGTCTGTTGGATTGTAAAATGAGACTTCTTCGAGAACTGAGATTACCAAGGCATGAAGGGAACTTTCCAGAGAGCTGGTTTCATCCAAAATATATGTAACTCAAACTCTGCAAACCACATATTTCAAAAGGTATGGACCCTTGTATTTTATTTGACCCAAGATCTAATCCTTGAAGTTTCCTCAATTTTCCAATTGCCATAGGAATGGTTCCTTTTAAGTCATTATTTAGTAGAGAAAATGTAATCAAGCTGCTTAAGTTCCCAATGTCATCAAGAATGGAGCCAATTAGTCCACTACTCTCAATGGACAAAATTTTAAGTGAAGAAGATAGATTTCCTATCGAAATTGGCAGAGTAGCATTCAATGGATTTCCATCCAACCCTAAAGATGTCAAATTTTTGCAATTGGCTAATGAGGAGAATAAAGTGAATATAGATTTACTACTAAGTTGATTGTTTCCTAGAAAGAGAAGTCGAAGGTTTCTTAATTATCATAATATTATTAACTTGAAGGTTTGGATAGACATAAATGACGTAGTGTGATAGAAATGCTGCGTAACGTTTTCACTAAATGAGATCACTTTCTTATCTGTAAGATTGAAGCTACTAGGTCTAGGAAATTATTTTGCAAGCTAGGAAGTGAAGAATTTGATTCCCTGTGGTGAATGGTAAACTGTATATGGCATAATAATAGTGAAGGCAAAGGGTGAAGGATTAGAGCCAATACAAGTTTCCCATATAGTACAATACACTATTTAGGGAATATATACAAAAATATGCATGACATAATAATATACCATATTCTATCATTTCAGACCCGAACCAATAAAAAAAAAATGGTGAAGGCAAAGGGTGAAGGATTAGAGGTTCAACCGCGATCAAATCGGAATTTTATTATTTCAATAATATTATATATACTTATTCATATTTTACATCACATCACTACAAAAATTGTTAGATTTAACCCCAAAAAACTACTGCAAATTAAATTTTCCTGTCAAAAAACACATCTAACAACAAAATTATATCAAATTTTTGTTGCGAATTTTTACGTCGACAACTTTATAACAGCAATATGCAACAACTTTATTACTGCTGCCATAAGTTATGGTACTGAACAGCCTAATGTTGATGTTTTGAAAAATGATGTTTACAAAAAATGTCCATAGTGAGGTTTTACTGACCAAATGTAGGGAAATTGGTATTTGTTTCACTGAGCTTTGCTACACCTATATTACCGAAACTAGCTTTTCAGTCCTCATTGATTTTGCAGCATGATTTAGCGACGCTCTGATGATGCTTCAAAATGCCTGAGTAAATGATTTAGCGACGAAATTAGGCGTCACTAAATTTAGTTATTAGCATCGTAAACACAACTTTTGCTGTAGTGGACGTATGATATTAAGAAGAATTGATTATCTGTTGATAATCGTATAACTAAGTTACGTCAACTTCTCTACAAGAAAAACGGGGAAAAACACATGTTCACATGCTAGACATATATATAATTATATATATATTAGTGTTTGATTAAAAACAAGAATATTAAATGTATATGACAGATCTGAATAACACAATTGGAGGAGGAAGCAAAAATTAACAGTATCAACACTTGGTATAAGTCTGATAATGTAATTAAAAATATTCCTGCAAAGTAGAATGGTCCAAATACTCTAATTCTTGGTGAACTGTTATTAAATGGTGAGGGCCAATATTAACAATTTTAAAAGGTTATGGAATGAATCAACTTTTGAATAATAATTCAGTTTGAATTTCACCTAACGTTTTAATGTTTTTTGATAATTGATTAGATTACTTTATTAAACTTAATTTTATATATGTTACTTTTTTGATTGTCAAGTTAATGTGATGTGGTGCTGAAGGAGTGGGTTAACAATGAATCATTGAGTAATCATATATTGGCTGCATTGGTCCAATTGTTTTACAAATCATATTCTTGCTAACGATATTCAAAATGAAGCCTTTGTTGGTGATAATTACATTGCTTGTCATGTGTTTGTTAATGTGTCTCAATGAGATTATAGCCGCGGATATAAGCACAGATGAGGAAGCACTGCTTGCCCTCAAAGTTCACATCACAAATGACCCACAAAATTTGTTGGCATCCAACTGGTCTTCTGCTACTTCAGTCTGCAATTGGATTGGTATTACTTGTGGAGTTCGCCATCAGAGAGTTAGAGGTGTAGTACTTCAAAACATGGGGCTGATAGGGGCTATTCCTCCACAAATTGGAAACCTTTCATTCCTAGTCCATATCTCTTTATATAAAAATCAATTCCTCTGCAACTTTCCAACTTAAGCAGGTTGAAGTTGTTAAAAGGGAAGACATATTCTTAAGGAATGTTGTTATAGATCCTGAAAACCAATTATCAGTAAGATCAATTGCTTCCAACGAAGAAATGTTGAAGATACCCAAAGGTATAGCACCTGAAAGATTGTTGTTTTCTAAGGAAATAAATTTCATGCTGTAAAGATTTCCAATTTTTTTGGTATTCGTCCTTCAAGACTATTCCATGACAAATACAGACTATGAAGCCTTGGAAGGTTGCATAATGATGTTGTATCAAAAAAAAAAAAAAAAGCTAATTTAAACAAAAGATGTGTTTCAACAGTATGAATATTATATTAACCATTCAATAATGAAAATGAATAAGAACAAACCTCCGAAGTTGTTAGAGTAAAGATCAAGATACTCAAGTTGGGTGAAAGAACCAACCCAGGAGGGGATAATCCCTTTGAAAAGGTTGTATCCCTAGTCTAACAACTTCAACTTGCGTAAGTTGGAAAGTTGAAGATGGAAAGTTGAAGAGGCAGAGAGCCATGGAATTGATTATCATATACAGAGAGATTGACTCGGAATGAAAGGTTTCCAATTTGAGGAGGAATGGTCCCTTTTAGGCCCGTGCTTTCAAGTAGATGGGTGAGCCCCACTCAAGTTGTTCCAAAGAAGACCGAGATCACAGTGGTGGAAAATGAGAAAGGGGAGTTGGTTCCAACAAGAGTTCAGAATGGATGGTGCGTATGCATAGATTACAGGAAGTTGAACGCAGCCACACGTAAGGATCACTTCCCGCTGCCTTTCATCGACCAAATGTTGGAGCGTCTTGTAGGACGAACCCATTATTGCTGTTTGGATGGGTACTCAGGCTTCCACCAGATTCCAATCGCCCCCGAAGATCAAGAAAAGACCACGTTCACGTGTCCGTTTGGCACCTTTGCATACAAACGTATGCCATTCGGATTATGTAACGCGCCGGCTACATTTCAGAGATGTATGGTAAGTATTTTCTCCGATTATGTAGAAAATATAATTGAGGTCTTCATGGATGATTTCACTGTGTATGGGGACTCTTTTGCTGCATGTCTTGATAACTTAAGAAAGGTCCTAAAAAGATGCATTGAAACCAATCTTGTTCTAAATTATGAAAAATGCCATTTTATGGTTAATCAAGGATTGATTCTAGGACATATAGTTTCAGCTAAAGGAATTGAGGTGGACAAATCGAAAATTGATATTATTAGTTCATTGCCTTACCCCGCAAGTGTGCGAGAAGTTTGATCTTTTCTTGGCCATGCAGGATTTTATCACAGGTTTATCCAGGATTTTGCCAAGATTGCCCACCCAATGAGTTGTCTGCTGCACAAAGAAGCTGTCTTTGAGTTTGGAGAAGTATGTCAGCACTCTTTTGATTTGCTGAAGAAGAAACTTGTGTCCGCTCCAATAATTAAAGCTTCGGACTGGAATCTTCCATTCGAGATTAGGTGCGACGCTTTTAACTTTGCTGTTGGTGCTGTTTTGGGGCAGAGAATAGGGAGGGATCCACATGTCATCTCCTATACGTCCAAAACCTTGGATGATGCACAGAAAAATTATACAACCACCGAAAAAGAACTCTTTGCTGTAGTCTTTGCATTGGAAAAATTCAGATCATATTTGCTTGGCACCAAGGTGATCGTCTACACCAACCATGCCGCCTTGAAGCACTTGATGAACAAGCAAGACGCAAAACCAAGATTGATTTGATGGGTGTTGTTGCTTCAAGAGTTCCAGCTTGAGGTTAGAGACAAGAAAGGTGCTGAGAACCTTGTTGCTAATCATCTTAGTCGTATTGTAAACTCATCAACGACTGAAGAAGCTGTTAATGCAGAATTTTTTGATGAACAATTGTTTCGAGTGGACCCAAAATGGCCATGTCGCAACCCATGGTATGCAGACTTGGTGAATTTCTTAGCAAAACATAGGTACCCTGAAAGTTACACTCCAGCACAATGCTATAAGCTCAAAAGTGATGCCAAATATTACATTTGGGATGATCCATACCTGTGGAAGATGTGTTCGGATCAGATTATATGACGATGTGTACCTGAAAATGAAATCGAATCCATCTTGCAATTAACTCACTCATCGGCTTGTGGTGGTTACTTTGGACCGAAAAGGACAGCAAGAAAAGTACTTGAATCTGGATTTTATTGGCCAGACCTATTCCGAGATGCATACGCCTTCTGCAAAGCTTGCGACAGATGCTAGATGACAGGTAACATTGGTCGCCGTAATGAAATGCCCCAAATGCCCATAATGGTTTGTGAGATTTTCGATATTTGGGGCATCGATTTTATGGGACCTTTTCCTTCCTCCTTTGGCTTTGAATATATTCTTCTTGCTGTTGATTATGTGTCTAAATGGATTGAGGTGAAAGCCACGCGTACTAACGATGCTAAGGTTGTTGTCGATTTTGTGAGAACTAACATATTTGTCAGGTTCGGCACTCCTAAAGCTATTATTAGTGATCGCGGGACTCATTTTTGCAACCGGGTAGTAGAAGCCCTGTTCAAAAAATATGGGGTTACACATCATACATCCACAGCCTACCACCCACAGATGAATGGGCAAGCCGAGCTATCCAACAGAGAAATCAAGAGCATCCTAGAGAAAACAGTCAACCCAACTCGTAAGGATTGGGGTCTACGCTTGGACGATGCACTTTGGGCATACCGGACAGCTTACAAAACACCATTGGACATGTCCCCATACAAACTTGTCTATGGGAAGGCCTGTCACTTACCATTCGAGATTGAACACCGGGCATTTTAGGCTATAAAAGCATGCAACACCAATTTTGATGATGCTGGGCAGCAGCGATGCCTTCAACTCCAGGAGCTCGAAGAAATCCACAATAACGCTTACCAGAATGCTGCAATTTACAAAGCCCGCACCAAAGCTTTCCATGATAAGCGGCTTGCAGAGAAGAAGTTCAAAGTTGGTCAGAAGGTCCTTCTTTTTGATTCCACCTTGAAAATTTTTGGAGGAAAGTTGAAATCTAAGTGGATAGGCCCTTTTGTAGTCACTCACATCTATGAAAATGGGGCTGTTGATGTCTAGAGCAAGAAGACCGGAAAAATTTTCAAAGTGAACGGCCACTGCCTTAAACCATTTTATGAAGGGTTTGAGCCACACTTAGTTGAAGCACAGATGTAGCGACCAAAATGCCTATTTTGCTTAAAAACTGAATAAATGCTGATTTGACAAAAAAAGGAAATATGATCCGCACAGCTGTAGGTTACAGACGTGCCGCTGTAGACTACAGCCGAGCGGCTGTAATGTCTAGAAAAGGCCATTTCCACTTATTTTTCGTTCTTTTCCTCGGTTCTCTTAAAATACTCACTCGAATTCTTCGGGGTTCCGTATTAGGACTTGTCACACACCTTCGGGTTATTCGGAACATTTCCGACATTATCCCGGTCGGTCCGAATCCGCTTCACGTTTATCCGTGAAAAAGGTAACAATAGCTTTGATCACCGAGGTCGGGAAAAAACCCGTGCTCACAGAGTGGCTGCTAATACACAACAGTTTGGCAATCGACAAGATCATCCTGTGCAGAAAGTGAATGAGGTAAACACTTCTGCTATTGAGAAACGACTTGACACCCTTACTTCACTCATGCAGAAAGCCTTTTTGGGAAAACAACAACAAGTGAATGTTTGTGGGATTTGTTCAAGTTTTGATCATCCTACGGATTCTTGTCACACTCTCCAAGAGGAAGAACAGGTGAATGCTGTTGGTAATTTTCAGAGCCAACAAAGCCAGAGGAGATATGATCCATACTCACAGACTTACAATCCAGGATAGAGGGACCACCCAAACTTCATCTATGCTCACAAGCCTAATAATTTTCAGCAAGGGCAGCAGTCCAATAATTTCCACCCAAGACCACCATTTCAAGCGCCACAACCTCCTCCTCCTAAGCCAACTATGTCTTTGGAACAAATCGTGTCTGCCTTGGCTACCAACGTGAAACAATTCCAACAAGACACTACAACAAGCATCCAAAACCTTGAGAACCAAATGAGCCAACTGGCCACTTCGATGAGTAAGTTATAATCATAATTTTCTGGACGTTTGCCATCACAGCCTGAGATAAATCCGAGGCAGAATGTTAGTGCCATCACTTTGAGATGTGGTAAAGAGATACCATTTGCTGGAAATTCAAAGCATGAGGTGGAGAAAGAACTTGAAAAAGAGGAGGTAACTCCTAGATCAACTTAACCATCACCACCAATTGTCATCCCACCCCCATTTCCGAGCCGATTCTCTAAATCTTTAAAGGAGGACCAAGAGAAAGAGGTACTTGATTTGTTTAGAAAAGTTCAGGTAAATATTCCTCTTCTTGATGCAATTAAACAAATTCCTCGTTATGCTAAATTCCTAAAAGAATTATGTACTAACAAGAGGAAGTTAAGGGGTAATGAAAAAATCAGTGTGGGGGAGAATGTTTCTGCTGTTATTCAAAGGAAACTTCCTCCAAAATGTGGAGATCCAGGTATCTTCACTATCCCTTGTAAGATGTAGTACTAGAATTAGGAAAGTAATGTTAGACCTTGGAGCTTTTATTAATATCATGTCACGATCTCTTTATGCATCTTTAAATGCTAGACCTTTAAAAGAAACTGGCGCGATAGTTCAACTTGCTGATAGAACTAATGCTTATCCTGATGGGGTACTAGAGGATGTACTTGTGCAAGTTAATGGTTTGGTATTTCCTGTCGATTTTTATGTTTTGGACATGGATGATGATGATTGTCCAATATCGACACCCATTCTTTTAGGAAGACCATTCCTTAAAACATCTAAAGCTATAATCAATGTGAATGAAGGTAAACTCACTATGGAATTTAATGGTGAAATTATTTGTTTTAATATATATGATGCCATGAAATTTTCAAGTGATGAACATTATGATTTAGCTGCTGATGTTGCTAATTATGTTGTTCATGAGGTTTTTGACACAGGAGGTTGTGAAAAAATCTTAAAAGTGAAGCCAGTTGAGAGTTCGACCCGGAAGATAATCCTAAGATAAAGCCCGAAACCTTGATTGATAAATTTAAGGTTTTCTATCTTGATGATAATGGAAATTTTCCGGTGATAATACCAAAAGGATTGGAAGCACTTGAAGAGGATGTGATAGTCCGAGTTCTCAAGGAACACAAAGATGCCATTGGGATTACCTGAGTAATTAAGATCAGCCTAATGTCTAGCCCAAGACAATAAAGAAAGGCGTTTTTGGGAGGCAACCCAAATTAATTTTATTTTAGATTAATTATTTTCATTTTGTGCTTTAATTTGGTGTTTTTATTTTAATTTCTTAGGCTTTTAAATGAATTTTGAGTTTCTCTCATTGCCTTTGATCATGTTTCAAATCACTAATTAATTGTTTTTAAGATGCAGAAAATTTAATTAAGCCAAGATCTTGGCTTAGGTGAATTTTGAGAATCAGAAATTTTACTCAAGAATTGTCATAAGCCATGATATAGGCTTGAGGCAATTAGTCTTCTGTTTTTTTTTTTTTTTTTTTTTTGTGCCAAAATCAAAAGTGGTGATTTAAGCCATGATCATGGCTTGAGAGAATTAGTCTTCTGTTTTTTTTTTCTTTTTCTTTTTTTTTTTTTGTGCCAAAATCGAGAGTGGTGATTTAAGCCATGATCATGGCTTGAGGCAATTAGTCTTCAATTTTTTTTTTTTTTGTACCAAATTCAAGAGGGGTGATTTAAGCCATGAACATGGCTTGAGACAATTAGTCTTCTGCCTTTTTTTTTTTTTTGGCAAAGCTCAAAATTTTTACTTTTCATTTAAAAAAAAAAACTCAGAAAAAAAAAGAAAATATTTAAACGATTTTTTTTCTTTTGATTTTTTTTCTCTTCTACCCTAATTGTTATCGCAGGTATCTTCTCCCTTTAGCCTCCATCATCGTCCCCCTTGAGACAACAACCAGCCGTCGCCGCCGTCCCACCTGTCCACCGCCACCTTCTCCGGCGCAACCAGTCGCCGCTGTCACAGCTCCGCCCATTTCTAACTCCGAGCAGCCGGGCAATTTGCCCCTATTTTCAGTTGCTCCGCCCTCCACAGACGCTGGACTGTCCCCTTCTTCAACGGCCATCGACCCCCTATTTCAGAGGCGATTTCGACGACTGAGACTCTATTCCGGTGACTGAGTCAACTCCGGCCAGCAAGAATTCTACCTCTAGTTTGCAATTTCTTCCACTCTTAATTGCTTTTTCAAATCCCTATTGAAATTCTATATGTCTAGTTTACAGGTAGATTTGGGAATTGAGATGGAATTAGACTCAGCATTATGCTTTAAATTGTTGATAAAATTTTGAGAATATGTTGAATTGAAATTGCCAAATTTAATTAGATAGGATTGGGTGCTTATTGTTGATTTTATGCCATATGAGTTTTTGATTGAGAATAAGCAGTTATTTTATGGCTCATTGATCTTTGTCTTGCTTATTGAGTTTAGGCGGATTGGTTTATTTGAATATATGAATTGCTATTGGATTTCAATTGCCTCTTCATCGTAGTGTAAACTTACATTGTTCTAAGTAGGCTTGATTGCTTTCCATGCTTTGTTGCGACAAGTTGTGCAGCAAATGGCTCGAATTGAAATTAATGTAGCTGAGTTGTACCGGCTTCAGAAGCATGATCCCCCATGCCCGCTTTCCCCTTGGGAGCATTCGATCTTCGGCATTCATAAACCAGGGGAGTTCTGTTCTAACTTTCTTGCTATTTTTACTCTGGCTTGTGATACTATGTTTTCTTGCACATCGAGCGCTATGTGCAAATTTAAGTGGGGGGAGGGGTTATACATTGTGTGCTTATCAGTATGTTTATATTATTTGTTTTGTTCTCTTAACTGTCATCTCGCAAAACATAAATTAGCTTCAACTCCTTTATTATTTTGCATTGTTTCTCTTTAACAATTGTAGTACCAAAAAAAAAAATTTCTTCTATGTCTTGTGTACTTGTCAAGGGAGATGTTTGCATAAATGAAGTATAAGGCTCTAGCTGGTTGAAATCACTGTGATCAATAGACACTTGAATTGAGATGTATCACTTAGAGACATAGATTGTATAAGAAACTTCTTTCGACTAACCATAAATCAAGGGGATAAAATAGGTATTACACATGTTTCTGATTTTAAATGTTTGTGTAAAAAAAAAAAGAAAAATAAATAAATAAATAAATAAATTTCACATTCTATTCCGCTGGCTTGATTTGCGAATTCAAGTTGTGAATAGTGCTAGTAGCCGCTTAATGAATATGCTTAGCCAAGTAAGTCGAGTGCATTGTGTTTGCTCCATTTTTGTTATCCGTTCGGAAAAACTAAAGCATCTTAAGTAAGGTTAAATGTTGTGAAAGAAAAGTAAATAAATAAAATAAGATCACAAAGTGATCCGTTAGTTGTTTATGTCTTAAATAAATTGTGTGCTTATCCAAATCCTATTGTCCCTTGTTTATGTTTTTGATTAAGAAGCAATTAGGGGTCTACTATCCTAGTGATGCAAATCACATTCTAAGTTGTTAATTGAGTAGCTTTGGGTGCATTAGTTAGGGCTAAGTGCCAAGTTTATCGCATCTGTCCCTTGATAAGCGTGCTTGATTTATTAGTTGATTTTTGAAACTATGATTTGTGAGATATAATGGGCTTTTAATTGTCTTTGGAGTTGGACCTGTTTTGTTTCCTTAAGGACAAGCAAGGTTTAAGTGGGGGGAATTCTAATAAGTGCATTTCATGCACGTAATCTGTCTTTGTTTATAGGCTTTAATTGAAACATTTTTAGTTAACTTAGGCGGATTTACTTCATTTTGTGTAATTACTCGTGCTAGGGACTCTGAAGTTGGAAATGAGCTTAAAGAGCCGATTTTGGAAGCTTGGAGTGCATGAAGGATGGAGCTTGAAGTCATAACCCATGGGCATGGCTTATGGAGTGCTGTTGGTGCTGAAATTGAGCTTGGGAAGCTATTTTGCATAAGCCAAGATCATGGCTTAAGGGGACCTGCGAATTTTGAAGAATTTTTATGGGATTAGAAGACTTCCAATTTAGTTTTAGCTTATTTTATTTTAGCCTTTTTATGATAGACTTTTGGGGATATTTTTATTTTTAATAACTCTAATTAGATTTTCCTACAAAAATCTTAATTAGAGTTATTTCCTTTTTAGAACTCTTTCCTTAGTTGATTAGGTTTAAAAAGAGTTAGGTCAATAATTTTTGGCTCTCGTCTTCTTTTTGAAATTTCGACAGCCTCCTTTCTCCTCCCTTCCCAACGTGTTCTTCACCCATGATGAACTAAAAACCCTAATTTCTAGCTAGAAGGAAATTCAGTCTTGTAACGTCAACTATGAGATCAATTGTTCTTATTTTCTTCTTTAATTCAAGTAATTGATTTCATTCTATTCTTATTCCTTTTGCATGATTTAATTGAATCTTTGATTTAATTATTTACCTGTGATTGATTTGCTAGTTAGGTGATTAAATACGTAATCGTTTAATTCACTTAACATAGGTAGCGAATAACACGATCAATTATGGACAAGTTTTTAATTTGTGTTATGGATGAAATTGATATGCTTTAAATAATCTCGCTTGAGTGATTATTGAGTAGAATTAGTGTCTCTTTCATGTGTTAATGCTTTTGATTGAATTAAATTCCGAAGCTTGTTTGGAACTGTTCGATTAAATAGGGATAATTAACGAGCTTCTCTTAGTTATCTATTCCATAAGAAGAGACTAGGTGATTCATTCTTTATGATAACTATAGCTAATTTATTTGAATGCATTGAAGTTATCTTTTGTGTTTGATCGATGATCGGTTGGTTTGACTCAAGACTCGAATTCACCTTCTAGCTGGAATTCGCCTCATCTAGATTTTTAACAAATTATTTAGTTTCTGTTATTTTCAGATTTTAATTGCAATTCTTAAACAATCCCCTTTACTTTTCTTGTTTAGTTTTAGAAGAAATAATCGGCCAATCCCTGTGGATTCGACCCTGCTCTATTTGTACTACAAAATTTTGTTTTTGAAAGTAGGAATTTATTTTTGGTGTGCTCGGCACGCATCAGGAACATATAACTCAAGTAATGAAAACGCGAGTAGAAAAATTAGAAGTAAACAACTAACTATTCTTTTGATATGCATTCTCGCGGTGACTCAAAGGGACGAAAAGCAACGCTAACGGAAGCCAAACCTTGATCCTCCAACCATTAAGAAAAAGGAGGTTGATCTACAACTTGGGTAAAATTGGAACCTTGTATAAACCATCTGTAATCATAAAACACAAAATTGAAACCTGCAAGAAAGTTACTTGTAACTCGTTATTTAATAAAATTTGCAAGTTATGCAAGCTTGACATACCATAGTCTACCTTAATAACAAGGACATATCTCTTAATAAAATAGCAGCCCAAAAATAGGCCCAAAAAATAGAAGGCACACATTGTACTAATAATGAAGTTAAGAGATAGACCTTTTAAAGGTTTCTGCTCTCCACATTTGCATTAATATAATTTCTAAGAGATAGACCTTTTAAAGGTTTCTGCTCTCCGCATTTGCATTAATATAATTTCTCTGAATAGTGAAAAAATCTTAGCGAGAAAATAAATAACTAAAGGGAGTAATAGGCATACCTTTTAAATCAATTCAATTTCTGAAAAGTAGAGTGTGAGATACACAATTTAATAAAAATTTCTGATGATTAAACTAAAAGTAATGAAAAAAAATGAACATATTGAGAGCAAAGGAGATTATGGTTAGCCTCATTGTGGATAGAGGCAAAAGGGATTGGATGAGATGAAACATTGAATAGCTTGAAATAAAAACATGAAAACTTTTGAAGGAATAGAAAAAGGAAATTAAAAAAAAAAAAAAAAAGAATGGACCCTAGGGTTTACCTGAATTGACATGGAGAGCGCCACATCAACGCCAAAAAAAGAACAAAAAAAAAAATAAAAATAAAAATCCATGAGCACCAAAATAAAAGAATGATAAATGAACCATAGAAAAACAGAGAATGAGAATCATACCGTAGCAAATCACCTTTCTTCAGATGTGATTAGAGAGCTTGGAATGACAAAAAAAAGTGACCAATGAAAATTAAACAATCAGCCATGGAAACAATATAAAAACAAATTGCAGGTACACAAAATAAAATGGGGAAAGTGGTTTTCTAAAAAACAATGGAGAGAGAGAAATAAAGTAATGGTTAGATCAAAGAAATCAAAATCCTTACCTCTTTGAAATCCATAAGAGAAAAACAAAGAAGAAATGGAGACACACAAACCACATAATTTGATCAATTGAAAGAGAGCCAACAGTAGATGTAGACCCAAGCGTTGCAAGTAAAACCCTCAATTTTGTAGCTCAGCATGAGGATGTGAGAGGATAGTGTTGAAAGCAAAAATCCGAAATTTGAAAGCAAATCAATAACAAAAGTGATTTGTAAAAGTAGGAAAGGCAGAGGAGGCGGGGAGTCAGTTTTTCTGAACTAGTAACTTGCAATGAGAGAGTAGGGAGAAAATATATATTTTAATTCATAAAATTGAAAAAAATAGAAAATTTCACGTCATCATCAGAGATAAGAGAGAATTAAGAACAAATGCTAATAATTAAGAGTAACTTAAAAAAAAGGAAAAAATTCCACGTCATTAAAGAGTATTCAGTTTTAGTATATATATAAATGATGTTTTGAAAATAATAATATAACCTAACACCATTTATATTATTATTTACCGGAGCCTAATGATTATTAACCCAACACACCAAATAAATGGAATTAAAAATTTTGATCATTGTTTAAAGATTAAATAGTCACTTTCCTAAAAAAAATTAAAATAATTACTTTATACCATTTCAGTTATGTATGTGCTTTCTCAAATTCTAGTAATTAAAAAAAAAAAAAAAAAATTCTACAGCTCTGTTGTTAATTTTATATATATATATATATATATATACACACACACACACGTGTGAAAAAAGAAAAAAAAATACAAGTTCCTATTTAGATTTGGAGGTCGAAGAAATCCCGATAGTTCAGAAGATCGAAGAAGGAGATAGTGTTCGCCATTCCTCCCCGACCACATCCCACCTCCAGCAAGGGGAATCTTACTTTAGCTAAAAACTGCTTTTGGGGCTGCGGAAAGCAGCTTTAAATACACAATTGGTAAAAGTCAGATTGTATTCAAGAAAGCACTGGAAAAACACTTAAAACTACTTTTAAAAAAAGCAATAAAACCTAACTTTCTCTGATAGCACTTTCACTAACAACAATCCCAAACTGGCCCTTAATTAGGTAGTTTTCTACTTCATTATCTCTCAATATTTATGGGCTATTGAATTTGACTACTTGGGCTTTATGGCTGAGCCTCTTATACCTTCCACTTTTATCAATATCTAATCTACAATACTGTTTAATATTTATAATTGTCGTAAATTCAAAATTAGTTCTATACTCTACAGAGTATAGAGAACGAGATTTTTTTTCTTCTTTTCGTACTTCCTAGATTTCAATATTAGCATCATATTCATAATGACGTATTTTTCATATAAAATTGTGTGTACAATTGTCTGGTTTGAATCAAGATCTCGATGAGTTTTGTCTGAAAATTTCCCTGCTTTATTATTGATGGATTGATGAAATATAATAAAAATTGATGTTTAAATATTAAATTACACTTTCTAATTTATATATGTGTCAATTAAGGTTAACAAAGATTAAACTCTAATTTCGAACCCAAATGAAGTGACATAAGAGTCGCTTCATTACATAGAAATCACCCTCATTGGCTATCTTTAATATAAATGGAAGTTAGATTCCTTAAATTAGAACCTCATACTTGGAGCGTGCGTGCTTGGAACTTGGAAGAGTAGGTAGCGGCTTACATGTGCCTTGAAAATGCAATTCAACATTTTGGGAGATAACAAAATATAAAATAGGATGTCATTCTTTTTTAACTCTAATTTTTTAAACACTCTTTTTCTCCATCCAACTCAATTTTTCCCCAGCTCATTGATACTCATTTATGACAAATTGCTCGAACAAAGGAAAATTATCTAGAACATTAGCACCATAAATTCTTTTCTAATTTTTTATTTCATACATACTTATATTATATGGATGATTACATATTTACTAAGTCTGTTGAACTTCCTTTACAAACTTTACTTGGATCTTGATGAGAGCACTATGAACATCCTTGCTAGTTAGCCTTTCCTCAGGTAAATCTGCACAACACATTAAGGCCAATTCCATAATCGATGATACGCAATCTGTCTTAGCCAAATAATGTCGTTCGTTGACTCTTAGCAAATTAGGATCTGCAAATTGAGTGACTCCATAAGGTAATGAATTTTGAATCCATTGCTTGATGCTCATTTCTTCATTAAACATCTCATCTATAGGCTTTCTTCTAGTAAAAGTTTCCATTAACAATATACCAAAGCTGTATACGTCACCTTTTACAGAAACAAGTCCTTCTAATCCATACTCTACATCATATTTTGTTTAGTCAGCATACTGTGAGCAATTATAGATTCAAATTATATACAAAAAAAAAAAAAAAAAAAAAAATCAAACATCACCTGGTGCCATGTACCCTACAGTGGCAAGAGTCACGGTTTGTATGACAGATTGATCTTCTCCAATGAGTTTTGATATGCCAAAATCACTAACATGAGCAACCATATCCTCATCTAGAAGGATATTACTAGGCTTCAAATCACAATGGACAATAGGTTCTAAAGAAGCATGATGAAGATATTCAAGTGCTGATGCAACATCAATCATTATGTTTACTCTCTGCAGAATATCCAAAAAATAGTTGTGAGAATACAACCACTTCTCTAAGCTCCAATTAGGCAGAAACTCCATGACTAAAGATTTAAGCTCAGTGGTACAACAACTGGTGATTATTTTGACAAGATTTCTATGGCGAATCCTACGGAGTATTTCACACTCCACATCAAAACTCTTAAATGCTCCTTCGCACTCCAAATTATAAACCTTGACTGCTATGTGCATCCCATTAGAAAGGGTCCCTTTGTATACCGAACCAAAACTCCCCTTACCTAGCAAGTTCACCTCATCAAATTTATCAGTTGCTTGTTCAAGCTCCTGACTTGAAATTCTTTGCCATGTTGGAAAAGGTAGCAAATGCTCGTGAAGAGTCAACAATCTTATTTTTCTCTTCCAATACCAAATAAGGATAATAATAACAGATCCGAGTGCAAAAACTATCGATCCAATTGCCACTAGTGTTATCTTTACTTTTTTGGATTCATTCTGATGTCTAGTTTTACAATGATGGACATGGAATCGAGGTACCCCACAAAGTCCTTTATTCCCTAGAAATGATTGAGCTGAAAAGTTTCTAAATGGACCTCCATTAGGAATTTCTCCTTGTAACCCATTGAATGACACATTGAAATACTTGAGATATTTTAGTTTCTCAAAGGACTTGGGGATTTCTCCAGAGAGATTATTCATTGATAAATCCATGAATTCCAAACTTATAGCATCACTGAATGAACCAGGAATAGAACCCTCCAATCTATTATTCGATAAAGAGAGTTGAGTTAGAGATTGGAGGGCCCCAAAAGTGGGTGGGATACCACCTGAAAATTGATTTCCTGACAAATCGAGTGAAGTAATAACTTTCAAATTGTTAATATCTAATGGAAGAGAACCATTGAAAGAATTTGATGACAAGTTCAGTTTAAGGATATCTTTAAGCTTCCATATGGTTGAGGGGATTGTAGAATTAAGTTTGTTGGATTGAAAATTGAGACTTCTTAGAGAACTGAGATTTCCGAGGCATGAAGGAAACTTTCCAGAGAGCTTGTTTCCTCCAAAATATATGTTACTCAAACTCCGTAAACCACACAATTCAGAAGGTATGGACCCTTGTATTCTATTTGACCCAAGATCTAATTCTTGAAGCTTCCTCAATTTTCCAATTGTCACAGGAATGAATCCTTCTAAATTGTTATTTCTTATAGCCAATAAAATCAAGCTACTTAAGTTGCCAATTTCTTTGGGAACGGTGCCTGTAAGTCCATTATGAGCAATGAGGAAATATTGAAGGGAAGAAGATAGATTTCCTATGGAAATTGGTAGAGGAGCATTTAATGGATTTTCATCCAACCGTAAAAATGTCAAATTTTTGCAATCGGCAAATGATGAGAATAAAGTGAATAAAGATTGACTACTGAGTTGATTGTTTCCCAAATTAAGAGATTGGAGGTTTCTTAAATTACCAAGAGCATCAGGAATGGAACCAAAGAACATGTTATTAGACATGTCTATGCCAATAAGATTAGAGGCATTAGAGAGAGATATGGGAATATGACCATCCAAGTTATTTAGTTCAATATAAAGCCTCTCAAGATTGGGAAGATGGAGACCAAAGCTGGGAGGAAGACCGCCAGAGAAATTGTTAAAATGCAAGTCCACCGCCTTCAATGTTGAGATATTAAAAATGGTGGAAGGAAGTATTCCATCAAGATTGTTCTCTCCAAGAACAAGAGAAACAAGGTTACCCATTTGAAATGGTGGAATGCTACCTGTCACAATTTATAAATTACCTATATTAATTATTTCAAATTAAAAAAAAAAAAAAAACATTTCTCTACATCTCGTTATTACGAATTTACCACTAATGGAATTTAACATATGTTAAGAGTTTTACAATAAGAATACCTGTCAACCTGTTTTCTGCCAAGCTAAGAATCCTTAACTGGGTGAGATTTCCAATAGATGAATGAATTTTACCACCAATGGAATTTTTTTCCATAGTTAACATCTCCAAATTTATAAGAGTGCTAATTGTCTCTGAAATTTCTCCTATATCGAATAAAGAATAAATTTGCAACTGGTTAATTACTTCAATTCATTTGTTCTATATATTCCAGTATTAACTACAATATTATCAAATAAACTTTCCAAATTAAATTAAGATAGATACTTTGGGCTGTGAGAGGGGTGTTGAAGTATACAATGTGAATATATGACAAATTCATGGATTGGAATAGAAAATGAAAATATCTACATATAAGATTGCTAATTGACTCTGGAATTTCCCCTATATAGATTAATAAAGAATAAATATGCAACTGGTTAATTACTTTAATTCATTTCTTCTATTTAAGTCCATGTAAAGTATGCAGCTGCAATATTAATTTGTTTTTATTATTTGAAATTAGTTTACGACAATATTATCAAATAAACTTTGCGTCGTATAGTGCAAATTAAATTTATTTGCTCAGGGCAAAATATCCATGTTAATTAAGATAGAAACTGAAATAATGTGAATATATTTCATTTTATTCAAAATAAAGAATCAGCTATAGATGTTTGAATGATTTCACTAACTATGTACTTCATTCGTGTCAAATTGATATACTACTTTTGGTTTTTACATAAATTAAGAAAAAATAGTTAAGTTAGTTGAAAGACAATTTTTTTACATAATATTCCTACTTTACCCTTATTTAACTAATCAACAGGAATATAATGTGTATTAATTATCGACAATTTTTAATAAAAGTTTGTATTGAAATTGAAAAAATATTTATAATTTCAAGTTAATAGTGATATAATTTGTTGATTTCTACCCATAACCAATATTCATAAATAAAAAGTTATTTATAATTTGGGATGAACCAAATTGGCAAAGTGGTTTAATTTTGGCTAATTTTTTCACTTTTATAAAATAAGGCATCATTACCTTTGAAGTTGTTAGAGCCAAGATATAACGCTCGAAGCATGGTGAGATTTCCAAAATCTTTGTGCAAACCTCCTTCAAAATGATTGATAGACAAAGATAAATTTTGTAACCTCTTGCAACTGAACAAAGTCGACGGAATTGGACCACTCAATGTGTTGAAACTCAAATACAACGCTTCCAAAGAAGGAAATTGAGCAAACATATGTGGTGGAAGACGACCAGTCAAATTATTTGTCGTAAGATCGAATATTCGAAGTGAAGACATGTTCTTATTGTAGGTTGTTGGAATGAATCCTGACAACCAATTGTCACTAAGAACAATTTCTTGACACGAAGAAATGTTGAAGATACCAACCGGAAGAGCTCCTGAAAGCTTGTTGTCGCTCAAGTAAAACAATTTCATGTTGTAAAGGTTTCCAATTGATTGTGGAATTGGTCCTTCAAGACTATTGTAATCCAAGAAAAGACTATGGAGCTTTGAAAGGTTACATAATGATGTTGGGATAACACCTGTGTGAAGAAATTTTGTTAACATAGATAGCTAAGTATTGTTTTCTTATAATTTAAACATTAGATTTAGAGATGTTTCAATACAATAATGAAAATTAATAAAATCCACGTAGAAAGGGAAAGAACAAACCTCCAAAGTTGTTAGACCTTAGATTAAGATATTCAAGTCGGGTGAAAGATCCAATCCATGAAGGGATAAGCCCATTGAAAAGGTTGAATCCCAAGCGTAATGTCTTTAACCGGCGTAAGTTGGAAAGTTGAAGAGGCAGAGAGCCATGGAATTGATTAACATGTACGGAGAGATTGACTAGGAACGAAAGGTTTCCAATTTGTGGCGGAATGGTCCCTTCTAGCCCCATTCTTTCAAGTACTACACCTCTAACTCTGTGATGGCGAATTCCACAAGTAATGCCAATCCAATTGCAGACTGAAGTAGCAGAAGACCAGTTGGATGCTAACAAATTTTGAGGGTCATTTGTGATGTGAGCTTTGAAGGCAAGCAGTGCTTCCTCATCTGTGCTGATATTTGAGGCTCTGATTTCAGGTAGGCATATTAACAAACACAAGACATACAATGTAACAACCACCAACAATGACTTCATTTTCCCCATCACCAATTGAAACAGAATGACAAATTGGATCATATATAATTAAATCAGAAAGTAGGATATAATTTATAAATACTTGCAACAATACCTAGTTAATATATAATTACTCAATGATAAGTCATAGTTAACCCAAGTCAAGTCAAGTCAAGTCAAGTCATTGTTTCTATCTAAGGGATGGAATTATATGCAAATTTTCCACAAGAAAATATGTTTACCTACCCGACCCATGTGAACATGTACTTTTGCCGCTTTTTCTTCCAAAGCTGATTGACTTAGGTCAATGAATGACCTCACCTCAATTCTAGCATACGAAATATAATTAATTCTCAATATTATATATTTTTATTAGTTACTATATTTTCAGAAAATAATGAGTTAATTTTTACTTTTATAGTTAATAAATACAGGTGCGGGTGTATATATACAATAAATAGTTTTATTGAGAACATTTTAATTAGATATGGAAAAAAAAATGAAAGTTTTAACTTACATAATAAGGGCAATTTTGTGCTTTTGTATGAAAAAATAAATGGAAGGATAAAGTGTTGATTTCAATAAAATTTAAAGACTTTAAAATACATATATAAATATATATAGATTGCGTTGTAGTATACTCCCTCTGGTCACAAATGTAAGTCATTTTGGGCCTATGTATCAATATTAAAAAACCATTAATAAGTTATTAATGAGTTCAATTTCTTGCTCTTTAATATACGTTCAAATTAATTAAGACCATCTCCAACCATTAACTCCAAATTTCATGGTTTTCAGACCCGGACCAGTCATCGAACCGGTGAAGGGATGGATTCTTGGATTTTGGATTAAACCGGAATAAATCGGAATCGAACCGGATTTAATAAATATATTAAAATATTAAAATATTTTTATTTTTATATTTATAATTTATGAAAATTTGAACATTTTTATTATAATTCTTTAAGTTTAAACATTTCAAACATAATATGGTAATTAAAAAAACTCAATTTATGAAATATAGTTTTTATAGTTACAATTAAATGTCAATTTAATTTAAAATAATTTAAAAATACAAACTATATTTTATTTTAATTAAAAATACCTTAAAATAATAACTTAAATTTTATATTCAAATAATTTTTTTTTTAAAAACAATCTGGTCGAACCGGAAAACCGGTCCTGTTCATGGTTTTCCGGTTCGACCGGTCTTTGACCGGTTGTTGACCAAAGTGAAAACCGGATAGAAACCGACCGGCCTGACCTCCGGTTCCGGTCGAACCCGGTCCGACCGGCCGGTCCGGTCCGGTTTTCACAACTATACCAAATTTCCACCCCAAATCCAACTTTCTCTATAATTTAGAGTGAGCTACAGTTTTTTTTTTCTCCAACCCTCCACTCTAAATTCCTACTCCAAATTAAAATATTATTACTTTATTGCTTTCCACCTAATATTTTTATTATTATTATATTCTCTTTTACATATATTTATATTATTCATATCTTTTTATTAAATCCTAAAAAAAAATTAATATTAATAATTTATAAATAAATATATTTAATTACATAATAATTTTTTAATAAATAAATAATTTTAATTTATCATTATCAATTAATCAAATTTTAAAAATTTAAGCAAAATTATTAAAATAATTCAAGACCACAAATACACATATAAATTAAATCAAACACACAAATTAATAAAAACACATAAACCAAATACCATAAAATAAATATATATTTTTAAAACTAAAAAAAAAAAATTGAATGAAAAAATAAAAAAGAAACTAAAAAAAATAAAAAAGAAACTAAGAAAAAAAAAAAAAAAAAAGGGAATTGGAGGGGAACAGTCCCCGCCAACTTTGGAGGGGTACTGTCCCCCTCCAATTATTTGGAGTGGGATTTGGTGGTGGGTTGGAGATCACCCACCACCAAATTTTGGCTCTCCAACCCAATTTGGTGTTGGGTTGGAGATGCCCTAACTAGCTCCTTTTAACCAATGAATTCTTATTATTCTCTTTAAATATATATTGGATATTGTGGTCACTCTAATTCATCGAAATTTAGCACCAAAATAATGATGTGACAAGTCAATATCAATTCTAAAATGAAAGTATTGATTTCAATAAAATTTAAGGACTTTAAAAGATATATATAAATATATATATATATATATATATATATATATATATATATATATATATATATATATAAATTGTGTTATAGTATACTCTTTCCGGTCATAAATATAAGTCGTTTTGGAATTATGCACCAATGATAGGAAACCATTAATAGGTGATTAATTAGTCAAAATTCTCTATTTCTTGCCCTTAATATACGTTCAAATTAATTAACTAGCTCCTTTTAGGTAATAAATTCTTATTATTCTCTTTAAATATATCTTGGACATTGTGTTTATAGTAGAATTAATTGCTAAAAAAGAATAAGAGTATGCATAAAATAAAATAAAAAAAAAGAGAGAGAATTGACAATAATTAATTATGAGTAAAATAACTTGTATTTGTGACTTTTTTCAAAGCCTAAAAGGACTTATATTTATGACTAAATGAAGTAATATATAAAAATGCAGTGAATACTAAATTGTTTAATATATATATATATATACACTTTCTTTTCTTTCTTTCTTTCTTTTTTTTTTTTTCTTTCAGTAAAACTTTTCCAGGTGTGAATAATAGGTAGCATTTGAAAGAAATAACATAAAAAATCCAGATGTGGAATCACACATTCGATAGATACATAAAATTGTCAATAAGACAAAAAGATAGTTGACAATAATTGCTAAAGTGGTCCAATTATTTTTGTTGCTTAAAAGATATATTGCTAACTAAAAACCATGATTTAATAATTGCTACATTGAATAAAACAATGTGTTCCCACAATGTGTTTTTCCTCTTTTTTTCAAAGTCTAAAAGAGCTTATATTTGTTTAATATATATATATATATATATATATATATATATATATATATATATATATATATATATATATATATATATATATATGCACGTCCTACGTGCTTAATCGTCCTTCCTTTCCTTTATTGCTAGTTGTTTGCTTGCTTTCTTTCCTTTTTTTTTTTTTTTGCTTTCTTTCTTTTCTTTTTTTCTTCCTTCCTCTATTGCTAAACGCTTGCTTTCTTTTCTTTCTTTCTTTTCTTATTTTCTTTTTGTAAAACTTTTCCGTCTGTTGCTTTTCTTTTTCCTAACAGTTTATTAATACAAAAATAAAAGTTTAATAATTTTATTAACACAAATAAAGTTCAGTGACAGTGGATGGAGAAACTCTAAACTTCAATGACCATCAGTGCAATTTACCCCATAATCTATTCCATCTTTAACTCCATTGGCTGCAATTGCTCGATTTCCTCTCCAATTTGCCCGACTTAGAGCCCCGAATTTTTGGTTAACCGAACCGAATTGTCAGTAATAATTAGAACCGAACCAAACCAAACCAGGATGAAAACCGAACCGAACCGAACCGAAATTTTTTGGTTCGGTTCGGTTTGGTTCGGTTATTACCGAAATTTGGTATTTTTACAAAAAAAATAAATAAAAAAAATATTTGAAATGATTTTTAGGGTAATTAATTGAACCATTATATATTATTTTTGTAATTAATTGTTATTTAGTCATTTTATATTTTTCAATGAAATATAAAATTCAATTAAGTAAATTAGAATAATACAAACCTAATATATATATATATATATATATATATATATATATATATATATATATATAATAATTCGGTTCGGTTTCGGTTGAACCGAATTTTTTTAAGGAAAAACCGAACCGAACCGAATAACCAAATATATATATAATTGTTACCAAACCAAACCCAAAAAAATTCGGTAACCGAACCGAAATTTTTTTCGGTTTGGTTCGGTATTGGTATTCGGTTAAACCGGATAGTGCTCACCCCTATTTAGGGCTACCCTTTATGAAGACTTAATGGGGTCAATACCTATCTAATTATTTTCTTATCAATTTATGCTTTGCTAAATGGAACCGTTTCCAATGTTATATGGGCTACAGCAGATGATTGACATATCAATATAACTGATCACCTATAAATTATCGTGGTTTTGGTGCATACCAAAAACTTTCACCAAAGAAAGCTAAATTTGGTAGAGGCCGGAACTGAACACAAAACCAAAGGATATAAGCTCTTTACCATAAGAGATTAATATCTATGCATTGATACATACTAGAAAAGAGTAAAATTAACAATATGGCAAAACATATCCTGAGCCCCAGAATTTCCATGAATTTTGTAATTCACTCTCTGATCAATTTTTCAATAAATTGAGTATATGATTTTTCTGTTTTGATAATATGCACTTTTTTATTCCATGGCTTATAGTATCTGTTAATTAGAACATGACTTTAAGAAAATAGAAGATTCTGGAATTCACCAGAAGGGTTTAAATCATACTTTCTATGTAGGTATGTCACAACTATAAATGCGAATCATACTTTCGATTTAGCCTAACTTGTGATTAAAAATTACGTCACGCGCCAATTAACGATACTATAGTCCATGTGAGGAAAAACTGTCAAGTACTCTGAGACTAATTTTATCAAAATAGAAAGATGTATTCAATGTGTTGGAAAAATTGATAAAAGTATTTATTATTTGGAGATTCATATAATATAGTAAAAGTATGACAAAATTTTGTTATTATGATGTAAAATATAAATATGAAAAAAAAGTTATTTTCGTGAAAAACATCTTAATAACGAAAAATATTGAAAAACAAATAGATATGCAAATGTACGTGTTTGGCATTTTGCAGAAAATTTAATTTGTTTTTCTTTGTTTGCATTCAGTTAAAACAATCCTTGTATTGCCTAATACTTTTCAAAAAGAGAAAAATCCCTTTATTATTTTATTTGATCAAAATTACTTTATATTGTTTCAAAGTATAATTTCCATCCTAATTTGACTCAAACTTTTCTTTTCTTTTTGTTGCAATTATATGCAAATTTTCCTCATGAATATATGTTTACCAACCGACCCATTTCATGTGAACTTTTCTTTTTGCCGCTTTTTCTTCTAAAGTTGATTGACTTAAGTCAATGGATGACTTGACCTTAGTTGTACCAGCAAGAATTTTCCTTATAACATTATCAGACTTTTTCTTTTTTCAGATTTATTGTTTACGTGCTGCATCTTCTCAATATATTACGGGTTATAACTGTATCATTTTTCTTAATGATAAAAATTTGAGGAAATATCGCTCTTTCAGTTGGAAGAGATGGTTCGGATAAACATCTTTCATTTAATAACTCTTTGACTCATATTTAGGCATATTATTGAATCTAAATTGATACCAAAAGACATTAACAACCATTCCAATAGGGGGCCAATTTTTGAAATTTTAAAAAGTAAGGGGGACATTAACGATTTCAAAAAGTCGGGAACTAATTCGACTTTTGAAAATGATAAAGGGGCAATTTGACCCCATGGACAAGGGTTTTTTTTTTTTTACTTATAAAAATAAAATAAATAATGAGATTAAAGAGTTTATTTTGATAAAACTTCAAGACTTTATATATATACCAAAACAAAGTCCTACGTCGTTGGTCTTCTTTTCTTGTTTTCCTCTATCAGGGAATGGTTCATATTTCTACATGCCATGGTGAATTTCAAATTATTCTCTCCTTCGATTCCTAATAGATAGTATTTAAGGTTGTTGATAAAGATTAATGACATATTACATAGATTATTGAAATACTTTCTTTGTTTTTATTATTATTATTATTATTATTATTATTATTATTATTATTATTATTATTATATGGCTTTCTAAGATTTCCATTTTTTTTTCCTTATATAGCGTTTTACATTACAAGTGCATTTTTAATGATGTTTTCTCATATTTACCCCTATTAAAAGTATAGGAGATGTTCAATATTAAATGTAATAATCTTATATTAAACCTTGATAATTAAGAAGAAAAAGAATTTTAGTATAGAAGTACAGTTTTAGAGAAGAGTTATTAAGGGTAACTTAGTTATTTTAATAATCTAAATTAAAATATCATGAGTTTTGACATATAAAAATAAAATAATAATAATAATAATAATAATAATAATAATAATAATAATAATAATAATAAAAACGAGAGAGTAATTGATTTGCCATTGATAATTCTCAATGTAAACTCTACTTTTCATGTCAAATTTCTCTTTTCTTCTTAATATTATGGCTTGATTCTAGTATTGTTTGAATTAATTACTAAATCTCTTAGTTTAAATAATACCACAATTAAGAGACAAAAATACATTGTTTATACAAAATATCATATAAAATAGAATAATGGCAAGTAGAAAATAGCATTATTTATAATTATGGCGATAAATAAATGTACAATTTATAATAATTAGATGGTGCTCTTCTAGTTGAATCGTACTATAAAACTTGTATGGAATATTTAGAGGGTGTTTGTTTCTGTTTTTCACAACAGCTTTTAGCTTTTTAATCCGAAAAGAAGAAAAACTAGAGTTTGGCTAGAATTTTTAAATAGCTGCTTTTAACTGTTCTGCATGAAAAAGTGCTTTTCACGAAAAGCTCCTTTTTAGAGCTTTTCACGAAAAGTTTTTTATAATTATTTAGCTTTTACAAATTTAACCTTCTCAAAATAATAAATTATACTTTTATACAAATATGTAGGTTTTTTATGAAGTTTTTTTAACCAATTCCTCAAATTAATTTATTTATGCTAGTTTCACTTTTTTTTAAATTTATTTATATTAATTTAGTCAACAATTAAAAACATATTATTTTGATGCATTTTACATAGATGAAACTATAATTTAAATTTTTTTTATACGCTTATGAAGTTGCTATTTAATGAAAATTATAAATTTTGAAGTGTAATAAAAATTATTTTTAAATTTTTTAATTATCTAATTATTTTTACTAATATTTATGTAACATTATTATTTTTTATAATTATTGTATAATAGTATAAAATATATATCTATATTAGTCTTTTTACATTTCAATAACAACAGCTGATACTAAATTTACTAAATGCTATCAATTAATTAGCTAATAGCTAACAGCTTACTGCAACAGCAAACAGCTAACAGCAACAGCAACAGCTATTAGCTAACAGCTGAACCAAACAGGCCCTTAGTAGTTTTGCTTATGTGATTACGTTCTCACAGAATGGACATTTCTTTCCAAATGGAATGTTCCAAATTTGAATCTCACTAAGATAAAATATTACACAATTTTTTTTTAAAAAAAAAAGGTAAAACTTTTTGTTAAGAAATAACTGTTTAGTTTTTTTTTTTTCTACTAAATCAAATTATGGAAAAAAAAATCTCTCTAGCTTAAAACTTATTTGCAAAGAAAATTAATGCTCCTTGAATAATTGGAAAGTCATAACCTTATATAGAATATATAAGTAAATAA
The DNA here is from genome assembly GCA_039660915.1 of Euphorbia tirucalli. NCBI lineage: Eukaryota > Viridiplantae > Streptophyta > Magnoliopsida > Malpighiales > Euphorbiaceae > Euphorbia > Euphorbia tirucalli. Next base: position 8,647,775 of record CM077634.1, on the reverse strand, counting down.
TTAGATGTAGGATTTAAAGTTTGATTAGAAGGAGGCAGGAATTACAAATAGAATTGAAATGTGGGAAAAAATAGGATTAAGTTGTCATGTGCAAAGAAATTATGATTCCAATGTACTGGCAATGCATGTTTGTTTTGAAATTTTGGAAAATTTCAATGAACAATTAATTAATGCGTAGTTGATTTTCATTTGAAAATCAATTTTCAGCTGGGAACTGTAAACTAGGGTTGTAATTTGGGAAATCTCACTCTATCAAATGTGAAAGGAGATGTGTATGTATATATATGATGGTGCTTTACAATTGAGTCCTTGTTTATATGTACAATTATATAAAGAGCATAAAAATAATATATGACTACAATTAAGTACAATTACATATAATTACATTACTCTATGTAAGCGCCGGGTTTTCCTGACCTCTGTGATGAGAGTCATATGTTACCTCTTACCAGACAGACGTGAATTGGACTTGAGAATGAGCGGGATGTAGCTTGAAATGCCTCAAACGCTCTGAAAACCGAACCATCTTAAGACGCGTAACACTAACTAATAATTAATTTATAACATAGTTTGAAAATTGATGATAATTTGGGGGGTTTACGTATGCAAAATCATAATCCAAAAAAGGTTTAAATTGGGTGGTCAGTTTGGTGCAATTGCTATATGTACTTGGGCATAAAGGCAGCTGCCTCATTAATTAATCACCATGTTCTTCCTTAATCTACTAACCCAAACCCCCTATTATTTTGTGAGTACATAGAATGATACTTATTGAGTTTTGATTGGATAAAATTATTTCCATAAGATTCTGAAGGAATTATTCAATTAGTTAGACAGTTATGTTGAGCTGGCAGTAGTTACAACAAACTCACTTGTATACTATAAAAACCCAGTTCTACTTTACTCTTGAAAATTAAAGTTTTACAGATAATACAATTTCTCTTCTTTCTCATTACTTTCCAGATTTCATGGTATCAGAGCACTAGGTATAATGGTGCATCGAAGTTATGCGAATGTTCTTCAAGACGATGATGAAGATAACGCTGCTTCTCCATCGATGCCTGGCAGAAGAAATGTTGCTGATAGAGAAAGGGGATCTGAAAATGGATATGGTAATCTTCAAGATAATTAGATTTTGCTCGGACTGCTAGGTCTTTGTGGTGTGATATAGAACATCATTTTGGAGAGAATAATGGTCCTTTGTTATACCAGATTAAAAGAGAAATTGGATCTTTAACTCAAGGAAATACTTCTTTGCTTTTGTATTACAATAAGCTTAAGAAATTGTGGGAAGAGTTGTCTTTTTTAAGGCCTTTACCTGTTTGTCATTGTGGAGCAGCACAACAATGTATTTGTAATGCTATTCATAGGAGTAAAATCTTGAATGATGAAGATCAGGTTATTCAGTTTCTGATGGGTTGAAATGATGACTATGAAGGAGTTAAATCTCAGATTCTTATACTAGATCCAATTCCTGACTTAACGAAGGTGTATGCTATGGTACAACGTGTGGCTAAGCAACATGAAATTACTTCTGCAGGTTCTGTTACTGATGAATTTTCTCATGCAGCAGTGTCTTATACAAAATCTCAGAAATCTAAAGCTGATTCCAAGGGCAAGAGGAAGGTTAAGAATCCATATCAGTTTTGCAGTCATTGCAATGATATTGGCCATCTTCGATCTACTTGTTTCAAGTTGATTGGGTATCCGGAATGGTTCAAAGGACCGAGGGATCCAGCTGCTCCTGTCAAACAGCAACACAATTATATGGCGCATATGGTTCACAATGTTGATACACCATTAGATTACACACCTACTGCTTGTGAAGATGTTAAATCTAATGTTTCTTCTGATGCATTACCACCATAATTTTCTAATTTGATTCAGCAGTAAGTGATGCATATTCGGCAACAGAAAGGTTCCGTTGATAGAAGTGTTGGACCTTCTACCTCAAGGGATTTTACTGCATTTGCTGGTTTTGCAGGTAATTTTTCTGCATTGTCTGTAATTACTACAATTCCTTTGGTTGATTGGATAGTTGATTTAAGGGCTACAACATATATGTGTTATGACAGACAACAATTTGTTAATTTGCACAAAATTACAGATTATAGAACAGTTACACTACCAGATGGCACTAAACAACAGATTTTATACACAGGATCTGTTTTGCTTGGTCCTGTTTTGAAGTTATAACATGTGTTGTTTTTACGTAAGTTCAGATTCAATCTATTATCAATAGGACAGCTCTTGCATGATAGCAACATTCTAGTTGTTTTCTTGCCTAAGTGCTGTTTTTTACAGGACCTGAACACTAAGATGCTTATTGGAGTTGGTGAGATGTTTGAAGGACTTTACAAACTGAATTCTGATTCATTTTCAGCAGCAGCTTTGCAAAAGTGGAGTGAAGTTTATACTGTGGTTTTTCCTTTTGTTTCACCTAAATGTTTTACTGTTTCTTCTCTTCCAAATAAGCCGAATGTTTGGCATTTGCGATTGGGTCATGCTTCTCAAGAGAAGTTGACTCATTTGCCTGGATTAAATGTATCCAATTTTGATTTTGATTGTGATATATGTCCTTTAGCGAAACAACACCGCTTACCTTTCCCTGTAAGCAGTATTACTACAAATAAAGCTTTTGAGATGTTACATTTGGATGTATGGGGTCCTTATCAGCATACTTCTATTTCTGGTGCTTCTTTTGTTTTGACAATCGTTGATGATTTTACATGATGCACCTGGACATTGTTATTGCAATCCAAAGCTCAGGTACCTAGTAGCATTGATTGTTTTCTCTGAATGGTCAGTACGCAGTTTGACACTTCTATTAAGATTGTACGGACAGATAATGGTACTGAATTTCTCAATCATACTTGTCAACAATTGTTTTCAAGTAAAGGTATCTTACATCAAAGAACTTGTAGATACACACCACAGCAAAATGGTGTTGTGGAGCGTAAGCATCGCCATTTGTTAGAAATTACTAGAGCTCTTCTTTTTCAAGCTTAGTTACCAAGGATGTTTTGGGGCGAGGCAATTTTGCATTCAACTACTATAATTAATATGTTGCCCACGAAGGTTTTGGGGTGGAAAAGTCCTTATGAACTGTTATATCATAAGCCACCATATTATAGCAGATTACGAGTTTTTGGGTGTTTATGTTACTCTACAAATGTGGTTTCTAACAAGAATAAATTGGATCCCAGAGCATTCAAAGGCATTTTTCTGGGTTTTGCTACACAACAAAAAGGATATAAGATTTATGATTGGAGACGAAGTTATTTCAGTTTCCAGAGATGTGATTTTCAAGGAACATATATTTCCTTATCAAAAATCAGTTCTGCATACACATGATCCTAATGCTGTTGTTTTACCCTTTTCATTTTCTGATAATGTTCTTTTTCAGGAACCTAATCCTTTTCCTTCTACTGATGATTTCCAGTCATCCTCTTATAATGCACCAATTTCAGTCCCGTTCTATGATGTTCCCGGTGTTGTGGATTCTCCTTCAGCAGTGGACTCACCTAATCATTTTGATGACGTAATGCCCTTGCTCTCAAATCCAGTTTCAGTTCCAGCAATATCAGGCCCTGAGTTACGCAGATCAACTAGAGTACTCAAGAAGCCTGCTTGGACACAAGATTTTGTGGTCAATTCTGCAGTTTCTTTGTCAACAGATCATGTTCCTGTGTTACTTGCTTAATATTGCCAAAATCAAAGAACCTACAACATATCAAGCTGCTTGTCAAGATCCAAATTGGGTTAAGGCAATGCAAAAGGAGTTGGATGCATTGGAGGCTAATGGTACATGGCAACTTACACAATTACCGAAGGGCAAGAAGGCAATCTCTTCCAAGTGGATTTTTCGTATCAAATATAAGGCAGATGGTACTTTGGATAGATACAAAGCTCAGTTAGTAGCCAAGGGGTATCATCAACAATGGGGTATTGATTATCATGCTAGCTATTCCCCGGTGGCCAAAGTGGTAATAGTCAGAGTCTTTTTAGCAATAGCAGCACATTTTAATTGGGATATTCACCAGGTATATGTTAACAATGCCTACCTTCATGGGCATATTGAAGAAGAACTTTACATGGTTCCCCCTGAAGGTTATACCAAAGCTGAAAGTGGTCAAGTGTGTCGATTAACTAAGTCTCTTTATGGTTTGAAGCAGGCTGGTAGACAGTGGAATAAAGAATTCACAACGAAATTGCAGTCTTTAGGATTTCACCGCTCCATACATGATTATTGTTTGTTCACCAAACAAACTAATAATGATTTCCTTGCAGAAATTGTTTATGTTGATGACATTTTGATTACGGGTACATCTTCTTCACTGATTGTAGATGTTAAACAGGCTTTACATGATAGTTTTACTATCAAAGATTTGGAATTGGCAAAGTATTTGCTGGGAATTGAGCTTTCTCGGTCAGAACAGGGGTTGGTTCTTACTCAACACAAATATATTGTGGATTTGTTAACAGATGCCGGGGTCATAAATGCTGGCACCGTCACTGGTCCTTTTATGCCTGGTTGTGATTTGTATGCAAATAGTCCAGCAATTGCACGTCCTGATAAGTATCGGCGGATTGTTGGTAAATTACTTTATTTGGGGTTCACCCTTCCTGATATTGGCTTTGTAACACAACAACTTAGTCAATTTCTTCAATCCCCAACTCAATTGCAAATGGCTGTAGCTATTTATGTTTTAAAGTACTTAAAGAATACAGCTTCTATGGGTTTGTTTTATACTGCTGGTTCTTCCTCTTTACAACCTTCTCCATTTTCAATTCGAGCTTATTGTGATGCAGATTGGGCTCGGTGCAAAGAAACCCGGAAATCCGTGGGTGGCTATCTGATTTTTCTTGGTAATTCCCTTGTCTCTTGGAAATCAAAGAAACAGGCCACAATTAGTCGTTCATCTATTGAAGCAGAGTATCGATCCATGGCAGCTGCATCTTGTGAAGTTAAGTGGCTTTTGTACTTATTGAATGAGTTTTAGCTTCTAATTTCCACTCCTATTCCTTTGTATTGTGATAACCAAGCAGCTATCCATATTGCTGAAAACCCAATGTTCCATGAGCGGACCAAACATCTGGATATTGACTGTCATGTGGTGCGCCAACACTTGCTGGATGGTTTTCTTTCTACTCCTTTTGTTGCTTTTGGAAATCAGCTAGCTGATTTAATGACCAAGCCTTTGTCACATTCTCAGATGCTACCTGCTTTGGGCAAGATGGGTGTCGTTTTTACATCACCTTCATCTTGAGGGGGGCATGAAGGAATTATGCAATTAGTTAGACAATTATGCTGAGCTGGCAGTAGTTACAACAAACTCACTTGTATACTATAAAAACCCAATTCTACTTTACTCTTGAAAATTAAGTTTTACAGATAATACAATTTCTCTTCTTTCTTATTACTTTCCAGATTTCAGATTCATTAAGATCTAATTTCTCTCTCTCTCTAACTCAAACACATTAACAAATGGGGTAAGATGGAATCTTGACTTTACCCCACATTCAATCAAAATCTTTTTACATATTTTTTACAATTAAATTAAAAGTATCAAATTATTTTTTAGAATTGAAAATATCAAATTATGGATAATGAAGAGATTAGTATGATCTACTTAAATTAAAAAGTAAAAATCAACCACTTAGCAACCAATTTGAGAAATCTCTAAGTTAAAACTTTTATATATAACAACCGCTTATGGTTGAGACTAAAAAAAAATGAACTCATATAGTAATCAAAGTTTAATTAGAGAAAGATTAGGGTTAATTAATAAGTGTAATTGGTGGTTGACTTGGATAAAAAATGTTGATTTGGTGGGTAATACTTTGTTGGAATTTTAGTTTTTAAAGATTGATTGACAAGGCTTTGTTGTGACTTAGGCATATCCCTCTTCTCATGTGATGCCTTCTGATGCGTGCCGAGCACACCAAAAATAAATTCCTACTCTCGAAAACAAAAGTTTGTAGTACAAATGGAGCAGGGTCGAATCCACAAGGATTGGCCGATTATTTCTTCTAAAATTAAACTAGAAAAGTAAAGGCGGTTGTTTGAGAATTGCAATTAAAATATGGAAATAATAGAAATTAAATAATTGGGTAAAATCTATATGACGCGAATTCCAGCTAGAAGGTGAATTCGAGTCTTGAGTCAAGCCAACCGATCATTGATAAAAAAAACAAAACATAACTTCAATGCATTCAAATAAATTAGCTATAGCTATCATAAAGCATGAATCACCTAGTCTCTGCTTACGGGATAGTTAACTAAGAGAAGCTCATTAATTATCCCTATTTAATCGAACAGTTCCAAACAAACTTCAGAATTTAATTCAATCAAAAGCATTAACACATGAAAGAGACACTAATTCTACTCAACAATCACACAAGCGGAATTATTTAAAGCATATCAATTTCATCCATAACACAAATTAAAAACTTGTCCATAATTAATCGTGTTATTCGCTACCTAGGTTAAGTGAATTAAACGATTACATATTTAATCACCTAACTAGCAAATCAATCACAAGTAAATAATTAAATCAAGAATTCAATTAAATCATGCAAAAGTAATAAGAATAGAATGAAATCAATTACTTGAATTAAAGAAGAAAATAAGAACAATTGATCTCACAGTTGACGTTACAAGTCTGAACTTTCCTTCTAGCTAGAAATTAGGGTTTTAGTTCATCATGGGTGAAGAACACGTTGGGAAAAGGAAGGAGAAAGGAGGCTGCCGAAATTCAAAGAGAAGAAGAAGAGAAGCGAAAAAAAATAAAAATGACCTAACTCCTTTTTAAACCTAATCAACTAAGGAAAGAGTTCTAAAAAGAAAATAACTCTAATTAAGATTTTGTAGGAAAATCTAATTAGAGTTATTAAAAAATAAAATATCTCAAATAGCCTATCACAAAAACGCTGAAATAAAATAAGATAAAACTAAATTGGAAGTCTTCAAATCCCATAAAAATTCTTCAAAATTCGCAGGTCCCCTTAAGCCATGGTCTTAGCTTATGCAAAACAGCTTCCTAAGCTCAATTTCAGCATCAACAGCACTCCATAAGCCATGCCCATGGGTTATGACTTCAAGCTCCATCCTTAAAGCACTCCAAGCTTCCAAAATTGGCTCTTTAAGCTCATTTCCAACTTCAGAGTCCCTAGCACGTGTCATTACACAAAATGGAGTAAATCTGCCCAAGTTAACTAAAATTATATCAATTAAAGCCTATAAACAAAGACAGATTACGTGCATAAAATGCACTTATCACCTTCACTTTTTGCATGTGATTTTGCACCACCTCCCCCCGCTCTTTCCTTTTAACTATCACTATCACCACATTTTCTCCTATTTATATTTCTTAATTTAATATTATTTGTTTAGTTCTTAATCCCACCTTTTCTAAAATAGAGGACCATATACTAATTTAATTCCTTCATTTGCTACAATATTTTAACTTGTACAATTTGATGATTTAATTCATCATTTTAAGTATATTAATTTAAAATAACACGTGTTAATACGAAATTTCTTGATGTAAGTGTTAATTTTAAAGTAAATTATCAACACAATGCTAAAATGTAAAATTAATAAGACCGATTTGTCTCCCAAACCACAAAATATTACTTTCTTCTAATATGAATTGACAATTTAAAATTTTAGCCTAAATTCAGAAATGAGCCATATTTTTTTTAAAATAAACAACACTTTGACTTTCTTCATTTGAAATGCGAAGTTAATAGTAATAGCTTCAAACACAACATTTAATTTCATGTTTTAACAAAAAAAAAAAAAAATTAAAATTTTTGGATCTTAGCAAATAAGATGCAGGGTTTAAAGTTACAACTGATAGAATATAAATTAGTACTAGTGGATAGCTGAAATAATTTTGGGGCTCCTTTAATTAATTAATGAATACACAAAATTTCTTGGAGTACTAAAATTGGAAAAAAAAAAAATTGACACACGGCTTCATATAACTTTCCAAATCCTCTTTGAGACCAAATACTGTACAATTTGAAGAAAAAAAAAAAAACTATCAAATGATGAGTCACATGGGAAAAGGTGGAATTCTAATCCATAGGTACTCAGATGTATGATTAATTGAATCACTGCTTTTTGAATTTATTATTGTAAAAAATAAACTAATTAATAGTGTTCTCACCTGTGCAGCTTTACAAATATCTTCATTCCCATTGAGTTGGTGACAAATGATATAAAATTGGCACAACACATTCTGAGCCGTTAATCTTTTATCAAAACTGTAATTGGATCTCTGATTAATTTTTTGAACATATTGAATATCCGATCTTTTCATTTTAATAGTATAAGCTCCAAAATCGATTTTATTTTATGTCTATGTAACAAGTACTATTAAGTGACATGACCGATAATATTTTAGTACGTAACACAATTTCGGAAAATTGCTAAGATAAGAAAACAGATTTGCTGGAAGTGTACATTTTACAGTTTCAAGCAATAAAACCATATAATTGTTAAATTATTAAAAATATTTATTTCACAGTTCCATCACTGAACGAAGCGTATTACACACACGCAAAAGATAGATCGAGTTTGGGGCTAATAATTAAAGGATTTAGGCAAACCGTGATTTACATTTAATGAGTGTTGGGTTTATATACCCAAAGAATACAAGGTAGAATATTTACATCTAGTACAATTAGAATCCTTATACAAGTAGAATTTGTGTCCTATACATATTCCTATCACACCCCCGCAAGTTGAGCAGGGGGAACAACTCTCAACTTGTCACGCAAGAAGAGAAACCGAGATTTGGGAAGAGCTTTGGTGAGTAAATCGGCAAGTTGGTGTTCCGTTGGAAGATATCGAACAAAAAGAGACTTCGCTGCCACCCGTTCCCGGACAAAATGAAAATCGATCTCCAGATGTTTTGTCCAGGAATGAAAAATCGGAGTAGCCGTAAGCTACGTGGCACTCAAATTATCACACCATAGAACCGGCAAAGTGGGCAGAGGGAAGCCGATATCCTTGAGAAGCATCATGATCCAAGACAATTCAGAAGTGGTGGTGGCTAAGGCATGATATTCTGCTTCGGTTGAAGAGCGAGAGATCGTTCGTTGTTTTCTGGAGACCCAAGAGATGAGGTTGCCGCCGAGTACAATTGAAAATCCAGTAGTGGAGGGCCGATCATCAGAGTCACCTACCTAATCAGAATTCGAAAAACCATGTAACTGAGTGGTAGGACCTGGTCGAAACATGAGGCCATGGGAGGAGGTAACCTGGAGATAACGCAGGATACGTTTGACTGCCGGCCAGTGAAGATCAGTTGGAGCATGCATGAACTGGGCAACCTTATGAACCGCATAAGCAATGTCTGGTCTAGTCATAGTTAAATATTGTAGGCCACCAACAATACTACGATACAAAGAGCCATCTGAAAGGAGGTCACCCCCGGAAACCGAAAGTTTGGTAGAAACACAAGCTGGAGTGCTCAACGACTTACAGCCAGACATCTCTGACCGATGTAACAAATCTCGAATGTATTTTTGTTGATTGATATATAAACCATCATTCCCCCACTGCATTTCAAGAGCAAGAAAATACTGGACACGACCCAAATTTTTAATGGCAAATTGACACTGTAGATATGCAACCAACAACTGAAGTTTCCCCAAATCATTGCCAAGCAACAGTAGATCATCAACATAAATGAGACAAAAAAGAGTAATCATACTAGACTGGAAAACATATAAAGAGATGTCGGCCTTGGAGCATCGAAAATCGAACCCAACAAGAGCAATGGTGAGGCGTTTGTGCCACATCCTAGGAGATTGTTTGAGACCATAAAGAGATTTTCGGAGAGCACAAACATGGGTGGGACGGCTTGGATCAACAAAACCAACAGGTTGCTTCATAAAAACTTTCTCCTCAAGGTCACCATGGAGAAAGGCATTGGAAACATCCAAATGTAGGACCTGCCAAGAGAGAGAAACCGCCATAGCCAGGAGAAGTCTGATCATGGTAGGCTTCACAACAGGGCTAAAAGTATCAGTGAAGTCCATGCCTGGACGTTGGTGATATCCCTTAGCAACTAACCTTGCTTTATAGCGATCAATAGAACCATCAGCTTTCCTCTTTGTTTTAAATACCCATTTGCAACCAATAATGTTGGCATTCAGCGGAGGAGGCACCAATTCCCAAGTGCCATTGATAATTAATGCATTAAATTTGTCTGCCATTGCTGCCCGCCAATGAGGAAATTTTACTGCCTTAGTATAAGTAACGGGATCATCTGGAATGACTGTCACATTGAAGGCACGTGGCTTAGAGGACCCGGTTTGAGAACGAGTGACCATACGATGAGTAGGAGCCGGAGGAGGCTGATCAGAAATAGCAGGAGGCGGATGAAAATCCATGAGATCCACAACTAGGGGAATACCAGGGGAGGGGGTGCTGCTTGGGAGAAGGAGGGTTGGGTCGTTGTAGGGTTCGGTGGTGAGCTGGTTGGGGGCGGGTTGGATTAATGGGTTTCGGTTTGGGGTGCGGGTTGGGTGAGGGCTGGGTGGTGAGGGGTTTGGTGAATGGGTCGGGTCAGGGTTCTTTGGTGATGGGTTAGGGGTGCTGGTTGGGTGAGGGCTGGGTGGTCACGGGTTGTAGGTGGGTGAGTGGTTGAGGGCTGGTTGGGGTTGACTTGAGGCGGGTTGCTGAAGGTGGTAGTGGCGGGTTGGGAAGTGCTGGAAACTGCAGTAGTGGATTGGTAGATGAGGGATGTGGTGTGGAATTATGGAGCCGAGCCATCTCTCGATATGGGTACACCTGTTCATCAAATAGCACATGGCGTGAGACAAAAATTTTCCCAGTAGAAAAATCAAAACAACGATAACCTTTATGGAGGTGACTATAGCCAACAAAAATACAAGGACGAGAATGAAAATAAAGCATAGATGTAGAGTAAGGACGAAGCCAAGGGTAGCACAAACAACCGAATGCACGAAGAAAATCATAATTAGGGGGGAACGCATGAGTTTCTCAAAGGGTGAACACAAAATTCAGTAATTGAGTAGGCATACGATTGATGAGGTATACAGCGGTGTCAAATGCATGGGTCCAGAATGATTTGTCAAGTTTGGCATGAGATAATAAGGACAAACCCGTTTCGACTATGTGGCGGTGTATCCTCTCTGCACACCCATTTTGTTTTGGGGTGTATGGATAGGAAACCCGATGCTGTATAACGTGTTGTGATAAATATGATGAAATGGATTGAAATTCCCCACCCCAATCAGATTGGAAAGATTTAATTTGGCATGCAAATTGTTTTTCTACCAAAGAACGGAATTTAATAAAAGCAGTAAGGGCATCTGACTTATATTTCAAGAAATAAATCCAACTGAATTTACTGTAATGATCATAAAAAAGTACATAGTAAGAAAAATTATCGCATGATTGGACAGGGGATGGTCCCCAAAGATCAGAACAAATGAGTTCAAGTGGCCGAGTGGCCCGAAAAGATGACTCAATAAACTGTAGTTTGTGACTCTTGCTAACTGAACAACTGGGGCAAACAAAATCAACTTTATTGGAAACAGGTAAATTATGCTGACTAAGAACTTTTCTGATGATGGGCAATGCTGCATGTCCGAGTGGCGCATGCCAAGTAGAGAGACTGGTGAGATGAATTTGAGCAGGTGGGGCTGAAATTTTCGGTACTGTGTAGAGACCTCCTCTATTCTATCCTTGGTAAATGACCTTCCTGGATTTCAGGTCCTTCATAACAAAACAATCATTAAAAAATTCCACAGAAACATCATTGTTAGTAGTGAGAGCAGAAACTGAAATAAGATTGGTATTACACTGCGGAACATGAAGAATATTAGTCAATTTAAGAGATTTATCAGACGTATGAAAAAGAGATTGACCAATATGAGAGATAGGGAGTTTAGAACCATTACCCAAGATGACTTCTTCTGGGCCAGTGTAGTCGGAATGAAGATTCAGGTTCCCCATATCCGAGGTGAGGTGATGTGTTGCACCCGTATCCATGATCCACAGTTGGTTTGGTGGTGGAGAAGGTGCAATGGTAGTGTGGTTGGCCTGAGGGTTTCGGGTTTAGGGGGTCTGAATTCTTGGTGATGGACATTATCTGGAATAATGGCCATTCCCCTTACAGTTGTGACATACCACGGTTGTAACATCATAAAAAGTGTGATTACTATTCTAATAGCCTGTACCACGGCTACCTCCATACCCATAATTCTGAAAATTCTAAAATTGATTCTGATATTGGTGCTATTGCCGTCCATGGCCCCTTCCGTCGCGGCTGCCGCGTCCTCTCCCTGCGGCATATTGACCGGAATGCTGTCCGGTATGACCTCCTGGCGCATTGACCTGCTACCTCATCGTCACATGAGCGGACGGGACTGAATTTTCACGACTAACTCGTCTATTAATTTTCCTTTCCTCAGTTAATAACATCCCATACAAATCATCAAACAAAACAGAATCCATATGAACCTCAAAGGTTCTCACAAAGGCATCGAAATTTTCATGTAAGCCATCAATAACTGCTTCAATTAAATCATCTTCCCCAACATGATAGCCCAAGGCTAACAACGAATCATAAATAAACTTAGCACGCTGTAAATAACAAACAACATCATCATTCCCTTGTTTCAATGAATGCAAATGATTACGTAATTCACAGATTTGGGATTGAGACCCCGAAGCATAAGAAGTATTAAGTTTATCCCAAGCTGCCCTAGCCGTAGTAACCCCAACCAATTGAGGTAATAATGATTTTGAAATTGAGTTTAAAATCCAGTAAAGTACCTGTTGATCATGCCGTGTCCAAAGAATGAAGGCTGGATTGCGGGTGCCGTCCTCGAGATATTCTTCCGGTGTTGGATCGGTTCCATCAAGATGTCCATCAAGGCCGCTCCCTTTGATCATTGGGAGCAGTTGCGCCTTCCATAGGAGGAAGTTGGAGCTGGTCAGCTTTGTTGGCATCTGAGTGGTCAAGGACGGCAACTGAGGGACGACGCCGGTGAGAGAGGGAACAATTTCAGACATGGCCGCCGGTGAGTAGAAGAGAGAGGCGACTAATAGGTAGAATCGGTAGAGTTGGTAGAGAAGAGAAGAGAAAGAGATGGGCGGCTAGGGTTAGGGTTTTTAGAAAATTTGGCGGTTAAACCTTTGATGCTCTGATACCATAAAGGATTTAGGCAAACCGTGATTTACATTGAATGAGTGTTGGGTTTATATACCCAAAGAATACAAGGTAGAATATTTACATCTAGTACAATTAGAATCCTTGTACAAGTAGAATTAGAATCCTTATACAAGTAGAATTTGTGTCCTATACATATTCCTATCAATAATATTGAAATAAAAAAGATCAGGTACTCAATGTGTTCAAAAAATTTATCAATGTGCCAATTACAGTTGTGATAAAAGATCAGGGGGCTCAGGATGTGTTTTGCCCATAAAATTTGAAATAATGATTCTACCATGCCAAAAGTGAATGCTATACAGTCTCAAGAATATTATTCATTGCAGTCAATTCTGCAAATCATTTGAATATATATTCTTGAAAACATTAGAATTTAATTTCTAGTTTAACATTTATAATTATGATTATACAATACAATGGCTTGATTCTACAAAACGAAGGAGTAATTGATACTTCTCAATGTAATCTCTACTTTTCTTGTCAAATTTCTCTTTTTTTTTCTTAATATTATGGCTTGATTCTAGTATTATTTGCATTAATTACTAAATCTCTCTTAGTTTAAATAAGACCACATTTAAGAGATAAAAATTCATTGATTACACCAAACGTCATATAAAATAGAATAATGGCAAGTAGAAAATAGCATTATTTCCAATTCTTAGGAAAGAACAAAGAAATTAAAACTTGAGCACAATTTTCGATTCTAAATGTCTCTATCAAGCACATAGTTTTCTAATACAGCACACTAGAGTAACTCTGGTTGTTATCACACAAGGAAGAGATGTGAGTTATCACACAAGGTGAAAGCAGGTCTGGAGAAAGGCACTGGGTTTTGTGAGGATGTGTTGTTTGTGAGACTATGGATGTAGAAAAGTTGAGAGCAAAAGAGATAAAGCTTGAGAGTTATTGGGATACACTGAGTATATAGCTTTAGGAAAAATCGTTGGGTTATTGTGTGTGTTTTCGGAAATACTCTTGTACGTGTTCTTGGTGCTTCAATAGTAAACGACTTCTCCTCTTCCGTGGAAGTAGGCTCGAATTGGTCGAACCACGTAAATTCTTTGTGTTATTCATTTTTCTTTTCAATTGGCTCAATTAATTTAAATAAGGCGATCCTAATCTCCTAACAAGTGGTATCAGAGCGTCGGGTTTCCTTTGGTCAGTAAATAATACTTAATAAATGATAAATAATAAATAATAGTTAATAGAAAGATTAGAACCAACTAAATTTGTATAAAAAGAAACTTCTCTATAACTTGGGAAGGACTAAAATGGAAAAGTGCTCCATCAATTTGGGACGGAGGGAGTAATAAAAAAAAGGAGATTGAATTTTTATTTAGCAGTAAACTTGATCAAATTAAGCACAAATTATTCTATAATAAATGCTAGTAAATTAATTACATGTTTTTGAGATCTTAATTAATTAAATTATAATAGATATTTCAATCGGTCGCAGATGCCGACTCTGTAATAAGTCAAGTAATGATTGTCTTTATCTATTTGGTGTTGCAGACTGGAGGGCTACCCTTTATGAAGGCTTAAACGGGGTCAATGCCTATCTATTTATTTTCTTATCCATTTATGCTTTGCTAAATGGAACCGTTTCCAATGTTATATGGGCTACGGTAGATGATTGACACGTCAATATAATTGATCACCTGTAAATTATTTAGCGGTATGGATCATCGTGGTTTTGGTGCATACCAAAAAGTTTCACAAAAGAAAGCTAAATTTTGCGGGGGCTGGAACTGAACACAAAACCAGAGGATATAAGCCCTTTACCATTTGAGATCAATATCTATGCATTGATAATACTACAAAAGAGTAAAATTAACAGTATGGCAAAACATATTGTGAGCCCCCCGAGAATTTCCATGAATTTTTTAATTCACTCTCTGATCAATTTTGCAACACATTGAGTACATGATTTTTTTGTTTTGATAGTATTAGCTCCATACTTGACACTTTTTATACCATGGCTTATAATATCTGTTAATTAGCGCGTGACAATTTTTGAGAAAAATAGAAGATTCTGGATCACCAGAGGGATTTAAACGATACTTCTTATGCATGTATGTCATAATTATGAATGTGAATCATACATTCGATTTAATCTAACTTGTCATTAAAAATTGAGTCACGCACCAATTAATGATACCACAGTCCATGCGAGGAAAAACTGTTAAGTACTCTGAGACTAATTTTATCAAAATAGAAAGATGTACTCAATGTGTCAAAAAATTGATAAAAGTGTTTATTATTTACATATTCATATAATGTTAAGTAAAAGTATGATAAAATTTTGTACGTGTTTGGCATTTTGCAGAAAATTTAATTTGTTTTTCTTTGTTTGGATTCAGTTAAAACAATCCTTGTATTGACTAATACTTTTCAAAAAGAGAAAAATCCCTTTTATTATTTTATTTGATCAAAATTACTTTATATGCAAACTTTCCTCATGAATATATGTTTACCAACCGACCCATTTCATGTGAACTTTTATTTTTGCTGCTTTTTTGACTTAAGTCAATGGATGACTTGACCTTAGTTGTACTATACGAAATAAAATTATATTCTCAATATTAACTAATAGATTTATTAACTTTTATATAATTATAGAAATTTTTTAATCAAAATTTAAATAAAAAACTATTGAAAATAAAAATTTCATATTAGAATTAGAGCTATATAAAGATGCGCCTTTATTTCTAATATACCTAGTGGATAAGATTAAAAATTTCTAGTTATTGACAATGTTTTTTTTTTTTTTTTTTTTAACTTATAAAAATAAAATAAATAATGAGATTAAAGAGTTTATTTTGATGAAACTTCAAGACTTTATATATATATTTATACCAAAACTAAGTCCTACGTAGTTGGTCTTTACTTTATTGCTACCCATATGCTTTCATTTTCTTTTGGAATTGTGCATAATTCTAATTGCCAAGGTGAATTTCAAATTATTCTCGTTTTCGATTCCTAATAGATAGTATTTAAGGTTGTTGATAAAGATTAATGACATATTACATAGATCATTGAAATACTTTTTTTTTTTTTATAATTATATGGCTTTCTAAGATTTTCATTTTATTTGTTTTTTTCTTTATATGGTGTTTTACATTACAAATGCAGTTTTAGCGATATTTGCTCAATATTAAATGAGAGATGTTTAATATTAAATGTAAATAATCTTATATATTAAACCTTGATAATTAAAAAGAAAGAGAATTTTAGTACGGAAGTATAGTTTTAGAAAAAAATTATTAAGGGTAAATTAGTTATTTTAATAATCTAAATTAATATATCATTAGTCTTAATAAACAACTTTAGACGACATATAATAAAAAAGAAAAAAAAAGAGGAAGTAATTGATTTACATACTTCTCTCTATAAACTCTACCTTTCATATCAAATTTCTCTTTTCTTCTTAGTATTGTTTGTATTAAATACTAAATCTCTCTTAGTTTAAATAAGACCACATTTAAAAGATAAAAGTACATTGATTATACCAAACGTCATATAAAATAGAATAATGGCAAGTAGAAAATAGCATTATTTCCAATTCTTAGGAAAGAACAAAGAAATTACGACTCGAGCACAATTTTCAATTCTAAATGTCTCTATCAAGCCCATAGATTTCTAATATAGCACACAAGAGCAACTCTGGTTGTTGGACAATTAACTCAACTTATACTCTGTCAATATGAGTTTTCTCCATGAAATTTCCATCTTTTGAGATTTTATTTTAGTGGGTGTGAATATTTTTTGCACAAGAAAGTTTCTTTGAAACTTAAATTGATGACTAAGTTTCTGTTTCTGAACAGAGTACTCTGTTCAGAAACAGAAACTTAGTCATCAATTTAAGTTTCACTTACTCTGTTCAGAAACAGACGTACCCTGTTTTTTGACATGTCAGAATTTAGACAATTGTTTGGGTATATATTTCTCTTATACAAGTGTTTTGACTTTATATTAAAAAAAAAGGGTAATTGTGATCCCCTCCCATTTTTTGAAAGATTTTGATTTCTTCTAAAACAAGGAAGCATTGTACACCGAGCAGCTACGCAGTAGCTGATAGGAGGTGGATCGATGGGCTTCTATTCTCTTATGACGGGCTCTTTATTCCTACTTTAAGAAATACAATATTTCCATAGCCTGCAATTGCCCACCATATCAAATATGGTTTCTGGGTTATTGCAATTAGATGGTAATTGAAAATGAAAAAACAAAAACATAATAAGAAAGGAAAAAACAAAACATAATAAAGAAAGAAAAAGACAAAACATAATAGGATCACTTGCAGTAGGCGAGGTTTTTTAATATTTGCACGAGCTTGCAGAATGAACCCTTAAGTACAAAAGTTGTTGAATTTGGTCTTTAGAGCCCTTGTGTGACACCAAACCCAAAAGCAGGTCCTGTGGGCCATTTCCATGATAAAATTTCTCAGAAAATACAGTTTATTGATGATAAAATTGATTGTAACTTATAACAAAGTTGCTTTTTCGAGGTAGAATGGGAAATATCATATGATGGATATTAAGAGAAATCACACACAAACGAATTCCCATATGAACAAATGGAAAAAAGAAAAAAAAAAAAAAATCTAGAATGTGGTAACAAGGCAAACAACATGCTTACTGTGAGGAAGTATTCAAGTGTTAGAGACCTGGCTTATCCTGGAGAGCTACACCTGATCTTCCCGGACGAACTCGTATCCTTTTTGATCTGCAGAAAATTAACCGACGAATCTGAGAGCACAAGGCAGGCCCCCCCTTAGGCCTTATGACCAGCACCACATCCACCCAAACACCCCCACAAAAAAATTCAAAGAATGTTTTCCTGGTTCATAAGCTGGCAAAACTCATAATGATCATTATCACTGGGATCTCCTCCTCAAATGCTGAGATACCGGATACCCTTCGAAGAAATCCAACACTGCGTTCTCAGTTTCCCATTCCCAGTTTAAATGCATTTTTTGAAAATTAAATATATATAAAAACTTGCTTACGGATTGGTTTGATGTTCAAATGTTAACTCAAATGAAAATTTAGCCAATATTTTGATTTGAGCTATCGGTCCTGTAAGTCATTTGACTTGTTTATGTACTAATCATTTGATGATAAAATTGATTGTAACTTATAACAAAGTTGCTTTTTCTAGGTAGAAAACTGAGTTGTTGAAAGAATTGAAATTCAAGAGCAAATAGTAATATCCATTTTCCAATAGCATTTCGTTGAAACTTCCATTATTAGGTAAGTAATAAGCTTTTTGAAACACTTACTACCACTTTATGGGATATGCGTTCGTTGTGCTCGTTTCATCATTTAGATTTGTTGGCATAGGAGAAGGATGCTCTCATCTTTATTATTCTGTTGTCGAGCTGCTCAAGTTCATTTTTTCACTATGAAATTCTTAAACTTCATAATTGAAATTTATTGAGCTCGATAAATTCCGATTATAAAAGTCAAAGGCTTAATGAAACAAAGTCAAAAGTTAAGTCAAAGGCTTAATGAAACAAAGTCAAAAGTTAATAGAGTTTAATAACATAGGCTTAAAAACGTGTTTTTGCCTTGCTTTCGTTGATTGAACCTGGCTGAATCTCTCTTGCACTTGAAAGACGAAGTTATTGTTGTTGATGGAGGAGATTCTGGTGCAGTACAACTTTTCAGCAATGGTCAACCACAAACAAATGGATTTCCTTTGTAGCTATTTTCATTGAACATCGCATATTGTCTGACCTTCCCAAGAGTCCTACCAGATAAATTATTGTACAATACACTGAAACCTACTAGAAATTTTAATGATTAAGACTATAGGGAATTGTCCCTTGCGAATTGTTGCACAAGACATCAAAACTCTCAATGTTTTGCAAGTTGCAGAATATTGGAGGGATTCTTCCTGTCAAACTACTGTGAGACAAGTTTAACACTTGAATGCTGTTGATATTTCCAATTTGAGAAGGAACTGGACTTAGAAAAAACACAATCACCAATCCTTCAATTTCCATCAACTACAATGGACAATTGCTTCAGTTTTTTAGTTTTACTCTTTTTGCTTGCAAAAGTGAAGTTTTATACCTTTTCTGCTTTGTTCAATTGATGATATCATCTCTTTCTGCATCTAACTTAAACTCTATCCCTCTTTCCACTGCAACCTGGACATTTGTACTGCTTGATATGTCCCGCCTTTGCCGATGTAATCTTCACACATTTTCCATGGAACCATCTCTCACATATGTCACAGCAAATCCAGAAATCATCGATTCCATAGCTTTCGCCACATGCCCCACAAGTAGCACTTTGTTTATTTTCTTCCCCTTCATCTTCCTCGCTTTCATCATCTTCTTTGGGTGGTGGAGACATCATTACCGGCTTTGTACGAGATTCAGAAAGGCAAGATTGCTTGAAGGCTACGTTCAAACATAAATAAAGATTAAACCTTCAAATACAAAAGAATTGAAGAACAAGGGAAATAAATAAGCAATTAAATACAACAAATAATTTAGTTTACCATTTTCCCACTCGATTCGTCGTGAATATCCTTGACAAACTTAACTTGGATCTTTTTGAGAGCATTGTGAATATCCTTGCTAGTTACCTTCTCCTTAGGCAAATCTGCACAACACATTAAGGCCAACTCCATAATCGGTGATATGCATTCTATCTTAGCCAAATAGTGTCGTTTGTTGACCCCTTAGCAAATTGGGATCTGCAAGTTGAGAGACTTCATAAGGTAATGAATCTTTGATCCATTGCTTCATGCTCATTTCTTCATCAAACATCTATAGGCTTTTTTCTAGTAAAAGTTTCCATCAACAAAATACCAAAGCTGTATATATTGCCCTTTACAGAAACAAGTCCTTCTGATCCATGCTCTATATCAAAATTTATTTTAGTCAGCCTACTATAAGCAATTATCAATTAAAATTATATACAAATATGTATATATATATATATATATATATATATATATATATATATATATATATATATATATCACCTGATGCCATGTACCCAACAGTAGCAAGTGTCACAGTTTTTTGAATGATTGATCATCTCCAACAAGTTTTCATATGCCAAAACACTAACATGAGCAACCATATCCTCATTTAGAAGGATATTATTGGGCTGCAAATCACAATGTACAATTGGTTCTAAAGAACCATGATGAAGATATTCAAGTGCTGATGCAACATCAATCATTATGTTCAATCTCTGCAATGTGTCCAAAAAATAGTTGTGAGAATACAACCACTTTTCCAGGCTCCAATTGGGCATGAACTCCATGACTAAAGCTTTAAGCTCAGTCGTACAACAACTAGTGATAATTTTGACAAGATTCCCATGCCGAATCCTATGCAATACTTCGCACTCAACATCAAAACTCTTGAATGCCCTTTCATGCTCCATATTATAAACCTTGACTGAAATGCAAATCCCATTAGAAATAGTCCCTCTTTATACTAATCCAAAACTCCCTTTGCCAAGCAAGTTAACCTCATCAAAATTATTAGTTGCTTGTTCAAGATCGTGAATTGAAATTCTTTTCCATGTTGCCAAAGTTGGCAAATCCTCTTGATGTGTCGAAATCTCGTTTTCCTCTTCCAATACCAAATAAGAATAACAATAGCAGATCCAAGTGCCAAAACTATCGAGCCATTTGCCATTAGTGCTATCTTTTCTTTTTTTGGATTTGTTCTGATGGCAAGTTTTGCAAGGATGGACATGGAATCTAGGTTCCCACAAAGTCCTTTATTTCCTAGAAATGATTGAGCTGATAATTTTTTAAATGGCCCTCCATTAGGAATTTCTCCTTGTAACCCGTTAAATGACACATTGAAATCCTTGAGATATTTTAGTTTCTCAAGTGACTTGAGAATTTCGCCAGAGAGATTATTGATAGATAAATCCATGAATTCCAACCTTTTAGCATCACCAATTGATTCAAGAATAGAACCCTCCATTCTATTATTAGACAAAGAGAGATGAGTTCGAGATTGGAGGCCTCCAAATGTGGGTGGAATACTGCCTGATAATTGATTCTCTGACAAATCAAATAATATCATAGATTTCAAATTGCCAATGTCTAGTGGAAGAGAACCACTCAAGGAATTTGATGATAAGTTTAGTTCAAAGATATCTTTAAGCTTCTGAAACGTTGAGGGGATTATAGAGTTAAGTCTGTTGGATTGTAAAATGAGACTTCTTCGAGAACTGAGATTACCAAGGCATGAAGGGAACTTTCCAGAGAGCTGGTTTCATCCAAAATATATGTAACTCAAACTCTGCAAACCACATATTTCAAAAGGTATGGACCCTTGTATTTTATTTGACCCAAGATCTAATCCTTGAAGTTTCCTCAATTTTCCAATTGCCATAGGAATGGTTCCTTTTAAGTCATTATTTAGTAGAGAAAATGTAACCAAGCTGCTTAAGTTCCCAATGTCATCAAGAATGGAGCCAATTAGTCCACTACTCTCAATGGACAAAATTTTAAGTGAAGAAGATAGATTTCCTATCGAAATTGGCAGAGTAGCATTCAATGGCTTTCCATCCAACCCTAAAGATGTCAAATTTTTGCAATTGGCTAATGAGGAGAATAAAGTGAATATAGATTTACTACTAAGTTGATTGTTTCCCAGAAAGAGAAGTCAAAGGTTTCTTAATTATCATAATATTAAGGTTTGGATAGACATAAATGACGTAGTGTGATAGAAATGCTGCGTAACGTTTTCACTAAATGAGATCACTTTCTTATCTGTAAGATTGAAGCTACTAGGTCTAGGAAATTATTTTGCAAGCTAGGAAGTGAAGAATTTGATTCCCTGTGGTGAATGGTAAACTGTATATGGCATAATAATAGTGAAGGCAAAGGGTGAAGGATTAGAGCCAATACAAGTTTCCCATATAGTACAATACACTATTTAGGGAATATATACAAAAATATGCATGACATAATAATATACCATATTCTATCATTTCAGACCCGAACCAATAAAAAAAAATGGTGAAGGCAAAGGGTGAAGGATTAGAGGTTCAACCGCGATCAAATCGGAATTTTATTATTTCAATAATATTATATATACTTATTCATATTTTACATCACATCACTACAAAAATTGTTAGATTTAACCCCCAAAAACTACTGCAAATTAAATTTTCCTGTTAAAAAACACATCTAACAACAAAATTATATCAAATTTTTGTTGCGAAATTTTACGTCGACAACTTTATAACAGCAATATGCAACAACTTTATTACTGCTGCCATAAGTTATGGTACTGAAGAGCCTAATGTTGATGTTTTGAAAAATGATGTTTACAAAAAATGTCCATAGTGAGGTTTTACTGACCAAATGTAGGGAAATTGGTATTTGTTTCACTGAGCTTTGCTACACCTATATTACCGAAACTAGCTTTTCTGTCCTCATTGATTTTGCAGCATGATTTAGCGACGCTCTGATGATGCTTCAAAATGCCTCAGTAAATGATTTAGCGACGAAATTAGGCATCACTAAATTTAGTTATTAGCATCGTAAACACAACTTTTGCTGTAGTGGACGTATGATATTAAGAAGAATTGATTATCTGTTGATAATCGTATAACTAAATTAAGTCAACTTCTCTACAAGAAAAACGGGGAAAAACACATGTTCACATGCTAGACATATATATAATTCTATATATATTAGTGTTTGATTAAAAACAAGAATATTAAATGTATATGACAGATCTGAATAACACAATTGGAGGAGGAAGCAAAAATTAACAGTATCAACACTTGGTATAAGTCTGATAATGTAATTAAAAATATTCCTGCAAAGTAGAATGGTCCAAATACTCTAATTCTTGGTGAACTGTTATTAAATGGTGAGGGCCAATATTAACAATTTTAAAAGGTTATGGAATGAATCAACTTTTGAATAATAATTCACCTAACGTTCGTCAATGTTTTTTGATAATTGATTAGATTACTTTATTAAACTTAATTTTATATATGTTACTTTTTTGATTGTCAAGTTAATGTGATGTGGTGCTGAAGGAGTGGGTTAACAATGAATCATTGAGTAATCATATATTGGCTGCATTGGTCCAATTGTTTTACAAATCATATTCTTGCTAACGATATTCAAAATGAAGCCTTTGTTGGTGATAATTACATTGCTTGTCATGTGTTTGTTAATGTGTCTCAATGAGATTATAGCTGCGGATATAAGCACAGATGAGGAAGCACTGCTTGCCCTCAAAGTTCACATCACAAATGACCCACAAAATTTGTTGGCATCCAACTGGTCTTCTGCTACTTCAGTCTGCAATTGGATTGGTATTACTTGTGGAGTTCGCCATCAGAGAGTTAGAGGTGTAGTACTTCAAAACATGGGGCTGATGGGGGCTATTCCTCCACAAATTGGAAACCTTTCATTCCTAGTCCATATCTCTTTATATAAAAATCAATTCCTCTGCAACTTTCCAACTTAAGCAGGTTGAAGTTGTTAAAAGGGAAGACATATTCTTAAGGAATGTTGGTATAGATCCTGAAAACCAATTATCAGTAAGATCAATTGCTTCCAACGAAGAAATGTTGAAGATACCCAAAGGTATAGCACCTGAAAGATTGTTGTTTTCTAAGGAAATAAATTTCATGCTGTAAAGATTTCCAATTTTTTTGGTATTCGTCCTTCAAGACTATTCCATGACAAATACAGACTATGAAGCCTTGAAAGGTAATTTAAAAAAAAAAGCTAATTTAAACAAAAGATGTGTTTCAACAGTATGAATATTATATTAACCATTCAATAATGAAAATTAATAAGAACAAACCTCCGAAGTTGTTAGAGTAAAGATCAAGATACTCAAGTTGGGCGAAAGAACCAACCCAGGAGGGGATAATCCCTTTGAAAAGGTTGTATCCCTAGTCTAACAACTTCAACTTGCGTAAGTTGGAAAGTTGAAGAGGCAGAGAGCCATGGAATTGATTATCATATACAGAGAGATTGACTCGGAATGAAAGGTTTCCAATTTGAGGAGGAATGGTCCCTTTTAGGCCCGTGCTTTCAAGTACTACACCTCTAACTCTGCCATGGCGAATTCCACAAGTAATGCCAATCCAGTTGCAGACTGAAGTAGCCGAAGACCAGTTGGAAGCTAACAAATTTTGAGGATCATTTGTGATGTGAACTTTGAAGGCAAGGAGTGCTTCCTCATCTGTGCTTATATCTACGGCTCTAGTCTCATTCAGACATACTAACAAACACATGACATACAACAACAAAGACTTCATTTTCCCCATCACCAAAGCAAACACAATGACGAACACTTAAATCAGAACGTAGGACATATTTTGTAAAACACTTGCAACAATACCCACTTGATTATTCGTTGTTAACCCCTCTATCCGTGCAAGTAAAGTCAAGGTCATTGATTTTTTTCACTTACCCGCTTACCCAACCCCTTTAAGAAGACACCAAATTAGCTTGACAATTGAAAAGGACTAAATATTGATGCTAAACTAAATTCTTTGTCTTCTCCATCACTCTTCTACTCCATAATTCAACCGGATTTGGATTTTTCTTGGAAACTAAACCAAAAGAGTCGCCTTCTGCATTTAATTCGGCTGTAACTTCTGTCAAAATCTGCTGCGAATAAAAATGGGTAAAACCCTCGTTGCGAAACGTTACAGACAGATCTTTTTGGACCTCTCGGCCGATTTACCTAAAGAAAGGATGGATTAAGGCCACATATTGATCTTTCCACATATAAAGATTTTGACAGTGGTTTAGAAAATTGAACCCAAATAGAAGGAACGCAAGAGTCATTTCTTTATTAGAGAGTTCACCCTCGTATGCCTCAAAATGGTCTATTAATTGATTAATTTCTTCTAAGTTGTAATCAAATTGTATTAATTCAAAGGCATTTAATGTTGACATTGATGGCTTAACCAAGTGCATAGCTAATTTAATATACATTGTAATTATATGTATACATTACATGGAATATTAGACACAGTAAATTTTGCTGTAAAATAACATATTTAGGGACAAAATTTAAAAGTTCCTACCAAAAAACACATTTAACAACAAAGCTATGTTAAATTTTTACTACAAATACCTACGGTCACAAAATCGAAGCAGCAATATGTATCAACTATTTTATTTGCTCCTCCAAATTAAAGTTGCAGCGTGTTGCTCCTATAAAGTTGTTACACAAGTATTTAACAACAAAATTTGTTAAAATTTTACTACCATAGTATATTAATGGAAGCAAGTTTTAAATAAATGAATTTTTTTGCTAATTTTTTTTCTTTTTTTTTATTTATTTTTTTGCAAATGTAATCAATTATATTCCTTAAACCATGCAACGAAACAAACACTGAACTCAAAGTCAACCATGTGCTTACCCCACTTCTTTATTAGCAAGTCATTCATTTCCTTTCGTTTAATATATATATATTCTCACAAGGCAATTATCTTCATTTTTATAATTATTTAATAGAAAAATTAAAGTATCATATAATTAAGAGGTCAGATTTCAATCCACATAGGAAAGTTGGGTCGGGCTAGGCCGCCATTTTTTATATGGACCCATATAATTGCATTCCAAATTTGTTTATTTATAAATAATAAAATCAGCAGAATATGGATGGTTTGCATGCTAATTAAGTCCGTTGAACATCCTTAAGAAGCTTAACTTTTATCTTGTGGATAGCACTATGAACATTTTTGCTACTGTTCCACTCCTCAGGTAAATCTTCACAACAGTTTGATGCCAACTCCATTATTGACGATATGCAATATGTCTTAGCAAAATAGTGTGGTTCATTGACCCTTAACAAATTGGGATCTGCAAATTGATTTATTCCATAAGAGAACAACTCTTTAATCCATTTGCTTGATGCTCGTTTCTTCATTAAACATCTCATTTGTAGGCTTTCTTCTCGTGAAACCTTCCATTGTCAATATACCAAAGCTGTATATATCGCCTTTTATTGAAACAAGTCCTTCTGATCCATACTCTACATTAAAATTTGTTTTAGTCAGCCTAGTATAAGCAGCAATAAATTCAAGTTATATACAAAAATCAAACATCGATCACCTAGTGCCATGTACCCAACAGTAGCGAGAGTAGCAGTTTGTATAAAAAGTTTGATATTCACCGATGAGCTTTGATATGCCAAAACCAGTTTGATAAGTGTATTTTATATACTTATTTTGCCTTTGTTTTTGTACTTTAATTGAGTTGATTTTATTTATTTAAGGCATATTTTACTTCACTTTCATGTATTTTCCTTGTTAGGACCCCTAAGAAGAGAATGGAGCTAAAAGTGCATGATAAAAGAGCAAAATTGACTTAAAATAGCCCAGGAGCAGTCCTAAGGCGTGACCATGCCCTGGGAGGTGTTGATTTTGGAGTTTTAAAGCTGATTTGGTGATTTGGGCCTACGTTCATGATGGGCCAAGGAAAAGCTGCGGGTTTAGTCTCATTGAGGAGAGAACTAGAAGTCTTTTGGCTGAGAAATCTTGATAGCTAATGGACTCTTTGTCAAAGAAGGAATGTTTTCTTTTTTTTTTTTGGTAATTCCCTCAAAAGAAGGAAGGGTTTTTGACTCTTATTAGAATTCTTCTTTCCTTTTTGTTTTAGGAGGGGGGAGTTAGACAAGGATTAGAATTCATTATTCAGCTGTAGTTTTTTAGGTTTTTGGAGTTTAGTTTTAGAGTTTAATTTTCTAGATTTTATTCTTACTTTCCCTCTTGGAAGAGTGGATTGGGAGAACGTGTTCTTGGGAGCTAGAGTTTGGAGGAGCATTCATGTTTTCATCTCAACAATCCGTACATCAACCACTTTGATTCTAGTTTTCTCTAAACCTTTCTCTTTACCATGTTTTCTTTAATACATTTTTGTGTTATTAGTTTAGTGATTAACTAATTCCACCATAGCTAAGGCTATGGTGGATCTTAGCAATTGTTACATGTAATTATTTTATGTTTAATGCAATTTTCATTCGTATTATTTTTCAATATTGTGTTGTGTATGTTTAATGCTTTGGATGCGTGACCATCAATTCCAATGTTCATAGTTAATCTATAATTGACCAAAGGACTAGATTAACGAAATCATACAAGACAACTTTTGCATGACCATTGCTCTAGTGGCTCACTAGTTAGTGCTAGGATTTCTTAGACTTAATGCTTTCTTGCTTGACGCTTAGAAGAGGTTTAAGTGTTTAGGTTAAGAATTAGAATTAATACCCCTAATCGGTATTGATTATTTATGGAAACGCCATTTTGGAATTTAATCTAATTAATTGCATAGTATAAAATATTGCTGGATCAATGCTAAGTGAAACCGGGCGCCTTAGTTAGCTTCCTCATCGAATTTCTCTTATATAACTTTGTTTTATTCTTAGTTTTAATTTAATTGTTTTTAGCAGTAATTTTAATTCACAACCCAAAATCAAAGATTTATCATTCTCTCTACCTAGATTGATAGAAATCTAACTATTTTTAGGATTAGCATAATTAGTCCTTGTGGGATCGATAATCTATTTACTATATATTACTTGAGCGACGAAGTACACTTGCTTCTATGTGTGTGTATTTATTACGCATCACAGTTATATGAGCAAACATGTCGTCATCTAGAAGGATATTATTCAGCTTCAAATCACAATGGACAATTGGTTCTATAGATCCATAATGAAGATATTCAAGTGCTGATGTAATATGTATCATTATGTTCACTCTCTGCAAAATGTCTAAAAAGTAGTTGCGAGAATATAACCACTTTTTCAAGCTCCAATTGGGCATGAACTCCATGTGTAACATCCCGAAAATTTAATAAGTATTAATATTTAAAAAGTGATATTATAATTTGAGGATTTTTATGGAATAAAGTTCGGAGTTGGGTGTCACACCATGACTAAAGACTTGAACTTTGTGGTACAACAACTAGTGATAATTTTGACAAGATTTCTATGGCGAGTTCTACGCAGTACTTCACACTCCACATCAAAATTCTTGAATCCTCCTTCTAACTCCAAATGGTAAACCTTCACCAAACATTCCATTTGAAAAGATACCTTTGTATACTGAGCCGAAACTCCCCCTACCAAGCTAGTTCACCTAATCAAATTTATTTGTTGCTTGATTAAGCTCATAAATTGAAATTCTTTGCAATATTTGTTAAAAGTAGCAAATGCTCTTGATGGGTCAACAATCTTGTTTTCCTTTTGCAATACCAAATTAGAAGGACAATAACAATTCCAAATGCCAAAATTATTGTTCCAATTACAACCACTACTATCTTCAATTTCCTTGATTGGTTATGATTCTTAGTTTTACAAGGATGGACAAGGAACTTAGGTGCCCCACAAAGTCCTGTATTTCCTAGAAACGATTGGGAGGACAAGTTTGTAAACGGTCGTCCACTAGGAATTTTTCCTTGTAATACATTGAAGCACACATTAAAATCCTTGAGATATATTAGTTTCTCAGAGGACTTGGAGATTTCTCCGAAGAGATTATTAATTGATAAATCCATGAACTTCAAGCTTATAGCATTGCTAAATGACTTTGGAATAGAACCCTCTAATCTATTATTAGAAAAAGAAAGATAATTAAGAGATTGAAGGCCTCCAAATGTGGGTGCAATACTACCTAACAATTTATTTCCTGACAAATCAAGTAATTTTACTACTTTCTGAAGCATCATCAGAGCGTCGCTAAATCATGTTTCTTGAAATCAATAAGGATTGAAAAGCCAGTTTCGGTAATATAGGTTTAGGAATGCTCACTGAAACAGTCGCACGCCTGTAATCAAACTACAGTCGTACGACTGTAGATTCGTGGTAGGTGAGCCAACCCATACCCTAAAAGCTGAAAAAAGGGACAGAGAGAAAAGAGGAGAAGAGAAAAAAAGAAAAGAAGAGAAAAAAAGAGAGAAGAAAAGAGAGAAGAAAAGAGACAAGGAAAGGAAAAGGGAAAGAACTCATCATCAGAAACCCTTGCATTTGGAAATCTCTGGACCCAAGTTCCTAACCCTAACTCAAGCAGAAAAGTGCGGATTTTAGTGGATTGGAGCGATGCCAGGAGTCAATCCTATGGTGGACGCACGCCAAACAGGTAGACACTCCTTTTCCCTTCTCTTTTCCACGCTTTCTGGGTGATTGGTGTGGTTTTGTGCCATTTTTATTCATTTTTCTGCGTTTCTATTTCTGGAAATCAAGAACATTCGTGCGACTGTTCTTGAGTTTGATAAACAGTCGTACGACTGTAGTTACAATCGTACGAGTGTTCTTGATTTCCAGGTGTTTT
Organism: Euphorbia tirucalli; assembly: GCA_039660915.1. Lineage (NCBI taxonomy): Eukaryota > Viridiplantae > Streptophyta > Magnoliopsida > Malpighiales > Euphorbiaceae > Euphorbia > Euphorbia tirucalli. Next base: position 8,618,244 of record CM077634.1, on the reverse strand, counting down.
CTTCCAGTTTATTTCAAATAAAATTTTGGCAAAATCCTGACTTTGGGTAGCTAACAGTCGTACAACTGTAGTTACAGTCGTACGACTGTAACGTGATTTCCATAATCAGAATTTCCGTTTTAATTCCCAAAAATTTCCAAAAATCCATAAAAATTCAGAAAACCCAAAAAATTATCAAAATGAATTTTGTTATGTGCAT